>OX460918.1:1667272-2348639 GCA_949788335.1 Salpingus planirostris | reverse complement strand
CAGACGTGGATGATAACAAGTGGGACGAGAACTTGGTGAACGTCCAGTTAGGTATCAATGGCACGGTAAATAAAGCCATTGGGGTAACACCAAGCGAAGCATTGCTCGGTTACCGGGTAGTTTCTAATGGCTTATTAGAAGGTGGTGAACGTCAGGTAGTGGACGTTACTGAAATCCGGGATCGGATGGTGCAGGGTGCCGAAAGGTATCAGCAGGAAATGAAGCGTAGGTTTGACGAGAAACGCTGTGAAGGGCAAAAGTATGTGGTTGGTGATCTGGTTTTGCTACGGATTACGAGTAATGCACCAACCGGTAGTAGTCAAAAACTGCTGGCAAAGTGGAGAGGTCCGTTTCGAGTAACGGAGGTCCTCGGGAACGATAGATACATGGTTGAGGATATCCCGGGAGCGACTCGCTCAAGGCTCAGGTACAAGAGTGTTGCAGGGTCAGAAAATATGAAGCCCTGGGCGAAATATTAAATGGTTGATGTTATTTTACTATATTTACTCTTAGAATTAAGGTTTTGTTCTTCGTAATTTGATATTTCTGTATTGTACGAGTTATGTTGGTTGGCGGTAACCAGACTTGGCCGATGGCTGGAAGTACTGGGTCATAACATGGTACTCAGGCTTGAATGGAGACTGGTTTTGTCTTGGACTTTCTTGCCGGTGTGATCAGGCTGGAATGGAGGCGGGTTTCGTCTTGGACTTTCTTGCCGGGAAGATCAGGTGCAAATGGGCGTGGTTTAGCGTTGGCTTTTGCACCGGGATCGAGCAAATGGGCGTGGTTTAGCGTTGGCTTTTGCACCGGGATCAAGCAAATGGGCGTGGTTTAGCGTTGGCTTTTGCAAGGTTGATGATTGGGCAAATGAAAGTGGTGTAGCTTTGGCTTTTGTCCCAAGTCAACTAATTAGGTTTCGAATTTGGTTATGATCATGGAACTTAGGCAGGGGTTAACGTTATATTAGGTAGTTTAGTTCTGTTCCAAAATATATGTGAGAATAACCCGTTGGCTCACACCTATTTTCGCGGATTTTGCACGGGATCGGTGCACGGTCCAGTGTAGCCAAGATACAGTGGTGCGACTGTATAATAACCAGTATGTTTCAGTTTATCTCGCCAGAGTAGCAGATTCAAGGGTGAGGACACCCTTACTGTCAGGAAAGGCCGTGTAAGAATTATTGGAGTATTCTTGCGGTACTGCTATCGGATATCAGCAGCGGTGCCGAAATGGATACTTGCGGGCGCCTAGGAGACGCGTGATGTCATCGGTTCGTCTTCGATGACGAACCGATATACCAGAGGGGACATTGGACTAGTGGAGTCCAGGCGAAGACGTCCTAATTACCGATCGTGCTTATAATTGTATTAATTGTTCATACCGGGTTATTCTGACGTGTTTGAAGTGTATTTACTGGCGAGACCAATAAATACCGTTTTAATTGTTGTGGAAATCTTGAGAGACTTTATTTGTGAATTAGTTTCTTACAAGTGGGATATTGACTAAAAAGTTGAGAATCCAACTATTGACTTTGTGAACCAAAATTTGACCAAGTTTAATTCAGTCATCAAGTTACCAGAGTAATTTTGATGATTTCTATTAATTTTGTAAAAAAATCACCAACAATTTCAAACTTTGCACGACCCGGGCCATATAAAGAAGCGTAAAGTGCCAGAAGGTTCTAACTGGACATGCGACCTAGGAATTTTTCGAGCCACTCTTTAATCGCTACCGAAAGGAATGTTCCCAACCTCCATAACGAAAATTAGCATCCCGGTTTCGAGTACCGATAATGAAAGCAATTCGCACTCGCCTCGCCGACCGTAAATTCGCAATCAAGCAATAAACGGAATCGCCGGAAAAAAAACTCCCACTTATGGAGAAGCTCGCGCAGATTACCCGCCTAATCCGAACGGATCCGTCGGATTAATCGCGCGAGAGACGAGACAATCTCCTCAAATATTTAGATTAGGATTTTGCGACGTTTTCGTGCCACTTGAACGTCTAGCAAAGCGACCGTAATAATAGACAATCTTTGTGTTGCGTCTCCTCTCGTGGCGCGCGCGGGTTTTGTTTCTCACCCATCGCTGCGGTCTCTCCTCCGGGCCCATGATTTTTACCACGTCCCTCTCCCATTCTCTCGACCACTTGCTTACCTTTTAACATCTCTCGTGCCTTATTTAAAATATTCGAGCCGGGCTCAGCATCTCTACCGAGCGTCTTCCTATCTCTTCTCTATTATTATAACAAGGTGGCCTAAAAATCGCGCACTCGAGCTATGAAAGCCGATTCCTTTCGTCAAAATAAAAGGAAAAGTTCCTATAAACTATGGGGCGCAAAGGCTTAATTGATACAGGGTGTCGCATTTAACATTTCCAGTACAGTTTTTGGAGGTACGACAACAACATTCGGGAAAAAGTTTCAGATAAGAAAGGCAGCTAATCTTAAAAGCTTTCAGAAAAGCCTTTCGAGGATTTTTGTATATTCATTAATTCCAGAGATATTGGATTTTTAGTGTTCGGAAAACAAAAAATTTTAAAGTTACAATAGAATTCCTCAAACAGAAGAGATAGCTTAGAACAAGGGGTTGTAATACATGTTTACTCTTATTACACTACTTTCAGAAATATTGCCTCTTTGGTCTGGAAAACTGCTATTTTCAAGTCGCGATAACTCTGAAACAGTAGGAGTTAAACTAAAAACGCATTGAAAAAACTAAAAGCTCTCTATACGGTTTATCATTTTCATCCGGAGTATTTTGTTCTAACCTTTGAATTTTAATATTTGGTCCTCGATTTTGTCCTTTAATTAGCTGCACTAAAATCGCAAAATCTCTGGGATTAACGAAGATCCAAAAATCGCCAAAAGCTTTTCTGGAAGACTATAGGGTAGGTCTTGTTTTTCATTTGAAACATTTTCCGATTTTTCGATTTTCGTGCCGCTAAAAAATGTATTGGAAATGTTGAATATGACTCTATTAGGCGTTTGCGCTCCATAATTTATAGGGACTTTGTCGCTAATTTTGATGAGAGGATTCGGCCCTCTTACGTAGGGGCGCCATTCTTTAGACACAGGCTGTAGAATCAAAACCCAAAGTTCACCTACATATCCAAATTCTTATTATTATTATAAGGGCCGGTATTGGCACCTTTTGTTAAACCTTCAGTTAGTCAACAGCGACTTGGAAAACTTGGAAAAGTCAGGAAATCGGGGATAGGTCCGGGAAGTCAGGGAAAAGTCGAAGAATTTCAAAAAAATATACAGAAGTCAGGAAATTTTGCGTTTTTCTGAATAATAATTGCTGCAATTCAATACAATCACCTGCTTATATTGGAACATTAAAGCCCAGCACCCTCTTATCATTCCATTAAATTTGAAGTGTAACATTATGTAACATGAAAACACATCCTCCCCATTTTTTTTTTTTTGAAAAATTTTGGTCTGCAGTGTAGCTTTTTCCTTCACATACGGTCTGGAAAGTCAGGGAAAGTCAGGTAATTCGAAAATCAGTAGTCGCTGGGTACCCGGGTTAACTGGAACTTTGAATGTGACCCCTTATTATTCATTTTAAGCAAAATCGTCACAATCTAAAGTCCAGTTTGCTAACAAGACGATAACCAAAAGTGTAGGTACCTTGCTTTAGGCCCGGTCTTTTCACCTCTAGTTATCCTCCTGTTAGCTAACTGAACTGGAACCTTATAGACTGTAACAATCCTGGTTACCTTCAGAGTTCCAGTTAGCTAACCGGAGCTTTAACCAAAAGTGAAAAGACCGGACCTTAGGGCCGGTTTATCAATGCTCAGTTATCTTTTAGCTGACAGTTGATTTTGATTGTTATAACAAAGGTAACCTAAGAATTTTACCCCCAGTTAAACGTTAACTGAGGAACTGAGCATTGATAAACCTCGCCTTGGTATCATAAATAGCCTCAGTTCTAGTTGAAGTATAGGGTGAGGCGGATTTCGATCGAGCGCTTCCCGTGCAGACTTTCACTGGCGAATGAGCAAAATGAGCAAAATATCCAGCCAGGTCGTACCGCGCGGTTC
The DNA here is from genome assembly GCA_949788335.1 of Salpingus planirostris. Lineage (NCBI taxonomy): Eukaryota > Metazoa > Arthropoda > Insecta > Coleoptera > Salpingidae > Salpingus > Salpingus planirostris. Next base: position 2,344,593 of record OX460918.1, on the reverse strand, counting down.
CATGGGCGACTTTCGTTTGCCGCTTTCGGCTCATTGTGGGCCTGCCCACCTGTAACTTGTTCAGGTAAACTACAGAGAGGTGTACGTTTCAGGGCCCCGCCGGGATGGACGCTCGGCCCGCACCGCGGCCAGCCAGTGCAGTTCGAGGCGCGAGTCGGTGAGGACCTCTCGCCATGTGAACGGGACGTCCGCCAGCCGCCATCACGCTGCTCCCCGGCTCCGGCATGGGGGCCCGCCGGGACCTGCTGTGCCTCCTGGCCGTCGTTCTGGTGTTCGCGGTCGACCAAAGCGCGTGCGGTAACTTTAACAGTAACAATAACCGGGGCAGACGGCGCAAGAACGACCACCACCTCATGCTGCAGGATAAAGACCACGAGTTCGTCAACAAGGGAAAGAGTAAGTCGCGCCAGAGCCTCGGCCGATCGAGGAAACCAGGGTTTCGACGTTATCGCGTGAGTTTCGAAAAGTCCACACGGATGATGACTAGCTGACGGATTTACGAGATGATGGAGCTCCGGTTTGTTGTTTTTGGATTTATCCGGTGGTTTCCCGTATCGCGCAATCTGCCGCTCTCGGAACCCAAACAATGATAAGTTTCGAAATGTCTTTCCGGATTGTTTTGACGCGTCTCAGTCCGAAACGCGACCAACAAAACCAATGGGTTGCTTTACGGCGACTATTGTTCGCGACTGGAAAAAATCTGTTACGACCGCCGTAACGCCCACCACTTGTTCATATGCTCTCGTTTATGAAATCGGCCGGAATTTCGATACTGACGGATATAACATGACGAAGAAGCGGCCCGGGCATGTGTCGGTGATTAACAATTTATTCCTGATGAAGGTGTATCCGATACAAAGCGCCGTCGTTATTGCTCTTAAGTGATCCGCGCAGAAAGCCAATACAGCCGATCGAATATTATTAAAGGAGAGGAGGATGGCTCTCGGAAAAAACAAATCAAAAATCGTGACAAGTGTTTTTAATGCACGTCACTCAAAGACGACCGTTGCTCATAATGACTTTAATGGCACGGTTAGATGGTAGATAGATATGACCCTTTATAATGTAACATCTTGAATTTTTAATTAGCCGCGATGTAGCGGGGAATCTCGAATTCGGAAGGACGTTTCAAGGCTAAGGACCTGTAACCGGACCAGATGGTTACGAACGGGAAAATGCCTCCGGTTTAACAGGGCTTTCGTTAGGGGGGGCATTTACCATGAGACGGAAGATTGAGGTGCTACATGAGGGAGACAAGGATGGAGTGGATTTAGTTTCCAGAGTTTCTCAAAAACTAGCGAAAATTTTTCGATGCGGTTTTGACCAATTGGAAGAGAATTCTCTTCTGTTGGCTCTGAATGTAAATTTACCTTTGAAAAGGCGATTTATGTTTGAGATTTTTAGATTATGAAAACAACCAATAACCACCACATTTCAAAGCTCTATTTGGGTCTCAAATTCAATTACAACCATGCTGTATTTATATTCAGAGCCAACAGAAGAGGATTATCTTCCAATTGGCCAAAACCGCATCGAAAAATTTTCGCTAGTTTTTGAGAAACTCTGGAAACAAAATCTACCCCCATCCTTGTCTCTCTCATGTAGCACCTCAATCTTCCGTCTCATGGTACATGCTCCCCTTAATGCCCGGGCATCACGTGACCATTAGTTAGGCAACTTGTTTGGGGATATTTGGGGATATGGGTAGTTTTTGGGTTATTTCTAGTAATATTTGTGTCAAAGTCACCAGTGGCGTTAGTTCGAATATTTCGATAATTTGTCAGCCATTATTGACGAAAGATTTTGAGTACTTTAGGCCTCACACCATTGAAGAACTGCAGCAACACTTGATTGCTCAAAAACCACAAGTGTTCTTCAATTTTAATGGTTTTATTTGGCTGTTTCCGATTTCATTTTTCAAAGGAATATACTAATACCTCGACTAATACATTATGGTCCACTGACTCTGCTTGTTACGCCAATGATGTAAGTTGAGTTGCCTACTTTCAGGAGGTCACGTGGTGCCCGGGCTTGAATGAAAACCCGTACTATCTTATTATTATTTCGATAACAACCCACTTAGAATTTTTCGACCCAAAATCTCGTGCTAGATAAAGAAAAGATAAGTAACGTTAATTTCGAAAGATTATGTTTGCCTTTGGTCTTTACGGAGCTAATAATAATTCTCGTGTCTCGAGACTGAGTGGGGCCGTTTCGGGTTGAACGAAAGTGACTAGCCGCACTTTGCAAAGTCGGCGTATTGACCCAAATAATCGAAGCACCGAGAGAAAGACAATCGCTATATCAGTACCACCTCATGAGTGTGTTGCAAATGAAACGACTTTTTCGTCTGGCTCTCGGGTACTGGAAATTGTGATTTACTCGGCCGGCGCTGTGGCGCTGTGTCCGCATAATGCAAGACAAAAAGTGGCATGAAGTCCGGGCACGTCATCAATCGGAAGATCGAGTCGTCCGAGTGCACGCGGAGATCGCATGAAAGCGATCCGTGCAGGCCCGGAGGAGGTCGAGGACCATTTCGCACATCCCGAGCCGCAAAGTTGCGCGATTTCCATAATAATAATCGTCGACGGGGTCGAAAGAGCTAATTCCCGTCGACCGGATTCCGCACGTCCTCGCTGCGGTCGGCTTTCTCGATTCGCGTTCTTTCTCGTGAGAGAAAAGCGGATTGTTGAGTCGACTCTCCGGCGTCCGGGAGAGAATTTCCGATAACGGGGTCGAAGTTCGCGGCGATTCGATTAGTTTTCACTGTATTTTACTGGAATTCGAAAAAAAGACGAAAATTTTGGTGCGTGATGCTTATGCAACTAGGGTCAGATTCTAAGAATTATGACGAAATCTGGGAAAATTAAGAAGTTGTCTTCTTTGTAGCCCAACTGTGGACATACTGTAGGTCCACTTGAAATAAGCAGTGGATTTTAACCGATTGAACTTTGTGATTTTTTCACTTACTCAATTGATTTACCTAGTTTTGCCGAACTGCTCACCAGATTTATAAGACAGATGCACAGATTTATTAGAGATTTTGATGTAATATTGGGGGATATCGACAATTTAACATGAGATTGCGTCTATAGTCTATTCAGGATAAACTGAACATCACGTGACCTAAGTTGCTTAGCAAAATTTAAATGAGAAACATTGATAACCATTGACTAATGACAGGTATTTGTCAGGTACTTTGGGGTCACGTGATGTTCAGTTTATCTTGAATAGACTATAGTTTTTATGAGGAAAGCACATAATACACTGCTCAAAACAATTAGCGGAACACTAGTAATTTTCAGGAAAATTTCTTGTCATTTCCAAATAATTGTTTGTACAATAATAGTTTAGAGCGTAACTCATTAAACCCTTTAAGACGTTTTTGGCAATTTTCTTCAAAAGGCAAAAACGGCTGTCCCAAAAAGTCGATAATAAATATTGTCGTAGTTTTACAACTGGTTTAATCAATCAACGATGTGATATTCGTGTAGAGAGCATTTTTTTGAGTATATGTATTATACCTACCTTGAGAAATGCATCAAAATTGATTGATTCATCTCAAAGATACAGGATTTTATAGTTGCTGAAAATTGACGGATATTGCCAGTTTTGCCTTTTTCAATAAAATTTTCAAAAACGCTGAAAGAGTTATGGTCTATTCTAAACTATTACTGTACATACAAAAATTATTTGGTATTGACATGAAACGTGAAAATGTCCAAATGTTCCTCTAATTGTTTAGAGCAGTGTAGTAATAAAAATCTTCAGAATTGATAAGAAGATTTCTCTGAATGTTCAGCTTATTTCTCACATATTTCACGTGTTAAGGCCCATTTTCAATGCACTTGCACGTTGGCGTTTAAGTTCCAGTGTGTTGCACATTCCAAAATTTGATTTTCAATAGTGTGTTGCGTGCGAGCGTGTGCACGTCATTTTGATCTGTAGTGTTACCAATTAACCGTGATGCCAACCGTTTATGAAAAGTTACCAAGCTGGCACAAGTTTGCTTGGGAAGAATCTTGTAGGTTATATGTGTTTCGACCACAATTTAGGTCTACCTAAACTATGGTTTCGACAGACCGACTGATTTGACATTGGAATGTGGCACATGCATGCACGAAAGTTTGCAGCTTGCAAGCTTATGGCACGGGCATGCAAGTGTGCTGGATGTCAAAGTTGATTGAAAATGCTATCATTGAAAAGCTATATGTCTAACTTCGCACTCGCACTTGAAAGCCGGCTTGCAAGTGTATTGAAAATGGGCCTTTAACGTAGGTATTTCACTTAGAATTATGACGAAAAGTGGCAAATTTACTAAAATATTGCTAATCCAACTATTGATTTTGTTATTTAGGAATACCAGTGGTACGACTTAGTGTCTGCTAGGTTGTACCAAATGTAAAATTATGGAAAACCGGAATGTGCTCCAAATTTTCGAAATTTTCTTTCAAAATTAGCAGGAAATAGCCGCTGAAAAGCATTCAGGTAACTTCACCCCATGTCGCGGCGCTTTCCATCCGGGTAATTAAATGTTCCGTCACGGAATTATCGATAATCAGTACTTGTCCGTACCGTTTTGTGATGGTAATTACTGCGAGCCATTAATCGCGTGTATTGACAAGTCGTAAACAATATTTGTTTTGTATTCGGCCGTTTTTACGGTGGAATTCCTCGATCCTCCGCGTTTCGCAAATATTTGTACGAGGTGGATGGACATCGCCGGACTGGACGGAATACGTCCGCCAATATTTGTACAGACGGAATTTCCCGGTACGCCGGCTCTTCTTTTTTGTACTTTCGACACTCTCTTTCATTAAAAACGGGCCGGATTTATTAACGACGGACTCGCGTGCGTGGACCTCTTCTCGAACGGCCGGCAGGTGTGTCAACAGCGGATCAAGAGAGCGACACGGCCGTCTTTGTGCATCAGCGAGAGGGCATTCCGGAATCGTACCGCGCGGTGAACTTTCGGTCGAAGGAGCCGAGCGCCGGAGGAATCTTCGTGCCGTCCTCGAAAAAGAGAGAACGCGGCCCGTCGTCTCCTCCGGGTGGTACTGAAAAATCGCGCCGATTAACGTTAAGAGGCCGGTGCATGTGCAAGAGAGCGCATTTCGGGCCGACGGCGATTAAGGTCGAGAACCGCAAAAGAGATTACGGACGACAGCTAATTTTTAAGAGCATAAAGGAAGATAAGTGCCGACGCGGAGCTTAATGCAGTTGTCGGTGCTCTGTGCGAGATCGGATCTTCGACTTTTTCCCACCGCGGGAAGAATTTGCGTGCGGCCTTGCGGCTTTTTCACCAACCGTAAAATCGAAATTTTAAACTTCGAATTTGCCGAGGGAGAAAACACGACCCGCCAGTCTCGGATTACCACCTGACTTTTTCTCCATCGGCGCGGGATGATGGGTGACGATATTTATCGGGCCCATCGAGATTTAAATACAATGGACACTCGAGAGAAACCCGGTCCTGACTCTCGTCTTTATTTCCCGGCGAGATCGAGCCGCGAAGCGGCGCCCCCTTGTCAAAAACTGCGACGACGACGATTCATATTACTATCGTTATTGTATAACCGATTTTTTCGCGCCGCGCAAAGACCGACATCTTAATTACGATGCTCGCGTGGCCAATAAAGTACGCACAAATGTTTAATTAATTACACGTTCCCGTATTATGAGGCCAGGTGTTCCCGGATCGAACCTCCTGAAATTTGATTAATCGCGCCTAATCACAAACCGCGAGTACCTCCGGAATCTGAGCGCTTTCCAAATTGCCCGAATAATCGGCACGATAAGAGGACTTTATACGACTCGCGAGCTTTTAAAAGCCCAAACCGTAAAAGCGCCTCTTATCGCTTGTATTCGAGTATAAGTACGGAGAGAAGAGTGAAATGGTAAAATATGCGGCGTTCGTCTCTGCGGACAAAAAGTACCTACGAATGGGCTGTAAAAGGAGCTTTCTAGATCGAGAGTGAGATTATCGTTAGGCAGTACTTACGGCGAAGAGAGAAGCAGACTTGCAGGTAATGGCGAGGTATTTGCTGATGCGGCGCCACGGACCCGTTTCTGTAACGGGAACCCATCCACCATCTTCGCCCTCCGCCCCTGTGCGACGTCGAACCTTATTTTTACCTGAATGCGCGTTTTCTCGTTCCACGGGCCGTTTCCACGAAGCGTGTCAAAGAAGACAGCCGGTAATTGACTCCCGGTAATCGCCCAACAATGGCCGGACCATCACGGGCCCACTTCAGAAACAGACGATTTTTCTTTTTTTGATAAACGATCGGGGTGTACCTGCCCTGCACCTTAGAACAATAATCCTCGAGCGGAGAAATCCGTGCCTAGAAAATCTCCCGATACTAATGATACGGCTCTTTGTTGTTGTCGTTGTTGTTGTTGTTGTGGGCATTGTGCGTTTGTCTTAGGTCGCGGGAATCTTTCTGACTTAGATAGTGCTCTTTTCCATTGTCGGAGATCCCTTTAAATCGGCGGTTATGTCCCACGCTCTCATTCAAAAAAGAGTTATCGCGTATACACGTAAGGTCGTACAATGGCGGTTTAATTGGAAAACAAATTGCATAATAATTGATTTCAGAACCTACGCCATTATTTTCCGATAATTATAACTCGATGGCCCGGATTTCAGGACGGATCGCGATACATCATGATCGTGGCGCGTTGGAAGAGGCCGCTTTTATAACCGCTAATCCTACATATCATTAGATCGGGTATTCGCAATTAGTACCCGATTAGCCTATACCTACTCGAACGAGAACAGCAAATAAAATAAAGATTACGATTTTTTCATAACGTCAAGTACACACTATAAAGTCACTAAACGGTTATACTCTTATCAGTATTTTCTTTGTGGTGTGTGGAACGTGATTAAAACAATTCTTTATTGCCTCTGCCACAGTAAATAAACCGTTTGTATGTGCTCGTGTAGTACCGTCCGAGAAAATTTGTTTTCTCGCCTGTAAGTATGGTATACGACTGCGATTGCCATATCGTTAAACAAGAATTATTTAAATTGCTTTGGTGGTGGTGTACTCACATAGAAAACTTAAATATTTAATTTTCTTATCGCACGCTAACTTATTAACATTACCCGGAATAAGACGTCCATTAACGACCGCCAACCAAAACAACACACCTAAATAATTACGTGCCTTAACACTCTCCAGCTCTTTAAATTGTGCTTAATTGACGTTCGAAAGTTCAGTTTTGCACTCATACGATACGGGCGTACCTACCTAGGAAAACTCTGACAAAGTGCAAGTCTCGCTAATGTTAATCATTAAACTAATTAAATCGCCTCGTCGATAATAAAGTTTGCGCCATATGGTTGTCTTCACTCAGAATCGTGATTTTCCGACATATGGCAAGTACCTCCGCCGACCGTTCCGTTGTATGGAAAAGGATCTTCCTATTATTGTTATTATCACTGCGGCAATTCCGCGGCTCATAATAAGGCAATCAAGGAGCGGAGAAGGAATGTCCGTTTGTGACGCTACCACACATGGCCGCGAAGATGGCCATCTCTTCGTCTCTTTCAGGCCTCCGGTACGAATCCGCTCTTTCCTCTAGAGATGGACGTTCCGAGATACCGTCGGGATATCGATGCGAGGAGTCCGGTTCATTTATTCCGGGACAAAGGAACTAATCAACGCCGGCGTGCAAGTCACTCTTCAATTTCAATGCCTGCTGCTTTTGTTGTTGCCGGAGAGGAGCGAAATTCTTCTCGTCTCGAGTAATATTCACCGCCGGGCCGAGAGCCGACCCGAAAGGAAACAAGCCGACGGTTTTTTCGCTCATTATATTGTTCTGGCAACAACAACGATTATTGTCGGAAATAATCGCGCGAAATCGCTGTTAGATGGGTTGTCCGCAATGATAAAGAGGCGTTGGTGGGTTGACGGTCATCACCGTGGCTCTGGGAGGAGAGTACCGTTCGTTTTCAGTCTCTGAGAACGTCCTTCGACTGTCACATCGCTTTTAGCCGATTGTTTAATTCGTCTCTTGTGCGAAAGTAAAACCAGATCGGCTCGACGCAGGTCGAGGTCCACATGCACGCGAGACGTCCAATAGCGGGAAAAAGAGCCCAACGGGTGGTCCCGCGACGGATCCTTTCGGCCATTAGCGGGGAAAAAGTCGGCCCGAATGCGACCAACCACCGGTCGCCAATAACTTTCAGACAGAACGGTTGTTCGATAATTGATTAAATTAACGAAATACGTAAATTAGCGGTGACGTCAAGTCCTCGGAATGTTCGACGGGTACTACCCGTTCTGTTTTGGTTCGCTAACGAAAAATCCGGTAAACGGCTCGATTGTGTGTGCCCACGGTCCCCTGCCCACTCTCTCTCTCTTTACGAAACACCACTAAACACGTAAAATTGTAAACAAACAAGTACGTGTTAATAAAGTGACGCCATTTTGTTCTCGTATGGTAAAGGTACTTGGAGATCGTTATCCGTATATGGTGGCCCTTTGATCGCGAGTTTCAAGAACACGAGCATCGACATTCTTCATAAGTAACGAAACGAATGTTCTGCTGTCAAAAGGAGACCTTCTTGTTAGTGCCGATAACATCTCGGTCGTACCTAAAAATTTCTAACGGCAGCCGCAAATGGCCGATTCGGATTAAAACCGTTTCGTTTTGATGACAGAGTCGCCTTGTTTCGCTCCCGTTAAGCCCCGACTCGAGGAAGTTGTGTAACGACAATAAGACTCTAATGGTGTGTAATTAATTTGAGGACACGACGATCCTTCGGATGTCGGGGCGAGCATCATCACATCATCGACGGAAGAATCGTGTGGGCGGACCGGTCGTCCAATTTCGCTCCCATAATAAGTCAAACGCATACAAAGCATGATGCACGCGGTAGAAACTAGAAACGAAACGAAGGAGTTTAGCTATGCGGTCGTCGGATTAGAAAGACCGCTGCGCTGGAGGAATTCCGAGTTCTAAAATTGTTGTGCCATCGGCATCGGCCAAGACTGGTTTAACTGTACCTTTCAATCAGAACCGACACGCAGATATGCGCACCTGACTTCGCCTAATTTACATCGTCCCAAATGAAAACCTTTTACCGCGAGATTTGTCGCATATCACTCGAACGACGAAAAACGTGATTTCTCAAACCCAAGACTTATGGTTGCCCGTGCTTTTACATATTCAATCGTTTCCTCGTCGATTACATTACCATCCGCTCTATGAAACTGATTGATTCCGTTGTCTTTGCAGTCTGCATCGGAACCAACGGTCACATGTCGGTGCCTTCGAACCGGGACCACCACTACAGGAACCTGAAGGACCGATACACCAACTGCACGTACGTCGACGGCAACCTGGAACTGACCTGGCTGCAGGACCAAAACCTGGACTTGAGCTTCCTGAAGCACATCAAGGAGGTGACCGGATACGTGCTCGTCTCCCACGTCGACATCAAGAGGATAGTACTACCGCGATTGCAGATAATCCGAGGCCGCACCTTGTTCAAGATGAACATCCGCGAAGAAGAGTTCGCGTTATTAGTGACGCTATCGAAAATGTTCACGTTAGAAATGCCCTCGTTGAGGGACGTTCTGAAAGGAAGTGTCGGTTTCTTCAGCAACTACAACCTGTGCGAAATCCGCAGCATAAACTGGAAGGAGATCATGACGGACACCCAAAGCAAGTACGCGTTCGTCTACAATTTCACCTCCCCTGAACGCGAGTGTCCTCCCTGCCATAAAGACTGCGAGCACGGGTGTTGGGGCGAAGGCATCGAAAACTGCCAAAAGTTCTCGAAGGAAAACTGCAGCCCCCAGTGCTACCAGGGCCGGTGTTTCGGGCCTAACCCTCGAGAGTGCTGCCACCTCTTCTGCGCGGGAGGCTGCACCGGACCTAAACAAAGCGACTGCATCGCCTGCCGCAATTTCTACGACGACGGAGTCTGCACTCAGGAGTGCCCCCCAATGCAGATCTACAACCCCATCACGTACTCCTGGGAGGAGAACCCGAGAGGAAAGTACGCGTACGGCGCCACGTGCGTCAAAAACTGCCCCGAACACTTGCTGAAGGACAGCGGGGCGTGCGTCAGGGCCTGCCCCGTGCACAAGACGGCGCGGGAGGGCGAGTGCGTCCCTTGCGACGGCCCTTGCCCTAAAACGTGCCCCGGAAACACGTCGATCCACTCGGGCAACATCGACAGCTTCCGGGGGTGCACGGTGATCGAGGGCAACATCATCATCCTGCAGAACACGTTCGAAGGCTTCCAGCAGATCTTCCCGAATTACACGTTCGGCGACCGGTACTTGCCCATGCACCCGGACCGCCTCGAGGCCTTCAGCACTCTCAAAGAAGTGACGGGGTATATCAACATCCAGGCGTACCACCAGGATTTCACGAATTTATCGTACTTTCGCAACCTGGAAGTGATCGGTGGGCGGACCCTTTACGACTACTTCACGTCGTTGTATATCGTGAAGACGTCGCTCAGGTCTTTGGAGTTGAAGTCTTTGAGACGGCTCAACTCTGGAACGATCGCCATTTTGGAGAACAAGCATCTTTGTTTTGCTGACGAAATCAACTGGGAGAAGATCAGGAAGAACATGGAGCACTCTGTGATGTTGTCGAACAATAGCGATCCGCGAACGTGCCAAGCCAAAGGGTTGGTTTGCCATGAGGAGTGCAGCAGGGACGGATGCTGGGGTTCCGGGCCCATCCAGTGCCTCTCCTGCGCCAGGTTCCGCCTAGGTGACAGATGCATCGCCAATTGCAGCGTCCTTCAAGGGTAAGTTCCTTTCTAAACGTTTCCTCGAACAATGAAGCAATTGCGTTGTTGATTTAGGACGTACAAAGCCAGCCCTACTGAGTGCAAGTTCTGCGATGAAGAATGCGGCTCTTCTTGCCACGGACCCGGGGCGAATAACTGCACAACGTGCAAACACTTCAAAGACGGGCCTTATTGCGTGCCCGCGTGTCCCACGAACAAGTACAAGAACAACGGGCTGTGCGAGAATTGCCACGCGAACTGCGTCGACGGCTGTACCGGACCCACCAACACCGTGGGTCGAGGAGGTTGCAATTCCTGCGAGAAAGCCATAATGAACGAGAACGCGACCGTGGATAATTGTTTGCACCGCAACGAGTCTTGTCCGGACGGGTACTATTACGAATGGATCGGTCCTCAGGAGCAGCAAATACTCAAGCCTCTAGCTGGAAAAGCCATCTGCAGGAAATGCCACCCCAGGTAATAATCAAATTGTAAAATGTTCTCAAGAACGCCGGTACTCTGTGAATGAGTTCCCCACGAATAGCGTGAACCGTATTTTATGGTATTTATTGACGCGATTCTTTTCTCAAGATCCGTGCTTACTTTAGCCACACCTCGCTTTTTTAAAAAGATGAAATACAAGGATCGTACCATATTTTTCAAGGCTGTCAGTAAACAACATCATTGCGTGTCCTCTTTATAATAGGTACCCTACTTATTCCGCACTTATCTATTTTATTATTAAGTTATGTGTAACGGATAAGTACTGATGGAGACGATTAAATATTTACGTTTCTATCTGTCGCGGAACTTATGCAATATTTTTTCTGTTCCAGGTGCAAACTTTGTACCGGGTACGGTTTCCACGAACTGGTCTGCCAGCAATGCACCCATTACAAAAAGGACGAACAGTGCGAGGACGAGTGCCCTTTCGACCATTACCCGGACAACGACAAGCAAGAGTGCATCCCTTGCGACCGAGAATGTCGCGGATGCACCGGCCCCGGCCCAGAAAACTGCAAGTCCTGTCAAAACTTCAAAGTGTACGACGACGAGGACGACAACTTGCTGAACAACACTGCGTTCAAATGCGTCTTCACCTGCAACGAGGACTCGCCTTTCCGAGTCTTCCCGGAAAATTCCGACACTTATTGCTCAAAAACGCCGGTCGCGTCCGCGACGCATTACCCTGATAACGACAACCACATCCTGATATTCACCCTAGGCGGGGTGACCGTGATAATCGCTTGCGTAGGATTCGTCATCTTCTTCTGCCGGAGGATACAGAACAAGGAAAACACGCTCAAGATGACCATGGCGCTTACGGGGATCGAAGACGAGCCCTTGAGTCAAACGAACAACGTGCCAAACGTCGCGCAGTTACGCATCATTAAAGAAACGGAAATACGAAGAGGCAACGTCTTGGGAAGCGGCGCTTTCGGGATCGTCTACAAGGGACTGTGGGTGGCAGAGGGCGAAACCAGCAAAATCCCGGTCGCCATTAAGGTCTTGAGAAGCGACGCCAGCCCTAACACCAGCAAGGAGTTCTTGAGCGAGGCCTACATCATGGCGTCAGTTGATCACCCAAATCTGCTGAAACTGCAAGCGGTCTGCATGACTTCTGAGATGATGTTGATAACTCAGTTGATGCCGTTGGGTTGTCTTCTCGATTTCGTCAGGAAAAACCACTCGAGGATCGGGGCTAAAGCCTTGCTGAATTGGTGCTACCAAATCGCGAGAGGTATGGCCTACTTGGAGGAAAAGAGATTGGTGCATAGGGACTTGGCCGCGAGGAACGTGTTGGTCAAGACGCCTTCGTGCGTCAAAATCACCGATTTCGGATTGGCCAAACTCCTGGACGCCAATGAGGACGAGTACAAGGCTGCTGGCGGCAAAATGCCGATCAAATGGTTGGCTCTCGAGTGCATCCAGCACAGGATTTTCACGCACAAATCGGACGTTTGGGCGTTCGGGGTGACCGTTTGGGAACTTTTGACTTTCGGTGAACGGCCCTACGACAAAATCCCCGCACGTGAAGTACCGGAACTGCTGGAAAAGGGGACGAGATTGGCCCAACCAGCTATCGCGACCATCGAAATCTACATGATCATGATCAAGTGCTGGATGTTGGATGCCGAAAGCAGACCCTCTTTCCAAGAGTTGGCCGATGAATTCCTGAAGAAATCTAAAGATCCCGGACGGTACTTGGTAATCCAGAACGACCGATACGTCAGGAATCCTTCGCAACAAGTAAGTTATCATCTTCGTCAGCCATTAATTGTCGACTATAACAGTTTCTGCGTTTCCAGGATGAGAATTCTCGCCATAGGAGCTCGACTTCCGGTTCGCAATCAGAAGTGGACGCCTATCACCTGCCGAAAAGCCGCATGGGTATGCATTTCGGCTCTTTGGGTTCCAGCGTGGTTCCGTCAGAAATCGGTTGGAAAGCCAGTTCGCAAATGACATCGGACGGAAGTTGCAACCCTCAATATCAGAACGATTTGAACTGCAAACTCCTCAATTATCCCCCGCAATCGCCGAGTACTCTATCGACCGAAGGTGGTACTTTGAAAATTCGCGACGACATGTCTTCGGAAGACTCGGGACGATCCCAGGCGCAACTGGGGACGTTGAAATTGGACCTGCCGGTCGACGAAGACGATTATCTGATGCCGTCTCCGCAGCAGACCCAAGGGGCTTCGGCCTACGTCGATCTGATTGATTCGAAGATGACGCCGGAAGAGTCGGCCAGCGTTTTGTGCAGACATAATGGCGGCGTGTCCGATTTCTACAAGAACAACATCGACAATCCGGAGTACCTGATGGGAAACGAGGGTCTGAGTCAAACTGTCGGTTTGCCGGTCGTGCCTTCGTCGGCTCCTCCGCCACTGTCTTCGGGTGTCCCGACTGTCGGTCCAGTGCCGGCGCATCATCCCCAGAAGAGTTCGGAGGAGGAGTCCGATCACGAGTACTACAACGATTTCGATACGAGATTGCAGAGGGAGCTGCAACCGCTCCAGAAGAATAAGGAGGGCGCGATCGTCTGATATCGTTTCTGCGGCGACTGATTTTGTACAAACGAAAAGGCCTTTTGTACTTTTTTTTATTAAATTGGTGAAAAGGCTGTGTCACATCTTGTGCTACTTAAAAACTAAATAAGGGACATTTTCGGATAGAAGACGAGGATGAGAATAAGCTCGGTGACAATAATTTTAAGAGTGCCATTCCAATTAAATGGCATCGCCTCTCCAGTGTATATAGCCGGAATAATATACTTGGTGTATATAGAAATTAAGCAATATGTTTTTTTAGTGATTAGGGTACGTAACAAACTTGGGTAAGCCGTAGAAAGGGATCCTAGATATTTCTTGCCCAAATGCGTCTGTGATAAAAATTCTTTTAATAACTTCCCCTCTGTACAATCTGTGAGTAAGAAAAATCTGTTTTTTATATTATGTACATATAAATTTGTAATACCGATTTTACATTAATGAGAATGCTAAGCACGATATGAATCCTGTAGTTTTTAGGGTTGAAATCAAATGATCTTAAGAGAACGAGTAAATCTCAAATGTACGTAATTTTATTTATGTAGAGATAGAATCGTCTATTTTGTTTATGTGACACAAATAATGAATATGCACGAAACCTGTGCCATCTACATATGTGAACATGTGCCTGTTATATTTTCCATATTAGTACGTTTATAAAAATTTTAATAAATATATTTAACAATAGAAATGTTTCGAACCTGCACTTTCCAATCCCAAAAAAACATCCCTAAATCTGCCTCCAAGTTTGAATTTAGCGTCATAACCAGTCATAACTATCTTCTCAGCAATAGATGGCGCTCTATTTAGTGATTGTTCTGTGAACTCGGCGATCTAATTTTTTAGGTCTTCTATGGTTCACTTCTCACATTTGACATTAATGACATTACAGTCTTTGAGGTTAGAACCGTTCACCCTTTCTCACGATTTTTCGGCTTTTGTGTCCTACAGCCTACAGGGGTGTTTTGTGCAATGTCCGACTCCGACGACAACGATTTTCCCGAATTATCCGCTGCCACATTTGAAGTGTTGCAAGAATTTTACCTCGAACGAGAAAATCGCGCTCGAGACAGCGAAAAAGATGAAGTCGAAGAAGATTGGGTAAGTATAAACAATGCTGTTGCGGCAGCCTTCAGATGATGGAAACTGTCTGCATTTTAATTTGTTTTGTAGCAATTGAGTCAGTTTTGGTATGACGAAGCGACAGCCAACACTTTGGCAAAAATTTCACTAGAAAGTGTACCACCCAACGGTAGAATCGCCCTAATCTCATCTCCTACATTGTATAAAGCAATCAAAAACTTGATAAAAGAACGAGGAGCTGATGCAGTTGGTAAAGTTGTGCATTTATACGAATTCGACAGACGCTTCTCCACACTATGTGGAGACGATTATTACTTTTACGATTACAATTCCCCATTGGGGAACATTCCCAAATTGAATGAAAACTCTTACGATGTAGTTTTGGCAGATCCTCCTTTTTTATCAGAACAATGCATTACGAAAACAACCGAGACCATTAAGTACTTGTCCAAAGATAGAATAATTGTTTGCACAGGCAGTGTAATGACCGAATTACTCAAACAATTATTAAATTTAGACAAAACCCAATTCGAACCTAGGCACCAAAACAACTTGGCCAACGAATTCTCGTGTTATACAAATTATGATATTTCTTCATTTATTGTTCAATAATAATTAGTATAATAAATGAAAGCAACAAATTGTCTACACTTATTTAAATTTTAAATATTATGATTATCCTATTCATATCTATATATGTAGGTAAAAGGGTGATATGTTTACAGGAAATGTGGTGTAGGCTTGAGTAAAGTTTACTAACCTTATTTCGATCCAAATTCTTATTTGGTCCCTCCCTCTCGAACAAAACAAAAAGTGAGTGTGTATTGTGTGAGTCCTCTCGTAACTTGATCATTACAAATCAGCTGAACCAATCCCGGCCCGTTTCGCTCAAAGTCTTGCTCGTGAGTCTTTCGATTTCGCTCAACAGCATCCTCGTGTCCGTGTCCATCTCGCTGATGGGAGAGGGCGTCTCCACGATTTCGTTCTGAACGTTGTCCCATTCCAGAGACGTCGCCGAAGACACGCGAGACCAATCCGAGTCGCTGTTACCGTTCGCGACGGTCGTGTTATGTAGATTAGGATCGGCGGGGCGATGAGATGAGTCACCAGCCAGGGTATTCCTAAAACGACATATCGATTGCAATTTTTGGCTCACAAAATGATGACAAACTGACCAAGAACTGGCTGAAGGTTCGTGGATCATCGATATCGGAAGAGTCTCATGTTCCCATTCCAAATCCAGGGAACTGACCGGGGTGGAAGTGGCCGTTCTGACCAGCAGCGCCCTCGCATCCAAACACTGCAGCTGGATGTCTTTGCTTGTACAAGAACTAAGGAATGCGTTGGTAATTAAATGAAAATTCGAGTGAAAATTATTCAATAAATTTGAGTACCTGTTGGAGGGAAGGCGTTGCGATTCATTTAGACGACTGTAATGTGTGAGGTGTGGGTATAAAATTCCATCATATAAATCCAGCACTGGCTTCTGATACGAAAAATATCGTTAAATTGTTATGTTAGGTATGATTTAAATGGTTTACTTACTTTATTCAAGTCTTTTTTGCCAAATAAACGTCTAAATAAACTTCTGTGGGCGTGAAATTGAAAGTTAAGACTTGATATTCAATTTTAGCGATAAGGTTTGTTTTAATTCTGTATATCTACCGTTTTGCAGTCGGCTCTCGATTAGGATATCTGTGGTTACTGTTCGAATCCTACAACGAATACGAAATTATCATCAAGTGATCAATTCAAATTTTGTTCAGTGTGGACCGATAAAAACGTACATCTTCGACGAGATAAGCGAATTCCAGTCCTGTTCTGTTGGGCTTGGGTAGACAGGATCCTGGACAGTAGTTGCCCATTTTTGGTGCAGCCCTTGGAGGACTGCCCCTCTTTCAACCCCCATGGGGCCCTCTACACTTTAATATTGACTCCGTCGCGACTAATTTCTCACGTGAATTAACTTTTTAATCCAATTAGACAGTATTATACAAATTGAGTAATATTTTTCACTTTGAACGTTTTCGTTTACTTATTTTGACAACTGACAGGTGTCAGCTGAACCCCTTTCTTCAGTGATGGCTACTATCGACAACGAATCGATTACAAAGCTTGAATCGATCGTGTGTGAGTGCATGATATCGAGCATGAAATCATCGATTAGGGAAACTCATTTTTTAAGAATTTCTAGAATCATCTGATGCACACAAAATGATAAAAGTATTATGCAAAACGACGGATTTAAGTGTGGTGTAAGAACATCCATTTTTAACTTACTAAAAATAATCTGTGCACTCTATACTCTACTGTCTTTTTATAACTCTGTGGAAGACATCCGTGTTTGACACTTGACTACTTAACAGTTGTTGTAACCTAAAAATCCTAAAAAGTTTGGAAAAAGTTTTCCAAGTTTTAAAAATGATCACAACGTACGAATTATGTGTCTTATTTCGGATAATGCCAAAGGTACATCCCAGTACCACATCTTGATAATATCATGAACTCACAAATCTAACTTTTCAGAATGAATTAACATCAGTTTTGAAGCGCACAACTGGGGCCATCTTCAATGAAGGCGGTGTGATCAGGAAATTGGAGCACTTGGGGACTAGAGACTTGCCACACAAGACCAGCAACCACGGTTTGGTCCACAAGCGAGCGAGTTACTTTCTAATCGAATTCAATATTCCACCCAACTCAATCGAGAAATTGTTCGATGAGTACTATCGAGACATAGACATCGTCCGGCGGCGAATTTACAAAAAGAACGAAGTCGAACCGTTCCAATGTACGTTAAGTCAGGACATGTTGCCGCCGCCTTATCGCAAAAACGTTCAGGACTTGATTCAACAGGCCCGCAGATTAGACAAAAACAAGTTCAATCATAACACAGGCCTGGATTATTACCCATTTCAAAAATAGTCATTATTTTAAGACTCTTTATTATTAATCCTAATGAATAATATTAATAATAAGTATAGTAGCAGTAGTAGGTTGTAGATAATAAATAATACTGATTACTTCTTCCTGAGTCGTCTATTTTTCTTGTAACCTTTCCCGAACCAACCGGCTTGAATTTTCCTCTGATTAGTCGCCCCACTCTCGTTGATAATCTCGTTGGTCGAATCGTCTTCATCAGTTGAATAATCACAACATAAACACACGATCTCCTTATCGACGTTCTCGCTCTTACTGAATCTGACTCGTTTCTTGCTGAATTTCGGTTCGTACTTTTTATAAAAAAGACAAATTTGCGAATCGTGCTTCCTGCGGCAAAAGCCGCACATCTGCCCGTCCGAACCCTCGAACGGCTTTATGATACTGTGCAAACCGGGATACAGAAAACTCGTCGCGTACGGATAACACAAAAGATCGAAATGTAAATTGAGAGCTCGATGATTCGGACGCTGCAGAATGTCATCGATACTGAACGAACTTCGCGCCGGAAGACTTTTACTGTTACTGAAACTATCACCGCGAAAATCACAAACCAGCTGATGGTTGTGGTGATAATAATGATTATTGTGATTGAGAACCAGTTTCTGAACGGAGAGATCTTGAAACTGAAGAAGTTGATGGGGCGGCGCGACCGTCACCTGATCAGGCTCCAGTGCTTCCACCTCCTCTTTCTTCACGTCCAAACCCTCATCACAGTTGCCATTCAAAACAGTCTGATTGGTCGTATGCTCTTCTCCCCCGCACAAAACCGACGAATGCGCGAAGATCGGATCGTTCGACTTGTCATAGGAGGGCACCTGAATCCCCAGAACGTCCATGATCGTCTTCATCACTTGATCGCATTTGCCGTTCACTTTGACGTTCGCCACGTCGTCCTTCGGCGTCCATTGCAGATTGACGATGTACAAATTCGGTCTCTTATTTACCGGCTTATCCATGCGCCACAACCACGGGTACTTTTTCAGCACTTTCAAACTGGAACCGAGACACAGGATCGTGGTGGCCCTTTCCGCGTTCTGACAGGCCCCCGACCAATTCAGCGGCCATTGCAGACTGCCCCTCTCCCCGAAATGGACAATCGTATCGGACAAAGGTTCGCCGCATTCGTAGCACATCCGACAAGTCTTGTGCGAATATCTGGCAGTGTTTTCTGTGACGTCGAATAACCTCAAATATTCGCGAGCCGGCTTGCAGTTTTTACAGACCTCCACGTACATGTTACCGTGCAACTCGGAGAGGACGGTTTTCGGCAGACCGGACCTCAAGTGTAAACCATCGCAGTTCTGCGAGACCACATACTTGAGGATCTTCCTTCGGTACAGTTCGTATAGTGCCATGTGGGTGTAGGTCGGTTCGGCTTGGGTGAGATCGTGCGCGCCGATGTCCTTGCCCTGCTGCAGCCTCGTCCAGATCCCGTTGGAGCCCCGGTAGTCCGGTATCTTGGCCGCGGTGCTGATCCCGGCCCCCGTGTACACGACCAGGTGCTGCGACTGCGCTATCGCCTGCGCCAGGATGTGGCATTTGGTCTGGAGGACGTCGGGCGGCTCCTCGTACTCCTCGAGGCGCTTTTTCGCCTCCCGGCGTTTGCGCCAGCGCTGCTGCACCTGCTCGACGGCGTCGGAATACTGCGAGAGCACCTGGGACTCTTCCGAGGTTCGGTCGTTCTCGGACTTTTGCAGGATCACTGAAACCTGCGAACTTTCGGTTAATCGGGACGGCGTTTTGAGGTTAGCCGCTTACTTTTCTCAGAGAGGCGTTGCGTTCGTCTTTGGCACAGATCTTCTTCGTCTTGACGACTTGCCTACGGGGTAGACGGCACCGTTTCGCGGTTCTCTCGGTCTCCCATTCCTCCTCTTCTTGTTCTTGGTCTTGGACCGCTGATGGAGTTGGTGGCGACTTTTCGTTGGGGAACTCGGCCACGTCCATCGCACCCACGCCGATTCACGGACGCTGATGTCAAGACATTTTTCACGAATTTCGCAGTATTAATGATGGCAAATTATCGAAATGCACCTGCATAAGAGATTTGTGGAGAAGAATTGAAGAATAAGGTGAATGGCCGATCAGCTGTCATCAATCTGTCACAGAAAATACATTAAACTTATAATAGAAGGTCAACGGCACAGCTTGTCACCGCTAGAGATGAGCAATGTAAATCGACTCTAAGGATCGATATTTGTTTTCATTTGAACCATTTCAACTGGACAAGCCTTGATTTGAACCTTGGTTTAGGCCCGATCTTTTCATCTCCCAATTAAGTTTATCCGGCAGTTAAATTTGTTGATTTTCATTGTTGCAACAATAATAACCAAGGTATTTAACCGCCAGTTAAACTTAACCAGAGGGACCAGAGGTGACCAGAGGTGAAAAGATCGGCCGAGGGCCAACTGCACCGCTTTCACTTAAAATTTAAAGCAGAGCTTAAGCCTTGACTACGATTGTTAACAACAATTGTTGCTAAGGCTTAAGTTCCACTTAAATTTCAAGTGAAAGCGGTGCAGTTGGCCCTAAAGTAGAATTTGTTAATAACATAGACAACCTCTAGACCGCCTACTCATAAGGAAAGAATTGTCCGGGCTTTTTGGATGATGTACATAGTTAATAGATGGCGCTGTGCGAAAAACACCGCCGCCTTGACGGGGTTCCTACTTTTCAATTTATTTATTTTTTATTGTCATTTTGATAGATTCGAAAAATCTACAAATTTTTGCTTCAATTTTGTTTTATTTCGCAAATAATTTGTTGGCAGTCACAAAATACAATGATAAATTGATTAATTTTTGGCTTACGAATTGTCATCAACGATTCGCACACTTGAGAAATAGGGAAGGTAAATGTGATACAGCTTCGCGAGCCGTTTTGCGATCCGAAGTTCTTGAGTTCAGCCTCCCTCGCTGGTTAACCCATTTTTATCGCCTTTACATCCAAAAATTAGGAAAATCCCTTTTAGTGGATAACTGCAAAAAAGATTATTCTCAAATTTTTCGCAGAATTCATCTCCGTTCTGACCTGTAATTGAAATTTTGGATAAATTTCATCACCATTTATTAATTGAGTTATCACTTACATTCTTATGGCGTGGGAAATCGTGTTGCACCGCTCCTACACCCACATATTTGTCGCAGACGAAGCGATATCGGATTTACTTTTGGAATTTTCAGAAATTTTTGAAAGTTCTTTTCCTATTTAATCAAAATCCGGTTACTACGCGATGATTCAATAATGCTCCCACTAATTAAACAATTAAAAATTACTCCTGTCGCCATCTATGAACTGTGTCCAATTTATGGAGAAAAAAACAAAGCCTGCTACTCATCTGTAGGGAAGGTAATCTGTGTTAATAATAAATAATAATACATATTTTTTATTTACGAACATTTTATAATTCATCATATACTAAATAAAACAAAAACATTTAAAAATTGTAGAGGTACAAATTTTCCATAAATAATAAATATAATCTTTTAATATAACTTAATTTTAGTGCAAATTGCAAATATATCAGAATACGGAGATAAAAATTAAATAAACAGCAATATTACAATAAGTGAACATTATGCATATTTAGATACTTATGTAGGTATGTATGTAGGTATGTCGTGCTTCGATACAATAATTTTGAAATGATTAATCAAAATGTACATTTCTGATATTTCTTGTATGAGTCCGATTAACATTTCTCATGGCGTGTTCGACTTCATTCAGAAAGGTTGTGGAATTATGGACAAAAGTCCCGCCCAAAATCACATTGAAATTCGGATGCAACTTATTGAAACTGTGAACAGTTAAAGACTCTTCGTAAGTCACCCCACCTACGATAAAAACCACCACATCTTGGAAATTTCCTCTAAAACCACCCTCGCCGCTTACGTTGACATAAGGATATAAACTCTCCTTCAATCTACCCCTTATTAAATCCTCCAAAATCGCATTCAAAACCGGCTTGTGTTGCGTGTAAACATTGTCTACTCCACTCAACCCTTTGAAAAATCGTTTGGTGGTCTCCATGGCGGTCTCGACATTCAGCAAATCACTCTGCCTTGCATGGCTACCTGCATACTCCAGAATATTCACAATATTTCGCAGAAATCGTTCAGACACCCCACGCTTTTTCAACAATTCAATCATACCGACCACATCATTACCGCTGTAATTCTGATACCGCAAAGCGTACAACATTACCAACTTGACTGCATCGAAATCCCTAATTTTATCATTTCTAATAAGACTTTTAACGTGAGATAAATGCGCGGAATGATCGGAATGTGACGAAATTTCTTGTTCCAATTCGGACACATCCAATAATTGAAACTTATTGACCATCGAACTCAACTCGCCAACTACTGTAACGTGTTTCGAAATATTCCCGGATAATTTCTTGAACTGGGGATAGTTCTCGACGAAATTCTTCATATCAGAAATCGATTCGATCTTATCGTGACTTTTCGCTTTCGCCTGAAATTGGTCCATCAGTAACTTTATGTTCTGGCCTATTTCGCCGTAGTTCAAGAAAATGTTCTTGGCGTAGAACGGATCCTGCTCGGCGGATAAGACCACCTCGCTCAGCTCTTTACTGACACCTTGGATGTGACTCAAATTAACTCGATTATTGTTGATGGTCACCAACTCGTGGACCATCGCCTGATAGGTCCACTGGTTCAGGAGCGGCGTCATCGGGTCGTCGCGCCGATCCAAGATCAGCAGGAGAGGTGGGCTGGACTGCGATTGAGCGAATAACGTCGATTCTTTGTTGATTACGTCCTCGATTCTCGTCCCCAGGTCTTGGCATAACTTTGAGTTGGATTGGTAACGAATCAGGGGGCTCTTTTTCAGCGAGAGCAGTAAGGAAATCAGCCCCTGCACGGTCTTCTGGAGAGCTTGAGGATTCCATGACAACCCCGACATACAAGTGGGGATGTTCAGGGAGAATAGATGAGGGTTCACGGCCAAGTAGTCCATGTACAATTCCTGCACCTCTTTGACAACTTCTTGCTCATCGTGTTCGGCTAATATTTTGATATCCGCCTTGGCCACGATATTGGAAAAGTAGATGTAGTAGGCCCCATATTTAGGGCTACGTAATTCCTTGCATAAAAGTGAAATGTTTTCCGGGGTCGACCTTAAAAACACGAGACATTTTAGGTAACGTAGTCCAGTGGAGTTTTCGTAGTTGGCAGCGTCGATACGTTCGAGCAAGAAGACTTCCTTCTGTTGGATTTCGGATTGGCCATAGACCATGGAGATAACGCTGGTCGTTTCCTTGTCCATTAGGAGGATTTTCATTCCCGGTTCACTTTCCTCCGTCATTTTCGTGACGTACGCTTTCACTGCGGCTATCACGTTCATCGTGGATTAGGTAAGACTCTTTTTTACAATTTTTAAGAGTTTTCAACTCATTTTCTTGTTTACCACACAAATTATCTTTTTCTGTCAAATGAGTCAAATGTCACTTGTTGATATGAACGGTTGCCAACATCAGAACGTGAAAAGTACCAAACTTTTAATTTCACGTTCATCTGTTCATCGGATGTTTTTCTTATCTCAAGGAATTAATTTGAAGAATGAAATGAACATATATAATTTGTGATTGAAAATTAACAATTTATTATATGTATATCAGTTTTAATTGATGAAATCCTCAGCAATTTCTGTATATTCGCGTATATAGGGAGCGTGCACGCATAACCTCAAAGCCTAAAACAATTGAAGTCTGGGGGTTAAATAACAGTTGCTAACTAAAACCGGCAACATTGAAAAGTCAAAAATATTTGTCAGTTTTTCAGCGGGAATTTAAATTCAACAGTTTTTCGGATATTTTTATGAATTACACGCAAGTTTCAACTGCTTTCCGTTTTCTTATATATTTTTTAAGGTAAGCGTATAAAATTGTAGCTAAAACGATATAGAATAACAGTTATAATACCACACATTATACAAAGTTCAGTTGAATCCCCGATTTTTGCACCTTTTGCTTGTTTTCTGCGTTTATCTTCAAAATGCCCGACTAGTGCCTTGTTTTTGGATAGTTTTTAGAGGAAATAAGCTAAAAAATAGTAGAGAAAAATCTCCCGTATAAAACCACCAAAAATGAGGTTAAGTAACTGCCAAATAAAAATGCCACACAGCTATCCAGCGTTGCCAATTACATAGTAACTATCTTGGAAACGCTTGTTTAACCCCCAGACTTCAATTGTTTTAGGCTTTGAGGTTATGCGTGCACGCTCCCTATTCTATTATTCGTTTTTCGGGATTTTCCATCAAATGCGTTTTCGTGGGACTGTCCCGACTATGGAGTGAAGTGTGTAAACTGCGTTCAGAAAGGCACCTCAGGTTAACTTGGGAAGTTCTATCTTTGTCATACATTCGTCACGCTGGTAAGTGCATCTCTCACGAGTTACCCAGAGTGTCTCCCGAGATACGTTCATGATACGTTCCTGAACGCAGCGCTCACTGCTGTGCTGTCAGTTGTCAGGTGTTGGACGTTGTTGTGGTTGTTTTGGCAGTTTGTTGTGGCAGTTAGCATTTGTGAGTTGTTGAGTGTTTTTAGTTAGTTAATTCATTAATTAACCTGTAATGAAGGCGTATTATATTCTCATTCCTATCGTAAACTCATCATTTGTGTAATTACACCTAAAATTTACAGTAATTGGTAGTCAGTTCACTAGAATGAATAACTGATCTTTGTTAATAAATCACATAGGTTATGTCAACTGTAAGTAATTTTCGGGTTCTTTATCATTTCAAATTATTCTAGAAGCGATGTAACATTGTGACCAAATACGTTATCATAATGTTGAATAATTTAAAAGTTTGGAAACGTCCTCGTAGAAAAACAAATCGTCAGTATGTTGTCGTTTTTGAAAAGAAACCCCTCACACCAAAATGCAAAAGGCGATTCAAAATCATATCTGCAATTTCGTAAGGACAACATTTATGATACGTTTTCTCCAAATTTTGTATTACATTTTGAATCATTTTATAGAGTTATCTTCGCATTCCTACTTGTACTTTTTTTATTTGTGGGATTTCCATTGATCTTTATGCATTCAATAGAATTGCAGAGGTTATTGATGTTTACTAATCGTGAGTAAAACTTACGGTTTTATCAGTACCCATAATGATAGAATTTCTCAACTTTGCAGTGAATTTGCCAAGTGATCAAGAATATTTTGAAAATTACAACGTCACTGGTTTTCGAAATTTATATGTTTCGGTTCAAGATGGTGATAATGAGTCTAAAGTAGTCTCGCTGGGAATTTGGCATTTACTGCCTCGAGCCATGATCAATCAATCGAAAACGATTGCGAATTTTAGCTATGAGTACGCTTTATGGAATAGTAGCCATAGTGTTTTATTATATTTTCACGGTACAGGTGAATCCAGAGCTGACTCTGACATAAAGTACGAAGTCTTGAGACAATTCTCTCATGTAATTACCTTCGACTACAGAAGTAATATGCGAATATTCATAAGCTCTTTTAGAACTCTATTTGCCAATAAAAAATATTCCAGGTTACGCTGATTCAACTGATGCAGTAATGTCGGAAGATTTAGTAGTAAACGATTGTGTACAATTATACAAATGGTTGACTACTAAAACTCAATCTCCGATATTCCTTTGGGGTCATTCTCTTGGATCCGCTTTAGCTGCAAGAACCATGGCGATTGTAAAATCGACAGAAGTCAAGCAACCAATTGGTCTCGTTTTAGAAAGTGCTTTTACATCTATGACTGAAGAGATATACGTTCACCCATATGGCAAAGTATTTTTATCTTGATAAAATAGATAAAAAAAAACATTGTTCTATTCTCTCGAAACTTACAGATATTTGCGTGGCTGCCTTGGTTCGAATCAACAGTGGTTAATCCTTTACGTGAAAATGGTTTTATTTTTGACACCGCGAAGCATATTATAGAAATGGACGATGCTCCTTTAATGATCTTATGCGCCGAAGATGACAGCATTGTTCCCTATAATTTTGGGGAAGAAGTAATGTTATCTGATCTTTATTTCCTGGAAACATTTTATCGACAAAAAGTATTTTGCAGTTATCTAAAATTGCCATGAATCAATCCGAGGAAAGGATTGTATTGTATTACCAGTTTCCATACCAGCTAGGTCATAATCACATTTGGATTTATGAAGACCAAAAATTACCAGTATTTATAGAGTCAGTTTTCATTTATCTGATTTAAAACTTGTACTTAGATAATGATTCTCCATTTATTTTAGGTTTTTCATATATCTCGCTAAAATGTTCCTCAATAATAGGAATATGAGTTTAGAAGATATCGTCTGAGTGTTCCAATTGCCAAAGAACCTAATATTTTAACTTACGTCCCAAAATCTAATCTAAACTTTTCTCTAAAGTGAAATCTTGAAATTAGTGGAATAAAAACTACCTATATTTTATTGAATTTATTATTTTCATTCATCTACATATGTATTTAGCCAGTTTAATCCAGTGCAAAGTTTCGACCGTAAATTGCAAAAGATAGTAATCTATTTTGTGGTTTATCGAATCCAAAGTCTACTTGGACCGTGGATTCATCTTGGGCTGTAGTCACAGACCAAGTGGTCTCAGAAGGTGGCAAGGGCCGAATCGACGATAAAAGCGAATTCGCAAAGTGAATTTTATCAGCACTGGCTGTGCTCTCTAAAACGATAGAGATTTTCTCAAACGTAGTGTCCCATTTTATCGAGTCATATTTCGGAAAGCGTAAACCGCATGACGAAATTGACGAATTCAAACAAGCGGCCAATCCACAAACTTCGATTCCTCCCTTGTACATCCCCTGAAAACTACGAAGTCCCGTGTAAGCTATCAAATGATAAACGTAACTGTTTTTTTCTGCGCTCGGTGTTTCATCGTCAAAATGAGACGTTTCAATGTGAAATGTACAACATAATTCGCCATGACAAAGCCTCTCATCCAAAACCGATGATAAATTATCTAAAGGATACGACGTGTAATCTAAAATCAAAATGTATAAAATGATAAATTTAGAATGTTTCCAAAAACATTTCATACCAGTCAGATTATTATCAGTTCTCAGTAAGAAAGAATCCATTGATTTACTTAAAGAATCAATGTCATCGTCTGTAACTGAATCTTTTGTATACGCCTTTGAACCCCCTTCAGAAACAATGTCCATAACGATTGGACCGGAAGTACCTGGATGTTAACGAAATGGATAATAATGAGTTATTACCAATGAATGATATATTTTACCATTTATTATTGAGGAGCCGCCACTTCCTCTAGATGGATTACTAGCTCCGGCTGCATATAAATTGACTCCGTGCGCCATTGCCCACATTTGCTGTGTCTGGAGTGCTGAAAATCAATTGAAGGCGATGTTTCGAACCCTAGAATGGCTAATTTTGCAACTTTTACCTGTCAGAAATGGTAACTCTGCGTACCACATGCTGGGATAGACGAAATTCTTAACTCCTGCTTCAACGAGATCTTGCGCTGGATGTCTGAACGTCATATCGAAGCAAGTGAAGACTCCAAATTCGACCGAATTTACCGAGAACGTTACGTTATCTGTTACATCCGGTGTGTTCAACGGATGTTCCCCAAACAGATTTCGCTTTCGATATCTTTGTGCGATATTTCCATCAGTATCGAATATGATGTCGGTGTTGTACAAAAGATGACCGTAATTTTTACAGTTCTCTTCTTTCAAATCATACTCGGAGCACGGTTCTTTTTCTCGAGTATTGATGACTAAATTCGTTGAAAATTTTCGAGCCGAACATGATAATTTCTGGATATAATTAGGATATGTGGTGTTTTCGCTATCAATGCAGGGATTTTCACCGATTCTCACGAGAGTTGCAAAGTCCAACATGTCAACTCCAGAATTCAATGTGGCTTCCGGAAAAATAATCAAATCAACATTCTGAAATAGAACTTTAATCTTTTTAATGTGCAATGGTATGGGTGGTAAGAAAATATGTTCACAGTTTGTCCAAAATAGAAAGACATCGTACTCAGTTATTTTAACGCACTAATATGATTATCTTGAACTTACTTCATCTCCGTCTTTGATTCCTTCCATGATGGAAATGTAGTTTTCCACGTTTAGAATTAATGTGTCGTCTGAATTACCATTCGTGGATGTGACATGATGATACTCCACAACAGCCACATTTACCTCGCCCTCCTGTAAAGTTCTTCAAATAATATCTAATTCCAAACATCTCGATCACTTACTTACATCACTAGTGACATAAATAGAACGTGAAATAATAAAACTCAAAAGAAAGACAAATTTGGAAGTCATGGCTAGATCGGTTCGAATTGTGGTATTTCAAAAATAGAATGACCTTTTATAGCCACAAATTTATCTAAAGATAAAATGGTAACATTTTAAGATTATAATCTGAAATTACACCAGATGATGAATTATCTAGAGGAAACGATGTGTAATCTAAAATCAACACGTATTAAACGAAAAATTTAGAATGTTATATTATTATCAGTTCTCAGTAAGAAAGAATCCATTGATCTACTTCAAGAATCGATGTCATCATCTGCAATTGAATATTTTGTATACGCCTTTGAACCCCTTTCAGAAACAATATCCATAAACGATTGGACCAGAATTACCTGATGTTTACGAAATGGATAAATGGATATTACCATTTATTATTGAGTAGCCACCACTTCCTCTAGATGGATTATTAGCCCCAGCTGCATATATGAATTGACTCCGTGCGCCATTGCCCACATTTGTTGTGTCTGGAGTGCTGAAAACCAATTGAAGAGGTGAGGGATAGCCGAAATTTTTAACTCCTGCTTCAACGAGATCTTGCGCTGTTATGTACTTTTCCAACCAGGTCAAAAGTGAAAGAAGTATACATACCTACATAGATCGAAAATTTAATATTTTATTATAAAAATGCGTTTAAAGGAGAATTCGGGAAGTTTTGAGGGCAAGGAGTCTTATTGAAGATGCCTTTTTTTAATATTGAGTTTTTGATTTACTTCTTTCACTTTGGGGACTGGTTTCTTAAGAAAAAAGTCAAAAAGAATCTATATGCATCAGTTAGTCGTTTTCAGATGCATTAATAAACGACGGTGGCACAAAAAATTGATTTCTTGTGACCACCCTGTAGTCAAAATGAGTCCTGTATTTCCAGTACCTACCGTTCCAAGAGATGATGACTGTAATAATATCCCAGGGTCATTTAAAGAAAAAATTACATCGTTTTCCTAGACCGTGGGGTCATCCAAAGTTTAACATTTTTGCAGAACTTTACGTGACACCTTGTAAAACATACTCTGAGAACCTGTATAAAACACAGCGTCTAACGGGTGATAGCCCAAGAATGCAGCTATTCAGGGCTGCCAAGTTTTTTTAAATTGTCATGGCTAGATCTCGGGCTAGATGGTACTTTACAAATAGGATGACGGTTTATAGCCACAAATTGATCTAAAGATAAAATGATACCATTTTAAGATTATAATCTGAAATTGATAAGACGATAGAATTTCCGTCAATTTAAAGCACCTTTGCACCCGTGTACGTTTTTCTTAGAAATATGTCAGTTTAGCGGTTCAAAAACACTGCATAAATTATTCATCATTTATTTATATCCAATATTTGCATAGGCCATAGGCGTAGTAGGTCTCTACCTTTAGAACCATTTCGCTAAATAAACAATAATCATAACCGTAGATAAGACAGCAAAATCATGAGCCCGAAGACTACGTCCGGAATTGTATGGCGAATAATCAATTTCGAAATTTCGACCATAAATCGCAAAAGTAAGCAATCGGTTCTGAGGCTCAACCAGTTCAAAATTCACTCGAGTAAAAGATTCGTTTCCATTCACAGACCAAATGGTTTTGGACGGTGACAAGGGACGAATTGACGATAGAAGCGAATTCGGATAGTGAGTTTTGTAAGCACTGGCCGGAGCATCCAAACTGATTGAAATTGTCTTGAAAGTCTTGTCCCAATTTATCAAATCGTAGTTCGGAAAGCGTAAACCGCACGATGAAATTGTCGAATCTAGACAAGCGATTATGCCGCAAATTTCGATTCCACCATTGTGTACTCCTCCGAAGCTTCGGATTCCCGAATACATGACTAAATGATAGGTGTAACTATTTTGTTCTTCGTTCGTCTTCGCATCGTCGATAGATGCTTCAATGTGAAACATGCAGCACATTCCATCTGTATTGCAAATCGTTTGATGCAAAGGTGCAGACCAATCGTAATCATCTAAAGGTATTGAAGTGTAATCTGGAAAAACGTTATAACACAACGATTAAGCAGCTTTTTCAAGAACTCGTTACATTTACCAGTCATATTGTCGTCAGTTAGCAAATAAAACGAGTCCATCGATCTACTCAAAGAGTCTATTTCGTCATCCATCACTAGGGAATCTTCTGTATAGACATTCGTACCACCATCGCCAGAAATGATATCCATAATGATAGGACCAGACTCACCTAAAAACCAGGCAAAATGTTAAAATTAAATTGTATTGGTTTTCGATTAATATACCATTTATTATCGAACTACCACCACTTCCTCGTAGTGGATTATTAGCTCCAGCTGCATATAAATTGACTCCGTGTGACATTGCCCACATTTGTTGTGTCTGGAGTGCTGAAAATGCATCACAGCGATATTCTACTTCTTCGCGTATAAGTTGATGCCTTACCTGTGAGAAAAGGTAGTTCCGAAAACCACATTGAGGGAAAAATAAAGTTTTTTATTCCGGAATCGACAAGGTCTTCAGCTGGATGTTTGAACATCATATCGAAGCAAGTGAAAATTCCAAATTCGACAGATTTTATCGTAATCGTTGCGTTATCTGTTATGTCTGGGGTATTCAAAGGAAATTCTCCAAATAAATTTCGCTTTCGATATCTGATAGATAAATGATGAAGGATATTAGATTGAAATCACTGATTCAATACGAAGAATACCTTTGAAGAATACTTCCATCAATATCGAATACGATGTCGGTGTTATACAACAAATATCCATATTTTTCGCAATTATCTTCGTCCAAATTGTTGCATGGGTCTTTTTCTATTGTATTAATCAACAAATATGTTTGAATCTTTCTGGCCGAACAGGATAATCTCTGGATGTAATCAGGATAAGTTGCGTTTTTTTTGTCATCACAAGGACTTTCTCCGATTCTCACAAGTGTGGCAAAGTTTACAAAATCGGTGATTCCCGTATTCAAAGTAGCTTCTGGAAAAATAATCAGGTCGAGATTCTGGAATATGTGAAATTTATGTTATAATCATACGCAATGTACGTGTATGTTATTCTTAACTAATTCAATTCTTATAATGACAGTAGTGAATCGAGAGTTGAATGATATATGAATAACGTATTCAGTGATATAAATCTATCACTGACTGATGATACTGATGAGTCCATAACCTTTCGTACTCATCATCAGATGTCTGTCTTTTTTACATAACAATAAAAAGGTAGCTAGGTACTCCATATTTATCACATTTTAACAATGAAACAGTGGGTTCAAAGTTTGCTCAAAATTATAAATACCTTGTTCTGAGTTTTGGTTTCCTCCATAATAGAAACATAATTATCCACATTTAAACTCAACGTATCATTGGGGGATATGATTGGTTGGTACTCCACAACAGCCACATTTACATCCTAAAGTACACAAAAAAAATAATACAGGGTGATGGATATATTTGCTTGAAAAATGAAAATTACTTACACAGTTGATGCAATATAAATGGGATAAAACTAGACATGATAGGAAAATAAATCTGGAGTTCATCGCAAGATCAATTTTGAGCTGCATCTGTACATCGAATATTTTTGTGTGTGTATATGTATAAAGGACTCACGTGTAGAGATATGGATAAGAAGAAGATAATAACAAAATACACATATGGATAAAGTTTAGGTATATTATACCGGGATATAACTATAAATTTGAGAGAAAATTAATTCTAAACATGAACATGAATAGTTATTTTTGATATAAGTGTTAAAAGTGGCTTTTTTCAATCCTTCAATACTTCGAACAAAAAAAACCTCTTTTAACGTGAATATCGAACACTTAGTTGTCCTACAGACTTTATTAAAACAAGTAAAATGGATGAAAATGCGTTTCAATTCAGTATTCAGTAGTAGGTGCTTCTGAACCATCGTTTACATAATTACCGGCTTTGCGTATTGTTGCCGATTGTTAACTTTACACTTTACTTTTCTTTATACGCACTGTCATTTACTTTTCGCACGGTCATTCACTTTACGCATCATTCAGTATAAAATATGACGTTTTCAACTGCCGTCAGAAACGTTAAAAAGACTACTTTTAATAGAGTCTGTGGAAAAAGCAATTTATTGGTTGAAAGGGCATACTCAGGTCACGACACAATTCATGGTAAACAAACAACAAACGGTTGTCCAATGAACGTCCAGGTGTAGTAGCAAAATTGACCATTTTTGGACGATAAATGGACCATAATGAACTATAAATGGATCATTCTTGGGCATTCACCGTCCGGGATGAAGACAGTCGAACCTGGACGTTCATTGGACGATGTGTGCACCCTGGGATTTGGTCCCGAGTTAAGTGATGTCTTGCCGTGATTAAACTAACATCACTAGACTAATTTCTCTTAGACAAGTTTTAAAATCTCCAAGATGTTTTCCACGTGTGTAATTATTTATCTAGTGCATGAATATTATTATTTCTTAACATGAGTCAAATTTCGGTTCATTCAAGTTTCAAAAGCGATTGGTTGTCCTGTACAATACTATAGTTGTTGAAAATATAAATCTGCCGATCTATAAATTAAAAACTCATGTGGAATATACTTCAACATCCCGCCTCCAAATTGATCTACCTGCATAGCCAGTGGATAATTCCATATGATTTCATTAGTCATCTTCAACTGAATAGGCTTTTTAAGATTTTGTAAAAAGAAAAGGAAAATCTTCTGGTTTTTCAAATTCCATGTAATCCATTGAGTATTATTTGCAATGTTAAGAGTCCTCTCCGATTCGTTAGTTGCCACCTGTGCAGTATTAATAAACATAAAGGCAGTAGTGAACGCGCCTACCAATAAAGCATAAAAGGATGGATATTCATAAATATCAGTGTTTTGCTAAAATTATATGAATTTTTATTATAACATCGGAAGGTTTGGCAAACGTGATGCACAAAGTTTTAAACTTCTTACCATGAGTAGCATGTATAACATGCTGATGAAAAATAACGTCGCAGTACTCAGAATCCATATTAATGGTAATTTTAGTACCTTCAATAATTGATGTTCCACCCTAAATAATTGAATATTATTAATTGATACAGACAGAGATACATAGATTCATACCTTTTGATGGTATTATGTTGCCCAATGCAAAGTATAAGTTTTTTCGTTACTTCAAGTTGATATTTGCAATCATCTATAGTACTGCTGTTACTGGCATCGGTCAGTTTGTGCAATTCCGCATTTAGCAAGAGTGTTTGAAAACGCAACTGTGACCAAATGTAGACTAGCGTAAACGCTGGGAGGATCATGAAATACGCAAATGGTATCATACTGGTACAGAATAACACACCCAATGGAAAATAATATTTTGGAAATCTCTTGAAAATTTCCACAACGTAGAATATTTCTTTGGTTCTGATCAGAGACACAGCAATCGGGAGACATAATAACGCCATATACATTGTAAAAATGAAAGTATTGGTGAGAAATTTAGATTGTCTTTGGATCTTTTTGTTTACTTTTGCACAAAATGAATTGATAGACCACGCATCGGTGAAAAAATCTTCCATTATTACTATTAATTTGTCCACCACGGCCCACATAGTTACGATATTAACGAATCCCTGCAATCATATTCAAATGTATGTACCTACCTACGAATAGTTTAATTTAAACTGTTGATACTTACTAGAAGGCTCATACAGGAATAAGATCCGTATTGCAGTAACAGATTACCATCAAAATAGATTAGCAGATGTATTACGTGCGCGCACGTAATCATTCCTTGGATCAGCAAGACCATCAGAGACAATGCTCTGACGATGAAAGATTTTTGGAATAAACTTAAAGTCATTTTTCGTAATTTTATCAGAGGATCGCCTTCAACTATAATATTTTCATTTCATTATAAAATATAAACTGACTAAGCAATGTAAAATAATTTTTCACGTACATTTATTTTCCTTCATTGTGGAGGTAAAATACCTATACTTTTAATAAAATGTATTAGTATCTTCGTTAACTATAACTTTTTATATGTATATTTTTTTAATCAAATATCCTTACATCAGAAATGTATAATCTGAGATAGGTAATCTGAAATGGATTGAGTGAACGATTTTTCACTTTTGTTTGGAAAAGTTGTATATTATTTAGATACTAATTTGAGTAAGGACAAATCGTAGGTACTTTTCCTACAAATCCATAATTCCATACAATAATTCTTGAACTATTAGCTCAATTCCGGTAATAATGAACCATAATTTCATTATTTGGTAAATAATGTGAAAATTACACTTTACATTCTTCGTCAGAAAGGTATTATCTTCTAAATTTGGCACAACATCACATTCTATGGTTACTACAAATCTTTTGATCAAACGTAATCAAACGGAATAGACCAATTTTCTGATCATTTAAAGACTGTGATGCCATGTCCGAAAAGGCTCAGTAGCGGAGCTACAACCTCTCAAAGTTGGCATTCTAGAATGTTTATTTTTTATTTTTCTTAGGAACCAGTCGAAATAGAGATTGGTATGGGTTGGATATGAAGATCTTTGGTTTTAATTGTTATTATTTCGTAGTGTAAGACTGTTCCGCATAACCATTGGGGTAGACACAGAGGGGGTTTTGAAATCTTTGTCAAAAAATTCACATAGGCACTAGAATCATCAGAGGATTCTAGTGGTTATGTGAATTTATCAACAAAAATTTCAAAAAAACCATTCGGGAATGCCAACTTTGAGAGGTTGTAGCTTCGATACTGAGCCTTTTCGGACATGGCATCATGGGAAGTTTATTTCATCATTTTGATCATAGAATCACCCCCTAAAATTTTGGACAGCAATATTGAATCACGTTGTATAATTCTGGAACTATTTATCATAGACTTTATCATTATTTATTAACTCATCTTAGAGGTAATGATAAACAATAATTTCATTACTTATTTAGAAAATAACGTCAAATTACAACTTTCCTCCATTATCAGAAAGGTTTTTGGAAAAAATGTACTTAGCAGCATTTTAACAATGAAGCTGTAGGTATATACCGAAAACCATATCTAGAGTAGAGATATATGGATAAGAACAGTTGAGAAGCTAGGCTGATAATAACACCAATATATGCAGTAATAAAATTTGATGGTTCTAGATATTATTCCGTGAATTTAATTTCACAATTGAGTAGTTGTCTTCCGCAGTAATATAGTTGTTGAAAATATAAATCTGGCAATCTGTAAATTCAAAAGTCATGTAGTGTTCTTTAACATCCCGCCTTCGAATTGATCTACCTGTAGAGCGAGTTGATAATTGACTATGATTTCATTAGTCACCTTCAACTGAACTGGATGGTTTAAATTTTGCAAAAAGAAAAGGAAAATCTTCTTATTTTTCGAATTCCATGTAGTCCATTGGGTATATTTCGCGATGTTAAGAGTTCTTTCTGATTCGTTAGTTACAGTCTGTGCAGTATTAATGAACATAAAGGCAGTAGTGAACGCTCCTACCGTTAAAGGATAAAACGATGGGTAATCACGGATGTCGGCATTTCGCTGGAAATTTTGAATTTGATTAGGTAACAACGCAAACATTGTCAAGTGCGCCGATTTTTGACGTTCTTACTGTGAGCATCATGAACAACATGCTGATGAAAAATAACGCCATGATACTCATAATCGATATTAACGGTAGTCTCAGTACCTCCAACATTTTGCGTTCCATCCTGAATAATTGAATATCAATTATTATGTATAGACAGAGATGATATAGATTCCGTCCGTACCCTTTGATGGTCTTATGTTGCTCAATGCAAAGTTTAAGTTTTCTCGTGACTTCAAGTTGATATCTGTAATCGTTTATAGTACTGCTGTTATTAACTCTGGTCAGTTTGCCCAATTCTGCATTCAGCAAAAGCGTTTGAATGTGTAACTGTGACCAAATGTAGATCAACGAAAACGGTGCTTGAATCATGAAATACGCCAGTAAGGTCAAATCGATACAATATAATAGATCCAAAGCAGCAGAATATTTTGGAAATCTCTTGATGTATTCCATAACGTAGAATAGATCATTGGCGCTGTTTAGAGGCACAGTGGTTATAGGACACAACATCGCCATCACCATTGTAAAAATAAAAACATTGGTGACAAATTTGCATTGTCTTTGAATCTTTTCGACCAATTTAGGATGAAAAGAATCGATAGACCACGCCTTCGTGAGAAATTCTGCCGTAATTACCATACTTTTATCTGCCACGGCCAACATAATTGTAATATTAATCAAACCCTACAAGCATATTAAAATGTACTAATCATTTTACATACCTACTCATGTCTGAAACGCTCTTTCTTACTAAAAAGGTCATGCACGTAAAAGGTCCATATCGCAGTAAGAGATTGGTGTCAAACGAAATGAGCAGATGTGTAACGTAAGCCAAGGCAATCATTCCTTGGTTCAGCAAGACAATCAACGATATTCCTCTGACGATGAAAGATTTTTGGAATAATCTCAAAGTCATTTCGCCTAATTTTAACAGGGGATCGCGATTAACTGTAACTTTTTTGTGAATAAATATATGTTTTATAATAAGGGAGAGGAAGCGTAGTTTGTAGCCCTCCCTCATTCTTGGTGAATATTCCATTTTTTTCCGACCGGGAGTAGAACACCAACAAAATTTAACATTTTTATAGATCAACTGTAAAAATTCTCCATCTAGAGAAAAAATGACGTAGGTATGTATACACCTCTCGGTGAATTTTTACACCAGAGAAACTGATGATTTGTACTCCCGGTCGTGAAATTTTCTATAGTAGTTATAAATAAGTAAGTAAATGAGAATATGTATGGAATTTCAAATATGAAAGAGGTATACTTCATTTATATAAATTACGTTACATTTTTTCCCCTTCATTTGGGAGTAGAATAATATTGCATCTACTCTTATTGCTGGTTTCGTTAACATAAAGAAAGGTACTGAGTGAACATGATTCCATCAGCGTTGGAGTTGGTCCAAAAAGGTTTTTCTTTTCTAATAAATTAGCATTAGGATGAACATTGAATTTAATTTAATTCAGTGGTATAAAATAAAGTATCTATAAGATATTACGAACCCTTAAGTGTTTTATCTACAAACATTCGAGCTACGTAGTTTGCGTTTTACCTATAAAGTATACTGTTTCATATAATAAATTGTTTGAAGTAA
This sequence comes from Salpingus planirostris, assembly GCA_949788335.1. Classification (NCBI taxonomy): domain Eukaryota; kingdom Metazoa; phylum Arthropoda; class Insecta; order Coleoptera; family Salpingidae; genus Salpingus; species Salpingus planirostris. The sequence continues at coordinate 2,307,298 of OX460918.1, read as the reverse complement.
AGTACCAAGCTCTTAAAAATTTTCTATTCGAATATTAAAATAAATGATCATACTGGAATTCAATATAGCCATCATCAGTTGCATGAAAATATCCTACTGTGCGATTAGGGTTTCGATTTTCAGAAACTACTTTATACTAGAGAAATCATAAGAGGAGAGGCTATGAGCATAATTCTGTCGCATTTGAAAACTACTAGGATAGAGGCAGGACGATTATAATAGACTCCCTTTATGAAGAATTTTTTTTTTGATGTCTCCGTATATGACATTATCTCTGTTTATACAGGGTGTCCCAGAATCACTGGATGTCCCGGTAATGGTGGTTTCTGTAGTTCATTTGTAGACGAAAACTTTAATACAATTTTGCCGAGGCTCCAATAGTTATCAAATGAGGCGCTATTGAAATCTAGCAAAAATCTCCTTCATGTTAGGCTTTTATCCTGCTAAATTAAAACTGGGTCTGTAGAAGCAGAATACACTTCTGTAACCATATTCGCAGTTGATTAACTTTTTTGAAATCAAACTGCATCAATTGCAACAATTTTTTAGCATTCATTTGTTTTTTCTATTTTTGAAACTTCGACAAAAATGTATTGAAGTTTTCATCTCCGAATGACCTAAGAAACCCATCACTGCCCGGACATCCGGTGATTTTGAGACACCCTGTATAAATATCCAGATTTAAACTCAACGTATCAGGAAGTTTTGTTATTTCACAGCAGCCACATTTACATTTTCTTAAATTACACACAGAAAAAATGTGAATACGCTTAGAAATTTTCTAGAAAAATGTAAACTTACACTCTGTTAATGCTATACAGCCTGATTCAAAAGTATAGCACTACCACTTCAGGGCAGATTCCTCAGGTCAAAATAAGAAGAAAAGTTCCTACTGAGCGTTCATTAATGAAAGTAATCAGAGTAGCCCCATGTTAGTCAAAATTTGACTATTGTCTGACTTTTGCAACAATTGAATCCTCACTGACATAGCCTACTCTGATTACTTTCATTAATGAACGCTCCGTAAAGAGTGGTCCGCAAATGCTTAATTACTAACCATTGAAAGTTGCAGGTGGCCAAATAATTTTCATCAATAATTCGCTTATTTTGAGTGCTAGAATTATAATTTTTTGATGATATGAATAAAAATCGTAAGATCAAACGAACTTACCTAAGTGAAGTTCGATCTTGATTATATGTAGCACCTTGACCGATGATCAATCAAATGTAGTACCCTCCTTAATGCCCCAAACTCACACAATTCCAAAGTCAAAAGACTTCGGGCAGATGGCGCTAGTAGGACACTCCTGACGCTATGCCATCACGACTTCATTTACTTTAAAGCCACTGTCGCAATTCCGGGAAAACGGTAACTACCAAGGGATAGGGTGGGACATTGATCATCGGTCAAGGTGCTACATATTCTTGAGATTATCAGAATATTTGTATAAAATATAAGTGAAGACGTTTTATTTAATAATTTTTAGTGACAGTAGTTGAACTCACTAGATTTATATCACAACAAATTAATTAAATAGCTCATAGCACTCTTTAACAATGTATAGGGTCATTTAGCATTTTCAACACTTCCTTCCTAAATCACCCTATTATTTCATTATGATGAAAAAGTCCAAGCAATTTCCTTAATTTTTCGAAACGTTCTCTTGGTAAAGGCTTCGTCAGCACATCAGCGATTTGATTTACACCTTCAATGTGTTCAACATTTATTTCTCCTCTGTTCCATTTTTCCCTTATAAAATGAAACCGAACTTCTATATGTTTTGATCTTTTATGCAATTCCGGATTCTTAGTTAACTTAACCGCACTTGCATTATCAATTAATAATGTCGGAGTCTCTTCCATTGTTGTGATTTCTTTAAAAAGACGTTTCAACCATATTACATCTTTGGCACATTCACTTGCAGCCATATATTCGGCTTCGGTTGTCGACAGAGCAACACTTCTTTGCTTCCTACTGCTCCATGCAATAGCAGCACCAGAATATTTGCATACCGTACCACTTCTCGATAATCTTGTTTTAGAATCACCAGCGAAATCAGCATCACTATAAGCTTCTAATTTTCCCATTGATGAATCATAAAACAAACCATAGTTAATTGTTCCTTTTAAATATTTGAAAATTCTTTTCACTGCTCTCCAGTTCGACAACTTTGGTTTTTCAAGTGACTCTGATACCATACTAACACTGTATGAAATATCAGGACGAGTCGCAATGGCAAGATACATTAGACTTCCGACTGCTTCTCTATATGGTATTTTTTCATTTACTTCAAGATCATTCTCTGAAGCATCACCATCACCTTTTTCTGACGGAGTAGTCACAGCATTTGATTCATCCATACCAAATTTTTGTAAAATTTTCTTAGCGTATGCTCCTTGTTCAACAAAGATTGAACCATTCTTCAGTCTTGTTATTTGTAGTCCCAAATAATAATTCAAAGAACCAACTGTTATCTTGAATTCATTCTTTAATTCTTCAACAAACAAACGTATCTCTTCTTCGTCAGTTCCAGCCATCAATCCATCATCAACATAGACTGCAATCACCAGTTTCTTTCCATTTCTAATTCGAATGAATAAACAAGGATCTGCTGAACTGCAAATAAAATTTTCTTTTTTCATAAAGTAACCGAAACGTTTGTTCCAACATCGGGGGGCCTGTTTCAATCCATACAAACTTCGATCCAATTTACAAACTTTACCAGTACCATCATCATGTCCCTCAGGCTGATCCATAAAAATTTCTTCCTCCAAAAAGCCATATAGGAAAGCAGTTTTTACATCAAATTGTAAAAGAACTAAATTATCAGACGCAGCTACACTCAGAATACACCTCACAGTATCAAATCGAGCAACAGGACTAAAAGTTTCCTCATAGTCGATCCCTGCCTTTTGTGTGAAACCTCTGGCAACCAATCTTGCTTTATATCGATCAACAGTTCCATCAGGTCTCAATTTTAATCTAAAAATCCAGCGATTCGTTACTGTTGATTGACCCTCTGGTAAATCCACAAGATGCCAGGTTTTATTTTCTTGAAGTGAAGACATTTCTTCGTCCATAGCTTTCTTCCATTCTTTTGCATCCTTTGAATTCATCGCTGCTTTATATGTATTTGGTTCACAACATTCTGCAATCAATACATAATCGTCCAATTTTTTTGGTCTAGAAACATCACGATGACTTCTTCTAATGTTTTCTTCATCTTCAGCAATAACTTCCTCCACAATTGAAGATGGTTTTTCTTCATTTTCTTCAATTGGTGATTGTATATTACTCACTTGACCATTATGAATCTCCCCAGCCGAAATATCAACATAAGTTTGTTCTGTTTTTAATTGTTCATTATTTTCTCTTAAAATTTCACATCCAAAAACCACATCTCGACTCAAAGTGATTTTATTTTCGTTTTTAAGCCAAATTCTGTAACCATCATCTCCGCAATATCCGACGAAAAATCCAACTTTACTCTTGGGATCCCATTTTCTTCTACATTGCTTTGGTACATGAACATAGCACTTTGTACCGAAAATCCTGAGACGATTCAAGTTTTCAAATTTCTTTTTCAACCAAAGTTCAATCGGGGCTTCTTTTTCGACGGACGTAGGACCTGTCCTATTCAGAACATAAACAACCGTATTTATTGCTTCTGCCCAAAGTTTAATGGGTAATTCTCTCTTATGAAGCATTGATCTTGCGTATTCCACCAGGGTGCGATTCTCTCTTTCTGCAGCTCCATTCTGCTCGGGAGTGTAGGGCATAATTTTGCGAAAAACTATCCCTTTTGATTCCAGAATCTTACACACTCTTCGGTTATCGAATTCCTTACCACCGTCACATAAGAATTCTTTTACTGTATGCCCAGCAATGTTAGCTTCATTGAGAAATATTTCCAAACACTCAGCAACCTCATCCTTTGCTTTCAAGAAAAATACTCGGCGATATTTTGTGAAATCATCTTTAAAACACACAAAATATCTCGCTTCACCTATTGATTTCTCTTGCATTGGACCACAAACATCAGCATTTACAATCTCACCAGAAGATCTCGCACGATTCCTTCTACTTTTGAAGCTTAGACGGTGTTGTTTTCCAAACATGCACCCGTCACAAAAATCGTCATCTTGATTTTTAACTTCAATATCTCGTAGACCCAGAATCTTCTTCACGTGCTGCTTGTTTTGATGACACAATCTCTCGTGCCATATTTGCAATGTTTCTTCTACAGAAGCAACAAACACTTCAGCTGGCTTTTCAGGTATAACCACTCTCATCTCTAATCCATATAAACCTCTTGTAGTTCTCTTCCCGGTTAAGCATACGACATTATTTTTTGTAAATGAACACCCATTTTGATTAGCTTCAAATTTATACCCTTTTTCCATGGTTTGGCCAATAGAAAATAAATTTCTGCTTATTTTCGGAACATACCATACATTATCCATATGATTCTTTTTCCATTTGCCATCTATTTTCATCTCGACATTTACGATTCCCTTTCCATATGCCGAAATCACCTCATTATTTCCAATTTGAATTTCTTTGGGTGTCCAAAAAGCTTCATACGTCAAAAAATATTTTTTATTCTTTGTCACATGCACAGATGCTCCGGAATCTGCCAACCATATATCAGCCTCAGAAATTCCATCAACTGTACATATAAACGCATCTCCTTCATATTGACTTCTTTTCAAATTCTTGGTATTTTCGGTTCCATCACTTTTATTCTTAGATTTCTTTGGACAATTTCTTGCGTAATGTCCAAATTCGTGACATTTAAAACATTTCACTGATCTAATCGCTGACTGTTCTTTCTTCTTATTTTCAGAATGTTTACCAGACTTTGCAAAAAGTGCAACAGAATTATCACTTTTCGCTGGTAATCTCATTTCAATAAGCCGTAGTCTCTCAGTTAGCTTGTTAACAGTTCTCTCTTCAATTGGTACCGATTCCCATACACTTTTGAATTCGAAAAATTCGGAAGGTAACGTTGACATTATTCTACTCATTAATAAGAGATCAGGGAGTTCAGTTTTTACCATTCTCTTCAATTCATCATTCAATTCATGAAAATTTCGCTGCAACTTTGAGATGTGCATCGTAATATCTTCCATAGGATCCTTCTCACTACTGAAAAATTGTTCCATCAATCTATCCACTCTTTGTCCAGAGCTTTGTTCATAAATTGATAACAATTTATTCCAAATTTCAGTGGAATTCTTGCATGTTGCAGTCAAATTTACGTTTGAATCATTCATGCTTCCTACCAATATTAATTGCGCCAGCGCGTCTGCCTTTTCAAAACTTTTCAACTGTGTCGTATAAACTTCATTTGGTTCTTGTCCTTCGTTTATTGGCTCTATTCTTTTTCCAATAACAATATCCAAAAGTTCATAATGTTTCAGTAACAACTCAACTTGCCTTTTCCATTTGGTCCAGTTAGTTGTGCCCTCAAGTTTCTCAATATGCGCCTTGAAATCCATTTCAACAGCTCTTCGTCAAATTTTCAGAATATCAGAATATGAATATTTTTGGCCTCAATTACGAAATTTAGTCCACTTATTATTATACAATGCGTTCTGGGCCCATAACCTCTTGAGATTATCAGAATATTTGTATAAAATATAAGTGAAGACGTTTTATTTAATAATTTTTAGTGACAGTAGTTGAACTCACTAGATTTATATCACAACAAATTAATTAAATAGCTCATAGCACTCTTCAACAATGTATAGGGTCATTTAGCATTTTCAACACATATAATCAAGATCGAACTTCACTTAGGTAAGTTCGTTTGATCTTACGATTATATTATGCACCTTGACCTCAGATCAATCAAATGTAGATGTTTAAAGCTACGATTGCGACAGTACTAACGTGTTCACTGTTGAGGATTTGAAAAAACACAAGTATGCAATACAATGCAAAGCTGACAATGTTTTGAACCAAGAAAAGATTATTGGTTACCAACTAAGACTTGTACGAAAAAACACCATTATTAGCTAACGGTGAAAGTAGTGAAGCTACTTGTAGATTTGGACCACTCTGCGGCATGTTTCGTCTTGGTGGCAACGGCATGACGCGTGGAGTGCGTTCTATGTTACCATCAACGCCTGCCCTGCTCAAGGTGGCCTTAATCCAGCGGTTTATGGTTTGCCGCGATGCTTCGACGAAAGGTTTTCTGAACGTCAATGTTACTAATTGGCCTGAATCAAAGTTCGGTGTAATTATCATCCCAAGTTAGCAGTCACGCAAATCTCGCATTTTCGATTGAATTGAGAACCGGTTGCGGCCTATTCCATGAGAACGTTCTGCTTAGGCTCAATATACGAAATTCATATTCAATAGTAATCATTTGGATATTTTCAAGACGAATGAGAAGAAGGGTTAGCCGTCTCTAAGTTCACCAACTTTTGGGTTAAATCTGGGGGAAAGAACTATTTCGGAACCCTATTTTCCTGAAGAGTGAGAACTGTGGAAGGATTCTATTGGTGCTGTACGAGATTGTAGTGGCTCAAGTTGAAAAAAGGACCTTTGAAAACATTTAACCATTTCCTCCTTGCCCTACGAGGTTGACAGAGAAGGCGCAACGGCGGCTCTTGTAGAGCTAAGCGCTCCGTGAAAACACCCATTCAAACTGGTTCCATTCGATTGAATGCGGCAGTAGACAGTGAAACGAACAGAAGTGTTATAGCTTCCCTCATCGCATGAGTAATGAACTGACCTGACCTGCCACCAGAGTTATGGTAGGTTAAAGCCGATGCGGTTGGCTGTCGACGGAGGACCATTGAAATCCATTCACGTTGAAAAAACTATTGGACGGTTTATTGTGATGAATGGGATAATGGAACCCATGGCTGTGCAGTCCACTATGGCCCCACAATAAAACACCTCTGCCTTGTTGGTTATAGTTTCCGTAAGTACTCATAAAATGAGTGCCAATAGGAGATATGCGCAGAACGTCACATCTGACCAGATTTGGGAAAACGTCAACAGTAAAATCACTTGTCTGGAGTCTGGAAACCATGACACTAACATCTTACATTCAGTGTTATGTCTGTAAGCAAACATGAAAATCGAGTGTACCAAATGTCTCCCCGATTTCAGCCAAAAACAGAATTGTTTAACTCGAAATTAGTTTCCGGAGTGTGTCCTTGGGATTAGGAAACAGCTTCATCTTGTCTGCGGATCTAATTAGACGCAAAACCCAGAATACTTGATGTTCGCACCGTAACGTGTACAATTTGCTACGTTATTCAATTTGGAAAGCGGACACCGCGCACACGATTCTGTATGAAATATACATTGTATAGCCAATTCGGACGAGAATTTCCCAATCCCTCGAGTTTGAAGCAAACATTTCGAGCCGAAGATAGCAATGACTCTCAGATAGCTTATTGGAAAGTTCCTCTTGATCAAAGAACCATAAAACTTTCGCTTGCTCTCAACACCCTCTCCACTGCAAGATGCATCAAGGGAAATTTCGATTGCCAAATTGTATTGCTGATGGGACAATCTGCATCCGAAACATTTTTCTCTCACCACTGAAAAACTGCTAAAAGCGATCTAGGCAAACATACGAACTTCGTAAATTCCGTTTGACCTTACGAAGGCTAAGAGCTTCGTTCTTTTAAACAGCTTGTTTACGTACACCCGCAACTTCCGCAGGACAACCCGACCAAGCTGATTTAGAGGTTGGCACAATCTCAAATTTTTCAAGCATTGTTTCGTTCGAATTTTCGAAAATTCTCAACAACTCCTTGTTGTTTCTTGAAGGGAGCCGAGTTAGCGAAAGAGAGTTCAACCAAAACCTCCAAAACAAGGAATCTGCATTCCCGGATCGGGATAAGACGCCTTGTTGGTATCGATCACGAACCCTAGTTTGTCAAGCGGCCACTTTTCTCTGTCACATCATCACAGCATTACAGATGCTGCTTCCTAACGATGTCTATGAAATCCTAAAATCCAAGACGTGCATCCGATTGTCAAAAGTGTAACGAGTACTCGTATTCTATTCTAGTCCCCCGTAAATTCCCAGTAACTGAGTAATAGAAGACAACCTCTTCCACTCAGGAAGGAAACCACCGGTTCCATCGTCACACAACAGGAGCCGTGCATAGCCCACATGTAAGTACTAGTATTTATTCTAAAATACGAACTTCAAGAAACTCCTCGATTTGTAAAAACCTCTGGAAAGCAGGCACATTTAAATGGGTAAAACGAACTGATTATGTCCTAGACAACACCCAAAAGCGGTCCCAAACCGAGAATTCTCGATTTCTGTGCGTGTTGTACACGTTTTTTTTTTTTCCACCCAAGCTGTTGTTCTTTTTGTCGGGGAAGCGTTGGCGATAGCGATCGCACTTTTTGGCCCGACTCCGAGATTTTCTTGGATTAGGCTACCTCTGACTTTCCACAAATTGAGAGATCGGACCCTTCGAGTCTAAACTCGGTTTTTCCTGCACAGGGAAAACATTTTCAGAGCTTGACACCCCAACTGGATTCTTTGTCGCGTTGACCCGGGCGACTTCCCCGGTCAAGTTTCTGCCAAGTACTTTATCATCGTTGGACTTGTGCCCCCCCTCTTTTTCCTCAAACAGAGACACCGGCTGTCTCGAGCCGAAAGGGTCACCTCATTTTGTGGCTGAACGTTCCACCTTGCGTCTCTTCATTGCAGATTCCGATGATCCAATATCGGGATTTAACGTTGGCGGACCCGCGCCAAGTCACAATTTTTATTGTGCGGATATTCTTCAAGAATTACCCTCCGAATTTTAGACGGAAGTACACGGAAAACTTTCTCCTAACGATCGTACAGGAATTAATTGAAAAAAGCTGCGATACGACAGCCGAAATGTCAACGTAATTCATTCCAACGACAACGCGGTCCAAGACGCTCAAAACTTCTTGAGACAGAGAATCAATTTGCAAAGCTTCCTGATTTTCGCTTGAAAAAAGGAATAAAGCTATTCAAAGCACAAGTTAGTCTGAGACTCCCAGAAGAACCCGCCTTTTAAGCCTGAAGAAGCCGAGCACAGAATTCATGTAATTTGCGAGTGGCGTATTCGCCCGCCCATGGGAAGCCACCGTGATCGATGCTGCGTTCGATACTTGGTTTGATGCTTCTAGCATCGACGGCCCGCATGACGCATGCCGGTCGTTCATCCAAAAAACGGGACGCGTTCAACGCTGCTTAGAATCGGGGTCTCCCATCCAAACGCTGGACGCGCTAAATGCTGCTTAGCGCCGGCGACAGACATGACACATGCCGGTCACCCATCCAAAAGCGGGACACGCTCGATGCTGCTTAGCTTCTAGCATCGGGCGGCCACCCATCCAAACGCCGGCCGCGCTGAACGCTGCTTAGCTTTGAAGACTGACGTCACAGTCGGGCGCTCGCCCAAACAGCTGGGCGCGTTCGTCCTGCTTGACCTTGGCGCTGGTGCGGCGGCCCGACCGGGCCATTTCTCATGTTCACCTAGCGCCATTTTCAGAAATTCATACCCCAAGAATTAGCAGGACTGGGCTAACGTAATAATGACTCTGAGACTCCCAGAAATTATCGCCCAAGAGGGGTTGCACCGGATATTTCACCGAAATATGAAACAGTCTGAGACCCCCAGAAACTGTTGCACTAACCTGTTTGCGTAGAGCCTTTTCAAGAATTTTCACATTCACATCGTAGAATTAGCAGAATTGGGCTAACGTGATAATGATTCTGAGACCCCCAGAAATTATCGCCCAAGAGGGGGTTGTACCGGATATTTCGCCGAAATTCGCGACAGTCTGAGACCCCCAGAAACTGTTGCATTAACCTGTATGCGTAGGGCCATTTCAAGAATTTTCACCTCGTAGAATTAGCCGTATTGGGCCAACGTGATAATGATTCTGAGACCCCCAGAAAGAATTATCGACCCAGAGGAGGTTTCGAGGGATATTTCACCGAAATATGTGCCAGTCTGAGACCCCCAGAACTGTCGCACTACAGTCCAATCTGCACCCTCTCTCCTCTCCTTTCGTCGGACTCCTTATTTTCTTCGAGGCTTTTCTCGAATACGGCGAGGGAAACGTGTGATGGTTCCGGGTTCGGCCTGCCGGGCCCGAGGCGGACGCGACAAGTTCCAGCCCGACGCCGCCGCCTCTAACCTCACACGAGATTCGCTAGAATCTTCTGATTTCCTCTCTGCAAAGAACGATTAATACCTTTTTCAGGTCATCCTAGAAAGCCGACCGTGTCGACGATTAATGACAACGGTTTTCTATCCCCTTTGGTAAGAAAACACACAAAACACACCTCAACTATGAGTGAACACTTTTTGGAGAACGTGCGAGTTCGACACACGAAGAAAGAATAAATGAAGTCGTGATGGCATAGCGTCAGGAGTGTCCTACTAGCGCCATCTGCCCGAAGTCTTTTGACTTTGGAATTGTGTGAGTTTGGGGCATTAAGGAGGGTACTACATTTGATTGATCTGAGGTCAAGGTGCATAATATAATTATATGAATTTTTATTATAACATCGGAAGGTTTGGCAAACGTGATGCACAAAGTTTTAAACTTCTTACCATGAGTAGCATGTATAACATGCTGATGAAAAATAACGTCGCAGTACTCAGAATCCATATTAATGGTAATTTTAGTACCTTCAATAATTGATGTTCCACCCTAAATAATTGAATATTATTAATTGATACAGACAGAGATACATAGATTCATACCTTTTGATGGTATTATGTTGCCCAATGCAAAGTATAAGTTTTTTCGTTACTTCAAGTTGATATTTGCAATCATCTATAGTACTGCTGTTACTGGCATCGGTCAGTTTGTGCAATTCCGCATTTAGCAAAAGTGTTTGAAAACGCAACTGTGACCAAATGTAGACTAGCGTAAACGCTGGGAGGATCATGAAATACGCAAATGGTATCATACTGGTACAGAATAACACACCCAATGGAAAATAATATTTTGGAAATCTCTTGAAAATTTCCACAACGTAGAATATTTCTTTGGTTCTGATCAGAGACACAGCAATCGGGAGACATAATAACGCCATATACATTGTAAAAATGAAAGTATTGGTGAGAAATTTAGATTGTCTTTGGATCTTTTTGTTTACTTTTGCACAAAATGAATTGATAGACCACGCATCGGTGAAAAAATCTTCCATTATTACTATTAATTTGTCCACCACGGCCCACATAGTTACGATATTAACGAATCCCTGCAATCATATTCAAATGTACCTACCCAGGAATAGTTTAATTTAAACTGTTGATGTTGATACTTACTAGAAGGCTCATACAGGAATAAGATCCGTATTGCAGTAACAGATTACCATCAAAATAGATTAGCAGATGTATTACGTGCGCGCACGTAATCATTCCTTGGATCAGCAAGACCATCAGAGACAATGCTCTGACGATGAAAGATTTTTGGAATAAACTTAGAGTCATTTTTCGTAATTTTATCAGAGGATCGCCTTCAACTATAATATTTTCATTTCATTATAAAATATAAACTGACTATTCAATGTAAAATAATTTTTCACGTACATTTATTTTCCTTCATTGTGGAGGTAAAATACCTATACTTTTAATAAAATGTATTGGTATCTTCGTTAACTTTTTATATGTATATTTTTTTAATCAAATATCCTTACATCAGAAATGTATAATCTGAGATGGGTAATCTGAAATGGATTGAGTGAAGGATTTTTTACTTTTGTTTGGAAAAGTTGTATATTATTTAGATACTAATTTGAGTAAGGACAAATCGTAGGTACTTTTCCTACAAATCCATAATTCCATACAATAATTCTTGAACTATTAGCTCAATTCCGGTAATAATGAACCATAATTTCATTATTTGGTCAATAATGTGAAAATTACACTTTACATTCTTCGTCAGAAAGGTATTATCTTCTAAATTTGGCACAACATCACATTCTATGGTTACTACAAATCTTTTGATCAAACGTAATCAAACGGAATAGACCAATTTTCTGATCATTTAAAGACTGTGATGCCATGTCCGAAAAGGCTCAGTAGCGGAGCTACAACCTCTCAAAGTTGTTTATTTTTTATTTTTCTTAGGAACCAGTCGAAACAGAGATTGGTATGGGTTGGATATGAAGATCTTTGGTTTTAATTGTTATTATTTCGTAGTGTAAGACTGTTCCGCATAACCATTGGGGTAGACACAGAGGGGGTTTTGAAATCTTTGTCAAAAAATTCACATAGGCACTAGAATCATCAGAGGATTCTAGTGGTTATGTGAATTTATCAACAAAAATTTCAAAAAAACCATTCGGGAATGCCAACTTTGAGAGGTTGTAGCTTCGATACTGAGCCTTTTCGGACATGGCATCATGGGAAGTTTATTTCATCATTTTGATCATAGAATCACCCCCTAAAATTTTGGACAGCAATATTGAATCACGTTGTATAATTCTGGAACTATTTATCATAGACTTTATCATTATTTATTAACTCATCTTAGAGGTAATGATAAACAATAATTTCATTACTTATTTAGAAAATAACGTCAAATTACAACTTTCCTCCATTATCAGAAAGGTTTTTGGAAAAAATGTACTTAGCAGCATTTTAACAATGAAGCTGTAGGTATATACCGAAAACCATATCTAGAGTAGAGATATATGGATAAGAACAGTTGAGAAGCTAGGCTGATAATAACACCAATATATGCAGTAATAAAATTTGATGGTTCTAGATATTATTCCGTGAATTTAATTTCACAATTGAGTAGTTGTCTTCCGCAGTAATGTAGTTGTTGAAAATATAAATCTGGCGATCTGTAAATTCAAAAGTCATGTAGTTAAATGTTAAATGTTCTTTAACATCCCGCCTTCGAATTGATCTACCTGTACAGCGAGTTGATAATTGACTATGATTTCATTAGTCACCTTCAACTGAACTGGATGGTTTAAATTTTGCAAAAAGAAAAGGAAAATCTTCTTATTTTTCGAATTCCATGTAGTCCATTGGGTATATTTCGCCATGTTAAGAGTTCTTTCTGATTCGTTAGTTACAGTCTGTGCAGTATTAATGAACATAAAGGCAGTAGTGAACGCTGCTACCGTTAAAGGATAAAACGATGGGTAATCACGGATGTCGGCATTTCGCTGGAAATTTTGAATTTGATTAGGTAACAACGCAAACATTGTCAAGTGCGCCGATTTTTGACGTTCTTACTGTGAGCATCATGAACAACATGCTGATGAAAAATAACGCCATGATACTCATAATCGATATTAACGGTAGTCTCAGTACCTCCAACATTTTGCGTTCCATCCTGAATAATTGAATATCAATTATTATGTATAGACAGAGATGATATAGATTCCGTCCGTACCCTTTGATGGTCTTATGTTGCTCAATGCAAAGTTTAAGTTTTCTCGTGACTTCAAGTTGATATCTGTAATCGTTTATAGTACTGCTGTTATTAACTCTGGTCAGTTTGCCCAATTCTGCATTCAGCAAAAGCGTTTGAATGTGTAACTGTGACCAAATGTAGATCAACGAAAACGGTGCTTGAATCATGAAATACGCCAGTAAGGTCAAATCGATACAATATAATAGATCCAAAGCAGCAGAATATTTTGGAAATCTCTTGATGTATTCCATAACGTAGAATAGATCATTGGCGCTGTTTAGAGGCACAGTGGTTATAGGACACAACATCGCCATCACCATTGTAAAAATAAAAACATTGGTGACAAATTTGCATTGTCTTTGAATCTTTTCGACCAATTTAGGATGAAAAGAATCGATAGACCACGCCTTCGTGAGAAATTCTGCCGTAATTACCATACTTTTATCTGCCACGGCCAACATAATTGTAATATTAATCAAACCCTACAAGCATATTAAAATGTACTAATCATTTTACATACCTACTCATGTCTGAAACGCTCTTTCTTACTAAAAAGGTCATGCACGTAAAAGGTCCATATCGCAGTAAGAGATTGGTGTCAAACGAAATGAGCAGATGTGTAACGTAAGCCAAGGCAATCATTCCTTGGTTCAACAAGACAATCAACGATATCCCTCTGACGATGAAAGATTTTTGGAATAATCTCAAAGTCATTTCGCCTAATTTTAACAGGGGATCGCGATTAACTGTAACTTTTTTGTGAATAAATATATGTTTTATAATAAGGGAGAGGAAGCGTAGTTTGTAGCCCTCCCTCATTCTTGGTGAATATTCCATTTTTTTCCGACCGGGAGTAGAACACCAACAAAATTTAACATTTTTATAGATCAACTGTAAAAATTCTCCATCTAGAGAAAAAATGACGTAGGTATGTATACCTCTCGGTGAATTTTTACACCAGAGAAACTGATGATTTGTACTCCCGGTCGTGAAATTTTCTATAGTAGTTATAAATAAGTAAGTAAATGAGAATATGTATGGAATTTCAAATATGAAAGAGGTATACTTCATTTATATAAATTACGTTACATTTTTTCCCCTTCATTTGGGAGTAGAATAATATTGCATCTACTCTTATTATTGCTGGTTTCGTTAACATAAAGAAAGGTACTGAGTGAACATGATTCCATCAGCGTTGGAGTTGGTCCAAAAAGGTTTTTCTTTTCTAATAAATTAGCACTAGGATGAACATTGAATTTAATTTAATTCAGTGGTATAAAATAAAGTATCTATAAGATATTACGAACCCTTAAGTGTTTTATCTACAAACATTCGAGCTACGTAGTTTGCGTTTTACCTATACTGTTTCATATAATAAATTGTTTGAAGTAAAGTACCAAGCTCTTAAAAATTTTCTATTCGAATATTAAAATAAATGATCATACTGGAACTCAATATAACCATCATCAGTTGCATGAAAATATCCTACTGTGCGATTAGGGTTTCGATTTTCAGAAACTACTTTATACTAGAGAAATCATAAGAGGAGAGGCTATGAGCATAATTCTGTCGCATTTGAAAACTACTAGGATAGAGGCATTACGATTATAATAGACTCCCTTTATGAAGAATTTTTTTTTGATGTCTCCGTATATGACATTATCTCTGTTTATACAGGGTGTCCCAGAATCACTGGATGTCCCGGTAATGGTGGTTTCTGTAGTTCATTTGTAGACGAAAACTTTAATACAATTTTGCCGAGGCTCCAATGGTTATCAAATGAGGCGCTATTGAAATCTAGCAAAAATCTCCTTCATGTTAGGCTTTTATCCTGCTAAATTAAAACTGGGTCTGTAGAAGCAGAATACACTTCTGTAACCATATTCGCAGTTGATTAACTTTTTTGAAATCAAACTGCATCAATTGCAACAATTTTTTAGCATTCATTTGTTTTTTCTATTTTTGAAACTTCGACAAAAATGTATTGAAGTTTTCATCTCCGAATGACCTAAGAAACCCATCACTGCCCGGACATCCGGTGATTTTGAGACACCCTGTATAAATATCCAGATTTAAACTCAACGTATCAGGAAGTTTTGTTATTTCACAGCAGCCACATTTACATTTTCTTAAATTACACACAGAAAAAATGTGAATACGCTTAGAAATTTTCTAGAAAAATGTAAACTTACACTCTGTTAATGCTATACAGCCTGATTCAAAAGTATATCACTACCACTTCAGGGCAGATTCCTCAGGTCAAAATAAGAAGAAAAGTTCCTACTGAGCGTTCATTAATGAAAGTAATCAGAGTAGCCCCATGTTAGTCAAAATTTGACTATTGTCTGACTTTTGCAACAATTGAATCCTCACTGACATAGCCTACTCTGATTACTTTCATTAATGAACGCTCCGTAAAGGGTGGTCCGCAAATGCTTAATTACGAACCATTGAAAGTTGCAGGTGGCCAAATAATTTTCATCAATAATTCGCTTATTTTGAGTGCTAGAATTATAATTTTTTGATGATATGAATAAAAATTAGGTTACTTTTCGATTTGCTCATCGGCAGATCAAAAATGTAATGATAAATGGTCAAACGGGCTGAAAAAGATGTCTTCGTGAGCTGATTGTTTAGAATTTAATGCAGGTGTACCTAATAATTTCTAGGGTATTTGGAAGATTTTTAACCGCAGGGAAGTTTTAAGAATTGAAATTTCTTTGTCTGGTATGCCCAGCGTGAATAGTTTTTGAGATATCTTCAATTTTATGAGCTCCCGTTCAGTACCTGTTAATGAAGTATTCGAAAACAACAATAACACTAACAGTCGTCTCCAAGTAAATACGGATTATTAAATTTTTGTACAGTCGGTGTAAACATTTTCAGCTTCTGGGTTGTTCGTATTATTTTATTATGGTATTTAGGCATAATGCCAATGGATGAAAAGCAATAGATTCTCTTATGTCCTTGATTGCTGGTTCTTTGTTCCTAACCAGACAAAAATATCAGAGATATTAACTCAATAAAGAAAATACCAAATTCTGGATAAAAACCTGATATACAGGGTCCGCCAATAGTGCGGTAAATAAGAATTGCGCCTTTACCTTTAACGTTATGAAAAAAATTTCTTAATGAAAAATGTTTATACGAGGATAGTCTACAACCCGAAAATATTGGCCACTCTACAGAGTTTCCTCTTAAGCCTGGACGACACTCAACTTTTGAATTTCAAATGGAACGTACTATTTTTTGTTCGATTTTCGCATTCAACGTCTTAAAATGAGGTCACTTTATCGGAGGTCTTCATCGGTTAAAATGAAGAGACTTCGAGATAATCACACTGTTTTCCCCAAAAAATAGCCTCCGATTTTAGTTGAAATATTTCCAAGACTAAAAGAGCTGGCGCTGAACTTTCTATTGTAGAGGGTGAATGTAGCTTTATTTTGATATACGCGAAAGTTGAATAATCTACCAAATTCTATTCGAAATGTTTGAATCAAATTCACGTTTAGAAAACCTGCGATATTTTTATTATTTCAAATGGCACCAATACCTATGACTTTTCTACATCAAAAGACGCCAAATTAATTGCTCTTTCAAATTTGTCTGATGTTTATTTTGGAGAAAATGATCTGTTAAAGAGTTAATTCTGGAAGTAATACATTGTTGAGGAGACTTGTATGTATGTCATGATTTGACGGCGAGAATTTTTTTCATAACTTGAAAGGTAAAGTCGGAATTCTTATTTACCGCACCATTGGCGGACGCTGTAATAACACCAATATACATATGCAGTAATAAAATTTGATGGTTCTAGATATTATTCAGTAAATTTCAGAATTAGGTAGTTGTCTTCCGCAGTAATGTAGTTGTTGAAAATATAAATCTGGCGATCTGTAAATTCAAAAGTCATGTAGTATTCTTCAACGACCCGCCTTATCGAATTGATCTACCTGTACAGCGAGTTGGTAATTGCATATGATTTCATTAGTCACCTTCAACTGAACTGGATGGTTTAAATTTTGCAAGAAGAAAAGGAAAATCTTCTGATTTTTCGAATTCCATGTAATCCATTGGGTAGTATTTGCAATGTTAAGAGTTCTTTCTGATTCGTTAGTTACAGCCTGTGCAGTATTAATAAACATAAAGGCAGTAGTGAACGCTGCCATCGTTAATGGATAAAACGATGGGTAATCACGGAAGTCGCCATTTCGCTGAAACTTGAATTTGATTGGTAACAACGCAAGCATTGTCAAGTGCGCCGATTTTTGACGTTCTTACTGTAAGCATCATGAACAACATGCTGATGAAAAATAAAGCCATGATACACATAATCGATATTAACGGTAGTCTCAGTACCCCCAACATTTTGCGTTCCATCCTGAATAATTGAATATCAATTATTATGTATAGACAGAGATGATATAGATTCCGTCCGTACCCTTTGATGGTCTTATGTTGCTCAATGCAAAGTTTAAGTTTTCTCGTGACTTCAAGTTGATATCTGTAATCGTTTATAGTACTGCTGTTATTAACTCTGGTCAGTTTGCTCAATTCTGCATTCAGCAAAAGCGTTTGAATGTGTAACTGTGACCAAATGTAGATCAACGAAAACGGTGCTTGAATCATGAAATACGCAAGTAGGGTCAAATCGATACAATATAATGAACCCAAAGCAGTGGAATAGTTTGGAAATCTCTTGATATATTCCACAACGTAGAATACATCATTGTCGCTGATGAGTAGAGGTACAGCGATTATAGGACACAACAACGCCATCACCATTGTAAAAATAAAGATATTGGTGACAAATTTAGATTGTCTTTGAATCATTTCGACCAATTTAGGATGCAAAGAATTGATAGACCACGCCTTTGTGAGAAAATCTGCCGTAATTACCATACTTTTATCTGCCACGGCCCACATACTTGCGATATTAATCAAACCCTGTAAGCATATTAAAATGTACTAATCATTTGACATACGTACCTCTGTCTGAAAGACTCTTTCGTACCAAAAAGGTCATGCACCTAAAAGGTCCATATCGCAGTAAGAGATTGGAGTCAAACGAAATGAGCAGATGTGTAACGTAAGCCAAGGCAATCATTCCTTGGCTCAGCAAGACAATCAACGATATTCCTCTGACGATGAAAGATTTTTGGAACAATCTCAATGTCATTTTGCCTAATTTTAATAGGGGATCGCGATCAACTGTAACTTGAATGAAAATATGTATGATAATAAGGGAGAGAATGTGTAGTTTGTAGCCCTCGAACTATAAAGCACCAAAGGATAATAAAACTCCTTTCCCGAGGTGAATATTCCTTTTTTCCGACCGGGAGTAGAACACCGACAAAATCCAACATTTTCTTTTCTGAGAATTTAGATACACTTTGGATACACTTATATAAAGAAAAGTTCTACTCTATCTAGAAAAAAAAATACGTAGGTATACCTAATACGACTTCTTGAGAAACTGATGGTTTGTAAGTACTCCCGGTCGTGGAATTTTTTTCAGTTATAAATAAGCTAGTAAATAAGTATCTAAGTATGAAATTTCAAATATGAAAGAATTTTAAGTATACAGTAGAACCTCCGATTATCCGACTTGGTCGGGGCCGAGCCAGGATCGGATAATTGAAACATGGATAATCTGAATCTGAGCTAAACACATGTAATTGAAAAAAGTATTTCAATTATGGTGATAAAAATTCCAATTTTTTATTAAAGCAAATACAAATGTCCGAGGAATCCGCCACGCACATATTATCGAGGTTCTACTGTACTTTATATGTATATTTATATAAATTATATACGTTACATTTTTTTTCCTTCATTTGGAAGTAGAATATTGCATCTACCCCTGTTGCTGGTTTTGTTTAAATTAAGAAGTTGACTAAATGAACATTGGATTGGAATTGTTCCTATAAGGTTTTTCTTTTCTAATAAATTAGCATTAAGTATCAATTAAGATATTACGAACCCTTCAGCGTTTTATCTATAGAAAATTACAGCTAGGTTGTAGTTTGCGTTTTGTATAGAGTAAAATGTTTCATAGAATAAATTGTTTGAAGTACATTACCAAGCTCTCAGCGTTTTTCTTTTTGAATATTAAAATAACTCAATCATCATCAGTTGGATGAACATATCCTATTGTGCAATTAGAGTTTCGTTTTTCAAAAACTAATTTATTTGATAATTATGATAATAATAATAAAGTTCATCAAATTCTATTTAGGTAAATTTAATAATTCATACTTATTTCCAGACTTATTTACGAATTACATACTCGTACAGTATGTCCACGGATGGGGTTTAAAATAGGAAAAAAATTTTTATTTCTGATTTTACAGAAAAAATTATTCTTGATAAAATCGCCTGCTTGCTCTCAAACCTCTAAAACCCATTTCGTTTCCATTTCAACATGAACAGTTATTTTTTTATTGAATGTTATTTGAAAATTTTGGACTTAAAAATATTTTTATCTAGAATTAATAGAAGTACCAGTAAGCGAAACCATGGCGCAGAAGTTGACAACAGTCAGTCAGAACCAGCACAAACACCCGTCAGATTGTCAGAACTTTGACAAATGGGGAAAATACTGATAGCGAAAATAATTCATGCGATGCTAAATCGATATTAAATCGGTACCAATTACGGTGTGACCCTGCGCCCTACTTATTGTCCAAGATTACATGAAAATATAAAATAAAATACGAAAAAATTCAAATCCATAGATGAACCGTGCTCCAAATCTCATATTCAAACAATGCTGACAGTCTGACGCAATGACTGTTACAAGATTTCGCACCATGGTTTCGCTTTACTGGTACTTCTATCTATGCTTCTATTAATTTTGGATGAAAATATTTCTAAGTCCAAAATTTTCAAATAACATTCAATAAAAAAATAACTGTTCATGTTGAAATGGAAACGAAATGGGTTTTAGAGGTTTGAGAGCAAGCAGGCGATTTTATCAAGAATAAGTTTTTCTGTAAAATCAGAAATAAAAATTTTTTTCCTCTTTTAAATCCCATCCGTGGACATACTGTAGACACAGATTGGACACAGAGGTATGAAAGATGATGAGAAAGATTTCTCTTAAATTGGTGTTTTCCGGTATCGGATTTTCGCAAAATATCTCCGATATCGGGATGTAATAAGTAATCGCATAATCGTATGTCTCTTTGTGCTTATTTTGAAAGAAGTAAAAAAGTAAAGATCAAACATCCACCTCTACCTGATGATTACTGGATTGCCATGGGTAACGGCAGGTAAATGATACCGAATGCGCAAGGTATGCCAAGGTGCATGTTAATTTGACATTGAGCGAACATTTTAGCCCTTTTTCTTAAAATCCGATTGAATAACCTACAATATGCAAAAGGTCGCAGCATATCGACCACGTGATTACGCTTACGGTTTGTTATCAAAAGTATGACTAAACAACTACTAAAATTATTGATAATGGCAGATCCATCCTTTATTGTCTCTGGTGCGAAAGATCGCTACAAAGCCGCCATCATGGGAAGACTGGCAAATGCAAAATACGTACGTACCGAAATAATTTCAATAAAAGCAGAAGAAAGAAATCCGAATAATTGTCCTCTGTAGCAAATATGTCCGATCTTCGTCAACATGTTTTCCGACATGTCTCATTACCCGAATAAGCAGTTCCTCCGAGTGAAAACTGCGCCCCTGCCGAGAAACAAATACGCAAAGTCGCATTGCAAAGTCTCGTTCGGCAAAGATGTGGACGTGAACGGAGCAGACCGTTACAAATTCAATTTCCCGATCATGAATAAACCGAAGAACGTCACTGCGGTGCCCCAACTCACCATCAATTCGAGTGCCGGAACCGATTTGGCGACCGACAAAGTCAAATGGAAACGGAAAAAAGTCGGCACGATGTACAGAGAATCGGCAGCTCAGACCTCTCCTTGGCAGCCGCCTTATAAAACTGTCGAGGGAGAAGACCCGGAATTGCTAAAACTGGACTTTCTCAAATGGGGTATTCAGGAAAATCCCTTTAAATCGCTTACTGAAGACTATAGATTGGACTTATTACAGGAAGCGGACTGCCTGCTGGAATGCACGAGATAAAGCTGATCGAAAGGGCGCGAATGAAGCGAGCCTGGCAGGAGAATTTCGAAGCCGGAGGCCTGGACGATTTGGAGAAAAATCGAGGCATCATCAGTGCGATGGAACGAGACGAGTGGGCATTCCGAGAGCAGGTCCAAAATCTGATTTGCATTTTCAGTTAACTGAAATAACTGAATGATCATCATAGGAGATTCAAGATGTTCAAGATTTGAGATTGGAGCTGCTCCAGATGATGTTATGCCAACTTCACGTGGATGCGAAGAACCGAGTTCAGGCCAAACTCAACTGCTACATGGAAGTCAAACAGAAAGACAAGGAGGAGAAACTGGGGAAATTGAAGAACCATACAGTGCGAGGTCAGTCATCACTCTAAATAATAGTGTCCGCCAATAGTGCGTCAAATGAGAATTACGCTTTTATCGTAAGAGTTATAGAAGAAAATTCTTGATAAAAGTTATCAAGTACAATATTTTTGTTCGACTTCATTACTTTAGGTCATCATCGGTTGAAATGAAAATATCTCAAGATATTCACTGTTTTTTTCCAAAAATACCCTTCGATTTTGGTCAGAAATTCTCAAAATATTTGAATGTGAATGTTGCTTCAAAGTGAACAGTTGGAAATCCTACCGGAATTATTTTGAAAATTTCCTATCAATTTTCTTTTTGGAAAACGTACAATATTTTCTTAATATCGACACTTGAACAATGTATTCCTCCCACAACTAGAATTTTCCCCGTAGATTTTCCACAATAACTCGAAATCTTATTTTAGCAAAATTGAATGCATCTGAGCAATTCGAGAGACGATCAAATTCGACATTCGATGGCGTAAAGCGGCACTTATTATGCTGCTATTCGATATTATAAAAACATTGCACGTTTTTTAAAAGGAAAATTTCGAGGAAAATTTATCCGAAGATTTCGAAGTAATCACAAGTTTTGCGTACATCAATTTGAAGCTTCTTTACCCTTTACAATAAATTATAAGTTTAGCACTTGATCTTTTAGTTTTGAAAAACTAAAATCGAAGGGCATTTTTTTGAGAAAACAGTGAATATAAAGTGACCTTATTTTAAGTTCATAATACATAAATACAAAATACATAAATCGAACAAAAAAATAGTACCATTTGAAATTCAAAAGTCAAGTGTTCGTTCAGGCTTGATGGGACACCCTATACAGTGGTCAATATTTCAGGGCTGTAGTCAATCGTTGATTTCATCAAGAAATTTGTCTATAACTCTTATGATAAATGCTTAATTCTTAATTGCCACACTATTGGCGGACGCTATGGGACAGGAAAGTGGTTCTCTTCTAAAAATGCTTCCCAAAATTGAAATCTCATCATTTTTATCAAAATAATCGCCTATTGGAACTTTCTCCCCTATTCTTCGGGAAAAGTGGTTGAACATTTCTTTTCACTGATCCAGAGCTTCGCAAATTGGATTTACAAGAAGCCGGAATCGAGAAAAAGTACCGAGTGGTCGATCGAATCAAAGAACATATCGACTTGGCTTCCGAAATTTACGGGCCGCAGATCAGGTTCGGAGAGCACCCGAAACGTTGGCACCAAGTCATGGACGGCACTCTGAAACGCTACAAGGCAAATTTCGAAGGCATAAAACATTTCGAATCCGCCAAAAAAAAAATCCGCTACATTTCGAGATCTTTGCAGGGGTGGAAGACTTGGGCACGTTGCCAAATTGGCTCGAGGACGCCACCAAAATCAAAGACTGCGGCTGTCTGAAGCTGCCCGGCACGAGACTGTGCATCAGAGAGACGAAATGGACCAAACCCGTGCTCAAGGAGCTCCACGACACCCTAAAAGGTAATGAATAACGTTCCGCGAAAAAATCGCGGCTTTCTCTCCTCGCGTAACGGCGGATTGGGGCGCAGATTTGCGCAAACCATCGATCAGACACAAGAACAATCTTCGGACTATCGTCGAGACGACGCCCTACGAGTGCGGCACTCCAGAGGTCGACGGCATTTCCGACAACGACGAGAATTTCTATCAGGCGTTGGTGCTTTATCAAGCGATCATCAAGGGAAGGGCTTCTCAGACTATCGTAAGACTCGAAGATAAACGGAAAAAGCGCATTCAAGGCTCGTCGTTCGCTTTTTTTGGCTTTTTCTTGGTTTTTATTTTCATCCATGAAAAATAAGCCACAATTTCAAAAAAAAGAGCTTCTTTACTCGATATAGTTTTGTCCTGGGAAGTTTATTTTCAAAAATTTACTAGGTCGGATGGAAATTCAGGACGGAATCAGTGTTCGCAGGATTAATAAATGGAAAATTGGAATAGTATGAGACTGGAATAGGTCCCGTGGATGAATATTGTTGCTTGAGACATTTTCTAGACCACTAAGCTTACATTAAAATGTTTGGAAAATAACTGTATGAACAAACAAATTGTTCGTGTTTTCGTACTTTTGAATTAAAATTTTTATTGCGCTTATTGTCTTCTCTTGGGAACAAGTAACATCTATTTCATTTTTTCCCTTGGGAAAAAGAGGCACTTTAGTCCTTGAATGGCAGAAAAACCTTTTTTCTCGAACGTCAGTAGAAATTGACTTTTCGTTCCTATCGACCTAGAATGTTTGACTTTTTTTTATTATACAAGCGGCAGTGAAAAGTAAAGTCCATTCAGTTTTGTAGTGCGAAACGTCAAGTTCGGATATCTGCTTGAATTTTGCGAATATTTCCGAATACAGCCATAAAAGACATGCCACTTACCAATTACAAGACGCCCATTGGGAGAGTTCGGAAATATTTGCTAAAGTTGAGCGAATATCGGACTTCCGAACTTGACGTTTTGCACTACAAAACTGAATGGCATTTATACTTTTTCTGCCGCTGGGAGCGTCTGTGAAAAGTACTTTATCTGCCGTCTGCTATTTTTTAATCAAATTCATGATTCTGTCAACCTCAATTATTCAATTGAATACAAAAAATATACTCATTAAAAAAACATCCATTTTCAGGTGTGAAATTTACAGCATTTTGTCGATGGAACGCTTTTTAGTTTTTTTTTACTTTTGTGAATGAATTGCCTTGTTAACAGAGTACGAGTAAAGCGAGACGTCAAACGTATCAAACTTTGAATCACAATAATTCTGTCTTTTTCGCTCACTTTTTTGTGTGAATTCATACATTTTTGTTGTATTTGTATATTTTTCATAATCAAGGATATTTATGTACATACCATTTTCCCCCAAAGTTAAAAAAGGGTGTTACTAATTCTCCAAGTTTTCCAAGGGAAGAAAAGTACAATAAAAATTTAAATTAATAAATTATAAAAATATGAAAATAAAATCATTTTTTTGTACAATAGTTAGTTTCAAGGAATTCCATCCTAACCTCAATGAGAAAAATGATAAAATATAGGCTGAAACATCTACTCTGAAGGGTAGGGTAATAAAATAGGTGTCTCTCTCGAGCGCCAGTGTTCAGTAAAGCTCAAAAGAGATACTCAGTAGAACTTCAGTAGATTTCAGAGTCGCTATTTTGCCTATATCTGGATTTCTTTCACAACAATTGTGAAAAATAGGACTAAAAGTATGTACCTTTCCTTCGGGAGATGCTTGTGGCGGTCGAGAGTAAAAGCTCTCTGAAGCTGGTAGGTATAGAGGAACAGTAATATTCACCCACGGAAAGAAAGTATCACTTTATAGTCCCTAGATACATAATATACTATTGTGAAACAGTAGGTTTTAAAGATAGTTTATCTTCAGTTATCATCGGATAAACTCGAAATTATCACTGAAACTTCATGGGGCCTCATTTTTCCCTACTTTTCGCTTACAATAAGTTTTCTTGGTAACAACGAAAACAAAGAGAAAGCCAAAACTCGCATGCCGCATGCCTGAATCCCGAACTGATGGGTGGCAGATTTACGAGGGTCGCGACCGCTGCCGCCAACTGATCAAAGAGCTGAAACTGTCGTGCGGCCTGCTGCGCGACCAGAACAACGAGATCTACGAGAACAAGCTGGCGGTCAAGCTGAAGCAGCGCGAGGAGCACCTCGAACGCGACAACGTGCTCAAGCTGCAGGAGAACCTCGACGTGCTGCAGGGCTCGATCGTCGGCTCGCTGCTCGACTTTTTGAACAAGGAGCTGCGCCGGCTGCTGGAGGAGCGGCGGGCGCACGCGATGTGCATCCTGCTGGAGCGCGAGCGGTACGACCGCGAGGCGGCCGAGTCGGGGCGCCGGCAGGTCGAGCTGAGGCGGCGCCGCGAGCACGACGAGATGTTCAGGCAGGCGGTCAAGGTGCACCAGGACACGGTCGACGCCTACTTCGAGGACGTCATCATGGAGGGCGCCGACTTTGCGTCCGAGGAGGAGGCGCGCGAATACGTCGTCAAGTTGGCCGCCAAGTTGGACCACGAAGCCGAAAATCGCCAGTCACTGTCAGAGACGAAATAGTTATTTTTCTACAACTGCTATTAGAAGTCAAATTTTGCGATCATTTTTGACAGCTCAAAGAGGATTATTTGCGCCCAAGGACGCAAAGGTGATGATTTGCGCCCAAGGACGCAAAGGTGATGATTTGCGCCCATGGACGCAAAGGTGATGATTTGCGCCCTAGGACGCAAACGTGATGATTTGGGCCCTAGGACGCAAAGGTGATGATTTGCGCCTTATGACGCAAAGGTGGTGATTTGCGCCCTAGGACGCAAAGGAGATGATTTATTGCGGCCTAAGGCGCAAAGTTAATTTTCGCTCCCCAAAAGGCGCAAAGTTTATTTTTGCGCCCTTACACATGGTGATTTGGGTGAGATTCTCCTGAAAATCGGTACTCTACTAGAAAATTGATTAATCAACAAACTATTTATTCTCTTTAACAACAAAATTGAACGTATGTATCACAGATATGTATGTACAATTGGAAACTTCACAATAATTAAAATTGAATGCAGAAGGTCACTGCCATTATCGTCACTTTCATCGCCCAGTCTAATTTTGGGTACGATTTTTGAACGGCACAGAAAAAATGACGTGTAAAATCTGTGCGTAAAATGTAAAATGCAAATGAAAATTTTGTCTCCGCATGGACGTGCCTGCTCAAAAGATGATAATTTTTTAGAAAATGTATCCTAGTAAGATTGTTCATAGTAGGTAGTTGTAGACAAAATAATGTGTGCACCTCTGGTGCAAAGTATCTTCTCTTCTCAAGCGCCAATTAAATACTTTGCGCCCTAGATACACAAATAACTATTGTGTATCAAAAATCTTGTCCAAAAAGCCGTGTATATTCGAATAATCGCATGAAATCTATTAGAATGGGTGATGAAGGTGACGTTCTGCATTTAATTTTGATGGTTGTGAAGTTTTCAAATTGTACCTACGATGAATTTTGTTAAAGAAAATAAATACTTATGTAGTTCGTTGATAAATCAATTTTCTAGTAGATCACAGATTTTTATGAGAATCTTACTCAAATCACCATATGCCTTAGAGCGCAAAAATTAACTTTGCGCCTTTGGACGCGAATCATCTCCTTTGCGCTGTCAAAATTGATTGCTAAGTTTGACTTTTTATTGTACAGTGACATCAAAAAATTCTTCATAAAGGGAGGCTATGATAATCGTTCTGTCTCATATGAAAACTACTAAAAGGATAGAGAGAGAATGAGAGTCATAGCCTCCCTTTATGAAGATTTTTTTTATGTCTCCGTAGTTGCAGAAAGGCGCAATTTTCGTTGAGGAATAAGACGATTCGTTTTCTTTTGCAGATTTGGAGTGAGCGAAGTCACGGACGATGAAGAATTGGTCGCCGATCTGGTGCACCACTTTGTGCTTCCGGAAGTCGAGAAAGGGACCATTCGGCAGAAAATCGCCAGGAGGCAGAAGGAAAAACTCAGGACTGTGCACAGCGCCGTTTACGAGAAGCTGCAGGAGACTAGTGATTTGCACGCCGAAATCGTTGAAGAACGTTTCAAATTTTCAAATAAACCGTAAAATTGAATTCGTTTTTTGATTATTTTTATTTTTAAACACATCATTATTTTCATACAAAAAAAATTATCGGTTAAGTTGAGTCGGTTATTATAAGGGTTTGTAATCTAGTTTGCTTTCAAGTTTCTTATTATCGGCTACTTTTCGCACGGCTTTCATGAAATCTTCTTGGATCACGTACTCTCGCTCGGATCTTATGGCGAAAAGACCAGCTTCTGTGCATACGTTCCTGAAAAAAATACAATGACGCCATTACAGATCCGAAACTTGATTTGGGAAAAAATCAGAATAAAGTTTGGAATAAAGCAATAAGGGACGAGTGAGGAAATGTCTTCTGTCATGAGTTTTCGATTTGCCCGAATTTTCATTAATTTTGTTCAATTGTGAACATTATGGTCGATTTAATGATTTTTTGCTGTGGATGGCCATAAAATTGATGGTGAACTGAGGTGCATTAGAATCGATCTCATCTTGATACATTCGCAAATAGAACATTTTTAAAAAGCACTTGATCTCGCACTTGGTCAAGTTTTTTAAATAGATTCGTTATTTATTATTTTCCCGGTTTCCGGTGTGATCGGAAATAAACAAAAACTAATTCTTTCACACACTGAGTACGAGATACAATTCCTTTTCTAAAAAAGATTTGAGAAAATTGCATGACTTCTATTTTGAATTTTCTGAAGTCTTTCCCTGTTCCTACGAAAATGACTTATTTTTTTATCATTTTTTATAACATTCTGTTTTTAATAATCCATTATTTACAGATTTTTAAAACAAGTATTTGTGATCAGGATCTGGACGGATTGTGATAATCGAGATTTGAATGAAAATTAGTAGGTAATCAAAAAAAAATATTTTCCACTTCCAGAAAATTTCACAAAAAAATGTGTACGCCACTGCTCTGTAATGTCAAAGATGACAGATCGCAGAAATAAATACAGGACGTCCCAGGTCTAGAGAGAAGCTTGGTTTAGTATAGATAATGGTTAGTCATTCCGGGATTTTGAGAACCACTCTGTGACCTGCTGTCTGACAAGCTGTGCACTTTTAACGACGTCTAGTCCGAAGTTGATCAGGTTTTTCTTTTTTTGGTTAAAATCTCAGGAATCAAAAGCTTCTTGGGGAGTTTATAAAACCACAAGTATACTACATACATACTACGAAATTTATCAAAAATAAGTTATTATTAGCGCTGTTTACCTCAGATTTCCGTTGAGAGAGGGGTATTTTCAAAAACTTGTAAAATAATATTTGTCAATCTGACATGTGCACAAGTTTGAGCACAGAAAGTGGCTCTCAAAAAGTTAGTGCACAGCTTGTCAGACACGTCAAAATCTCGGAATGACTAACCATTATCTATACTAAACCAAGGAGAGAAGGAATTCACGTTCTCATTTCGTTTTTCAAACATTCGTATTAAAATGGAGAAATTGGGCAATTTCAACACATTCTACAGCACGATCCTGATGAATCTTCCAAAATATTTTAAGTTTTTTTTTTCAATAACAAAATAGCCTTTCCTTACCGGCGTACTATTTATCAAATTGCTTGATAATAAATTCATATTTACATTCTTAATTTTAGTTGAGAAACAACATGAATTTTTAGAACTTTCAAAACTGAGGATTTTCAGAATATTTTCAGAAATCATCCTGGAAACACACCTTATTCAATTTCGAACAAACACAAATTCTTTTGTGTTTTTGGTTCTTGTGCTCCAAATATGAGCTTGAGCATTTTACATCAATACTCCCAAAACTATGAGTCCCCCTCAGAGTTCCCTATCATCACACATTTCAAGTCAAAAATCATAATTATCACGAATGGAAGAAACCAGCGAGATTTTATCAAAACTGGCAATTTGTAGAATCCTCACCTCAAATCGGCCCCGTTGAACGAATCCGACAACTTGACGATAGCCTCGTAATCGATCTCGCCATGCTTCGCGATCGGCCCCGCATGGATCTTCAAAATCTCGAGCCTCGCCTGCTCGTTCGGCAGCGGTATCTCGATCTTCCTATCCAAACGCCCGGGCCGCAGCAGCGCCGGATCCAACGTGTCCGGCCGGTTCGTCGCCATGATCATCTTGACCTGCCCGAGCGAATCGAACCCGTCCATCTGATTCAGCAGCTCCATCAGCGTGCGCTGGATCTCCCGGTCGGCCGACGTCCCCTCGGAAAATCGCCGACCGCCGATCGCGTCGATCTCGTCCATGAAGATGATGCACGGCTGGTGGTCGCGCGCGTAGTTGAACATCTCCCGAATCAATCGAGCCGACTCTCCGATGTACTTGTCGACGATGGCGCTCGACACGACTTTCAAAAAGTTGGCGTCCAGTTGCGAGGCGACGGCGCGCGCCAGCAGGGTTTTACCGGTGCCCGGGGGGCCGTAGAGCAGGCAGCCCTTGGGCGGGGTTATTCCGACGCGCATAAAGAGCTCCGGGTTCATCAGAGGGAGCTCGATTACTTCCCGAAGCTCCCGGATTTGCTCCGAGAGGCCTCCGATTGCCGAATAAGTGACGTCGCCCGGGTCCTCGTGGCTCATGTTGTAGACGAGGGGGTCGACCTCGCGCGGTAGATACCGCATTATCGTCAACGTGGTCATGTCGAGCGCCACCCGAGTCCCCGCTTTCAGTTTCAACTTATCCAGTTGTCGGCGGCACCCCACCACGTATCTAGGCCCGTTGGTCGCCTTCACTATGACTAAAACAACGAAAGAAATCAATCAGCGGGTTTTATGAGTGTAAAACGGTCCTAGGGCTTACATTTTTCTTCGGTGAGTTGTTTGAGGACTTCGCCGACGATCTGGCCCATGCTCTGGAGGGCCTTGAGGTCGTTCTCGGATTTGTCGTATTGTTTGGTGAGGTCTTTAAGTTGTTCTCGCACTGAAAATCGAATATTTATCGTCAATGTTGAAGTAATAAGGGGGTGATTTTATGGGGTGCTCACTTTCTTTCAATCGAGACTCGACTTCTTTGTGCTCGACCAGCTTCTTCCTGTAGTCTTGGAGACATTTTTCCCGTTCGGGTTCTACCTGGGTCATTTTCTTAAACTTTGACGAGTATTTCGAGTATAATAATCGGTGAACTAAACAGAATTGAAGAAATGCCGATGACTTGAATGTTTTACACTAATGACAGTTGTCATTGTCAAATGTCAATTTTATTTAGACGGTGGGCAGAAGTCCCGGTAGATGGCGCCTTAAAGAGGTGCTTTCCATTCGGATTATTTCTGAGGCACACTGGCCCACCGTTGAACATCCGATGAACGGTACAGGGTGGTGAGGATGGTGATGTGAAGTTCCTATTGTAAGCAAAATAATGTTTCACCCTCGATTTCCCTTTAAAAATAATTTAGTATTTATATCTACGAGGTAGCAGAAATTTTATTTACATTTTATGCCATAATGTGACGTTAAAATAAAATTTTCAACATGAATAACTCCTGAAAAAATCAATACATAAATACAGCTCTATTTCATCAAGGTTTTTTCTCCTAAAAAAAAAACGATTTTTCACTAAAACTGTGTCAGAAACAGTGCGAAAACCAATCCAATCACATTAAATAAGATCGGCCGATTGTAAGTATTTGTTTTATTATGGTATCCATAAAAATGAGAAAGGGTCATTCTGATATTTGAATACATTTTTGATGTGGGGGAATTACAAAACTGAAACTTGATAGGATGGAAGGCTCTTCCAATCCCACTCAGTAATTATTAACATCGAGTGAATGTCATGAAACGGGACGAATTCAGTCGTGGACTTTGCTTTCGTAAAATAGAAGCATATTCGCTTCGTTCCATGTACAGGTATCCTCAACATGTAATACTTTAGCTACAAAATGTGTAAATTTGTACGTTTTATAATCATCAACGACTTTCACTTCGGTTATAGAAATCTGTGGTGTTATTTCTAAGCATAATCTACCAAATTATATTGTCCTCCTACAATCTACTGGAGTGTGATAATAAAAAATTAAGGTAAATATAATGAAGGAATGTCGTTGCAAGAATAAATTGCCCATAATATAATAGGTAATAATATTTACAAACACTATAGCCGAGACTACGGCTGATGGTAAAATTCAAATGCATTCAGTGCGCGGGTCGATCAGCAATATTTTTCTCTAATTATTTTTCACATAAGTATGCCTAAATTGTTTGAAGCAAAAACTATAAAATCATCAATACCTATAATAATGCACAACAAATAGAGAATTACTCGAAAATTATTCATCATAAAAGTACTAACTCCAAATATGTATTTTGTACATGCGTCACTAACTTTTTAATTAACGATTATAAATGACTTCCCTTAGTAAGCAAATTTTCTAGGTCATTTTCGTTTAACATACCAGACATGCGATATTCTCTACATTAGCAAAATTTGCAAAAAAATAATTTTACCTAATGGTATACCAATCAGTCAATAATATTTGGCGTACTTCGAGGGGTCCGTACTTAGTTAATATTTATATTAATAAGGTATATTTAATTGTATGTGTATACTCATTTATTTAATTCCAGACATGGGTTGCCAATTTCAAAAAAAATGTTGCGGGCGTTGCATAAAGGGAACTTTCATTTACTTGTAAGTATGGAGAAAATCGCATTCACATTCTACACATGTAAAAGTAATTATTATTATTATTATTTGATTTCAGATTTGTATTAGCAATTATTCTATTTGTACTGGTTTTCGGAATATTTCCTGTAATTTTCAAATACAGCACCCCAATCCAAAGACTTATAATTTTTCCGACATGTAAGTTCGCACAAAAAAAATTAATAAAATGTTATACTTACACATATTACAGATTTAACAGAAACAGTCGACTTCTCCGATATCGATAGTTTCGGTCTTCAAGGAGTACGGAATTTTTATGCGAATGTAAATGAAGACAATAACGTAACATTAGGATTATGGCAAATTTTACCGAATGCAGTTCTTAGCAACGCAATCAGTAACGATCAGTACAATTATGATGAAATTTTGAGAGACAAAAGACATAATCTGCTCATTTATTTGCATGGGAATGGTGAAACTCGTGCCAGCACTCTGGAAATTTACGAAATTCAAAGGCAATTTTTCCAAGTTATTGCAGTTGATTATCGCGGTATGTATGTATAATAAATAGGACAATTTCAATACAGTTTTGACAAAATTTGAATTCGCTGATTATTTTACATGCACTTCAGGATATGGCGATTCTTCTTCTGAAGTTGAGATGGTGGAAGACGGTATGGTCGATGACATTGTCCGATTATATGGATGGCTGAGAAACCGAACTGAAGCAAGAATTTTCTTTTGGGGACATTCTCTGGGCACTGGAGTTAGTACTCACACGATAGCGGATTTGAAAAGTCGAAATAACGAGATACCTTCGGGATTAATTTTGGAAACGCCCTTCACTTCCGTGACTGATGTCGTAGAAGACCATCCAGTTGCGCAAGTAAGAAAATACCAAAATATCTATTGATATCGGAAATTAATTAATTAAAAACCTTACAGTTATTTACTTGGCTTCCGTGGTTCGCAAATGTTATTTTGGATCCAATGAATGATAACGGTTTCGGATTTCAATCCAAAAAATATATCATAGATGTAGACTGTCCTATCATGATTTTACACGCTAAGGATGATTCCATAATACCGTACAAATTTGCTCAAAAGGTTAAATTTTTAGCTTTTTTATTAAGTATCACCGATTTCAATAAAAAAATTTTGCAGCTGTATGATATTGCTGTGGAAAGTCGAAATAGCGAAACTCAAGGAAATGTCTCCTTCCACTTGTTTGAGGCTTTAGGATATGACCATATGCAACTTTACCTAGCACCTGAATTACCCACCTTGACGAAGTAAGTATTTTGTCTAGAGATCTATTAGGAAGTTTTTACATCTATCTGGGAAAAATCATGCATTCTCCCTTAGTTTCTAATCTACTATTTTTCTTGCGGTGCGTGGTTTATCTTGCGGCTTATACAGAGCGCTCGAATAAATTCTACATAAACGGAGACTATGACCATCGCTCTGTCTCTATTCCTCTAATAGTTATAAAAAGAGACAAAACGATGATTATAGCCTCCCCGTATGTAGAATTTATTCGATCGCTCCGTAGTTTCGTGGTTTCAGTGACTAAAACTAAAAGTAAATATTTTTTTTCAGATCATTCATCGAATCCTGTTTAGACTTTGAGGAGGAACAACATTCAAAACTATCCCACGATAACAATAATAATAATTAATAATTAATGTGCCGAAATACTTAGTCACATAGTAAAATATTCTATTTATCTTGAACAATAAATCCTGTTTATTTACATTTGTCGGTATTTTATGGGCTCAAATACGATAAACCGAAAGATACACAAATGATCGAAATCGTAATGACAGTTTCAAAAATGGCGCCTTATTTCGCGAGTCGGGATTGGCCAGCGGTCGGGCTGGTCGAAACGAAAGACATGATGGCGGAGTTTAAGCGAGATTAATTCGTCAAGGTGGGTTTTGTATGAATGAAGTAATCAAAATTTAAGTGCGGAAAAGCGGTACGAAGTGCGGTTTGTCGATTCCGATATGTTGCCGACGTGATTGTGGTGTTATCAGCGGTTTTCACAGGCCAACAACAAAATGAGGCAAGTATCATTATCGTCGGCTTTTCCTGTGTCAAATTTTGTCCATTTCTTCGGTATTCGGCTGGCAATTTAATTAAGCGACTCACCCACACGATGCGGAATCACTGAATACGACCGGCACGTCCGAGTTGATTCACCGATTTCTGTACTTTGTAGAAAATCGAGTGTTTACGTTACCTCCTCAGTCCTCTGTGTGCTTCCTAACATGCGATCAATGTTTATGGCAAAATAGAGTTTATTGAAAATTATCTCGTTCAAGTTAATCATGCATTCTGTATAGTGCAGTCTGTTTGCAGTAGTAGAAATGCCTTGAAATATCCTTCATTTCCGAAAAGTCTTCCAGCACTATAAATTATTGATTCCAAAGAACAATGTTTGGGCGTGTTGTATAGGTATAGAGTCTTTAAAAATTGGGAAAACTGCACACCCATTGTGGTGGCGAGAAGTAGGTTTCTCTATCTTTAATTCTGTTATCTATACCTACCTAAATCCAAAGTTTCCCTGATTATATCGTGAAACAATGTAATTATGCTTTCTGGTTATTCCGTATGAGTTTTTCTGATATTAATTTACTTATATTTAATCATAAGGTATTCGGTGTGTAATTAATGAATCAAAAGGACAAGGAAAGCTCGGAATTATAAGTTTGCATTGTGAGTCAAGGTTCTCCCCAGTGAGACACATTAGTTAGGCAGAATGTCACCATATGAGAAATTTCGCACAGAAAGATATACGAGAGACGAGCAAAAGTTCCTTCACCTTTATTTGGATTTCTATTAAATTCCGAGATTATTCGCATATCTCCAGAAATGTTATTTACATGCTTACATCATTATTTTGATAGAATATCGTGGAAGTGTGAATAAATATGTTTACTCTCGACTATAATTTTCCTCTTTATTCAGAGGGAAAACCTCTTTTCCACTGAAAACAAATTTAGACCGAGTGCCGTTTTGATCATTTATTGAATGAAGTTTATACAAATTGCACTTGGTGTACACCAGTGTCAACCAGTGTACACATAATTTCCCAGGGGAAAACACTATTAAAATGATCATGATTAAGTACCTACCTATTTTATAGAGAAAACTAGATCAAGGTGAAAATTGAGAAAAGAATTTCATAAAACATAATCATATGTAGTTTTTTTTCTGTCTTCATTCAACCTAAATGGGAATGTAAGCTAAATTTTTACTCAAAAAAAACGTCAGTCTACAGATGGAAAGGGGTAAAAACTACAAAAACATATCAACGGAAATTGAATATTTGCAACAATAAATTTATTTATTAGGCATAAGCATATTGAATAAAATTGTCGACGTAATCTAGTCATAATTTTATACGACGATAACTCAGCATTTTATTGAAATATGTATTTTCTTTTCATATGTATATCTATTTTTGTATTCCAATTAAAATTTCAAATATTCTACTTAACTAATTTTCATGTAAGCCATATTTGTCTTCGTGATGTATTTATGTCGAATTCTGAGTACCTACTATCTAATTCGTATTCAGCTTCCTTCCTGTAAAGGCCTTCATCAATTTATACACCTAGATGCATGACCATTTCGTCACATATTGCAAGACGTGACTTCCGTATTCTGTTACCATAAACTTAAAGTTGGTTGAATATTTTCAGTCTTGCCGAAATGAGTTCCAGTCAAGAAGTTCGTAGAAGGTACTGTCTCAATTAAATGTTGGCTTTATATTTTTCTTTTCATTCCTCCAATAATATTTATTTTTCATTTTGAAGAGAATGCAATTTTTCTTTGTACTGCCACACCTTATACATTTCTTTTGCAAACATTTCCTCGTCCAGAGATCTATTTTGGCGTCTGCTTACAGACGGCCAAAATGTGCACTCATTTGGATTTTTATAGAACTACTAAATAAACATCTGTCGGAAGAAGTAGGGACCAATTTTTATATTTTCGGTTCTGGACTCGCCTTGCATGCACCCACCTATTTATAATCAAAGAGGTATACACGACTTAGATTAGGTTAATGCAGAGTCTAACCATGTTATGTGACATTTTGGGCTTTCTGGTAATGCATGCAGAGACCCACTCTAAATCCGTCATGACCCGGGCCGTTGATAAACTGAATGATATATGGGACTAATGGGAACAAGTGCAGTCTTGGTGGTCCGCATGAGCTGCTTGATAGAAATATTGGGTTGAACTACTCTTCCTTCCTGATTAATATAACAACAATTTCTGTGGTGGATAGATAATTGAGGGTCAGTAGAGTGTATGTCTTCAACCCGACCGGACGATTCGTGTGTCCGTTGTTTGCTTATCGACTACAAATTTCCCTTTCTTACGCGAGAAAAGCGAGTGTCTTTATGTGAAGCTGTCGCCTTTAGTGCGAAAAAATGGATTTCGACCCGGATCAATTTTTCAAAGAAATCGAAGAGGAATTCAACGTCTCATTGCGAAAGAATTTGCAGCAAATTCCCTCGCAAATTTCATCGCAAACTCTGGAAGAGTACTGGAAATGGTCTGTCGATTTCTTTTGTGATTCTGGATTGGATGATATTATATTCGTCGTTATCATCGGTTCTTTCCTTTGCGTTATTGATGTAGATATTACGAAATTTTACGTCAACGATACAATGTATTATTGTAGTTCCTTGACTTTTACCTGAGTTAGATTCGATCCACGACATGACTCTACATTTTTACTGGTTACTATCACTTCAGAGATGTTTATTTAATAACGCCGCATGCTGCATGTTCATACATATTCAATTTTTAAAGGGCTGGGAACTTGAAAGAGTAATTAAAATGCGACAATTAATTTGTGAAATTAGGTTAATGTGGTGTTTATCAGACATCGAGCCAAGCGGGAAGTCGCCCATTTCCCTTTAGATAAATTTCACTAATACGTATGCACGCTTTGTCGATAAAATAGGGAGCATCGCTTCTCAAACCCGACTTTTTCCTGATAGCGATAACGAAATTCGTTAGACATAGAAATATGTAGAAGTGTAGAGACAAATTAGGAAAAACGATCAGAAAAGACTTAGGACTTTCGCTAATTTGTCTACTCTAATTATTAAAGAATTCGTTAAAATCTCCACCATTTAGATGTGATTATGTGACGCATTGTTGTTAGTTTGCTAGGTTAATGATTTTCGACGAACACGATTTTGACTGGTTTTTTAAATTTACAGTGAACAGTCCATAGCGAGCGCAAGAGCCAGTGTTATGATATACGACGATGTTACTAAAAAGTGGATACCATCGGGCTCGTCGTCGGGACTTTCCAAAGTTCATATCTACCACCATACCGTACACCAAACCTTTAGGGTTGTCGGTCGAAAACTACAGGACCACGAAGTAAATAACGATTTCCGGAAACCCCGACCGACAAAAATAATCGCCTTTATTTCGTTCCAGGTTGTTATTAATTGTGCCATTTTAAAAGGACTGAAATACAATCAAGCAACGGCTACATTTCACCAATGGAGAGACAATAAACAAGTCTATGGGCTGAATTTTAGTTCCAAAGAAGACGCCGATCTCTTCGCAAGAGCAATGTTCCATTCATTAGAAGCAAGTATTTCTATATTCACGACATGACCATTTTACAAGGGTTGTTTAGATTTTGACAGTTTCGTGTCTTACTCCGAATCATTTCATAAACACCCAACAAAATAATCAGAAAAGATTGCTATTACAGAAGAATTATGTTCAAATAATATCAAAATGTTTCGAAAGATTTTCGCTAATAAATCGTTTAGAAATTGGGCCAAAATGAAACTGGGACACATTTCTGGGTTCGCAGCTGTATGAATTATTCCGACACAAGTTCAGACCACAAGTATAGCGACCGTGCAAATGCGCCACTAGCGCCACTTTTTAGTAAGTTTTGTTAGCAATTCGTGTTATTGGAATAAGCACAGCACACGCAAATGGCAATTTCAACTATTAAAATATAGTAAATATACCAAAAAATTGGTCAAAGTTCCTGCAAAAACTGTTGAAAACGGACGCATGGAGCCGCTGAATAAAATCATTTGCACGGTTCCTATAGACAAGGACGAATTGTATATTGTGTATCTAGGTGTTAGAGTGACACTTTTTTCCTGTGGGCTAATATTGTGCACCAGGATGAGAGTCCTGAGATACATACACTATTTTTCACAATTATTAGAAAGAACTGATTTTTTAAATCAAAATTTTCATTGTAATTTTCTTCCATTGAGAAGAAAATAACACCTATTCCTTTTTTTTCACTTGGGAAAATGTGTCATCTTAGTCCCCCAAAAGAATTTCCGTTTTTCAAATAATTTAGCATTTAATTAAATGTCTGCCATTTCGAATTAAAATTTGCAATAACCTTTCTGTCTGAAAATCATATCCTCCGTAATCATATGATATACATTTGACATTAGGTTTGCTGCATGAAAATTCAACTAAATCCAAGTAGCCTAATATGAGAGAGAAATATTTTCAACATTTTTCGTCTTTACTGACCGATTCGCGGACGTATGTCTACACCTACTTGCATATGTCGGAATCTGTGTATTTGGTTGCCGGCAGTCTCTTCTAATGGTGTCCCATTTTCATTTTGGGCCAGTGTACACAATTACTGAGTGTACTTGAAATATAATGTGATTTTCTTGATGTCGGGTCATCCAGAATACAGAATTAATATTAACGCATTTTAATTGAGAAGTAGAAAATAGTTATAATGAGGTATTTTCAGGGAGGATAAAATTTAAATTTTATGAATGATACATATTCGCATATGGCGCAAAATGTCTTCTGCGTAAGAATTTTGTTGAAAAAAATTGTTTTCAATTAGTTATTGCAATTACAAAGAAATTTCCGTGACGTCAGCAATTACAAGTCGTTGACACAACTCGTCAATGGATGGCGCTCATCAAAAATTAATAATAGTCGCTGAATTACCGATTACCGACATTTTGACGTTATGTAAGTGTCTGCTGACATCCGTGTTTTCGTGTTCTCAATAAAATTATGTGATTATGCCTCCAAAAATGAGGAAAACACCCGCTGCTCATAGCACGGATCAACACCGTAACTGTAACTACGCGTGGCACCATCTACTGGATCATATAAAACTCAAAGTAGCTGACGTCATCAGAAAATTAAAAAAAAATATATTTCAGCCCTTTAAACTTTACTGAAAAAAAAAATACCTTCTTAATTGTTGAATACCATAGTATCAGATAAGCCATTTTGAAAAATACATGAAAATACCTCATTACTGCTTTAATGGAGCAATAATCTTGAGAAAATGTTTTGGACTAAAGCTTTAACCGAATTTACAACTGAAAATTTGTGTGAAATTAATATAACAGAAAATAGAGATATGCAGGTAGTTAACTTCATGGCACAATGAACTGATTCCTTCCGAATAAATGAAAATTCAACGTTATTTGAAGCTGACAGGAAAACGGCTAATCCAGCTAACATAATTTGAAAAGCAC
Organism: Salpingus planirostris; assembly: GCA_949788335.1. Classification (NCBI taxonomy): domain Eukaryota; kingdom Metazoa; phylum Arthropoda; class Insecta; order Coleoptera; family Salpingidae; genus Salpingus; species Salpingus planirostris. The sequence continues at coordinate 2,267,723 of OX460918.1, read as the reverse complement.
GCATATCTGTTTAGAAAGGTAGTGTTACAAAGCAATATTCACCAAACCGTCAAAATCTATTTCTTCATTACATAACCGAATGGACTGTATAGTCTTTCCAACATGAACTGGCCATCACGTGACCCCCAAAATACCTGACAAATACCTGTTATTGATCAATGGTTAGCAATGTTTTTCAATTGAATTCTGCTTAGCAACTTGGGTCACGTGATGGCCAAAATATCGTGGAAAGCTTATACATTCCTCGAATATTGTGACGATTTTTCTAATGAGCAATTTGGACGATCACAGGTACTTAGCAACGTAAGCGTAGTCCGCCAACCCGCGCCTCAGTTCGCCCCCGCCATGATCCAGCAGCAACAGTTGCAGCAGCAGCAACAACAACAGAACAATCACCCGCTGGGCCACTACGACGAGGACATGGGCTACCGCACGATGACGCGCGAGGACGTCGCCATGATCCAGGAGAAGCGGATATCGAACAGCTCGCTGGTGTCGCCGCAGCAGCAGACGTCGCCCGTGACGCCGCAGCTCAACAACAACAACAACAACAACGTGCCCGCGATGCCGTCGATGAGCAACGGCGGCGCGCCGGTCGCCCCCAGTCCGATCACGTCGCCGCCCCCGGCGCCCGGCGGCGGCCACCAGAGGACGGTCAGCGCGCCGCCTGCCCCGCCGCCGCCGCCCTCGGGGCCGCCGCCGCCGGCGACGGGCGGGGGGCTGGCACCCCCGCCGCCCCCGCCGCCGCCCATGAACATGTCCAGGTCGCAGAGCAGCGACGGCGGCGAGGTCAACAATTCGCTGGCGGCGCAACTGCAGAGCGCCAAGCTCAAAAGGAATAACAAAGTGAGCACCTGTTGTCTGTTTAAATTTGTAATGGCGGACCAAACAGTAATCCAGTTTTGTTAGGTTTTGTGACTAAGGTCCCGTATTTTCACCTCTGGTTATCCTACTCCTGTTAGCTGGAACCTTAGACTGTGACAAATCTGGTTGTTAAAATGAATATTAAAGTGTCACATTCAAAGATCCAGTTAGCTGAGCGGAGGTTTAACCAGGGCTGAAAATACCGGACCTGACGGGACCTGAATCAATCAAAATGAAATAAGCATTTGGCTATTGTCATAAAATATTAGGTTTGTTCGTGCAGCTCAAATGTGGACCGGTTTGCAACCTGTCACTGAGTGGTTTCGGATATGTTAGTGCGCAGATTTTGGCAGAATCGACCTTGGATAAGTTTGGGATCAGTCAGAAAGTGGTCAGAGTGGCATTAAAGCGTTTTTTAAGCTAATTGGACGATTATCTGGTCATGTCATCAACTAGTAATAAAGGCTGAGTAAGAAGTTCAGAGCACTTTGACGGTTTGCAAACAGTCAGAAACTAATCCGAAGGTTCCTGCAAGAACATCGGGCTTTCAGTCAGAAACTGGTGGAACCTGCTAAATCTGCGCCAAGCTTGTGCGCATGCGACATACTTTACGGATCAGTCCACAACTATTTCCTGAACAAACCTAGTGTATTGCTGAAAATTTTATCGACTTAAAAAAATGAAGTGTCCCATTGAAATAATAATTTTACGTTTTATTTGAAATTGTCCGAAAACAATGCTTACCCAGGGTCTACTTTGGTGTAGTACACCATAGTTAACCTAATTTTAAAAGTCAGCATTTTTGTCCACATCACATAATGCGAAAATTTGCGGTAGAAATCCGTTGTTATAAAGCAAAAGTCACAAAACGTCGTAGACCACCTTGCATAGTTCGTCATCACAAATTTGAATGCATTTTTAGGACCCAACGAAAAAAAACTTACCAAAAAAATGGCGGTAGTCTCGGAGCGAGTCTCTGAGGTAGTCTTGAAGTTCCATATTTCATGTTTGTCATTAGAATTACCGATTAGGGGCGCTGTTTTTCGAATAATCACCGATTTTAAATATACCCCCCGTCCACCCGTCTATTGAAGTGGATAATTCATATTATTCAATAATGAGGAAAAACCCAATCGCATCCAGTGGCAACGTATTCAGTGGCTTTTGAGACCTCTAGGGGCTTGTTGCACACTAACTCTAATAGGTCCTGCAATTTCCCGTGTCAGAAATTCAACAAGTCTGCATTAGAGAAAAATTGCAAATTGCAATTGTTGCAGTACATACATTTTGCACCGTGCCAATAGAGATGAAGTTATTCAATTGAACAATAAACTGATGAGTACTTTCAAAGCAACTTTTAAAACACCAAGGGCCGATTTTTTCACCTCTACCTCTAGTCAAGTTTATCTGAAAGTTAAATACCTACCTCCATTATGCTTATTACAATAGTAAAAATGAAGAAATTCATCTCCTGGATAACTTTTAACAGTTTAAATTATCAATTGAAAAGGTTGCGTCTAAATCAGCAAATCCCGGGGTAAAAAGCCACTGTTACGATTGTTACAAAGAGAAAGTCATCAAAACTACAAAATCTAGTTCCTCGCTACCATGTGTTTAAAAGCTTTTTCAATCTAGTTAGGTATGACCATATCTCTGTCTCACTTTATAACCATTAGATAGACAGTGAAAGAGATGGAATTCATGGCAACACAGGGTACATCATAGTTACGAGTTCTGACGATTTTATACAATGAGTGTAGGTGTAATATGTATAATAAATAATAATTTCAATGTTTGATCCAGAATACGCCCCCGCCGACTGAAAATAGCGGCTCTTCTACGAGCAGCGGTGGCAGCAGCAATTACGGCACCCTCGGCAGAGGTGCCGGCGGCAGCATGGCGTCGATGATGGACGAAATGGCGAAAACGTTGGCCCGACGGAGAGCGGCGGTAATTTTCGCATTCCGGCATCGGAACGATCGGTTTTTATCACCGTCTGTTTCGTTCAGGTTGAGAAGAAGAATCCCGACAAGGAGGAGGAGGAGCGGAAAGCGATGTGGGAGAAGACGAGCACGTTACCCAGCAGCACCTCCAAGTTCTCCGAGTCGCCGAAGAGCATCCGCAAGCGTTTCGGCTCGGCCTCGGAGGAGACGATCCTCAAAGTGAACGGCCTGTCCGAGGTCGCCGGACTGTCGCTAGGACCGACCGAACTGGAGAGCCTCAAGAGTGAGATAGTCAAAGAGATCCGAAAGGAGATCACGAAAATGAAACAAGACCTCTTAGAGGGTAAATATTTCAATAAAGGTGGATTAACTTTGTAGTGAGGAACTAACTAAAAATTTAAGAGTTGTCAGGTTTGGTTACTAAATTGATCAAAATCAATGACTTTTCAAGCCCTTATTTAGACAACTAACTTCGAGAAAAAACTGGGTCCACTTCTCGGTCCACTTGACATCTAAATTGGGGGGCAATTTGTTGAAATGAGGTATTTTCATGTATTTTTCAAAATAGCTTATCTGATACCTGTGTCTGATACAATGGTATTCAACAATTAAGAAGGTATTTTTTTTATTTTTTTAGTAAAGTTTAAAGGGCTGAAATAAATTTTAAAAAAAATTTCTGATGACGTCAGCTACTTTGAGTTTTCTATGATGGTGCCACGCGTAGTTACAGTTACGGTGTTGATCCGTGCTATGAGCAGCGGGAGTTTTCTTCATTTTTGGAGGCATAATCACATAATTTCATTGAGAACACGAAAACACGGATGTCAGCAGACACTTACATAACGTCAAAATGTCGGTAATCGGTAATTCAGTGACTATTATTAATTTTTTATGAGCGCCATCCATTGACTAGCTGTGTCAACGATTTGTAATTGCTGACGCCACGGAAATTTCTTTGTAGTTGCAATAACTAATGAGGTATTTTCACGGGAGATAAAATTTAAATTTTATGACTGATACATATTCGCACATGGCGCAAAATGACATCTGCGTAAGAATTTTGTTGAAAAAAATAGTTTTCAATTAGTTATTGTGATTACAAAAAAATTTCGTGACGTCAGCAACTCCAAATCGTTGACACAGCTCGTCGATGGATGGCGCTCATAAAAAATTGATAATTTTAGGTGAACTACCGATTACCGACATTTTGACGTTATGTAAGTGTCTGCTGACATCCGTGTTTTCGTGTTCTTAATAAAATTATGTGATTATGCCTCCGAAAATGAGGAAAACACCCGCTGCTCATAGCACGGATCAACACCGTAACTGTAACTACGCGTGGCACCATCTACTGGATCATAGAAAACTCGGAGTAGCTGACGTCATCAGAAATTTTTTTAAAAATTTATTTCAGCCCTTTAAACTTTACTAAAAAAAAAAAATAAAAAAATACCTTTTTAATTGTTGAATACCATAGTATCGGATAAGCTATTTTGAAAAATACATGAAAATACCTCATTGAAAACATAACAAGAAAAACGGGAATTAGGAAAGTTAGAAACTCAGAAAATTCTCAAATTGACAGTTTGAATATCAACAAGATTCGGTTGTTATGGTTACCACCATACCACCTGACGTTTTACCACGCATTTGAGCTGTCACCGGAGACCGCGATTTTGTGTCAAAATAGTCCGTGTTCGTAGTCAAGGAGTACTGCTTGAAAAGTCATTGCTCACAGCAAATTTCAGGGTACGGTAAAACGTCACTGTTACAAAGCAAAAATCACTAATACTTCAAAATCTAGTTCCTCACTACAAAGTTACGACTACTCTAGTGTTTCCGATTCGTGTGTAACGGTTTTTTCGGTTTCAGCAATCAAATCCGAACTGAACCGAAGGTAATTTTCCATCGCCTTATTTTATTCATTACGAAAAACCACAAAAACGGTACTGCATTTTTATACCGCGATCACACTTTTTACATTATACGGTGAGAAGAAGAGAAGAAGAAAAAGGCAAATCATGCGACAATTTCGAGCGATTGGTTGACTGTAAGTAGCTGTGTTGTACCTATAACTCCATGGATGGGGATGGAATGTTATTTAATGTTTCCTATAAGTTATTCTGCACTTTCGAACGTGTACCGGTAATGGATGATATTCCGAAGTGCAGGATGGCGCCGTTTTAAAGTAATGCTATATAGGTGTCGTGGATATAGAGCACTTTTTATCGATAAGTTTTTAACATAGTATTTATTTTATTATCGCTAAGTTATTATTACTTTTAGGTATTTAAAATAAAAAAATAAACCTCTTTAGTGATTCCTATGTGGCATTGTTGAAGCTGACTTGTTTTAATCAGGTATTCATCAACATACCTTTTGTATTATAATATCTTATATTATATTATTAGAAATTATACTCAATGGTACATAATTAAATTAGCTATTAGTGGGAGGTACCGATTTTGGTCTCGAATTTCCGATATGAAGCAATCGATGACAAATTTTCGTTCATTTTGAGTTATTGACTAGTCAGTTTTGATCAGCTTTGCCAATAATTTTTGTAAATGTTTACATAATAGAATGGACTTCCATCATCGACCTATTTTTTTTAAGTTTACATATTTCCCTATTATACCAATCAATATATGACAGGAAAGTATACAACCCCACCATCTTGTATTTCACATTAGGATTAGTCGATCTTCCTAAAATAAAAACGCATTTTTAGTTGTACATGATAACAGTATTGAGAGGTTATACGTTTTAACACGGAATACGAAATGCTAGGGTTGCGACCCACGTGAATTAGCGCGCGGTGCAGTATGCATTAATAAATAAATACATGGAATAACATTTTATACAGTTTATATTTTGTTTAATTTACGAAATAAAAGGATGGCAGTGCGTATTTTATAGAATCATGATAAGTTTTTTCATAGCTGCTTCATTAGATTAATGTCAGAAATCATGTATACATCGAAGATTTCCATTTATCATTCTTCACATTTTATATGACATTGTTGATAACTACATTATAATAAACATAAGATGGGCGGCGGAAAATTTTGAAAATTTCTTAAAACAATAAATTCAAAAACATGTTGAGTGTGCAAATTAAAATTTCCCGCTGTGCCATTTTGCATATTATTATTAATACATAAAAAATGACAAATTGTCGGCGGTTGGATGTGTAAACGCGCAACTTTTGAGACAAAAACAAAATATGAGTGAAATTTTAAATGCAACTGATCGAGGAACACAATCAGTGATGATTTGTATTATTTCTTATTGAAATATTGTATAACTTTGTGATATTAAGAATTTTTACAATTTTTTCAATTTATTTTTGCTTTACCTAATAATTTTTATGACTAATTTTATTTAAGAGCATTCAATATTATTATAATTATCATAAATGTAGGTATACATACGACATATTATAAACGTGGAGCATATTTTTTCAAAGTAATTTTTTATTGTCTCTTTGCCTATGTGATCTCAGTTTGAAAATTATTACCACAGGCATTTTTTTGAGTGTTTTTGTTACGATAATCTTTTGGAAATTGGTTCAATCCACAATCATTTTCTTGCGTTACAAATTATACAGTGTATTTAATAAACATATTCCAATTATAATAACAATGGCATATTCAATAATCTCTTAAATCCTGAATCCGATATACAGTATGTCCGCGGATGGTGTTACAAAGAGGAGACCCTGCGCTCTAAGTACGTATTATCCAAGATTACCTGAAAATGTAAAATAATACAGAGACATCATTTAAATTCTTCGTAAGGGGAGGCTATGGATATCATTCTGTCTCATCTGGAAACTACTAAAAGGATAGAGACAGATAGACACAACGATTATCATAGCCTCCTTTATGAAGAATTTTGTTGATGTCCGTCCTCAGTATAAGAAGAAATCGAAATCTTCAAACAATGCTGACAGTGACTGTTACAAAATTTCGGACTATGGTTTCACTTGCTGGTAGGTAGTAACTTCTACAGAGACATCAAAAAAATCCTTCATAAAGGGAGGCTATGACTCATTCTCTCTCTATCCTTTTAGTAGTTTTCAGATGAGACAGAACGATTATCATAGCCTCCCTTTATGAAGGATTTTTTCATGTCTCGGTATTAATTTTAGATGAAAGATCCAAAACCAAATAAAATCTAATAACAAAATAACTGTTCCTGTTGAAATGAAATCGATAAATGCTTTTTGGAGGTTTGGGAGCAAGCAGACGATTTTATCAAGAATATATTTTTTTGGAAAATCGCAAATAAAGAAGACTTTCCTCTTTTTAACCCAATCTGTGGACATACTGTATACCATAGACATTATAATCACCCTCTGAAATAGAAGATGACGGACGACAATTTTTTTCGTATTCCGTATTGATGTTGTCATAGTGACAATTTTGTTTTCATTGATAACTATGATATGTATATGGGAAATTTTTCAATTTTCACAAATTTCCATAATTTGATGACTGATTTAGCAGATTTTCATGGAATTTCCTAGTGTTTTACTCAAATTTCGTAAACTTATTTAGCAAGTGCCCGGGCTGGGCATGTGTTGACAGATTGGAAACGCAATAAGGGGTAGGTCTGGTATAACGGTGATGGAGGAGGGTGAAACTCCGCCGTATATCGACGTTTCATCGGGGCGCAGAACGAATGGAAAAGCGTCGCGCGCTGGTGCCAACATTGCCATCGGTGAGTTACTTTATCATACTGTTACTCGTACTGTATTATTAGTTGACTGTAGCCACCATAGAGCCACCGTCTCGCGCGAGAGATTTCACTCATCTCGTCGTTTTTAGCGTTCAGTTCAGAGTCGCGTTTTGCCGGGTCGGCGTCTCTTCGGTGTCCCAACGTGGGGAAAGTACGGTATAACAGAGGTGTTGTGTCTCAAAAGTTATTTCAATAATCGAAAGTGCTCGTCGAGGACGAAAAGGTGGTTCGGTCCGTTACCACGTTGTGATCCAACAAAGAAAGTCCCTCACACCGTCCGCTGGACATTGCGATTAAATCGGAAAATTGACAATCATTGAAAAGGTAAAAAAGAACGAAGAAGTTAGGAAATGTGGAGTTAATGCAACGGGAAAATAATTATCTTTTTATACCGGTCTGTGAGCGCGTTCTTATTCATACATCATAAATATAGAATATTTCATTTGATGCTCTATTTATTGATTTTTTAAACTATCCACATTATTCTGAGGGTAATACATGGATATGATGCGTTTATTTAGTCATGTTTTTGGGGTTGGCTATAGTGATGATTTCATCATTTGACATTTCACAGCCTACCCCAAAAACATGACTGAATGACCGCACTGTATATTAGTAGAATTTCTGAATTATAGGTACGGAGCGATCGAATAAATTCTACATTAGGGGAGGCTATGACTTTCATTTTGTTTCTTTTTACAACTACTAGAGGGATAAAGACAGCACGTTTAATATGCCTTAAGACTTTTTTTCTTCATTATCTAAGTCATTATTATTTATAAAGCATATTATCAAATCCTAATTAGTCGTAACAAAATTGAGATAAATAAGGATATAGGAGTGTGATAGACCAACATGAGATATTCATGCTTTATTTTTAGGACATTACACACACCTTCTTACGTGACCTTAACCCGTTTATGTATACCATCATTATTTGTAGGTAAACTGTTTGCCAATACGCCCGTAATAACAATAACGCCAATACGGCATATCTTTACTTTTAGTCTTCCGTGAGTTTTACGTAACATTTACATTTACAAACTCCTTTCTCCTCTCCGTTCTCACGATATTTAATTTGTTCGTGTTTTATACCTACCATTTATTATTTTTCAGGCAAATTAATCAAATTATATAATTTCAAAACAAGGGACCAAAGTTATCATTTTAATCCAGAATGATTAAAAGTAATAGCTCGATACCTAATGGTCTAAAATTTGTCAAAGTCATTTTGTTCCTAGAAATAACAGATCTTTTATTGTTTTTAAATAATTCATTAGTCGTCCTATCTGTTACCGGAAATTCCTGATCCAAGACTTTCCTTCCTGCTACGCGTACGTCCGCCTTTGAAATTTAGAGGTTTCTAAATTATAACTGTGATAGGTTTACCGATTTCAATAATTCCAAAAGTGAATTTGTAGGTTTCCGTTCTTATCTTCATGCTTAAACTACCTATAAAATGTACAAAATTCCATGTTTTCATTCGTGAAACCCTATCATAATTTAAAATAGCAACCGAGTATGTTTTTTTTTTAATATTTAACTACATATTTTACGAATCACGCAAGTTCGGTACAAGATTTGTATCCAATAAAATTCCCTAAAATGCTAAAACTGAAGTGCAGTACATGTATTTTTAAAATCTAAATGAGCCAGTATAAAATACACCGAAATACATGCTTACGTTACAAGATTTTTTCAAAAGTTCAAAATCCAAGATATACTATGATGTCATGATTTTATTTAAATTATGAATTCACTGGCGAATTCGTTAATTTGGCAACTTATAATGATATCGATAAACTTTTGGTCGAGAAGATTAATTTTGCGTACATCATACATCAAGGATTTTTTGATAAATTTGGTAGTTTGCCTATCGCAGAAATAATTAGTACCATTTTTATACAAGCAAAATGTTATTTATAGTTGATATCGTATTCTTAATTACAACAACATCAAAATGTTATCAGGAATCCGAGTTTCAGAATCAACGTAAAGTCAATTGAATTTAAAAAAATATATCGCTTGATGTAACCCATTATACCTACCTTTGAGTGGGAATTTAAACCACAGTTTGAACTTAAATTGTCTTTAATGGAATTCGAATGAGCGAATAAGTTCTCGAAAGGTCAAATTGAATATCGAAAAGTCTATTTTAAAATGGAATAATAAAAGTCTGAGTAGGCAGATACAGTAGACAGTAAAATATTTCATGAATTAGTAATTACGAGCAGGATTTTTTGTTTAAGGCGTTTTAAGCCTCTGGTGTGTGGTAGGTAGATAAGAAAATGCAGCTGATTACAAAAAGGAAACATGTTCTGATGACGTCCTACCGCATTCTTCTGATATCAAAATATCCATTTGTGTGCAATTACATCATAATGTCACCTTTTCGACAAACGTTTCTAAATCATAAAGTGGCATATTATGCACAAGTGTATAAAGTAGTTTTGGTAATAATTGTAATTTTACCGCGGGTGCCTGTAGAAATTTCCTGATAAATTGTTTCTGAAAGAAAGGAGATGTCGAAGGAGATGTGCGCATAAAGGGTGGAAATATACGTTCAACAAAACAAAACTTTGCGGTCACTTACCACTTATTTAAAAAACTTAACATAATGAAGCGATTTTAGTAATTATTTATAAGGTACAATGAGTCGTGCAGAATGGATAAGTGTGCCAATGCCGCCTATGAAACGAGTTTTTCAGGTGATTAAAGAAATTGGTTATATTAGTCCTGAAGAAGGTTAAAACATCTATTAAAGTATCTGATAAAGATCAATTTATCCCATTTCATATCGACCTCGATATGAACATAATGTAACTTAATATAGTATACTCATGGGAAAATGTACATAAAATCAATTAAAAAAATGTCTATCCATTTCAGATTAATACAGAGTGATACATAACTTATGGCATAATTTTTTTTGCTCAAAAAGTTATGAAAATTTGGGAACCCGTCTGGTATAATGAAAGCTATACTTTTCTGAAATATCAACGAAGCACTAGGATGTCTGTCGTATGTACTTGATTTTCATAACACCTTTTTGGATTCAGAAAAAATTCTCAATGAAATAATGATATCATAAAATCGGGCCTATGCTGAAAAAATTAATACACGGTGTCCAGAAATTAGCCTGCAATAATCCGCCCGATGATTCCTCTATAAAAACGATGAAAAAAAGTTCTAATGAACGTATGTCGAGAATCGCTTCCTAAGGGAGATATACCCCCTGAAAGGTAAGCCCCCTATGATGGTTTATGTTAAATATCTCGAAAACTGTTCAAGATTAAGAAATCATATTTGGTACAATTACTAACCTTTTTATGGAGTAGAAAAGAATTCAAAATTTCCACCAGGGGCGGGTCATCTAGGGGGGGCCGTGGTAAAAATCTTCCTAACTTTTTTGTGTGATGTTTTTTTCGTGTTTGAACCACATATTATGAAATTATGAGGTTTTTTACGAAAAAAAGGTACTCTTGGTAAACATCGATAGAAGGCGCCACATTCGAAATAAATCGATTTCAATATTAAATTTTTTTTCTAATTTCTGTTGAAATGTTACATTTCAAGCAGTATTTCAGTCAAGACATCTTGATTAGCAATCTAACATCACTAATCATATCAAAGACTTGGACATTAATCAGAAAATGCAACATTTAGGATGAAAAACGTCGCCCCAGATCTTACGACGTGACACCCCCGTAATAGTTGGAAAGGTTTTCCTCGAATTCAATGTAAAATGTTGCATTATTTGTTGAATTTTCAAATTTTAGTGATGTCAGATTGCTATTCAAGCGAGGGGTGTTTCACTGGTCATGAAAGGTACACCTACTTCCGTACTTCTGGAAGTACTCATAATAATACTTTGTACTTCCATATACTTCGTACTGCTAACCAGTACTTCTGAATACTTCATGTACTTCCAAATATTTCGTAGTACTCCCAGTTACTTCTATGTACTACCATGTACTATCAAGTACTTTCAAGATTCCTCAAGTGGTCATTATTTCTTTTTTCATTGCTTTTATTGATATGAAATAAGAGTTATCTTGTATTTTATTGTATAGGCTAATTATGCGCGTGTCAGTGATAATCAGAAACGATTGTTGGTCTCATTCTCATGCAGAACTTCATAAACTAACGAATATCTCGAAAACCACTCACATTTGCACTGAGGTACCCCTACATTATTGAAATTGAAAAAGTACACCGAAGCTGAAAAATCACCAGAGACAGTCAAAATACTTGCCGCCACAAAATAATCGTGATTTTTATCTGCCGAGGTCCTCTTTTTTGTCCCGTTCAATCACTTACCACGGTACTCATGAGTCACCATAGGATTCAACATTTACTTTTTCAATTGTTTTTTTCATATACCAAACCTGAAAGTTCTAAACCATAAAATAAGCGAGTTATGAGCGAAAATAAATTGGCCACCAGCAGACTTTTTAGCCCAATAGCTCCCTTATTGAGCATAGGGAATTTTCTCACTATTTAGACGAGAGCATTGACCCCACCATTTTGAATCAGCCTGTATAGCAATATACAGTATTTATAGCAAATGTAGAGTAGACAAACTGCAACATCGACTTGCCGCCGAACTTGCGACTACATAAACTGAATTCATACTAAATTAAGTCAAAACTGTCCGTCTTTCAACTAATTTGGATTTTTAAATCCATTGAATACTAAGAAATCACGAGAGACATTACGGGCAGAACAATGAAATTGAGTATAAATTATCAGCGCACGTATAGTAGAAGTTTTTTATCTGTGCCAACCCTGGTTTAGTATAGATAATGGTTAGTCCGAGGGGTCGCTCACTGGCCAAATTTTGTACAAGTATTGTGGATTTGACATGTATTGTCTGTATTGTGAGTATTGTATATGGTATTGTAAGGTATTGTATTGTATTGTAAGGTATTGTAAGGTATTGTAAGGTATTGTAAGGTATTGTAAGGTATTGTGATGTATTGTACTGTATTGTCATGTATTGTAACGTATTGTAATGTATTGTAGATTATCTACTTTGATAAGTATTACATAGAATTATGACTTTATTACTGTGTAATTTCTACATGGAGATGGAGAGCATAGCATTCGCTGATGAACAACATTTGAGAATTCTTCAGAATAACTCCTGAGGCCGTGATATGACATTCGAAACGTCAAACTTAATAGAGAACTTGCATAAAAATAGAATACTTTTAAACTGTAAGAAAATTGAACAAAATTGATAATGGTTTAAAATACATACTAAAAAAAAAATAAAAAAAAAATGCACGTAAAACAAGTTTTAGGGCCACGTTATTTTGGTGATTGTAGCTACCATCAAACTGCGTAGTAACTCAGCTGGTACGTGACAGATCGGAGTCTGTGACGTCACACCGATAAGGGGCGCGTTTACAGTCACGTGATTTTTAAGAAGCTTTCAAAGCCTCAAAACATGTTTTACATGCGTTTTTTTATTTTTTTTTTCAAAGTCATTAATTTTGTTCAATTTCCTTATAGTTTAAAGGTATTTTATTTTTTATGCAAGTTCTCTATTCACCATCAACGACAACGCGGTCTAAAACCCGAAACGTCATCAAATTTAGATTGTGGGGTATCGTCCCTATTGTAAATATGGTAAAGTATTGTGTGGTATTGTAAATATTGTAAGGTATTGTAATGTATGGTAAGGTACCGTTAAGTATTGTAAGTATTGTAAAATACCGTGAAGTATTGTGAGGTATTGTCAGTATTGTAAAGTATTGTAAGGTATTGTAAGGTACCGTTAAGTATTGTAAGGTATCGTAAGGTACCGTTATGTATCGTGAGCTATTCCTGGATCGTGAATTTCTGCAATATTTTCAAGTATTGTCATGTATTGTCATGTATTGTCACGTATTGTCACGTATTGTCATGTATTGTCATGTATTGTCATGTATCGTCACGTATTGTCTTGTATTGTCAGGTATTGTACAGACATTTGTACAAGTATTGTAACCAGTGAGCGACCCCTCGGGTTAGTCATTCCGGGATTTTGAGAACCACTCTGTGACCTGCTGTCTGACAAGCTGTGCACTTTTAACGACGTCTAGTCCGAAGTTGATCAGGTTTTTCTTTTTTTGGTTAAAATCTCAGGAATCAAAAGGTTCTTGAGGGGTTTATAAAAGCACAAGTATACTACATACTGCGAAATTTATCAAAAATAAGTTATTAATAGCGCTGTTTACCTCAGATTTCAGTTGAGAGAAGGGTATTTTCAAAAAATTGTAAAATAATATTTGTCAATCTGACATGTGCTCAACTTTGAGCACAGAAAGTGGCTCTCAAAAAGTTAGTGCACAGCTTGTCAGACACGTCAAAATCTCGGAATGACTAACCATTATCTATACTAAACCAAGGTGCCAACGGTCAAGCTGCGCACTCGTCCGTAACCATGGAAACATGAAATGCATCTTGTGCTGGCGCCATATTTGTTCAGTAGAGCCTACAGCGGGCGTTTATTGCGCTGAAACGCTGTTAGGAAAACAAGAAAAAAACTAATTCAATTAGAACCAAGTATATACCCAAGGTTGAATCTGATTAATCGGATGTTGTTTGAGTAAATTCACAAAATTGTTGTTCGTTTCCCCAACTCGTAAATGTTTGTTAAATTTTACCCTTCTCTGTGTTACGCCACTGTTCCTATAGTTTGCAGCTCAAACTCCCGAACTCACCCGAAGATTCGTTCGGATTCTGCGCGGCCGTTGCCACAGATAAAAAATGTCTGCTGTACAAAGGAAGATATTTACAATATCCAGTTTCAGCTCGTGTTTTTGCCTATTTAAATACATTTCTCAGAAAGATTTCTTCCTGAACCTTTAGTCATAAAAATAAACATCACAATCAACAGGAAAGTTATAATCGCCCCAAAATATTTCAGACAACAAGTGAACCTACATTACCTGACAAATACCTGTCATCATTAGTCAATGGTTAGCAATGTTTTTCAATTAAATTTTGCTTAGCAACTTGGGGCACGTGCTGGCCAAAATATCTTGGGACAACAATAATTTCTCTTTACACCTAACAATGGAATAAAAAAATACAAAAATTGTAATCTCGGCAGTAGGTACAGCAAGTATGTAGATGGTACATACATACCTAATGTATGATGCGAGGTATGGTCTTTATTAATTACTTCATTTCCAACTTGTAAGTATGTGCATTTCTTGGAAGATTATATAAAAAGATGAAGAAATTGTTTCGGGATACTTATGGTGAGCATGCATGTAATTTTTTTTCAATTTGAGTTGTGGTTTATGAAATTTTTGGGGAAATTTGTTAGTACTTCCATGTACTTCACTATATTTTTGTGTACTTCTTCGTACTTCCAAGTACTTCTTGTACTTTCGAGTACTTTTGTGTACTTCCCAGTACTTCTTAGTACTCCGAGGCAAAAAGGACACCTACTTCCTGAGTGAAACACCCCTCGTATTCAAGCTGTCTTGACTAAAATACTGCTTGAAATGTAACATTTCAACAGAAATTAGAAAAAAAATTAATGTTAAAATCGATTTATTTCGAATGTGGCGCCTCCTATCGATGTTTACCAAGAGTACCTTTTTTTCGTAAAAAACCTCATAATTTCATAATATGTGGTTCAAACACGAAAAAAACATGACACAAAAAAGTTTGGAAGATTTTTACCACGGCCCCCCCTAGATGACACGCCCCTGGTGGAAATTTTGAATTCTTTTCTACTCCATTTTGTAGAGCATAAAAAGGTTAGTAATTGTACCAAATATGATTTCCTAATCTTGAACAGTTTTCGAGATATTTAACATAAACCATCATAGGGGGCTTACCTTTCAGGGGGTATATCTCCCTTAGGAAGCGATTCTCGACATACGTTCATTAGAACTTTTTTTCATCGTTTTCATCGGGCAAATTATTGCAGGCTAATTTCTGGACACCGTGTATACATACTGTGTGGGTCCCAAACCAACGTGAACTAACAATAAGCTTATTTATTTCAGCGGGTCATCTCGAGTTCAACTTATTGTTAGTTGATATAAAATCTTTAGTATCTGCAATAATAACAATTAGTATGGCCGTATTTCAGTATGAATTCACCATTTTCTAAAACTTTTGGCGTTTACCCTGGAAAAATACGCCATACATAATTAAGTGATGGACCACTATGTATAATTTTTTAAAGTTGATCTGTATACAATTCGAAATGAAGCAGGGTGTGTGTCATTCAAAAGTATGAAGATGAATTTTATGTAACTTCCTGTTAAACCGGAAGTGACCAAAATCGTTGGTGCCAGAAAATATGACAATTTTAAAAAATTTCCCAACGATTTTCTTTATACGCTCAAATATAGCCCTGTAAGTAATCGAAAATGACACTATTCGATGGTCAATTTTATTTAACACGTAGCACGGTATTTTGTATGTAATAGAACTATAGGTACCTAAATCCAAGAAAATTATGCGAACAATGCCCAATTAAATACACCGACAATCTAATTCCCAATTGAGCAGATCTGCAGATCTGATAGTCGGCTAAATGTTCAGTTAGAAAGCTGAGCGTTGAAACTTTCATAATCTTTTTAGTCGCGATATTGCTATGCAGGTTGGTAATATGCATAAGGAAACAATGAATGAATTCAGATCAGTTACACGTTGAATCATAGTTTCGATGCCGCGAAATCGACATCCGTTTTAGCGCATATGATCACATTATACACACAGTGAGAGAGCAGAGAGAAAAAAAACTAGACCGGAGTTATATTTAAAAGAGAGGACCGGGAGCGGGGAGCACTTATTTTTAGTGTATTCTCGTCCTGCTGCCTCGAAACGGGAAAATGTGGAACGTATACATCGCGGAGCGACTACTCATGTATACAGCCTTATTCAAAATTGTTTAGCCAACGTTTGAGGATTGATTCTTCTCGTCAAAATAGTGCGAAAAGGGGGGTCCACAAATTGTCAATAAGGGGGTTATTGGATCTCTAAGTCTGCTGGTGGCCAGTTTATTTTCGCTTTCAACTCGCTTATTTTATGGTTTAGAACCTTCGAGTTTGGTACTGGGTTCTCATAAATGCTTGGGTACCACGTGATCATGATGTAGGCAACACAACATACATATTTGGGTGAATTTTGGGGAATTATGTGTTTTTAGGTTTTTTTCCACTAAGTCTGTGCGTCAAACTCGCCAGTGACGTTCGTGTTGTTTAGTGTTTATGTCCGTCATTTTGCAAACACACGTGCTCTTGCGTTTTCTGTGGAGTTTCCTCGAAGTGAAAATGACATGGACACTTGAAGAAAATGCTTCTATTTTTTTGATAAATTCCAGCTGTGGAAAATATTTTTGTTTTTCCCAGACCCCTAGACCCTCTCCTGTTCTGACGCCCATGGTGTAGCGCGGGTTGCAAACTTCAGCTAAGTCACGTGGTACCCAAGCATTTATGAAAACCCGAGTATACAGGGTATACTTACCATCACTTATGGCATAATTTTTCCTGAGTAAACGGTAAGAGTTACGATTTTTGAAAATGGGGAATCCGTCTAGTATAATAAGGGCTACTTATATCTGAAAAAATCGGCGAGTTTTTCACGTCAAAAATGAAGCCCAAGATTGACAGACGGACTCGTTTTTCATAATAAAGGTACCGTTTTCTTGAAACCATTGAATTCAGGAAAAATGTCTGAATAGAATAGTGAAATGCGATTTTCAAAAGATTGATTATTAAGCTGGTAATTATTCAATAATTATTGCGAGATATCATAAAATCAGCGCTCAACTGGAATAATGCTGTACTAATTGTTATTACCGCAGGTAATGACCACCGACAATTGGATGAATTGTTAAAATAAATAAGCAACCCTAAAAAGTCACTCCTTGACATGTGACTGATTTTTTCATTTCAGGGTTGCTTATTATTGTTAATTGACGTTTGTTTGGTGCCCGCAGTTATGTAATTTTTCCAGCTGAGGCCTGATTTTATGACTAAAAAAGGTATTTAATTGATAAAGTGATATTTAAAAAATCGGCTTTCATTATTTCATCGAGAAAATTCTTCTGCATCCAATGGTATCAACAAAATGCTACCATTGTTATGAAAATTATCTACGTCTGACGCCCCAGTCCTTCATTTTTCGAGAAAAAAAATTGTTAATTTTTACAGACAGAGCCCTTGGTTATACCAGACTGATTCCCAATTTCTTTAAACGATAACTCTGAACGTTCAGGGAGGAAAAATTATGCCATAAGGGATGGTATACCCTGTATCAACCTGTATGCGGTATAAACGTTTGAAAAACTAAAAGTTGAATCCATTAACTTATTCTTATTGTCGATTTGGGCATTTCCCGGTTTTGACGAGGGGAATCAGTCCCGAAACGTTGGTATATCAATTTCGAGTCACGCTGTACGCACATTGAATAAAACCATAGAATAGATAAATAAAACGAATAACTTTCGGTTGCAGGGTCCGAAAATGACGGCGCGAGCCGCGGTGTGCTGAGGATGGACGGGACATGGGCGATCTAGCGGAGGCCGTCGACGATCTGATCTGCGCATTCGACGGCATCGCCGACACGACCATGGACACGCTCGCCATGCTCGTCTTCGGCTGGATCCTGGCCGCCCTCTTCCTGCTCTGGCTCGGCCGGATCGCGTACGCCAAGTTCGCCGCCCGCTCCTCGGACCGCTCGGCCAAGGCCCAGGCCCAGGCCCAAGCGGCCGCCCCGCCCGCCGTCGTCAGCAAGACGACCGAGAGCGACGTGGCGGACGGCAGGGGCGCCGCCAAGAGGGCGGGCGGCGTCGCGGCGTCCAAGGGCGGCGGCGGCGGGGGCTACGTGCCGCCGACGCCGCCGGTCCGGAAGCGGCTCACGCGGCAGAGTCCGACGCCGGAAGTGCGGAAGTCGAGGTACGTGCCGGCGCCGCAGTGCACCGGACCCGATAACGTTTGCGTCCTGTGGGTCAACGACGTGCTCCAGTGGCTGTACAACGATTTCGTCATCGTCAACGAGCTGCTCATCGTCTGGATGCAGAGCATGAACGAGTACGCCAAGAAGACCGCGGCCGATGTAAGTTTCATGGCGTTTTATTCATTTTTTCGTATTCCTTTATTACTCGTACTATCAAAGCGGAGAATTTATACCTGTAGTCCAGGGAAAGTACCTACCAATGTCAAAAATTAAGGAGCTCGACAAAAATTAGAAACTGCGTTTTTCTTATTTCATACAAGTCGTCTACTACACTCGATATGAATGAATTGTAAAATAGCTATTTATATAACTAGTTACGAAAAGAAGGTGTTTTCCGCACCAGTCGTGGAAGTTATAACACGACGTGTGCGGAAACACCGTTTTCGTACGTGTTATATACAAGATTTTATCTACAACCATTGATAAAAATGACTTTTAGACTTGTTTTTGGGAGCCTTTTACATTTTCCGTTTGGAAATTCAACATAGTAGGTTGGAGGCAATTAATACCAATTACCTTGGATATGAGTATAAATAAATCAAAAATTAAAACTGGAACGAAACTGGAACGTCGTTATTTCGATATCCGATATCGAAAAGAAATGTCAGTGTCATTTTACCGCACCGAGTGCGATAAAGAACGTCATTTCGATATCACATTGACAATCGAAAAGTCAACTTTAAACAATCGTTGTGGATAAAATCGGTTTGAAGTTTTTGAAAACAGGGCATAGTCCCATCAGATGGTATCAAACAAGTGAAGTGAATATTTCAGTTTTGATTTTTTTTAATTATCATAACCGGAAGTGCCGTTTTTCATTAATTCAATTATGGACTAAACATTTAAAGTTTAATGTAAGGCGAGGGGGTAATCGCGACGGGAATGTGGTGTACAAATTATTGAGAATGTGGGAATGTGCGCGAATGTCTAGAAATTTGTGTGATTTTTTGTAATGTGAGGGAATTTTTGGGAATGATTGGGAATTTCTCGGAATTTCTGCATTGGGAATGTCTGGACATTTTTTGAGATGGGGGGAGTGTAGTGTACAAAATTTTCCGCCTCGGTTCCCCCTTAAAAAAGGTCCTTCCGATAGCAATAATTATTTATAAAGGTGATTTCTTCAAATCATCCTCTATTTACCATATTCTATTTACGAAAATTCAGGAAAAAGTCAGGGAATTTCAATTCATTTCATGGAATTTGAAGCGAATCTGATTTCAAAACAACAAATATATCCCTCACCCCATTTAATAAAAAAAAATATCGCCTGTGGCGCAGTTTTCTTTAATTCTGTAAGGGAAAACCTGGAATTTTGAGGGAACTTGAAAATGTTGATCCTTTTAGGAGCGCCACCTGGAAAAGACGATCTGGATAGTTCTTTTTAGGCAATGGTTTTAGCAGTTCTTATTGTTCATACGATCCTCTTCGAACCACTAACCACTAGTTGCTCTATGAAGCTATTATGTAGTCTGTGAGTTGTGTTACAAAGCATGCATTGATGTATGTACAAACATTGGAAAGCAACAGGTATTCTCCAAATTGTATAAAATTTGAATGCAAAAATGCGAGCAAAAAGGTTTATGAATTTCTAGTAAATGCATCTAGTTTTCAAAAAATTTTGCGTAAGGCAGATTTAGTTTCAGAGTGGTTTCAGATAATTTTAAGAATTTTCAACAAATTTGGTAAGGGTAACTAATGGAGATAAATGTCGTTGCCATAAATTTACCAATTACGTTTTTTTTTATAAATTCACCAACAAAATCTCTAGACATTCGCTATTTGCCAAATTTTCTGGCGCCAAAGTTACCAAAAAGATATTGAGATTCATCCAAAAATTTGTTGAAATTCACCTGTACCCCTTGAAATTCGTGCACAGATATTTTGGATGGTCAAAATATTCAAAGAGCTCAAACAGTAATGATGTACATTTAATGGCTGGGTTTTTTCATTGGATATGTCGAGTATTCAATTTTACGAATTTCGCGTACAGTGAAACTGGTATATTTCTGGTAGAATTGAATTTGTCCACACTGAAGATGACTCAGTTGCATTCTCGGTTGCATTTATTATTATTCTCGAGTCTAGTTCTCTTCCTAGTGTAGAATTCGAACTATTTAGGAGTCCCTTTATTTTTAAATAAGGTTGGGAATGCAAAACAAATAAAAGCGACGAGGTTTTCAGTATGTTACTGATAATTACCATGTTGCACATAACGTAGGTAAATAGACATCGTCATATGCCCAAAATATACAATTTTCACAAACATATTTTGATTGGAGAGTACTCGCAGATGTAACATTTTGAACTTTTATTTTAATTGCTCGAGATAATGAGCTTGAGATGTGTAAAAAGCGATAATTTGTTTCATCACTCGACTTGAAGGATGTTCACGTTGTTTCCGTTTCAGACGTTTCGATCTCAAATTAGAAATAAAGAAAAAGCCCTACCAGAAGACATGCATGTTATTTTCTCCCGACTTTTCGGGCATAGACGGTAGAGAGGATTGCATAATGTGGAATGCGGACTGGTTCTATATACGTGGTATACAGCGATGTTCTTTCTATCTATTTATAAACTTTGACGAGTGTGACGATTCACCCACCTGAACGTGGAAACTAAACAAAGGTGAAATGTGCATGTAGCCGGGCTACTCCTATACTTACCTCATCGCTTACGTCATGCTACAGTTAAAAAAGCGATGACGGGGCTGGGATCAGAGAGCAAGCACTTCGTCTGGCAATAAGCGAAACAGAATTTAACCGGTTCTGAAAAAGGGGAAAAGTTCATTTCGGATATCAATCATCTCTAGAATTTCTAAAATTTAGTTTTTTTGATAAACCCCAAGGTTTTCAAGCGATCAGGGCTGCTTAAAATGGTTTCTCAAATAATTAGAACTCTGTTTGAGGAAGTCGATCTAGATGGGTCGGTTATCATAGAAATGTTGCTTACAGTCAAGACAAATTTAGGGATAAACTTTTGAATTCTTGCCAAATGATTCCTGGCAATTGTTTGCTATTTTTGATGTTGTTATGTGAATACCTTATGTTTAACCCTAAATCTCTTCAGTATCTGTTGGTTTTAAAGCAATAATCTAACAGGATTTTTTCTTGTTTACAGCAAGGAGTCGACATTGAATTCGTACGAATCCTTCCAGAAACCAATCCACCCACGCTACAAAACATTTTTGCAGAGAACGACTCCAAAGACGATGTGGTGAGTAGGTATAACTCCATTTAGAAAGAATAACACATTTCATAAAGAAACACTTTGCTGACATCATGATAGCAAAATATACATTTTGCTTAATGTATGTACGTAACAATAATTTACATACAAATAGTGGTGTACTTGATGAATCTTTCCTAAGTCATTTAGAACAAAAATCATATTCCGCAATTGAATCAACTTGAGTACACACTTGAATGCCTCCATTGATTCGGATGTAATAAAAGGGTCTTTGTTTCAGACGATCACATGCGACTGTGAGTCCACCCCGGCGTTTCAGTTGAAAAGTTTCCGCCAGAAAGGTGACAAGGTCGAAACTTCTCATTACAGAGTTAACATTAATCGCTTTAGGGCCAGATTAAACATCTATTGCGTATCTGAAAAACTTCAAGCGAACGTCAAATGCGACGGATGGCCCGAAATAAAGGTCGCTCTTGCACCTGTCGGCAACATCAAAAGTAATTTAGACGAAACGCAACTGCAGGAAGTCATCAGGTACGGAAATCAAAGCCGATGCGATAATCATCAAATCATTCGATCTTTTTTTTTCTTACTAAATCAGCGAGATGATCATCAATTGCCTGCGTCATGTCGAAGTCAATTTCAATCTGGCGCAGTACCCGACGTGTCCGAGACTCATCAGGCACGTCGCCACCCCCGGACACATTCTGCCGGTGCATTACGATAGCATGGTCAGTTTTTTGTAGTTTTCTATAGTGGGAATGTTTTAATGATGTCTGTCGATCAGTCCAACGCCTACACTTCGACGCCGAACCATTTGGCGCCGGGTGGCGGTGGAGTTCCGGGAGAAAAGCGGTTGCTCGTCAAAGTCATCCGAGCGGCACAGCTCGGAACCACTCAGGGATGCTCCGAGCCGTTCTGCGTGGTGGAACTGGACGATCCGCCTCAGAAGAACCAAACGTCCATTCAGAAAAACACGGATTCGCCGTTTTGGGACGAACATTTCTTGTTGTGAGTGTTGGTCGTTTATTGTGTAGCGGATCGACGAAAAGATGACGGTCATCCATTTAATTTTCTTTTTGTTTATCGGGCCGTGACCAGAAGAACGTGTGTCGAATGGTTCGCCATATAGCAGAAATCTAATATAAGATGGCAGTCTATAATTTAATTCTGCCAAACTATCGAAATTTGGTTTTATCGTCTCATTTTCAATTTCTGAGAAAGATTTAATAACTCTCTTCAATCGTCAAATTTTGATGCACGTAAACATTTGAACCGGGGAAAGTTTCGTGAATTGATCAAATTAATACAAGGTTTATGTGGAACGTTAAAAAATCACAAAAAAAACAACGGAAAAATTGCAGAGATTTTCGTTGACGTAAAGACTGTTTTTCTTGAAATTAAACTCCATGGTAAGGATATTTTGAATTTTGAAATAAAATTTAGACAGCAACCGTAAACAAAGTAGAAAATTCAATTCCGAAATGTCACTTCTCTACATGGATTCACATACATAAATTCGTTTAAGTAAAGGTGAAAAATGTATCAAATAGGAAGCGGAAAGTGTGTAATCGTGTCCTCGGACGTGCTTTTACGATGTTTCGGACAAGAAAAGCTTGGAAATTTTAGTATATAAAAACAGGCATGAAGTAGTCGTGTATAACTGAACATCACGAGACCCCAAAGTACCTGACAAATACCTGTCATTAGTCAATGGTTATCAATGTTTTTCATTTGAATTTTGCTAAGCAACTTAGGTCACGTGATGTTCAGTTTATCTTGAATAGACTATATCTGACCTGAAAATTCGGTGAATAAAAACGGGTAAATAGAACATGTAATAATAGTTCACTCCAAGCCAAAAAACTCAACAAAACTGTACCAGATTGTGCGTGACGTGTCGCCGGACGTGCTCCAATTTTTTTCAGTGAAAACCGCACGAAAATCTGTAGAAAATCAAAAGGATCATGATCGTTCATTTCGAGAAATCTGATATTTTGTTTTAACACTATGAATTTTGGCTATTTGAATGTCTGCTGACGTGCTCCTGATCATCAACAGGCGGTCGTTATGGAAATGCTTATGTTTTCCGGATTTGACCACTGACCTCTAGACCAAAATGAATGTAAATGTATTGATAAATGGTATATTAAAGCACTATTAATGGTGGAAGACACTGTTTTCTCGCACGAATTCAAAATTACAAACGAGCCTTCTTATTACCCGAATTTTCGTACATTTTCCTCAATTTTTACCATAATGGTAGACTAAAGTTTTTTTCCCTGTAGCTGACCACCAAGTCTAAAACGTTTATCTTTGCATATCTATACCAGTCTTTATCTAAGTACTGTCTGGTTCCAGAAATCACGTGCTTGCGGTATTTTTTTAGCCCAAAACGCAAACGCCTATCGAAATGACCTCATGATACGCAAACAGGAAAATCCGATTTTTAAAACTTCACTTTATGTAATAAATTCGACGCCATCCTGTTTTGGCAGCTGCTATAGGCAACGTTCGGCAATATTAACAAGATAATGGACTGTTTTGAACCATGAGTCGTACTATCGCAAGACATACACTTTTTTCTGTACATGCGAAATGATCATTTCATGGTTTAATTTCCAGCGACCTTTCCCCGCACACTGCCGAGGTGCTCTTCGAAGTGTACGATCACGGCGCGAAACCCCACAAATTCCTCGGATTGGCCATCGTCGGCGTGGACGAATTGATGATCAACCCGTCCCAGAGACAAATCATCTCGCTGCAGAGTCGACCGTACGAGAGCGATCCCATTTCGGGAACACTGACAGTCGAAGTACTCAAAATCGCCTAATCGTGAACCAAGTTCACTGCAATGATCTAATTCATGTTTTCAGTTCCTGTTCATCGAGGGGGCCGATATTCCGAACGTCGGAGGGCATCCCTACAAAATCAAGGAATCCGTCAGGTTGACGTCGTCGTTTTCTAGTCCCACAAAGGCGTCACCCTCTACCGCTTTCCGTAACGGTACGTCGTTTCCTCATTACTCTAATACGCACCGATGAATATAAATTGCATGTTTTTAAATCGATTTCTTCATTACGCAGAAAATCTGACGAACGGTACTCATTACAATGAGCACGGCAGAGACTTAGATAGAAGTAGATACACGAATCCCGATAAAAATACTTTAGTGATCCATAGCGTACAAAGAGTAAGTGCTTGAACGAACTTTGACATCTTCGAAATGTACTAAATCGCCGTTATTACCGTTTCAGCAACCCTCGCAGAGGCTTGTCAAGGTAAGGGTCGGCGGTACTTTTCGTGTTCTTTTATGCATCTTTTAACAAAAATGTTTTGTTAACATTTTCCTAATGGTTTTTGTGTGCATTTTTCTTTTTCACTAACCCAGGTTGCCTTGAGTGATGGTACGTGGAAAGAGATCGAAAGAGTCGAAAACGTCGAAGATTTCGACGGGTCGAGGATCGAAGACGATACGGCAGATCCCGCAGTCGACGACGCAAAAGCCGAAACGCAGAACGGCAGTGTTTGCCCTGAACTCAATGGCACCGATAACAAAGATAAAAGCTTAGAGAGTGACCCAACAAAGGTTCGGCTTTTTTCCATTTTACCACCCACCATAAATAACGTCATAACATAATTATTTGTCGAAAGAAACCAATATTCTCTTTACGTTATGTTATTGAGAGACTTTTTCTGTATTATGCAGCCAGGTGATTTATCCAATACCGGAACGCTCCAGTTCCAATCGGCGGCCGAATTGGAGAATCGCGGCCGGCCGAGGAAGCGCAGGGACTTTTTCGGTACCATCAAGCGACGCTTGGGCAAGTCGAAGAACCGGTCGAAATCCGTCGGACTGGAAAACGATGCCGGAAGGGACGACTCGCTCAATCGGTCGATCTCCGCCGACAGAAGTCGAAATGAAGCCAGTAAGAGACTTTTTATTAAGGGTGGTGTCTGCGATAGCGTTGCCATTAATGATCACCAGGGGCGCTGGTGATCATGTAACATCTGTTTCATATCGGTTTTTCACCACACCACCCAGGTGTTAGGTGTATGACGTTGTAGGGCGACGCTTGAAATTCTGAAATGTTGATGGTTTTTAAGTTTTTTCAAAGCCACTAGCTTATTCATGTTCAAATGAAAAATACTCAAAATGTAACTGTACGCCTCCAGTTACATTTTGACTATTTGTCATTACGTTTCATCGGATTCCTAGTGATATGCAAATTATTGTGTTCAAATGCCTTTATAATATGGCCACTTCAAGAAGAAATAATGGAAAAGAAACTGTATACGTGACTGCTGCTTGTAATGCAGTTTCATTAAAATCCAAACGAATTCTATAATCAAAATTATAGAAATAACGAAATGAAAGGACAGCGACAATAAATAAATAAAATCATAATAATTTTTCAAACACCTAGGGCAAACGTAGGGGTTCATGATTTTACATTTTCGAGGATTTAATGGGCATGCTGTACAAATGTCGCTCATGTGTTTGTTTTCAATAAATTATACTACCTACACAGCACAGACACTAAATTACTTCAAATATTAAACTCACGTTTTTTTTTTGAAAAGTTACCATTTTTCAATAGTTTTCGATTTAGAAAATTTAACTTTTCTACTTTGTCAATACATCTGATTTTTTTTTTATCAATAACTTTTAAATTTTTCAACCGATTTGCAATTTCTGAAGCTGTTCGGATGCACGATGGAACAAGCTAGCTATCTGGAAGTTTCATTCTCAAATTTTCGCGAAAACCGAGCTGACACCACATTTTAAAATGAGCTTAAACTTTTTGCTCTACACTACGAAAGAACGATGGTCATTTTTAAACATTTTGAACTTTGTTTGTTACCGATACCAATTCATTGAAAATTAACTGAATTACAGCACATTTTGAAGTTTTTGACAAAATCCAAGGTTTCACAAAAAAGTGCGTCTTCATTCAAGTCAATAACTTTCGTCTTTTTAATTACTGCAATTGTCAAGATATCTCAATTATTCGCCTAAACGTTTTAAATAGAGCTGTCCTGAGCTGTCCCAAATTCTCTGTTCCGAAGGAAACTTCGAGCAAGTTCGGAATTATTATTTTCATTATGTAACTTCAACGCAAAGGGGAAGTTTACTATCGGCGCTACTGACATTCTCCATATTGAGATTTGGTTTCATTTATTATTATTAGCGTTTTGTACGAATGCGCATCTGACCTTGGGGCACAGATAATTTGGGACAGCTCTACTTGAATACATTTTTCGTTGAATTTCAAAATATGGCGGCCTCTGCAAATTTAATTGAAAATCTCGATGACGATCGGAAAAAGTATAGTGAGAATATACTATTTTACACGACAAGAATATTGTCAAAGTTTTGGCCTGACCTCCTGATATTGACACTCTTTGGTTGCAACACTATTTCCCCTCCACGGAAAACCAGAAAATTTCGATTCCATTTTGGACGACAAAGAAGCGTCATAATCAAAAAACGGAAAACGAGGCCCATGATCTGCATGAAATGCATAAAAATCGCAGACTTCATCCTCAACAACGATTCGTTATTTCGGGTGTTCAAGTTTCACGTTTTGCAGATTATCGACTCAACGTTCCCGGTGGTCACCGATCGATGGACGAGACTTCGAGAAGATCGAGCCTGTCCGAGGCGTCCGGCCTGAGTAGCGCCTCGACGCGCACCTACATCAACGAGGCCAGCACTCTGGTCCTGGAGACGCTGGAGAACGGCGTCAAGAAGCACTACCTCGTGCCGCTCTCTTTGGCGCAAAAGTCCAAGTGGCGCAAAAAGGGAATCAAATTGCACATTTTCAATGATCACACATTTATCGCCAGACATTTAACTGGGTGCGTCTTTATAATTAATTTCTCGCTTGCATGCAAATAATTACATGATCTTCATAACCATTTAGGGGAACCGTTTGTCAAGTTTGTGGTAAGACCATTGCGAGAAGGATCGGCAAGCAGGGATACGAATGCAGGGATTGTTTGTTGAAATGCCACAAACACTGCCACGTGAAAGTCAACGACAACTGTCCGACTTCTACCATTCACAACATAGAATTGTAAGTATTTTGGAAATTTGATTTCGTTATTTTCGCTTTCGGCTTTTTGCGGAAAACTGCAGTTTTTGCGTATCCAGTAATAAAAGTGGAAAAGTGCTAAATTTCTTTTCGCTTCTTGAAACTATTAATTCGATTTAAAGTTTCGCTGCACTAAAGATTTCCAATGTCTGATATAAATAACGACCGATATTGCTTTTATCACAATTTCATATTTTTTAATGATGTATTCATGGTTCGGTTGGCTTATCTTAGCAAAGCTTATATTTTATGAATGCTTTATTTTTACTAATATAATATACTAGTTTAATTTCATTTTCATACACATTAAACAAATGGTAACGGAATGTATTTCTAAAAACAGGAAAATAAAAATTTTAATGTCGCGATTTTTTGTAGGAATTTGGTTATAATTGATAAAGTTCTTGTAATTTTCGTTTTCGGAAACACTATAACTACTTAATAGACTAATAGCATTTCTTTTCTTTAGACTATGCTATACAAGTTTTTCCTATAGGTAAGTTTTAATTTTTTCTCACTTTTGTACTTTATGTATACTTACTTAGAAATACATACAGTTTCCACACACAGGTTTTTACACACATTCATCATCATATCTTGTAGATGCATTTACATATCATATACGAGTATGTTATTTATTAGTCTTGTTGTACAAAGTCGTCTTTACTAATAATACTTTTTTTCAATGGGTCCATGCTTCCGGTCTTGAGTGAATAATTGGTAAGGATAATTACTGGTTGGGTTTGTTTGGATATTTGATATTTGTCATATTGTGCATGTAAAATCGTAAGGCTTATTTCTTCTGTGTGATGAAAATAAGTTCTCGGCACTGAAAGCTGGTGTCTTTCTGAATTTTTATTCGTTACCTTTTCAAAATTCACATTTATGTGTTTATTTGATCAGTGTGGAATGAATTTGAATGTGGAGTTTTATTATTCGTTTTAGCATTTTGTTATTACCAGCTTTAAAATTCTTTTTATTTCATTTTTCAACAGATCGTACATCACAAATCCCTACGCCGACAAAAATATCCGCATGTTATGAAGAGTTGCGATATTTATACTTCATGGTTACCCAGCGAAAACTTCTGCTTTTATTATTTTATTACAAGGGTAGTTTATATAATTGTAATGTTGAATGAGCAAATGAGCACAGAAATATTCACGCATTTTAAGGCAATTAAAATAAACAATTTTCAATAAGTAATTGCTCGCATAATAATAAATTGTACATAATCTTATAATATACACTCGGATGCATAAATTAAGTATGGGTGATACTTGGTTGTGTTTTCATTTTATTGATTTGAGTCGGTATTTTTGATTTTTAATTGTTTTTACATTTACTTAAATATTTTTTCTATATTGTTGTGTTTTGCTGAATTAACTTATTAAAATGTTTATTTGTTATGAAATAGAGGTTGATTATAATTCTTCAGGATGCAAAAACGGGCGGATATTGCTATACTTCGAATTTTATTAATATTTTAATTATGTGTATAATTATAATTATCTTTTTAATCTTGGCGATATAACATGCAGACTCTTTGAAACATTTCGATTAGGTATTGCAATTCAGTTTACCGCTTTCAGACATTGTATTATTTCCATACCTTTTTTATGATGATCGCTCTGTCTATATCGTGTGATAATTAAGCTATCCCAAAAAGGATTCACTGATGTGGAGTTTGAATCTTATTTTAGCATATAAGAATAAGTACTATCAGTTAGGTATTATGAATTTATTTATGTTTACACATACATATTGACTATTTAACCTCCACCTTATTTCAAGTCTCATTGGTAATCGTTTAGATTTTTCAAGTGCGTAATTTACTCACTTTTGTACTATTTTTAGGTCTGGAATAAATTCAATTTTTGCAATTTTTCCAAATAAGTAAGTAAGGTAATGTGAAAATATGGAACATTATTGTGTATCTCATATATATGAACATTATTTTTGAGTATCCCGGTATATTTTATTAATCTATTTTGTGGAAGCTTTACCACTTTATATTTATAATTTTTTAGAAGATCTGATTTTTGCGCACTAGAAATATATGGCCGTAATTTCACTTTACCTTGTCATATTATTGTATGTATGTATCTTACCTCATTTATATCAAATGCACACCTTAAGATGTTGCTTATTGCCGTTATAAAATGTTCATTCACATAAGGTACGCAGCCGATTTTTTGATAAATTCAAATTATTATTTAAGCATTGTATTCGTATAAGTGCCTGTATAAGTAAAATTTAAGCGATAACGATCTTCAAAACTATAATAAATGAAAATAATTGCTAAATATCTACATATATTTATAAATTATTAATTATTATAACATAATGGTTATTCGATTGCCCGATATGCCTAAAAAAGTATAATATAAAAGTTTTCAACATCAATATACGACATTTGATTACTTGAGTATTTTCTGTTAAATAACTTGATGGAAATAAATTCGCATTTCAATTTTATAATTGTCCTTAATCCATCATATACCTTCCTAAAGAGTAAAAACTCCACCTCGCCTTATTTACATTTTCCAGTTTGAACAAAGTAAAAACGAAATATGGAGCGATCGAATAAGTTCTACATAAGGGGAGGGTATGATAATCGTTTTGTCTCTTTTTACAACTTAGTTGTAGAAAGAGACACAACAATGGTCATGACCTCCCTTTATGTAGAATTAATTTGACCGCTCTCTAGATAGTAATTTATAATTTTCGGAATTTGCAAACGACCATGAATAATTTTATTATTTGCAACGCCCTAAGGAATCTAAGACACGAAAATAGTATACAATGTTTTCTCGCACGAGTTCGGAAATGTGTTCCGCCATGGTGTTGTGGAACCCAAAGGTCGAATCTATGGGATTCCCAGATGGTGCTGCCATCTTTTGAAGAATCGAAAAGCCAAAGTGCTGCCCTCTACTCTACCTTTTTCTGTCATTTGTCACTTCAGAATTTGCTGTTTGTTTGTCACCATATTTATCACATCATTTTCTCAAAGATTTATAAAAATGAATATAACAATTAGAAATTTCTGAAGCCGTAATTCAAATAATTAGTTGAACTCATCGTGAAATGCAGAATAACAGTTCCTCACGTGAAAATCACCACAGCAGTCAGCCACACACTGCCATGATGAATATGCGTGAAAAGGAAGAATACATTGAGAATTTCAATTTCCCATTTTGTGATGAATCTAGTAAATATGAAAAAGTGGCGAAAATTGGTCAAGGGACTTTCGGGTAAGACGATTTCTTCTAAGTAGGTCAAAGACCCTACCGAAGTTGAACTTTGCAGAGAGGTGTTCAAGGCACGAGACAAAAGCAATCCAAAGAAATTCGTGGCAATGAAGAAAGTCCTTATGGATAATGAAAAAGAAGGCGTAGGCTTTTCATATTCTGAAAATTACGTTTAACAGAACACAAATTTCTAGTTTCCGATCACAGCCTTGAGGGAAATTAGAATACTGCAACTTCTGAAACACGAGAACGTGATTAATCTAATTGAAATTTGTCGTACCAAAGCAGCACAGCACAACCGATACAAGTCCACGTTCTTCCTCGTATTCGATTTTTGCGAACACGATTTGGCCGGTTTATTATCAAACATGAACGTGAAATTCAGTTTAGGAGAAATCAAGAAAGTGATGCACCAATTACTGAACGGACTTTACTACATACACAGCAACAAAATCCTGCACAGGGATATGAAGGCCGCTAACGTCCTGATAACGAAACACGGAGTTCTCAAGTTGGCCGATTTCGGATTGGCCAGGGCTTTCAGTACGAACAAGAACGGAATGCCCAATAGGTTCACGAACAGGGTGGTCACATTATGGTACCGACCTCCGGAATTATTACTAGGCGAAAGGAACTACGGCCCTCCGGTGGATTTGTGGGGCGCCGGGTGCATAATGGCGGAAATGTGGACGAGATCTCCGATCATGCAAGGAAACAGTGAACAGCAACAGTTGACTTTGATATCGCAACTGTGCGGGACGATTTGCCCCCAAGTTTGGCCCGGGGTCGAGAGTCTAGAACTGTACAAGAAGATGGAGCTGCCAGTTCAGAAACGAAAGGTAAACTAAATAAACATGTCAACTTAAAGTCGTTCTATCTTCATAGTGAGGAACTAGGTGTTGAAGTTTTAGTGACTTTTGCTTTCTAATAGTGACTTGAGCCTGAAATTTGTAGTAAGTTGGACTCATGTTGGGCTTTTAAAAGTTCAGTTAACTTTTTTTCTGTAATTTTTCAACAACTTTGAGCTTTCACTTATTCAAAAATATCCAGTCCTGCCAACGCATCTTTCTATTTTCTGAATTTCTGCTTTATTAAAATTAAAATTTCGGCCTCGAATGCGAGGCAATAGATTCGTTCGAGCAGCAGTTGTGAACCGGTCTACAAAGTACGGTGCATGCGCACAGGCTTGGCGAAGTTCGGGCAAGTGCACGTACTGGTTTCTAACTAGTTTTTTTTACAAAGAGTCCGGTGTTCGGGCAGGAACCTTTGGAGTATTTTCTGACCGTTTGCAAACCGTCAAAGTGGTCAGAACTTCTCGTAGTGAACTAGTGGATTGTGACATGCGCAGATAGCAGCTTCTAAAACGCGTTTTTGCAACTCTGACCACTTCCTTACCAATCACAAACTTATCCGAGAAGAGTTAGTGACAGGTTGCAAACCGGTACACATTTCAGGTGCCCCAACAAACCTAATAACCGGCATTTTCGGCAATAAGTTGGGCAATAACCGGCGAGTCGGTAAACTAGATTCCGGTTTTACCCTCAACCTTAGGGAATACCACAGGGGAATACTGGCAATAAGTTTGTCCTTACACCTCAAATGTGTATCGGTTGGCAACCTGTCACTGACTGTTTCGGATCTTCTGGTCCGCAGAATCGACCTTGGATAAGTTTATGATCGGTCAGAAAGTGGTCATAGAGGTAAAAAAGCGTTTTTGGACCCTAACCGGACAATTTTATGCGCATCTCTCAAACAAGCAAACAACTAGTCCTCGCCAAGAAGTGTTGACTTTGACGGTTTGCAAACAGTCAGGAACGAATCCCAAGGTTCCTGTAAGAACACCGGATCATCAGTCAGAAAGTGGTCAGAAAATAGTACGTGCACCTGCCAGAACTGCTCCAAGCTTGTGCGCATGCGCCGTACTTTGTGGACTGGCCCAAATCTTTGCACGAACAAACCTAAAACAACCAAAATTCAGTAACAATACCCTGACAATCTAACAATACTAAAATTCTAGTTAGTTCCTCCCTCGGTTCCTCCTTACAAAGTTATTCCGCCTTTATTTCTGTACACTCTAGGACTGTACCGTTTGCTTTTTTCTACAGGTGAAAGAAAGGTTGAAACCCTACATGAAGGATCCGTACGCTTGTGACCTTTTGGACAAGCTCTTGGTGTTGGATCCTGCGAAAAGGGTGGACGCCGACACTGCCCTGATCCACGATTTCTTTTGGACCGACCCTATGCCCTGCGAGCTCGGGAAGATGCTGTCGAATCACAGTCAAAGCATGTTCGAGTATTTGGTTCCGCCGAGGAGGCCGACTCAGATGAGGCACCACTCTTTACCCAGGCCTTCCACTTCCACTGTTCAAGATAGCGGCTACCAGGACAGAGTTTTTTAGTAGCATTAAGTTGGCAAGTTTCAAAGACTTTTGATTGCCAGGTATGGTGCGATCCTTTTTTTTAAGCATTTAGAGTTGATGAGTTCATTTTGATAAAGTATTAAACTATTAACTAATTATACGTGCATACATTAATGTGGAAATAAACAAAGCAAATATCTCCACCATGGTTTTTTGCGTTGATGATTCTCAAATGGCGTCCCTAGGGCTGGAACTGCAGGAGGGGCGATTTCGGATTCATATGCTGGGCTCGAAATTGTATATGGCAAATAATGAGAAGTTGCATTCTCATTTTCCGAAGTAATTAAACTCCTGTTTGATCTATTTTCGGGTTGTACAGAAGGTATCAAATTATTTCTGTCCGCGGCCAATCTTCTATTGATCACTTTTTCTTTTCGCATGAATTCCCCAGATTTTCCAATATTTTGTCGATTATCCGTATGATCAATTCTCCTCCGAGAAGAAACAGTCTCACTGGTTCCCTGTGTGTAATTTCTGTGCGCAGTGGTTTCATCTTTGATTAGTACTTGCCTTCTTTCAGATTTTTCTTTAATAATCTGACTATTATTGCCATTATAATTATTTGGTCTTTCTTGCAAAGGTTTTGTTCTTGTTGTTAATGTGGTTCCATGTGTGTCAGCGAGATTTTTTATAGGTTTTTCATTTCGCTTTTTTGCCACAGATTTCTTTTGGCCAGCAAAATCAATTGATCTTCCAGTGGCGATGTCATCTTTAACGACTTCTTCTCGATTTTTTCTACCCAATATTTCGCTGATCTTTTGATCAACAAAACTAATTGATTCATCTAAAGGTTGACTTGTTGATGATGCAGCATTTTCACTCGCGGTATAGTTTTTGAATAAATTTTCATAGTCAAGTTTATTCAATACTATCGCAGGTGGAGTTGTTATAGTTTTTCTTTGGTTCCAGTAATTATTGTCATCTCTTATTCCGAGCGGTTTGTTAGTGTTTTTTACAAGAGTTCTGGAATGTATCACCCGACTTGGATACTTAGTATTTGATTTTATTTCTTGAGAGGTTTGTATTTGATTGTTATCATTCTCATGAATCTTATCGACTTTATCATTCGACTGATCATTTGCATTGCTTGATATCTCACTTGCTTTAATTACGACAACTTTGCGTGACAGAGATATTGGTACACTTGGAGGTTTAGTTGCGTAATATCTCGAATCGAAGTCACTCGCACCACTGTCAGATTCACTATTATTGCTATTATCTTCAGTTCTGAATCCATGAATTCTCAGCGCTGCACTTAATTCATCCATTTTGTAAAACACTCACAGATTGACGTTTTTTATAATACAGGTTAACAGAGAACCCATATTTAAAGTTTGAAAGTTTTTGATAAAAAATATGAAACAGGAAATCATGTAATAAGAATGATGCAAACTAATACAGAGCTTCTGAAATAATCGTTGTGGCGATTTATTACATTATTATGTTTATCTCGGGTTATCTTATCCTCGAATTTATCTAATATCGTCTAAATTGTTTTTTGAATTTCTCATAATGATAATCATCAGTAGCTCTCTCGTCTTTTTTCCCCTTTTTCTCAACTGGGGCAGATTTCTCCGCTTCCAATTTATGTTTATTTCTTTTCGAGTTCTCTGTACCATCAATATTAACTGGAATGTATGAATAATAAATATAATATAATTGTTACTCAAATTTATATAGAAAAGTGATAACTTACATCTATTATGTTGAACGAAATTCACTGCCATGTTTGTAGGTACGAACTGTGAAGGTCCATCTTTTTTATTCTGTTTCTCCCACAACAGCCTCAATTTTGCCTCTTCGGTTGCTTCAATATTTCTGATCTTGGCTTCGATACCCAAATCAACTTCGGGAATAC
The DNA here is from genome assembly GCA_949788335.1 of Salpingus planirostris. NCBI lineage: Eukaryota > Metazoa > Arthropoda > Insecta > Coleoptera > Salpingidae > Salpingus > Salpingus planirostris. The sequence goes on along the minus strand of OX460918.1, from coordinate 2,232,386 downwards.
CATTCAACATTTGATTGGACAACATTTCTTCAGACCTTTTAGTGGAAGATTCCCTTAAATGTTCAGGTACGGCTTGAAGGGCAGCCTCTTCAGGACTAGTGTAACTCGGTATGTCCTCAGCTTCATTATCTGCCGATTTTTCGCCATCTCTCGTACTTTTCCTTTTTGATAATTCTTCCTCGATATACTTCATCATTTCCTCGTCTTCGTCTCGTTTGTTAGTTTCAACAGAGAATTGAGTTCCGATTCCGGTATCATAAGCATCATCGACTTGTTTCACTTTACCGTTTTTAAATGCACGCATGTTCACCATCCCTCCAGCTTTCACTTTAAATGGGTCTTTCTGAAAACGAATGATTTCATCAGTTGGAATTCGATTTGATATTATTTCTGTTGAAATGTACACACCGTTGTGCATTCACCATCAGCTGTGGCTTTTGTGCCGAAACCTAGACCAACTACGCTAACACCTTTGGGCCGCTTTCGAAGATTTTGCAATTCTTTCATTTCTTCAAGTTTTGAACTGAAAATTACTTTTGTAAATTGAGGGAGCGCCCAATATAAAACAAATAGAGAAGTGGAGTGAATTATACCTAACCTCTCCCAAAGACTCCTCATCTTCCTCATTCGTAGAGCTTTCACGCTGGCGAAGTGACCTTTTCTTTTTAGCTTTGAACGTAACTTTCACATCTTCGTGCTCAAGTTTTATATCTTCAGTTTCAACACTTTTAACTTCTAAAAGGTCTGTTTTCAATGTTGACATTTTGTTATTATTTTTTGTGACAGAACTGTCAAGTGTCAACAGTGAACAGTGCCGAGGTTGGTAGTTTTCCTGTGGTTGACTGGTTACGTGTTGGCTAGTTTACGTTTGGTTACAGCTCTAGTAATCCAGTTCTCAAATCTCCACTAGAATCTCAAAATTGTTAAATGTGCTTGCTCACAGAACCACATAAATCATAATGCGTTCAAATTTAAATTTTGAGCTCGATTTTTACTGAAAATTTTTCTAAAAGAACTAAAGATTACGTTCGCGTCACTCATTTGTCTATGGTGGTTGTATCAAGATTCAAGTTGAGAATTGCTTGGAATTGCGCATTTACCTCGGGACAACATTTACATTTCTTGTGCAATTAATTTAGTTTGAATTTTCATAATTAAATTTGGCTCATAATTTAAATTCATTCATGATTAATGAATATTATAAAGCTACTGTATAGGTTTTTTCTATTTGCTGTATGGTGTATGGTGTTTGTGTTGGTATTATTGTTTGTCAAAATATTTTCGAAATTTTCAAATGTCAACTAATAAAGCATCTTGGAGGAAGAAAAACTTCTTCAAAAATATGGATTTTGATGAAACTTCGTAAGTTATCTCTTTAGAAATATATTTTAGAAGATTATTTTCCATTCCTTTTCACTTTCCAGTCCAAATCCGATACCTACGACATCCAAAGTTTATGCGGAAGTTTTCAAAGGGAGACCCTCCTCTTATTTTGACTATGAATCGTACAATCCCAAAACGGAAGACATCGAAAACTACAGTTTAGTCAGGAAAATCGGCCAGGGCAAATACAGTTTAGTTTTCGTGGGGGTGAAATTAGCAAATAACGAGAATGTGGTGGTAAAAATGCTGAAACCCATCAAAAAAACTAAAATCAAAAGAGAAGCCAAGATTCTGGACCATTTGCAAAACGGAGTCAACATTATCAACTTATTAGGAGTTGTAAACACCATATCAACTGGAATGTACGCTTTGATTTTTGAAACGACCGCCAACAATGAAGACTTCAAAGAAGTTTACTTGAAATTGGGAGAAAACGACATGAAATTTTACATTTTCGAAATCTTGCGAGCTTTAGACTTTTGCCATAGTCGAGGCATAATGCACAGAGATGTGAAGCCCCACAATATCATTGTGGACAGGAAAAATCGAAAACTGCAACTGATAGATTTTGGATTAGCAGAATTTTATCGTCCAGGGGAACGTTACAACGTAAGAGTTGCATCGAGGCACTACAAAGGTCCCGAATTACTCGTAGATTACGGCTACTACGACTATTCACTGGATCTGTGGTCTTTGGGCTGCGTGTTTGCTGCCATGATTTTCCGAAGAGAACCTTTTTTCCAAGGGAGTGATAATAGAAATCAACTCCAATGCATTGTAAAAGTACTTGGTACCACAAAGTTTTACGAATACTTGAGGAAGTACAGTATAACTTTGGATGAAACCTGGCAGGAAAGTTTAGTGACGCATTCGAAAAAGCCTTGGCAGAGATTTGTAAGCTCAGAAAATGAGCACTTGGTCAGTGACGTGGCTTTCGATTTTTTGGACGCGCTCTTGTGCTATGATCATGTGGAAAGATTGACTGCTAAAGAGGCTCTCGAACATAAATACCTACTTTCAGTAAAGTGCGCTAAAAATGTACCACCAGCAGAGGGAGTCGTTGCTTAAAAATTATATTAATATCTTATAGTGTATTAAAGTCTTTTTTTTCGTTTTCAAAATAAATTTAAATTTTATTGTAAGCATTACGTTTTTAAGAACGGTATCTCATAGCTCCATCTTTTGCCAATTTATCCGCTTCTTCGTTACCTCTGATGCCTCTATGACCATTTACATGTTCCTGAAAACAAAAATCACCTTGGAAAAGTCGTACAAAGAAACTAAAGAAGACTGACCCATTTTATGTCAAATTTCTGGCACAGTGCATCCAATTTCATTAGGTCAGCTTTATTCTTGACTTCTCCTCCTGAAGAAAGTCTCCAGTTATTCTTTTTCCAATTGTTCATCCATTTTGTCATACAGTTAATAGTAAATTGAGAATCGGTTTTGATTTTTAATTTGGTTATTCCATTACGTTTTGCAGTTTTAATAGCTTCAATACATGCTTGAATTTCTGCAGTGTTGTTGGTTGCTCTGCCATCAACTGGTTCAGAAATATTCCTAAAATTTAACTTATTTAAGTAATATCAGTACTTTATTAGGTATGTGGGACAACTTACAATATATGGTTGTCTCCGAACCATACTCCTATACCAGCTTTAGCATTCTTCTGGCCATTATTTTCGCAAGCTCCATCAGTATAAACGACTACATATTCAGATTCAGTATCAAAATCTAATTTGAGTTTCTTGTTTGAGTCTCCATAATTATCATTTGCGGATCTCTTGCTGGTACTGGAACCGCTGGTTGAATAAAAATCTACATTATCGCTGAAACTGGAGTTGGGCCCTTTCAAATGATTTCTAAAAATCTCCGTTTCTTTAATAATGATAATTTCTTGCTGAATGTCTTCAATTTCTCTTTTTATAATTTCTGCTTGATTACTGGCCTTTTTTAGCCGTTCGAACAACACATTGATACTTTGAGTCCTAAAACAAAGGACATTATTTTCTTACATGTGTACCATTCCATACCCCTATACTAGAGCCCCTCAACCTCGCCCTCAACCTACACAAAGACGATACCATAACTGTGCCATAACTGTGATAGGGTCTTTGTCCTACATAACATTATTTCAGTCATACTCACGATTTGTCACTCATTTTTGGTAGTTGAAACAACAATTCCACAGTTTTTACAAGTTGTTTAACGCTGATAATCGGTGGAAATGTGCCAATTCTGCTTAAAATCATTAAATTTCATTAAACTGTGGCTGTGCACCAAAATTCAACCAAATAAAACAACCAAAATGTCAATTGTCAAATTACAGACTACAGACCCATAGAGCGTCAAATGAATAGAAAAGCGAGTAGAAAAGAGAATTTTTGCGTGATCCATTTCAGTCGTATTCGTACTTGCACCATCTATGCTTGCACCCTTTTCTTACCAATCAAGTTAGAAGAAGAGTACACAAACACACATGACTACTGAGAAGTAAGGCGAGGAAATTTGTGAACTGACCCATACCGGTTACTGCCTTGAAAACTATAGTAAACCAATATCTTAACATTTGTTGCGTGAGAAAATGCTTAAATCTAGGGATTTTTTGTTTGTCAACAATAGTTAAATTTTCAGGTTATGTTTTGTGCGACAGCGTGTTTTTGAGTGATCGGCGGCACGTGGTGAACGAAAACTTGGATTATTTCAGAAATTGAATCGAAATCGACAAATTGGAATATGGGAAGACCAGGTAACTAATTCGACTCAACATAATTTCCAGTTCGTCATGTAAATGACTCGTTTTATCGCAGGATTTTCGCCAGGAGGTCGCGGCGGAGGCGGCGGTAGAGGCGGTGGAGGCGGCCGGGGCTTCGGAGGCGGAGGAGGCCGAGGTTTCGGCGGCGGAGGACGCGGTGGCGGCGGCGGTCGCGGCGGTTTCGGCGACAGGGGAGGCCGCGGAAGGGGAGGCTCTCGTGGAGGCTTCGGCGGACGCGGCGGTGGCGGCAGAGGAGGCCGTGGCGGCGGCGGGGGCGGATTCAGAGGCGGCAAAACCGTCGTGATTGAACCGCATCGCCACGAAGGCGTTTTCATCGCCAAGGGCAAGGAAGACGCGCTAGTCACCCTCAATTTCGTACCTGGATCTGAGGTGTACGGTGAAAAGAGGATATCAGTCGAGGTAAATAATAATAATAACAGATAACCCAAGGAACTCTACAGGGTGTCCCAGAATCACTGGATGCCCCGGTAATGGTGGATTCCGTAGGTCATTTGGAAACAAAAACCTCAATACAATTTTGTTGAGGCTCGGATGGTTAACAAATGAGGTGCTATTGAAATCCAGAAAATTTTACTTCAATTTGTTTCTATCCTGCTAAATTAAAACTTGGGTCGTAAAAGCAGAATTAACTTCTCTAAGCAATCGAAGTTGATACAATGTGCCACTTTTTGCATACAAACTGCACTTCTTACAATTTTTCAGCATTCATTTGGTTTTTCTATTTTTGTCATTTCAACCAAGAGGTTTGTACAGACACATCAAAAAAATCCTTCATAAAGGGAGGCTATGATAATCGTTCTGTCTCATCTGAAATCTACTAAAAGGGTAGAGAGAGAATAAGAGTCATAGCCTCCCTTTATGAAGGATTTTTTTGAGGTCTCCGTATTAAGGCATGGTCTACTTTACACTGTAGTAGGCCTTGATTGAGTTTATCATCTCAGAATAACACAGAAGAATAATAAGCTAAGGAATCTACCACTGATCAGACACCAAATGATTTCGGGACACCCTGTATACAACTAGAAGTGAAATTTGGCCGTTTTTGACGTAAAAACTGCGGTAAAAACGTGAAGCCGGGTTTTGAGAAGTACGGAGGTCAAGCTGACACGTTTTCTAACACGCGTTCTGCCACAGGCGGGTATTTTAATAAAACTGTTGTAAATTGAACATTTATTTAAAAAAATAGCATATTAGGTATGATAATTTAAATTAAATATACAAGTATGAAGCGCTCGGTTTTGAGCATAGGTTTTAATTCCCAATGCAGCTTGGTCAAATATTGGTAAAAAATGTGAGTGAATTCTTACAAATGATAATTTGATGATTGATTGTAGGTGTTTAGGCGTAAAATCTTTTAGGGAATATGAACTTAAATTAAAAAAAAATGATTAGCGGCCCTTGAAATTGAGCAATTTTCATATACATACCTATGTATTAGGAACTGCAACACGTTTGCAGTATTTTGTAAAACGAAGACCGAGTCGAACTTTTTTGAGAATAGCAGAAATCGACATGAAAGTTGGTTATAAAGAGACGATTTTTTTTAAATTCACAAATCAACAATCGACACAACGTGTCGAGAGAGTGCAATATTTTCCGCGAGTGGGATTATTTAAAAAAATGGGGGCTGCAACCATCAGCCGCGAAATAAAACTTTCCAGACAAGTTGTGTATACTATTCTTCCGACGACCACATCACTTCAACACCAGTATCACTTTCAAAAATTCCTAAATTCAAAAGAAAGAAAATTGACAACTGTCATAATCTGTCATAATTAATTTAGAAGTTTGGAATTGCCAACCTAAATTTTCATAAAACGAAAAATTCCTAAATTGCTAAAAATGTTAGATCACATAATATTCAACGATTTGGGCCAACTGAACAATCAACTGTATCAATCTGAAAACGGTTTTTACGCTTAGATTTACTGAAGTTATGGACCTGTGTGATAATGAAATTACCAAGTTGCATAATGAAATCACCAGATTTATTTACATTACGTAACAGTTTGAAAATGAGTGATATTTCGGCCATCTCGATTGTTATGAAAAGTTACACTTTACAATGTGGGCGTTGGAAAACAAAATTGTTACCATATCAACCGAATGAATGATAATCCGTGAAGGCAAGCTGTCGGATCCTGGCTTCAAGTTTTTGATATGATGAAGTTTCACTTCCAGTTGTATTGGCCAACATCACCAAAGAGAGATAGGTTGATGAAACAAATGAGCCTAATAGGGGAAATCCTAGCAACTTGCTAGGAGATCCCTATTACACTCATTTGTTTATCAATACTTCTCTCTCTGATGATTTTAGCATACAGGCTGTTTGATAAAAACTCCAGAACGCCACAGTTTCTTTGGTTGTCATCCGATTTCAAAAACTCATTAACAAAAAATGATTTATTTTTCATGCTTTACGAATAGGTCTTGCCGCCAAATTTTTTCCCTCAACTTCTTTTTTCAACATTGGTAAATTTAACTTTTTTAATAATAAAACGCGATTATTTCCAATTCAAAGTTGAAGTAGATATTTTTTTCTATAGCATCGGTCAATAAAAAAGTTGATTTTCCTTAATAATCATCAGAAAAACGTAAAAAATGATTCGCCTGATTTGGTCGGATTAAACAAAAAACGTCATTTTCACGTTTGCTGTGGAATCCAAAGCACTCCTGAAACTGACATTTTTTTAAATTTAATTCAAATCGGGCGAAACTTTTTATGCGTTTCTTTGGATAAACATTGAAAAAATGTCCACTTTCTACATACCATAGTAAAGAGAAAAATACATACTTCAATATTGAATTAGAAGTAATCGTACTTTATTCTTAAAAATTTAAATTTACCAATGTTAAAAAAAGAAGTTGAGGGAAAAAATTTGGTAACAAGCTCTATTCGTAGTGCATGAAACATAAATCATTTTTTGTCAATGGGTTTTTGAAATCAGATCACAACCAAAGAAACTGTGGCGTTCTGGAGTTTTTATCAAACAGCCTGTATACAGGGTTTTCATTTAAGTCCGGTCCCCACGTGACCGAAAGTATGCAACCCAACTTACATCATTGGCGTAACAAGCAGATTCAGTGAACTATAATGTTTTAATAAATTCCTTTGACAAATAAAATCGGAAACAGCCAAATCAAACCATTAAAACTGAAGAACACTGGTGGTTTTTGAGCAATTAAGTGTTGCTGCAGTTCTTCAATGGTACGAGACCTAAAGCACTCAAAATCTTCCTTCTGACCATAGATAATCTTTGCTTCTGACTGACACTGACAAATTATCGAAATATTCGAAAAATGACGCTACTGGTGACTTTGACACAAATATTACTAAAAGCAACCCAAAAACTACTCATTTCCCTAAATATGTGTTTTCCTTGAGATAACCACATCACCGATCAATCAACCAGAATGGGGACCTTTGAGTAAAATGAACGTTTATGACTTTCAGACCGACGGCAACAAAGTGGAATACAGAGTGTGGAACCCATTCAGGAGCAAATTGGCCGCGGCCATTTTGGGAGGAGTGGACAAAATCCACATGGGCCCGGGCAGCAAAGTCCTCTACTTGGGGGCGGCGTCTGGGACGACGGTCTCGCACGTGTCCGACATAGTGGGCCCGGAAGGGCTCGTGTACGCGGTCGAGTTCTCGCACAGGTCCGGCCGCGACCTGATCAACGTCGCCAAGAAGCGGACGAACATCATACCGATCATAGAGGACGCGCGCCACCCGCACAAGTACCGGATGCTGATGCCGATGGTCGATACGGTCTTCGCCGACGTCGCCCAGCCCGACCAGGCCAGGATCGTGGCGCTCAACTCGCAATATTTCCTCAAGAACGGCGGCCATTTCGTCATTTCCATCAAGGCGTCGTGCATCGATTCGACGGCGCAACCGGAGGCCGTTTTCGCGGCGGAAGTCAAAAAGTTGCAAGCCGATAAGTTGAAACCTCAGGAGCAGATTACGTTAGAACCATATGAAAGAGACCACGCCGTCGTGGTCGGCGTCTTTAGACCTCCGCCTAAAAACCAATGATTTTGGTTTCCTATTTTTTATTTTAATGATAGATATACTACTTTAAAATTTAGTTAAGGAACGTTGATATCTGTAAACTTGCATAGGATTGATTGCTAGATTTGTTGTGGAGCGAATTGCCGTTCGGTTATGAAGTACAAGAAATCAGGATCCTTATTCATTATTTTTATATTATTTAGGGAGATGTAAGCGTTCTTGAATAAAAATTTTAATTATTTCACGGATGGGTAGGTAGTTGTTTTTTGTAATTGTAATTGATCAAACTACAAATTTTTATTTTTCCCTCTTCTATGGTTTTTGGGTAAGTAGGTACTCAAATTTAAGGTTTGTTTGGGCACCTCAAATGTGGACCCATTTGCAACTTGTCATTATTCCTCTTTTCGGATATTTTACTGCGCAGAATCGACCGTTTTTGATCAGTCAGAAATTAGTCAGATCAGCAAAAACGCTGATCGGGCTATTATCTGCGCATGTCAAAAACCACTAGTCCACGACCAAAAGGAGTCCACGTAAAATGCCAAACTCGGACAAATTCAAACCAGTATTTGAGCAGAAAGTAAATGTCCGAACCAGGAAAAAAGCATAACGAGAAAAATACAAACTCGGAATGGCGCAAACCAGGATTTGAGCAAACCCGGAACGGAGCGTAAACGTAATTCGGCAAACCAGGAAAAATCCAAACCCGTACGCCACTGCGCACCGTGAAGTTAGGCGCGTTGTCCAATGTTAAAGGAAGGACGTGATTCTACAGTTGTCAAATACAAAGTTTTCTTCGTCTATTCAAAAATGCGTTAAGGTGAAGTCTCATGCATCCGACTTCCGATCATATGGTGATCAATATTTTGTAGTTTGATCAGAAATTTCGGAAATTAACTCCCGGTTATACATTTCTGACCAGTCAGAAATATATCGAACCATCCAAATGCCTAAAACCGCTATTTATTTGCGGACCCTCGTATAATCAACATTTAAATGTATGGAAGTCACCTTTAGTGATTATTTGACACCATTGATGACTACAAACGGATCACGTCCTACATCTAACCTTAGACAGCGCGCCTACTTCACAGCGCGCTGTAGGGTACAGGTTTGGATTTTTCCCGGTTTGTCGAATTACGTTTTCGTTCCGTTCCGGGTATAGTCAAATCCTGGTTTGCGCCATTCCGAGTTTGCATTTTTCTCTTTATGCTTTTTTCCAGGTTTAGACATTTACTTTTTGCTCAAATACTGGTTTGGATTTGTATTTTCGGACAAAGTACGCGTCACCGACCAAAAGATCTGACCACTTTGTCGGTTTGCAAACAGTCAGAAAATACTCCGAAGGCTCCTGCCCGAACACCGGACTCTGTCAGAAACTAGTTAGAAACCAGTGCGTGCACCTGTCCAAACTGCGCCAAGTTTGTGCGCATGCGTCGTACTTTGTTGACTTTGTGGACTGGCTCACAACTGTTGCCCGAACGAACCTTTTATTAATTCTTCAGTAATTTGATTGAACTTTTGCGATTTTTCATCTACATAAATTTTGTGGTTTTGTGTTGCATGGACTCAATTCAATATTTTTCCTTCTGATTTTGCCTCGGATTTTGCACATTGGAAGAAGTTGGGTGAACTCAACCATTACCGGGTTTTCCTTTTGCTAAAAGTAGCGGTTGAGGGAAATTTTATCCGGATATTTTGGTTTTCATTCAGATATCCAAAATGTCCAGCTAGGTGGATTATCCGGATTTTTTTTTTCGGATTTTAATCTTAATTTTTATTCAAGTATTTCAACAAAATCATATTTTATGTATTATCCATCCGGATATATCTTTTACTCGCTGTGCTTTCGAAAATTTTCAGTTTCTAAAAATGATACAACTCCGGATAAAATGGATATTATATGATTGTATTTCTCAAATATCCGGATTTATCCGTCACCCTTATAAAGGGTCGATTTTGAAATGCTAATTTTGCTACTTTCTCTCAGCTTAAAGACAATAAAAGTCTTCAAGATGGATTTAATTTTTATTATAAATGATCCAATAGGTTAACTAACATAAGTGCCCATTCCCAGTGAAAGAATTGTAATTATGGAAAGCAACGTTGCTCTTTACAGCATTTTTTTACTAATCTAAGCTTCTTCCTAACAATTATATCTGTTTATTATATTTTAGGATACTACATTATGATAATTGAAACAAAACCTTACTTCTTCTACGATTTAAAAATAATCAGAATAAACAAAAAGACGACAAAATCATAATAAAGAGAAAAATGAAGAAGAAGAAGCAAGGGTCGTAATAACAAGTATAAATAATGCTTTTTTTCTTCTTCTAAGTACACTCATGAACAGATCTGACGTTTATTTTTATGTATGTTCAAAAGAAAAAAGACTACATGATTGCATTCGACAGGGGCTTTCATCTCTATAAACAAAAAATAAATTCGTGCTTTTCCTACAGCTTAGATTATTATTGTTATCATAAATTCGGCACTAAATAAATAAATAAAATCAAAATTATCAATATATCATTATTACATATTAAGCTCCTCATTGTCGAGTACCTGAAGAATGCAAAATGCAATCGATAAAAATTAATCACATTCGTACATCATATCATTCACACAGTATTTACATATTTTTGTTATTTATTTTTAATAATAATTAAGAAACCACCAGTTAAAAAAAGTCCATTCAGTTTTCTTTGAGGTGATTTCAAACTATTACAACATAAATATCACAAAAAAATCATAAACAAACGACCTGCAAACCAGTCAATTTGGTACAACTTCTCATGATTTATTTATTTAAAAAAAAAACGCAAATCATAATAATAATTGTAAATTGACAAAAGTGTGCCGTCTAAAACTTTCCTATAAACTTGATTTAGCTTACTTTTGATGTTGTAATAATCGGACAAACCTTAAGTAATATGCTAACAAATCGCTCTAGATCAACTCAATCATTACTTTACAATGACTTGACCAAGAAAATGATAACAGTAGTCCACCCCCTTCTAGAAAGTATTGCTCACTAATGACATAAATATTAGACGAGGGAGTGAACACAATTTTTGGTCGTCACTTATTCAAATCGAGCATCCCTATAACTTAACAACATAAAATAAAAATAGAATTATGTATCCTTATAGTTACATAAAAAACGGGGGGTGGATAGGTGAACATCAGAGTAAGAGAGATAGGGTGTTCATCAATCGATCGCAATTCCTCCATTATAATAAATCATCATCATCATCATCATCTCACTAGTGTTAATTATTATTATTTAATTAAAACTTTCCATTTTTGCGTCGGTATGTGTGTGTGTTCATCAACCAGAAACCTGCACATCAATCAAACTCACAAAAAGTTAATTGGTATTATTAGGTAGATAATAAAGAGATCTCGGAGGTCTTTTCGTAAAAGAGAAGGAGAGTTTCGTAATTCGCTTGTCAATTCCCCTAAACATTATCACAAGCGTTACTTATTATTCTTAGAACTATATTTTAATAATATTATTATTTTGATGACATTTAGCAGGTGAGAAGCCGTTATTCATAAATAACAAGGAAATTGTCATGAACTTCATGTTGTGTGAGTGAGTGTTGTTGATAAATTTCTCTTTTGTTGGTAGCAGTTATCACTAAAAACGCGACTTCTCCTTTTACGTAGATGTTGTTGTTGTTGTTGTAGTGATTGTTGCTGCTGTTGTTGCGGTTGTGACTGCCGCTGTTGTTGTTGTTGTTGCCGTTGTTGTAATGGTGGTGGTAGTAGTCGAAATAGTGGTAGTAGTGGTGGTAGTCGGTAGCTCACTAATTGGGAGCTCCGGCTCTTTTACGAGCAGTCACAGTTTCAATTCGTTCGCAATCTTACTGGCGATATTCTTAAATCCGATACTTGTGCCTGAAAATAAGAAATATCGTCGATTATTCTTCATATTTATAATTATGACAAATTAGTGTGAAAGGTAAGTAAAGTTTTACACCATCAAAACAAAAACCAAAAAATACCACCATCTTGTGCAATTTTTACAAGTCATGTTGTCAATTAATCAATTATCAATATCATCGTTGAAAGAAGTTGAACAATTCGTCTGGGTTGACCAAATTGTTCAACTAGTTGAAACAAATCATTGGCCAAATTTAAATCACTGGTTATTTTGGGGTCGGTAAATCAAATATCGTCCTGTAGTTTCTAGTTAATGACGCACTCCTAGCGGTAGTCAAAATTCCATGAGACGGAAGATTGAGGTGCTACATGAGAGAGACAAGGATGGGGGTAGATTTAGTTTCCAGATTTTCTCAAAAACTAGCGAAAATTTTTCGATGCGGTTTTGGCCAATTGGAAGAGAATGCTCTTCTGTTGTTCTCTCTGAATGTAAATTTACCTTTGAAAAGGCGATTTATGTTTGAGATTTTCAGATTATGAAAACAACCAATAACCACCACATTTCAAAGCTCAATTTGGGCCTCAAATTCTATTACAACCATGCTGTATTTATATTCAGAGCCAACAGAAGATGATTCTCTTCCAATTGGCCAAAACCGCATCAAAAAATGTTCGCTAGTTTTTGAGAAACTCTGGAAACTAAATCTACCCCCATCCTTGTCTCTCTCATGTAGCACCTCAATCTTCCGTCTCATCGTACATCCTCCCCATAAAGCACAAATGACATTTCCGCACTCGTCCTCTACGAAACGAGCCGCTCAGCGTGTCTTTCACCATTAGTGCTTTAATAAACTATTCAACTTTTAAGCATTGAAAAAAAGCAAATTAAACGCTCGGTTAAACGCGAGAACGACGTAAATAAAATACGAATGAAAAAAGTTGTAGCCATTGCAATTATGTAATACATAATTTGACTAAAATTATCATTCAGTTGAATATCCTCAACAAATTAATTTTTCCAATCACTAACTGACCGTTTGCCAATAGTTTTCGATTTAGGAAATTCAAATTTTTCCAACTTATGTAGAAAAAAAAGTCTTACTTAACACTTCGACCTCCCCTTGAAAATTGACGATTTGGAAAAAGTATAGTATTTAAGTCGTGAGAATTGCTCATTTCCACCCGGAAATGGGCTCGTGTAAATGGTCAACTTTCACACTTGATGAACCATATACTATTATTCCAGCAGTACATAATAGCTATTTATACAGGCTGTTTGATAAAAACTCCAGAACGCCATAGTTTCTTTGGTTGTCATCCGATTTCAAAAACCCATTAACAAAAAATGATTTATTTTTCATGCTCTACGAATAGGTTTTGCCGCCAAATTTTTTCCCTCAACTTCTTTTTTTAACATTGGTAAATTTAACTTTTTTAATAATAAAACGCGATTATTTCCAATTCAAAGTTGAAGTAGACATTTTTTTCTATACCATCGGTCAATAAAAAAGTTGATTTTCTTTAATAATCATCAGAAAAACGTAAAAAATGATTCGCCAGATTTGGTCGGATTAAACAAAAAACGTCATTTTCACGTTTGCTGTGGAATCCAAAGCACTCCTGAAACTGACATTTCTTAAAATTTAATTCAAATCGGGCGAAACTTTTTATGCGTTTTCTTGGATAAACATTGAAAAAATTACCACTTTCTACATACCATAGTAAAGAGAAAAATACATACTTCAATTTTAAATTAAAAGTAATCGTACTTTATTCTTAAAAATTTTAATTTACCAATGTTAAAAAAAGAAGTTGAGGGAAAAAAATTGGTAACAAGCTCTATTCGTAGTGCATAAAACATAAATCATTTTTTGATAATGGGTTTTTGAAATTAGATCACAACCAAAGAAACTGTGGCGTTCAGGAGTTTTTATCAAACAGCCTGTATAACTAGTTACGAAAAGAAGGTGTTTTCCGCACCAGTCGAAAGCCGACACGATACGACGTGTGCGGAAACACCGTTTTCGTACGTGTTATATACAAGATTTTATCTACAACCATTGTTAAAGTTGAGTTTTAGGCTTGTTTTTGGGAGCCCTTTACATTTTCCGTTTGAAAATTCAACATAGTAGGTTGGAGGCAATTAAGGCAAATCACCTTGGATATGAGTATAAATAAAGGAAAAATTAAAACTGAAACGTCGTCATTTCGATATTCCATATCGAAAAGAAATGTCAGTGTCATTTTATCGCACCGAGTGCGATAAAGAACGTCATTTCGATATCACATTGACAATCGAAAAGTCAACTTTAAACAATCGTTGTAGACAAAATACCTCATAATATTATGGCTCCTATGAAACGTATTAAAGAGTAATCAATTGTAAGTTGTATTTTAAATTGGACAAATTATACCTACAACCGTGTTAATAAAATTTCACAAGAAACGTAGACAATTTCCTTTTGTTATTCAACGCCATGTTTTTGTAGTTCAAAAACGGATTTTCTGTCGCGTTAGCCATGACATGGCCATGATCATCTGTGTCCTGCTGTGTCTCATTACATAGAAGATGATTAAAAAAAACGTAACTCTTTTTGGGCATTACGCGACCCTCCTGAAGCAGTGACAGAGATTTAAATCATGCCAACTTGACAGAAGATCGGTGTGTACACAGGGTAGGTACACTGACGGCATCAGAACTCGGGACACTTTTCATACAGAGCGATCGAACCGATTCTACATAAAGGGTTCTGTCTCTCTTCCTCTAATTGTTATAAAAAGAGACAAAATGATTGTCATAGCCTCCCCTGTAGAATTTATTTGATCGCTCCCTACAAATAAATAAAATTTACTGACCGGAAATCCTCTTGAAGCGGACCCCGTTCAGCGAAAGTCTGGGCAATTTGCAGACTTCGATTTCCCATTGGACGAGACTGTCGGTGTTGGGGTCGCCGTGCACGCACAAGAGCAGAAACCGTTCTCTCTGTTCGTAGTCGCAATTGTTGGCGTCCAGGACTTTCCTGATCTCGGCCATTATCTCCCCCGGGTCCCTGCTGGACGTAGTCTTCATGGACCACGTGAATCTCAACGAGCGAGGTTTCACCTGGTCGTCATTCTGCGCCCCTCCGGCCCTGTTGACCACAAAAACGACCAAAACACGTTACCACTTTATCGAAATCGACAACATTTCACTATAAAATATTTCCAGTCCTGGAAAAATTAGAGCAGAACGATAATCCATCTTCTGGAGACGTCGGAATTAGACAAGGGTGTGCATCATCTTACGCAATAAACGTGTCGCCGTCTTAATTTTGGCAAAATTCTTTCTTATAAAATGATGTAAATATTGTAAAGGGTTGGTTTGGGGGATCCATCCCGATTTTTGAAACTTACCCAACGGTAGGTAATGGTGAGTTGCTATATTTAACATGTTGGGTGGGATCTAATGCTCTGAAAATAACAAAATCAAAATGATAAGAAACACAAAGATGAAACACATTTTAGTAATGGAAGGTATTTTCTTCTCTCTCTCTTTTACAATCGAAAACAAATTACGTTTTCGTGCCAAAAAATGCCAGCAAAGGATAATAATAATCAAAAGCGAAATCAAACGGTAAATCAAACGTAATTTGAAAAATAATCAAGAAATCTTCAGGTTTTAGGCACCATCACCACCTTGGAGATTATGGTTAAAGCCGAGGTCTTTTTGAGCTTTCGGGAATAAGGGATGTTGTCATTATCATCATTAACAATAATAATTAATTATCATAACAAAATAAATAAAAAAGAAACTATAGAAAATCACACCCTTGTATAATAAATGTACTTTGTATTGATCGAAATCTACATACAAACCTAAATTTAATAATAATAAAAATAGTAAGTAAATAGTACATACATTCAGATTTACCATCAATATTATCGATAATGTAGGTAACAAACTTGTCAACAGATGACAGAGGTGAGGAAGATATGTCAAAAATTTGAACTTTCGTGTGCGCACAAACCCCCAAATCTGTCGATAATTGACAGGATGTGGAGAGAGTACGATTAGCAAATCTGAACGCGATTATTATTAGTCTTCTCTAAACATTAGAAAATACTTTGGCTGCAGCAACACGTTTTCAATTTAACGATAAATGCAATTTATTAATTAATAGATAAAAACTATAATCTTCAATTATCAGAAACGTATCGCATCTGATAAAAAGATAACACATTTGTCTAACAATAATTATTATTAAACTCGACTATATAAATTTAATTTCTCAAGAAAAATCATTACATAGTAGGTACTTTGCATATACTCCTTTCTCAAAATTTTGACTCAATAAATGAAATATAAGTGAAATCGGACGTAAAACCAACTATCGAATAATTGCACAAAATTATAATATAATCAATAATTAAATCAATAAATCCGCCCATGATTGTAATTACGCTTACCAATTTATTATTTAATTAATTAACTAATAAGAGAACTAAATAAATAAAAACAATTTGACTAACAATTATTATATCATAACAGAAAAAAATGATTTCACTAAGTAAATGAAAATCACTAATAAGAGGAAAAAATTAGAGAAAAATAAGAGCGTATTCTCCTTAACAATATTAACAAACAGCAAGTCCGTAAGTAGTCTTCGGATTACGAGTATCATTTTTTCAATAATCAATCATTTTGAGGCAGGTAGATAGTAGTAGACACTCCTCGATTATGGGGGGAGGTGTGTAGTAGCCGAACGCAGCAGCGTGGGTTGGAGGAGGAGATTTCTTTTTCGGTTTCGTTTTCGTTTCGTTCGTGGGGATCGGTAGAGGCATGCGGTGTGGTGCGTCCCTGTGCGCCCTCTCTCACATTAATTCCTGAACCAGAAATATAATCTCTTGTGATATTTTATCGTGCTCTCAAGATTTCAACAATTTTTTTTTTTTCGTTTTGGTTTTGTCTTGTATAAAAATATGGAAAGTACACGGCCGGTAAGGGACGAACCACTCGCACACACAAATCCCAAGATTATCAAGTAAAAAAAAACAACAGTCATTACAAGCGTTACATCAACGATAATAACAGAAAATGAAAAAAAAATACACAAAAAGACGTCTCCTCCAGCGCTACTAGGACACCTCCCTCTCAATAACAGGAATCGTCGCCTCTTTTTCAATTTATTTTGATACTTCCGGGTGTTATTCAATTATTCATTAGTTATGGATTAATAATTTTGAATTAAATTATTGCCTCTCGATGAAAATTTACGTGATTATAACAATTAAATAAATAAAAAAATGATGTAACACTGTGTAATAACGACCACAAAACCACTACTGCTTCCCAATTACACCATAGCGATCTAGTGTTTTTATTAGTAATCAAGTCAAGACGATTAGAAATGAAATAAATTTTTAATAGAAGGAAAAGAAGCACCACGTGACGTCACAAAATAAAACGTCACTAGGAAGGGCACACGTGGACGCCTTCGGATTGGTCAACAATTTGAAATCGTCCAATCAGAGAAAACTGGACCGAATGCGTCCAACGTGTGAAAAATGTAACAAAAGCGAACAGAAAAAGCGATGATATTGGAGACTTGGTGCAATTAATTTTGATAGACACTTGGAGGATAAATACTTGCCAATAAAATTCCTCCAAGTATCCACCAATAGATGACATTACCCAAATTCCCATTAGATACAAATACGGGGTGTCCCAAGGCGCGTGGAACATATTCGACATGAAATCGTATCGTCATGTTTCACCCTCCGTGGGACGCTCGGTATATGTTGAAAAAAAAAAGTGTGAGGTTTTTTCGAGAGGTGATGTTAGGTTTTTTTTACTCCTTGAGCGAGACTAACCTTTTAGTAAAGCCTTTGAGACTGAACTTGGAGAAGAACGAGGGTTGTCTGGATTGCGGTGAATCTCCGGGTGAACCTTGGGCGTAGTTCGCCCTCGGTCGCGTTTGGCCCGAGTGGAAGGTGCTCCTGGACGAAGTGTTTCGGGGGAACGCCGAGGGCTGCCTCGTCGATGCGGGAGAAGCGCTTGTGCGACTAAAATAAACCACCACACAGATGTGAAAACGAGCCGGAAAACATTCAAACACCCGTCTGCATAAGGAGGTACCCTTTTCAACTTGATCCCCCTCGTCAAAATGAAATTATCCCACTTGCTCGTTCGCCCTTACAGCTCCACAAAAGCAACATGAAAGGTTGAAGATATCTTTTCAGTGTTTCAGTTTTCAGACAAGATACCATAGGTGCATAGATGTAAAAATATAAAAATGCCATTTCTTTATTATTTGAAATACTTGCAATAGATTAATGAACTTTTCCAACTAAAATCACATACTTCTCTTTCACATTGAAGTATATCAGGAAACATTTAATCTTATCAGTTGTGATTTCTCGTTTAGGGCCGATATTTCAGTTGTATGGTATCAAGATTAAGCTAACCGGAGTTTAATTAAGTAAGGGCCAACTGCACCGCTTCCACTTGAAAGTCAAGCGGAGCTTAAGCCTTGACTACCATTGTTGACAACAATCGTTTCTAAGGTTTAAGTTCCACTCAAATTTTAAGTGAGAGCGGTGTTTTTGGCCCTAAGTAACGATTGTTGTATCAAAGAGAATCAGTAAAATTTCATTTAAAGATTTGTTAATACGTGACTGAACTACTAGCCCTTAGGGCCAACTGCACCGCTTTCACTTAAAATTTAAGTAGAACTTGAACCTTAGCAACAATTGTTGTCAACAATCGTAGTCAAGGCTCCACTTCAACTTTCAAGTGAAAGCGGTGCAGTTGGCCCTTATTCTCACTAAAATATGGGAAGAATAAGAGTAACTTTTTTTGTAGAGATGCTATTAATTGTTTTCCAGTGAAATTTTAATTCAGAACAATAATACTGTTCTTTTTTAGAAAAATTCGCCAAAATCATCAGAGAGAGAGAGAGAGAGAGAGAGAGAGAAATAGAGAGGGAGAGAGAGAGAAGTATCGATAAACAACTGAATGTAATAGAGAGATCTCCTAACAAGTTGTCAAGATTTCCCTATCGCGCTCATTTGTTTCATCAACCTTTTTCTTTCTGGTGATGTTGGCGAACAGTTTGATTTTATCTTGGAAAAATTGTCTACAAATCAACTATTAAAAAATAGCATTTTGCTGCCGTTACTAAGGTTATTTAGAGCTTTCCATGGCTGCTCTGTTTACCTTAGTAACGGTCGCAAATGATGCTCATTTCGTGGCCCCTTGAAAAAATACTATTTTTTATGAGGTCGTTGATTGAAACAGATCATCTGCAAGGGTTTTATCATTTTTAAAATGACTCTCGATCGACTATTGTGATGCTGTTTAGAGGTCATAAGCGAAATATCACTAATTATGACACATTTTATCTGAGACACTTTGTCTGAATGATTGAGCATTGGAACACTTCAGTGTTTGTATTGTTCCTCTTGAAATTGTTTTAGCGCAACGAATAAAAAACTACTTTATAAATTCAAACACTAGATAAAATTAGAAGTATCTCGTAGCTTTTTTGAAGTTTTGTCGTTTTAAATTACCTAATAATTTCAAGAGCAATACAAAAGTAAATTTTTTACCACTTTCTTGAGGTAAATGTTGAGATATTTTGTCGAGCTGTAAGACAACACTTTAGAACGTGAAAAAAATCTATAAAACTACTTCAATTACTAGGATAAAAGTAAGGGTGAACTATCTCGTTATGCAAAGGGTCGGGACGCGTACATACACAAATGGGACGCTAAATTAAATCTAGAATTCGCATCTAAGATTTCACAAAGGTCAAAGGGGTCGCACATTTCCATTACCTAGAGCGTAGCGTATCAGAGGCGGGTTCGGGCCCACTACTACTGACCGATGCCGATTTGACATGACCTTTGGCAGGCCTCAAAGAATCTCCAGCGCCCCCGCCCTCACCAGAGCTGCACATGCGGTTAGTAAAAGAAAAAAAATAAAGGTTTTTATAGTTTCAAAGAATTAAATCTAAATTATCAATTATTTAACACTAGAAACAATAAAACCACATCAATATCATTATCATTATTAGCGAACATCTGGGACGAGAGTCACAGACACGTGTTCTAAATAGATTAAGACAATCATGTGAGGAATTTCAACGATTTTTGGGTCAATTCTAGGCTATAAATTATTATTATTAATCAAGATATGAAATTGCATGCTTGGGACGGTTGTTACTAAACAAGTCGAGTTCAGATTCGGACTCATCTATTAACCAAACAATAAGCACCACCACCAACAAGAACAATAATAATCATATCATAACGATTCAATAATTCATAAATAATAAGAAAATATGATGGGACCTCTTATACATATAAGAATATTGGACATGATACCATAAATTATAATAGAAAAAAAATATGGGGTAGCTCACCTGGGCGCTTCAGCTGCTAAATTTGTTTTTTCTGTGCTTTCGGATTTGCCATCGTAACTAATAGTAGACCGGCGTCCGACTGTCGTTCCTAAAGATAACGGGGTGTTCTTAGATACAGTTCGAGCTTTAGTTGGAGCTGGTATACCTAATTTAAAAGAAAATAAAAAGGTGCATTATCACTACCACTAGAAGGGTTCTTTGTTTTTTTTCTTAGGAAATAAGGACATCAAGCAAGAAGCAAAACGGTAAGATAAAATAACATTACTAACAACAGTACAGATTTCAAGAAAATAGATAGTAAAATATGGGCTGATCATAGGGAAAAAGTGCAAACAAGTATATGTATGTGTACTTATGATTTGAAATAATACGAAGGCGAAGGGCTAATTAAATCACTATTGACTATTCTTGTTTTCAGGAATATTTCGATAATTTTGAGTAATTCAGAGTTCTTCAATGGAATTCATGAGAATTCTACCGAAAAATACGGAAGAGTTCTGGTGAATTCAGAGAAAATTTTGTGAACTTTTTTCCGAATATAATCGGGTCGATTCTGTATCTGAAACCGACAAAATTCCACCTAGTATTACTACTGTTTCCATAGTGATCAGCTCCAAATAGCCAGTAACAAAACTATTCAACAAGGTTGCCATTGACATGTCAAAAAGTGAATTTTTCTTTTCTGTCTACCGCTTGCAGAATGAGATAAACAAGATGGTGGCATGTATCGAGGCTTGACAAAACCTGATGAACTGTCAATGAGGACTTGTGGAGCGGCCATTTCGGGCGAAGAAATTGACGAAAATGTGATACCACATTCATCTTTCAGTTCTAACAATTGGGCCAATCCATCGCACGAACCAATAATAAGCGAAGGAGGCACACATATCTACCAAACCGTCCAAAATGGCCGCCTCGCAAGTCTTGAATATCCATCACCTGCAGGACGACCATATTGGGTGACATTCACTCAAATAATGTGACACCACATTCGTTTGTTTGCCTTTCAGTTCAATCGATTGGGTCAATCTAGGTCAATCCATCGCAAGATCTTCAAAATCGAATCAAGCACAAACGAGACACACATCTGTCAAACCATTCAAAATGGCCGTCTCGCAAGTCCTTGTGGGGCTGCAATTTTGGGTGACTTTAATTAAAATGTGAGACCACATTCGTTTGTTTCCCTTTCGGTTTTAATATTCGATCAATTCACGTTCAAAATCGAACCAATCACAAGCGAAAGACGCACACATCTGTCAAACCATTCACAATGGCCTCCTCGCAAGTTGTCAATAATTGTCAATTAGGTAGAACTTGCGGGGCGTCCATTTTAGGTGACATTGACTGAAATGTCACCCGTTTTTTTTTCACTTTTTGACATGTTTGTAGCAAAATTACGGTTGCGATTCCAAAGCCAGGCCTGCAGTAGCACACACGAGTCGACTTACTGTTCTCGGTAGTGGTCTTGGGTTGAGCACTTGTCGGCCTCGTGTTGTACTTGGCGCTGTTCTCTTTGATCGTGGCACTGTCGACCGTGTTCTGTCTCTTGAAACCGGACTGATGATTGTTGGTTTGCGGGGCCGGCACCTGAGGCTGTTGCCCGGTCCTGAGCATCTCACCTGTCGGCAAAAGAGGAAACCGCACATTAGAAAAGCCGTTTTCGGAATGCGCGTACGAGAAACGAACCTATTGTGCCGCCTATGATCGAGGCGCGCCGTAGGGAAAGGGACGATGGAACGAAAACAGAAAAAAGAAGCGATTAACGTCTGTGGTTAACGTGAAACGTCACACGGTGCTCACCTCCGCTGGAGGCCCTTCGGTTAGGCTTGGCGTGCGTCGCCGATATCGAACGGTGCACCCCCCTGTGCGAGGGGCTCTGCGCGGTCGGCTGGGGCGCCCCCACCTGCTGTTGACCCGACATGTTCCTGAGGGACAGGCTGCTCCCGCTTCGGCTCCCGTCGCTTTCCGGCTGCAAAAATCAACGATTTAGTATATCCAGCAGGAAAGTGCCACATTTCGCACTAGTGGGAGTTTACAATGCGGATACGCTCTCTCCGGGATAGAAAAATAACCACCAAGCCCGCAATTGAACACATTACAAACTATTATAAGCACTTATAGTAATTATTGCAATTCGGGCGACATCTTTCTGTTCAAAATTGGGTAAATTTTAAACTTGCTTCAAACAAGAAACATTCGTGTCAAATACACGAATTATCAGTGGATGAAGAGATTGGGCCACGAGATGAAAATCAAATAGATTGAAAATGATTACAAGAATTGAGATCGGTTTTCATGTTTAGAATGGTGAAATCAGTAGATAAAAACATGGCATGAGAAAAATACCAAGTTTTGTAACCAAATCATCTGATCCATTACGTAACAGATTGGATATGAGTAATGTTACAGTAATTGAGTAATGTTACAGTAATCTCAATGGGGAGGAATTCATTTTGAACTGTCATTCATAATTTTCGTACAAATCGAAATCAATTGGACGAAAAAAAAAACAGAGGACTCTCTGATTTGTTGAAAAATCTACGGTCAATGTTTCGTACCAGAAATGAAATCGTCTATTGCTATGAAAAGTGTCACTTAGTTTGCAAGTATCCTTTGAATCTAGGGGTAAAAACAGTGCAGGAACGTACGTCTGTGCTTTTCCTTCCCAGTAGGACGTAGGTCGCGTACGCGTCGTCGTATTTCTGCGAGTCCAGCGAGTTTTCGACGTCGTACCGGTTGAAACCTAAACAGACTAAAGCCTCGATTCGTTTCGGATCGGTCATGTCCACTTCCGGTTCCACGTAAGGCTTCAACTCGTCGTTTTCATAACTAGAAATCAGAGAAAAATCACATCACTAGTATGTACGAATAATGACAAGGGAAACTATTTCATTTCTACCAAATACATCATATTCAGCCAACCAATCTCATTTCGACTACAAAAAAGCGCATCAGTGGTCTCTTTTTTTTTCTTTGAATCTAAATTTCTAACAATTATCTACTCACAGTTATTAAAGCCAAGACTCATATTTTATTTCTACATTCTAAATAAAGAATACTTTCGACAGTCTTATCTTTATTTTTAGCACTTATTATTTATTATTTATTTATTACGAGTATCATAACCAGCACTCTGTTATCACATTCTTAATACTGTTTGAGTTTGTCATAACGTCCATTCGGAATTTTTCATCGCCATGGAAGGTGACAGAGACAGAGAGTTCATCTAAAATTAATTAGTTTCAGTTTAGTAACTGAAAAATGATTTATAAATTTGAGATGGAACAGAAAATGCGTGCTTGTATTGTGGACATTCAAAAACACCATTTGACCTTGAATTTGACATATTCCTTCTTCTAAAAAACTGCAGATTTGGTGTGGGCTGTGGATTCCATGACGTAACCGTCAAAATGGCTTCTTTTCCACAGCCTACCTCAATTCACTCCATCTTTCAACTTTTAACGCCGGCGTTCGCTGTCAGAAAAAGTACTTGAACAAATTCAAGCAATCCCATTTTTTATTTTGACATTTGGAGCGAAATGTCATCAGTAATTCAATTTTCTTGTACTTTACACATCTAATTTGTGTATCACAAATAACAATAAATTTTGACTTTATGTATTGAATTTTTTAAATATAAAAGATTCAATTCAAAACGACAACACTTTTTGTCCCTACATGCATCTATGCTCTGTCAATATGGCGACATTGCAAGTCCACAATAAATCTGATTGGAAATAATGTAATAATAAGACTGTTTTCAAAATAAAAATTACGAAAACATTGCTCAATCACAATGACAACAAATTAGAATGACTCTTTCTCTAGATAAGACATAACATAATAAGCAAACTAACAAGACTTTCTAACAATACATTGACTAGACAATTCAATTGTTGTTTTCGGATTGAATTGTTTTGCATGTAACGTATTAAAAGCAACTACTATGAAGACTAGCTATTATCATTATCGGCTACTAAAAATAATAATAAGTAATAAACTACTATACTGAGTAAGAGACGACACCTATTGAGAATCTTGTAGAGACTAACCCAACGTACCCCTGGTTCATCCACTTGTCCTTCATGATGGTCTCTAGACTGGCCCTCTTCGTCGGGTTCAGCACGAGGAACTTCTTGAGGAGATTTTCGCAGTCGGTGCTCATGTAGAAGGGGATGCGGTACTTGCCGCGCAACACCCTCTCCCTCAATTCGCGCAACGTCGACCCGTCAAACGGCAAACTGCCCGACACCAGAGTGTACAGTATCACACCTAACGACCACACGTCCACCTCCGGACCGTCGTACTTTTTACCCTGTAACAACACGTTTCAGCATACCTGATTTCTGATGATGATTTGAAAAAATTACCTGAAAGAGTTCGGGGGCGGCGTAGGGGGGGCTGCCACAAAACGTGTCCAACTTGTTGCCGGGCGTGAATTCGTTCGAGAATCCGAAATCGGCGATCTTTATGTTCATTTCACTGTCCAACAGTAAGTTTTCAGCCTTTAAATCTCTGTGAATTATTCTCTTTTGGTGGCAGTACTGCACAGCAGACACGATCTGCCTGAACTTGGCGCGGGCCTCCTTCTCCTTCATCCTGCCGTGGAGGACTAGATAGTCGAACACTTCGCCACCGGAAGCGTATTCCATCACCAGGTACAACGTTTTCTCGGTTTCGATCACTTGGAACAGCTTCACGATGTTCGGATGGTCTAGCATTTTCATTATTCTTACCTACAAAAGAAAAAACACCAAAATTAATAATAAATTATTATTGATGGTTCAAGTTTCAAGTTAATATTGAGAGGCCGAAAAAACACAACTTTGTGGAAGGCGGACAAATCAATTTTTCACGAGGTGTCTTAGGAAATAAGTCCAGTGATGACACGTACGTATGTCGTGGCCTTTTTGAAGTTTGAGACCATCTTGGAATTTTCAAAACAATAATTTCAGGCATTCCTTGGTTTCCAAGATGGATCCGGAAAGAAGATAGATATGAAATGTTGACTTGTGGCGGTTCCAATGAGTCGTTTATAGAGTAAACAACGATTTTAAATCAAGGTCATTCAAGGTCGTGCGGTTTTTCAACTCCAAAAAAAGACTACATCGCATCTACAGCGATTGAAATTTTTGTCAAAGTGTGAAGTATGACGGCATCTAGGTATTTACTATAAGAAAAGTTCCAATTCGTGACTTTCTTTTCGATTGAAAATGAAAACAGTAATTGGGGATAGTATATTATGAATCTAGGGACTAAAGTGACACTTTTTTACCCTGGGTAAAAAAGAAAAAGATGACTTATGCAATTATTAGAAACAAATCCCGATATTTGATCATTTTCCCCACTGAGCTTAGAATCGAATGCTTTGAAAAAAACTGTTTTTCCCTATAATTTTAATAATTTTTTATTTAAAGGAACACTTATTCCACTTTGTTCCCCTTGAGAAAAAAAGTGACACTTTAGTTCTTCAAAAGGGGGACCAGCTATAAAGTGATCACTTTATTGAATTGAGAAAAATACGTTTTTGAGCCACCCGATATATCATTAATTGAAAGATTTTGCGTCAATAGAACGTAACACGTAAATTATAGTGATGAATTTACGATAATTGCTTGCCGGAAGTAACCCACGAGTGATTGTCAACATTATTCAAGATGGTCGCCTAATGTACGTTTTCAATAAGATCATTAAAGATGGTCTTGACAGGTATGTAAATTTAGCACTTTCTATCGATTCTGTGAAAATTAACAAAAACTAATTCAGAAATGAGGTATTTTCACGGGAGATAAAATTTAAATTTTATGACTGATACATATTCGCATATGGCGCAAAATGACTTCTGCGTAAGAATTTTGTTGAAAAAAATAGTTTTCAATTAGTTATTGTGATTACAAAAAAATTTCGTGACGTCAGCAACTCCAAATCGTTGACACAGCTCGTCGATGGATGGCGCGCAAAAAAAAATTAATAATTTTAGGTGAACTACCGATTACCGACATTTTGACGTTATGTAAGTGTCTGCTAACATCCGTGTTTTTGTGTTCTTAATAAAATTATGTGATTATGCCTCCGAAAATGAGGAAAACACCCGCTGCTCATAGCACGGATCAACACCGTAACTGTAACTACGCGTGGCACCATCTACTGGATCATAGAAAACTCGGAGTAGCTGACGTCATCAGAATTTTGTTTTTATTTATTTCAGCCCTTTAAACTTTACTAAAAAAAATAAAAAAATACCTTCTTAATTGTTGAATACCATAGTATCGGATAAGCTATTTTGAAAAATACATGAAAATACCTCATTGAAAAACCAAGATGGCCGCCTTGCAATCCTCCAACAGAAAGACTATGCAATTGATCTTTTCCTGCAGTTTTGTGATCTTTTGATTGTTTGAAAGAACACCCCAGTACAGATAATATTTTTCAGAAAACCATATTACTTTTGAATGAAACGTAAAACCCACATAAAAAAGTGTTGCTGGGGTGAAATGTGCGAGGTTTTATTTACTGGGAATATTTGGTGTAGGCGCCTACACAATTACAAGTATTAAGTGGTCAACCTCCCGGGAAATGTAAGTCGGAAAGCTCAATTTCTCCAAAAGAGAGAAACCCCACGAATAACAAGTCACAAAAGCCGCGCTTTAGAAACCTTACGAAAACCGTGTCTGGGGATTACAATACAGAGGAGAATCACCTCTTAATCACCCTAGTGTGCGATTTTAACGGTTTCAATTTTAATATTTCGGTTCAACTGCCAATTATTAGCGAAGAGAATCGGATCATTTGCAAAGAGGCCAGGGCGTCGACCGAAATCATGTCCTCACCAAGGTCGTTTTCGATTTTGGACAGCCCACAATTTCGATCACGAAAAGCGAAAGACATCACGGAACTCGAACGACGAAGAAACCGTTCGGTGATTACATAAATCAATTAAAAATTTATTCCGACGCCTCCGCACCGACGTCCACACACCGATCAAGGTAACTTCTCTTGTGAACGAGGCGGCCAACGTATCGATACGTTTAAAGAACACCCGGGACAAGAGAGAGAGGTGGGTCATTGTTCGGCGTCGTTCTCTCGAAGAAAAAGCGAAATCTGGTTCGGGCCCACGCGCACGCATACTTACTTCTCTAAACAGTTTCTGGAGCGAGCTGGGATTGAGCTGAGTTTTGTCTATGATCTTGATCGCGACCTCCTTCCCCGTCGGCACGTGCTTCGCCAATTTGACTTTGGCAAAGTTACCCTTGCCGATGGTCTTAAGTAACTTGTATTTACCGATCGTGGGCTCCTCGCCCACGCGCGGCCTGTTTCTGGTCGAAGCCGTGCTGCTCCTCGTCGGCTCCACAGAACTGTCATTGCTCTACAAAAAAGACAAAAATCGACAAATTAGCAAACGACTCGAAAGTAATCGAAAATAGTACCAGCGTTCCCCAATAGTGCGTTAAATGGGAATTACCGTAAGAGATACACAAAAATTTCTTGAGGAAAATTGGTTACATGATGATGGACTGCAACCCTAAAATATTGACCACTGTATTGGGTGTCTCATTAAGCTTAGACGACACTTAACTTTTGAATTTCAAATGGAACCTACTATTTTTTGTTCGATTTTTGTATTCTACGACTTGAAATAAGGCCCTTTTATTAGGTCTTCGTAGGTGAAAATGAAAAGAAAAAATCTTGAGAGCTCAACCTTTTTTCCGAAAAAATGCCCTCCGATAACTGAAAAAGCTAGTGCTAAACTTTCTTATAATTTATTGTACAGAGTGAACGTAGCATCAAATTGGTGTACGCATAAGTTGAATATTCAACCGGAATCACCAATTGTTCAAATGAATTTTCTTTTGGCCAACGGGAAATATTTTGATAATATCAAATAGCACCACTATAATTGCACCTCACCAATAAATGACAAAACTAAAACTCTTTTGAATGACTCCGATGTTGATTTTTGCTGAAATGGACCCTTTACGAGTTTTTGCGGAAAAGATGAATTCCGGGAGGAATTCTTTGGACTGATATGTTTTGCCTTGCAGCTTCATTGTCAAACTTGACTAACCAGTTTCTTCAACAATGTATTCCTCCCACAATTAAGATTTTCCACAAGAATTCGTAAACGGTCTATTTGAACAAACACTGAACATTCGAAAGTACTTTAAATTCGCCATTCGATGACTTGGATAAATAGTAGTGGTGTTATTTGATATCATCAAAACATTGCACGTTTTTCAAAAAAAAATTCATCCGAATATTTCGAACAATTTGAAGATTCATTCACCCTCTACAATAAAATATGAGAAAGCTTTTCGGAAGCTCTTTTAAAATTGACAACATTTCGACCGAAATCGGAAAGTTGTTTCTGGTGAAAACAATCCATATCTCAAAATGTATTCATTTTAACCGATGAAGAAAGTGCTCTTAATTTAAGTCGTAGAATACGAAAATCGAACAAAAAATAGTACGTTCCATTTGAAGTTCAAAAGTCAAGAGTCGTCCAGGCTTAATGAGATACCCTGCACATTGGTCAATATTTTAGGGTTGCAGTCCATGGTCATATGAACAACTTCCATCAAGAAAATTTTCCTATAACTCTTACAATAAAAGCGTGATTCTCATTTGACTCACGATTGGCGAACGCTGTAGGTAAAGAAAAATAGAGATTTTGTCGTAAATTGAAACATGTGCACCGATTTTAACGATTCGGGTGGTTTATCGTGCGTGATAAGATAGCGAATACCGCGGTTACTTTGTAAAAAATTCTACCTTGTTCAGAGTACGGTTTACTTGTTTGGTGATCCTCGGTTTCAATTTAACTTCTTTATCGCGCGCATCCGATGCCGTCCTATTCAGAGGAACGTTTTTCGTTTTCGGCGTTTCCTTGTCGTTGCTCATGCTCTTCCTCTCCTTGACGTTACGACTGAACCCGCCACCGTCCGGAGAGTCCACCAACTCGTTCGTCCTCAAATTTGACAGTTCCTTGGACTGCTTAATGGGATTCAAAATGTGCTCCTGCGGCTTGTTCGACAGATCCTGCGATTTATCTATGGGAACGTCGGGTTGCCCCTTGGCCAGCGGAGGACCGTGCGCCTTTTTCAACAGCTCCTCGAACTTCTTCATGTTCTCGTTCTGTTTCTCCTTCTGGTTTAGGTTCTGGATCAAATGCTCGACCTGTTGGAGATGGCCCATCGTCCCATCGCAGTCTTCACTGGATTGCGGCGGATTATTTAGGATCAAATTCAGAGCGACAGTCTGCTTTTTGACCAGATTCGGTGACGACCTCTCTTCCGATGAGGACGGATCCGTCACATTGTAAATATTGACGTCCTTTTTCCTGCGCCCACCAGAACTGGCGTTGCTAACAGGTGACCATGGTCTCCTGATGTTGGCCGGACTTTCTAAATTATCGACTTTCGGTTTGTAACTGGTCAAAGTGTTGTGAACTTTGTTCAAATCGTTGGTGGCGTTCGCGTTGCTGTTGTGTTTCACCACGAATTTGGGTCTCTCGTTGTTCGCCATCGCCCCTTCTTCGATCTTGTGGTTATGGTGGTGATGATGGGGCAGGATTTTACGTAACTTCTCGAGAGTGCTCATCCGTTTCACCCCACCACGCTCGTCATCGTCGCCGCTTTTACCGTTTTCCTCATGATTGAAAGTCTCTTTGTACCGGTCGGAATATCGGCCGCCTCCGGTGATTTTCCACCTGCGATCTCTGAGCAACTTGATCCCGGCGTTGTCTTCGTTGTTGAAACTCCACGAGTGTCGAACTTTTGACGAGTCGCTAGTTTTATTATCCTCGTCCCGTTTGGTGACACTCATCCTTCAATTCAAACGCTTCGGAAATGAAGAAAATTTGCACCGATTAATTTCAAGAAATGCTCCCAACGAAATTCGACTGCGACATGGTAAATTGAAGCGCACAGAAAGCTCGACACAACACAATGAAGAGAAATAAAATAAAGGAATCGGGAACGGTATTTTCGTCACACAATCACGTCCTCGCCGTCATACTCGAGTGTCTTTATTATCACCTGGGCGTTATCGCTGGTTATATTAAACACCTATTTACGTCTGATAAAAGCAAAGTGTTTAATTGCTCGCGCTGTAATAATAATAAAAGCGCGAGAGAGTACGATATGGACCTTGCGGCGGCAAGGATGGAGACTTTCATGAAAGTTACGTAAGTGCGCACCTCCACATTATCCACTAATTTATTAGAAAAAAGTACCGAAGCTGATTCACGGGTGTCTCTCGATGAACTAAGCGGATTTGGCGGATTGATCAGAATCGCAGAGAGAGAGGGCCGACCGACAACACGAGCCGCACACGTTCTCGCAATAATGTCGAACACTCGTATAATATAATAATTAATATAAACGGAAAGATAAACAGAGAAGCCCCGAGTTTTACGTTGGTGAACAACTCGACGGAGCCGAGTTGACTAACTATCTATCCGGCCGACTCTATAGTCAAGGTTGTGTTCGATTGTCGGTTAGTTAGCCCGATGGTTGGGTTATTCGATATTTTCCAATCCGCGTGAGAGATCACAGTCATGATTCCGATGACGGTGATTACGATGATGAAGGTGGCGGCGGAAGAAGGGGCGCCCCGCATCGCGTAAAAAGCGAGGCTTTAACCGACCGTGACTGAAAAAATACACGAAACCGTCCCTGGAATTGATTACGGTTAAAACATCCTATCGTTGCGCGAACGCAACCAACATACACGCCCATTGGGAAATGATGACTCATAATAATTCATAAGCGTAAAGGATTGGACCAGAATGCGCCCCAAAACTACACATGAATTCAGTTCTAGGAGCAAAAAAGAGAAACCGTCCTCGATGATTCGCCCACTTATTGTTCTCCAAAGCAAATTACAAAATCGAGCACAAATCCACCGGTTAGTCAGTTCGGCTGCTTTAATTACGAGAGGAACATTGCACAATAAAAAAAGCGAAATTTTGCGCTTTGTTCGAAAAAGGAACTGCAATCACCTGCTACAAGGCCGCTCCGGGAATTTCTATGCAAATTCAGGTGTGCGTTTAGTTCAAATAAAAAATCCGACACGACTGACAGGAACACCACAACACTCACTCGGTCATTTCCGATTCAACCGCGATAACTACTTTTGCACTTTTCCCTCAGTGTGAAATTTAACGTTTTCGTTATCAACGCATTATCGTGTGTTTGCACAATTTTATCATCGAGTGTTGGTCGCATGGAGGTTCCCAATCAATTTCCTTTCTTTCCCCAGCGATATCGAAACGAAAAGAGCCGTCACCGACTTTAAATGGAACGAAAAACACGTCTCGATCTCAATCTGTTTATTCAATTTCGATCGGACGGATTGCAGTAATTTGATTCAATGATTGAAATTGAAATGTGGAATTAATCTTTAGTGAAAAGCTGTTTATCGGCTGTATCTGGACACACGAGCCTTACATTCATATAATGATAGAGTGTCCTCGCCAAGGTCGACTTATAAAACAATTACAAATTCATTATCTTTGCGCCTGATGATGATGATGATGCTCTCATCATCGTGATAATAAATAAATTTACGACGCCTCTCAACCCCAAAAGAGCCAAAACATTTTTCACGACACACTTAAATTTATACAAACAGAAATAAAAAAATGTGGGCCGACTTCGACCACCTGCGTTTCGGGTCTACCTATGGTATCAAACTTTTCCCAACCGTGTAAAGTTGCAGGTGGAATTTTACTATATAAAATGCATCATTCTCGACCCAGGAATGTCCTTGGTACACTTAACGAACATTTGTTTAATCACCGCCAGAGCAAAGCCAATTAAAAAAAGTGTAACACTGGAGAATTAAAATTAAATTGGATATTCGCGCTCGCTAGATAGGCAACCAAGTATACATAAAAGTGTGTGCTTTCCTGATGGCTTTTGAAATTGGAGGACGTCTCGCCGTCGACTCACTTATAAATTTGAAACATTATTATTAATTATTATTACGACGCCATTCTCATTCATTACGGCACGTTAGGAAGTTCACCTTCGTTTTACGGCGTCCTGTCAACCGGCTTCCTTATCGCTTGTTTGCTGTATTTTCCTTTATTATTGTGTCTGACAAATCTTTAGTCTCAAGTCCAAAGGAAAATTTATCTATAATTTAATTATCTATCATAGAAATGATACTGGAAAGTATTGTGTTTTAGGCAAGTAAGTAGGTAGGTATGATAATAAATAATTCAGATTTGCTTGGGAACTGTCGACCTAATTTTTTCACATAATAAATTAAACACCCCGGTAGGTAGTCGTCAGTCGATCCCAGTGGATATTATAAAAGTGTTTGCCTTATAATAAAAGAATATGACAGAAGTGACACAATTAACACAAACGGCCCTGTACTAATTAGTTTCATTTCTATACAAAAAATGCAATCGTGGCGAGACGAGATGCGTCAAACAGAGGTCGCATTTATTTTTATTGCAGATAAACCCATTCGAGAAACTTCATATCGTTTTGTATTAGGTAGATCGTTCTATGAAATAGTGAAATAGACCTTTCAGAGAGCCTGCAGGATTTACAGTAAATCTTCTACTCCAAAAGGTGTCATACTGGAGCAATATTTCTGCAATCCCAAGTACAATTATGCTCTTGCAGCATACAAAGCAGCTTTATTTTCCGCTGAAACTTACGGTACTATTGCACTAATTTGTAGTACCCATAAAAGAATTAAACAGTACTGATCCTTTAGGCAATAATTAACATAGTTAATACGACAGTATTTCCAACAAAACCCGTGATAATATTCAAAATGTAAGTACTTTTAGTATTCTACTGTGGACAAAGTCACATCGAGACAGCCTTCGGTCTGCTCCAATTTTCATCCAACAAAAAATTCTAAAAATTGGGGGGTGAAAACCATATAGCTATTAGAAATCTGTGCGCCACGCCTCTACGGTAATTACAATAACGTAATTCGAAGGGGATGGGCGACACAACAAATTAACGAGAAAATTACTAATCTAGATTAAAGAGCGTCCGCTAATCAAATATATTTGTCATCAAGGCCCAGACAGGTATTTAATCACTTTAAACTTCACCGGAATTCGGTGGCGGTGACGGCGCTACTGGTAGCATAAAAGCACCCCAATAAGAAATTTCCGAGGGGGCGGTTAATGAGAACTTCTGAAGTACTTTTTATCGCCACGGCTTGAAACAACCCCAAAACGGATGTTATCCTCTTCTTCGGGCGAAAAATTAATAAAGAAGTTAAAATATGTATCTCAGAATATTTAACTCAAGTTGCTTCCAAAGTGGGTAAATTCAAATTTGACCGAATTAATTTCGTATTCAATGAGATGGAAGGAAGATGGGATGAACCTGCGAAGCGTTAGATAGCGCCCTTGAACAGAACCGGGGCGTTGGGTGCGAATTATTTCAATGGGCTTTTGTCTCGTGGATTTGCCAACACAGAAACCGTGAGATCTGCCTTAGGAAATTGAAGTCATCGAGAGCCACATTTTATGCAGTTGAATCGACCGAAATTTTATAGAAAAATCCATTCGATATTAATGTATGTACACGCGTTTTTATAAATGGAAGGTTATCTAAAAATACCACGTGAAATAATAGGTGAATTTATTTAATTAAAATACACGCAACATCACCCACGTGTGCTCAGAATTTCTAATTTTGATCAGGAGGAATTTGAATTGAACAAAATTGGGATATTTCTAAGTCTTTTACTTAAAAAAATAGAATGTGAATGAGATTCTGAAAACAGAGATGGTTCAATATTTATAAAAGGAAAATTTGTAATCTTTGGCTGACTAATAACAAGATGACCAGACATATGTGTTTGCATTGTGATGTTTTCGAAGTAAAAATCGCCCACGACTGAAGACAAACAAAGATTTTTCACCTCCAGAATCGCATTTAATAAATAATCCTTAAAATCCCACATTGACAGCATAAGATCTTTTAGGGAGAGTAGAAACATTATTTCCTAAGGTTAAAACCCCCGGGGTGAACCGATAAACATTCGAAAAACACATTAAAACTACCCTTCGAGTTAACAACGTCACTCAATTTATCACCCTTCAGAGAAAAATGGATGTCTCTTCGACTTAATTGGTGCTTTCTAATTTCGCACGTTGGTTACATTTTCTTTCATCACCGTCCTCATCATCATGATAATCACTCATTTCGCGTCAATGGAAAATACATCAATCACGAAATACTGCGTCATCATACTTTTATAAAATGCAAATCAAAATATTTTCGGAGTTTTATCTCGTTGTCGGTACTTAACCCTTCACTTGAATTCGCATTCTAAATTTTATTTTCTGTGCGTATATTTCAAGTTTACGGTTATGTATCGCATAATAACACAAACTGATGCAATTAAGCAGATTACAGACTTGACTACTCTGAAATTCCACTGATGAGGCGAAGCTGCATGCGGATTGTACCCGAAAAAACGCAACGTAACGTAATTGAGGGACCATTATTTTATTTAGGTTAACTGTGTAGAACGATATTACGAAATAAAAGCAGGAAGAAGCGTGTGCGAATTTTTTTCCTTTCCTCTGGAACCAATTTTAAAATTTTTCTCCGCCACACGTGTTTGTATACGCGGATACTTAATTATTTCAGGCGAGAGATTTCAGGAGTTCGAAAAGCTCCACCGACCAACATAAACAAACAAAATTCCTTCAGATATGTTTTCAGTTTCAAAAGATGAGAGAGTCGCTCTCGTTTTTAATTATGAAAATCCCTGTGGAAACTTACAGTTTTTGAATCAGGATCACAAGATTAACGTTATTCAACAATGCGAAAATCATTTCCTCAAATGCCTACGAAAATTCTAATTCACTAGGCTACAAGCAGAATTAACGTTATTCAACAATGCGAAAATCATTTCCTCAAATGCCTACGAAAATTTTAATTCACTAGGCTACAAGCAGAATGAATGCCCACTTCTTTCCCAAAATTAGAGTCTAGAAACTTTATTATGTCGAGCTTTATCATTACTCAATTCAAGACAATTACTTACTTCCTGTCAATTAAAAATACTTCACACTCCAGGTAAATTAATTAATTTTCGAGTATATTATACAGTTAAACTTGTCCGAATAGAACCACCGTTACGTATTGTGTGTTTCAATTTACGACTGATATGTGCGTATGTATGTAATGCACCCATCTCGATCTATTTATGGTCACTATAAACTATTTTTAGTAAAGAGCTTCGTATTGATTATCTATTATTTACGTGGAGTTACACCGTTACCTATTATCTATTTTCGGCATTAAATCTCTATTACGATTAAAGGGTTATTCGATTATATGTCCTCAACATCGGTGAAAACTTTGTACCTTTTTACTTTTCCCACCTACGACGAAAGGCAGCCCTTCCACAATGTTCACCACCATCCCTCCGTTTCTCGTCTGATTGTGGTGATGGTTGTGGCACTGATTGTTGTGCCCGTTGGTCAATTTCGGTTGGATTTTTTCCGAGGGCGGATGGGCCGCCGATTTCGTCCTCCTCAAGAGTCTCATCATTTGGTTTTTAACGCCCTTGTGCGGCCGCATCACTTCCGACTGTCTTATGGCGGCCGCGGCGTCCAATTTGTTACTAGCGACACTGGACACTTCGAACATTTTAACGGACTCGAGACCTCACGCAGTCATTCACATTATCAAAACGCACGGACCTTTATTGCAGACCTATCGGTACCACCTGTGAAACGGATTATGTGCATGGATAACGGTCGAAAATTGAATAATATCCGGATTTGATGAGCGAAAATCTCGATATTGATTTAATTTTTTCTAGCGTACACATAATATTAGGGTCGACTTATCGATCTGAAACACTGACGAGGGTTGAAAAATCTCAAATTTGATCCTGACCCTGATACGCTGTAAAGTTAGGGGAGAGTTATGCGCTTAATTTAATTATGAAACCCCAATTTGTGACGAAGGACCGATGGAAACCGCTCGAACTTCACGTATTTCATTTAAATAATAAAGAAGACTTATCTAGAGTCCATATTTGCATTATTACGACCTACCCAAAACGTTAATCCTTAATCATTTTCCCAACTCTCGACATGAGCTTTTTAAACATTCGATTTCCTGGTAGTAATTTATCGTTATGTCAAAAGTTAATACATAAATATGTTATCACGAATTGTGTACACATCAGTAATGTAAAGGAAGGAAGTGCGAAAATGCGCGAGATTTATACCAACTTCTTGGAATGTTGTGATACTTGACGCATATGCTAACAGATAAAAGCGCATATAGAATGATAGAGTACAGATTAAATTTTTGAGATTTTCCTAAGCGAAATGCGAAGTCCTGACTAAGCCGGTTGAGGATGCCAACGTTTCCTGCGACAAAGACTAAGACGTTTAGGAATTTCCCTACGCTCATGCGAACTTTAATAAAAGGAAAATACCTAACTACACACTATGAACCAGATGTGAATAAATAAACACATATTAGTGCGGTGTGCAAACGTAATTGCTAAATAAGTGCTAGACGATAAAAATAATCAGTGACCACATGAGATCACGTTTATAACCTCCCTTTATCAATTTTCCCCCAATGAGAAATACACCGTTTCGTCTGTTCCGCTTATTCGCATTTATTTTAAATAAATTGGGAATCATCAACGAGGATCGCTCGATGTCTTTGACCAATTACCACCATATATCAAGTGCCAATTGAAGACGACCTTTCATCCCGGCATGATGATGGGCACACCCACACTTTTCCGAGAATTTCGCGAATTCACTCATTCGAAAAGGTCAATCAATTATAGACAAAGATTAAACGCAATTCCAAAAAAAAAAATCCGAAATAAATATTGAGAAAGCCTTTGAACCGTCAGTGTTTTAAATCGTTCAGTCAGTGTTTACCCCTCGTGTGATTTTTCTTGTTTACCTGACAGAAATAATTGTAACAATCGCGTTTTCTAATTGTTCTGTGATTTACGACGAGCCACTCCGTACATCCATGCACACATAACAGTGATAAAAAGATAAGTTCCTAAAATTAGCCGGAGATTTATCTCGACCAGCGCCGGTATGTAAAAATAACTCCTCCAGGTGGAGGAAATTGCGTTTACGCGTTCAACCCCCGGACCGAAATCGGGGCTAAACCGGGTTCGACAGCAGCGGGGAG
The DNA here is from genome assembly GCA_949788335.1 of Salpingus planirostris. NCBI lineage: Eukaryota > Metazoa > Arthropoda > Insecta > Coleoptera > Salpingidae > Salpingus > Salpingus planirostris. The sequence goes on along the minus strand of OX460918.1, from coordinate 2,194,745 downwards.
AGCTGGATCGGCCGGACGGCCGGCGACGAGCACACTGGATCGAAGTCGGCGAACCGCGAACCGCCCTTTCGGCACGACTTTTCGAGGGGGCGCCCTCGGACTCGCGGGCGTGGGGCTAGGGGCACTTCCGACTGACGCGAACCGCCGCACTCTTCGAAAACGGACGCCCGACTGAAGCGAACCGACGACACGAACTACGGAGTCGAGCGTGGAGAAGAGACCGCCGCAAGTCTCTTTGTCGACATGACGTCGACCGAAATTAGCATTGAAAGTAATCTGTTTGCACTGTACTTTCCGCGGCCGCATGAATATTATTGTGATATTTACTCCAAATGAGATAAAAGATACCCCGTGTTTATTTTATGTAATGATATATCGCACCGACTCTACCAAATTCTTATAGCATAGCTAGGCAAGTACCTCAAAATTCAACACCGGTAGAATGTTATTTTCAGACGTCTAATCTACCTGCATTTACGATTTACAATCAAGGGACTAACAGAGCTTTCGAATGCTTTTTCCGAGGCTTTTTCGTTCATTTCTTCAACCCAATTTGTTGAAAAGTGATTTAGGGTAAAGGTGCAAATTAATTGCTGGCAAGTCTTTCGGTGGAAAATTGGCGGAGGCGCCGGGTTACGCGACAATTTCGCTCTTTCAGTTGGGCAGGTCAAAATTTCTCGATTTATTATCCGCTTAAATCTTTCAATTCGATTCCATTTGCATAATTGGATTAGAGATTTTCTCACTATAATAAACCCAATCTCGTGTTAGACAAAAATCTGTTATATCGATTTTCACGGCTCCGATGTCTGCAAACGTCTACAATTCTTGATAACTAGTATAGCACTTCGTATCCAGTAGCATTCGAAAAGTGAAGAATTCATTCAATTAATTTTTATCAATATGAACATTTACATTCATTCCGGTATGAAGGTCAGTGGTCAAATCCGAAAAACATAAGCATTACCATAGCGACTGCCTGTTGAACGTCAAAGGAATTTAAATGGCCGAAATTCAGTGTCAAAATAAAGTGTCAGATACATTCGTCGGATGGATCGATTTTTATCGGATTTCCATGAGGTTTTCACTGAAAACATTCTGCTCCAGTTTTTTTGCATTTCTCGGCTCAAATTAGAGTATTTTTCATGTTTTCTTCGCCCATCTTTGTTTACTTAACATTTGAAGTTTTCCTCGAAGTTTTCCTTATGAACCCGATCTCGTATTAGGCGAAATTCTGTTATATCGATTTTCACCCCTCCAATTACCGCAAACGTCTACAATTATTAATAATTTACGCCTTTAGTCCTTATTGGGGTGATAAAACCGTGGTTTATAGTAGTGGATAAAATTCCACCCCCACCAAAAGTACTTAAATCTGGAACATTATCACCTGGTGTGAGAGCCGCGAAGTGAATAACACCGTTCGTAATTGATTTTTTTGATATATTGTTCATTGTAAAGGTTTCGCACCCGAGAGTAATAAAATAATCTCAATTTAATATTAATAATGCCAAGAGCGGAGACGTGAATTTCGCACCGGGTTCTCTTAAGTTCGCCCATCATTCAAATTCGCTGCCTACAGCATTTCCAGAAAATATTTCAAGGCGTTCGTGTCGCTTTACTCCCTCAACATCGTCATCATCATAACGAACGACCAGAGAGAAGCAATTTATTCACATTTCTGCAGTCTCAAGGTAGACGCAAGCTGGTATAGGTAAGGTAAATGAACCTTTTAGGAAGTACCCGTCAGTCTCAATCTTCATCAATACAAATTTTACAAGAGAAGGAAGAAATTTAATTGGAAAGTAACATGTTTACTTTAATTTACTTTAATAAGTGAAAAAAAAAAGAATTGTGTGAATCGAGAATGATCTAACTGTAACAGAAGTTTCACATGATAACTATGAGCACAATCCGTTGCGAATTAAGAGGCAGAAAGGACAATAACCACCGGCACTCTCCGTCAGAAAACACGTAACACAACTCATAGTTAAAGTATACATAGCCGCTTCATTCCGCTTCTCTGCTTTATGTTTATTAGTCTTATCCCTCATTGTTCCGTATTAGGTAAGTCTCAAACTTTGGCGAATACAGAAGTGAGCAATCTACAAGGTGTCTCGCGATACACAATGCAATCATACAAAAATACGCGGATAAATGAGCCGACGCTGGTAGGATCTGTTCCATGGGACACCTGGGTGTAAAGCATGGTTTGAAAAAGAAAGAACAAGGTCTTCCTCAACACAAATTCCGAATTTAACATTGTTATTGTTACGAAATGACGCAATACAACTTCAGCCACAGGTGTTGCACACATAGACGACACAAGTAATTAAACGGATAAATTTACTGTGACTGTATAACCACATTCAATCAATTGCATAATTTAATTTGAAAAAAGGTGGCAAATACCTTCCGGGAAATATTCACAATCGATTTGATTGCTTATTAAGTCGTTATAACTGGGAATCGATATTTGTTCATTAGAAAAACGTTTGCAATGATACGTCATCGGCTGATATAATTTTGCAACAAACTGTAATGAGATTAGATGCCGTGGCCTTATAAAAGACATAAAAAGCGACCTTCTCCGGCACTTCACTCAAAACGTCGTAAACGTTTCCGTGGCGAAAATAATGAAATTAATAAATACTCAAGTAAACAACAAGCAAAATGCAATATGCTGCTGGGGGTGCTGTTACCTTTCATATTGAGCTGTGTAGGTGGATGTATTAACCATTTCGATCTAACTTTACCCAATTCCAGTAACTTTCCAGTGGGATTAATCCTCAACAGCTACAACCAGCTTTTGAAACTGAACAACTATTGTGAATGAGTTGGCAATTTGCGGTGGTGGTAAGGTTTATGATTAGATATCGGATCAAGGGACTTGCGAGTTACTTAGTGCATCGATATTTTTATCTTCTTTATGTTTTCAAGTCAAGTGCACAATCTACTAAATCTGCATGTAGAAAGTTAGCAGTGCCTCTAGAAAGCCGCAAACTCGATCACGCAGTTTACTCGAAAATCGCGTCCACAACAAATAAATCAAAAAAGATGGTTCGATCCCGTTCGAACTTTACAGGGCTAAAATGTTTACCCCGAGACTGACAAAAACACATTTTGAAAAAAAAAAATCTAAAGAGTGTACGGTGTAAACACTGAATATTCAACTTGTGAACCGATGTGAGTAAACGCGCCTCTTCCTTATTGCTTTCTTTATTATTCTGGAGATGATCGTTTCAGGGTTCACATCCTCCATTATCATCATCCTCGCGGAACGGAATGAAAGTATCGTCCCAGTTTCTTTCTCGAAATAAGGGCGAGCCCTAAAAGCGAAACGTCCGTCCGTACTTGACGTAAATCATTTAATAAAACGCGACAAGAAGGAAGACGAGAAATGGAATTTCCGACGAGACCTCTAACCAGTAGAAAGTAGAGGTCTGGATATATGTGTCACATTTTATTTTCTTCAATTACGCCCCCTTTTTCTACATTTAGAACATATTATCGTCCCATCTCTATCCTGATTCCTGATGTTGTATGTAAGTACATAAATAAAGACGTGCCCTCTCGAAAGTTAAAAGCATCTTGAAATGTGAACTATGCAAAATATTATTTCTAAATGGTCGATCTGCATGACTTTTACACAATCTGCATCAGCTTGAAAACATACTTTTGAAATGAATTTGCCTCGGAATTTGCGATTATTTGAATATTGCGATTCGCCTACAAGCTGCACAAGGTGACACGATCAATAATGAATAATATGACTACAGGAAATATTAGGCAGTAAAGAATAGTTTTATTCTATTCATTCTATGCCGTAAGGTAAAATTGATGGATATGCTTTTGTGAAACTAAAAGATTTAACAATGTTGCAAGAAAAAAGTAAGACAAAGCTCTTTCAGCCGGCTTGAATAAAGGCCACTTTTAAAACTTGTGATGATGTAGAGGACTGGCAATCGCACAGAAGAGGACGATAAAGCAAGATGAAAGGGACGAAATCCAATTAAAAATCGTACAGCTGTGCAAGTAAACGCGAAATGACTGACGTCTGTTTGGGGATGGATCTCCCGAGTATCCATCGTTGGGCCACGAATCATAATAACGAGAGCATCGATTGATTTCACTCAGGTTCGCTCGAGCAGACAGATTTTGTATCACACCCTCTGTAGATAATAAAACGTTCAAAATAAAACCGCAGTCGAGTATCGTTTTTTTTTTAAATACTGAAAACGATGGGATTTTGTCACGTGAAACGCGTGACGCTATAAACGCCCGCAAACTTTATCATTTAATCATTTTAATCCCAACTATAGGACTAGACCAACAGGAAAAAACAATCTGATAACTCGTGAATGATTTATGATAATCCGATCTCCCCGCACATCAGCAGCGGTTTGGGCGCGAAAATTATTTGTTTACATTTCGCACGCCACATTTTCGTCAATAATAATAATAATAGGTGACAGGCACGAAATAAATGATCGCAAAAATAGAATTTCTACGTCACCGAATAACAGAGTTTCCCCCTTTTTAGATATTGAGGTTGTTACACCCTCCGCCCATTACTCCATTCTTGCAATTAGCTTCGATCGGTGGAAACTCTCAACTTTTCCCTTAATAATTTCCTTAAAACATCGAGTGTGGGAAAGGTGGCGCCCTCTAGACAATTTCACTCACATAAATACAAAACGACCCATGTTATAAAGAAGGTACAAAAAAATTTGGTTCATTTTACGACAAAATCACAAGTTCATCAAGCAGAAGACAAAATGGCATTTAGCTAATACCGTCACCCAAAATAATATAAAAAGTAACGAAATCCAATAACCTCGAACGCTTTCTATTTATTTCTAAATAAACCAGTATTAAGGTTATTCGTTAATTTACTTTTTATAGCTTTAGATTACTGAGGAAATTTCGCTGGATTTTTGCTGCGACTTATGCAACCATACTGACATCGTCTGGTATAGCGAGCTTTCTGGTAGCTTTTGTATTTCAGTTATCTACATTTCGCGCTGTCAGTGAGCACAATTACACACTTTACGCGCTTTGCACAGTTGTAACCGTGATTCGATCTTGTCATCGCGATAGCAACCATCAACAGCGAAATTTCTCCATTAACAATATTTTCGTTCATTTCGAGGCATTCCGTGGTGCCGAGGAGCGAGTCTTACCTTATTGGTGGAAGGTGTGTGGTAATTATAAGAACGCGACGACTTATTGGCATCCGAGCTAACCTTAGCGGGGGTCTTGGCACTGCTAGCGGGGTCGGCGGTTTTGGTCACTTCCAGACTCTCGGGGACAGTCTGAAGAGTCGAGCGCATTGCTGCCGACATTGTCCCCACTACACTATCGCACCTTCCGGCTCACATTACCTGAAACAATGCGAAAAAATTCAGTCCGATTCGCTACAAAACCTGAAACGGAGAAAGTCGTCAGGAAGGCCGGATCGAATTAGAAAGGTGAAAATGAATCGAGAGAGCAAATAAAACACCGCTACCTGCATCAGTCTTGTCGAATTCTATATGACGATGGCGAAGAATCGCAAGCAGAAATTCACCCAACATTTATGACACAAATTATGATTTCACAGAGGGGGGAAAATCCTTTAAATTGTTTACTTTCCCTTCTATTTAAACATGAAAATCGCTCAATTTTGGCTCAATTTTATGTCGCCAAAAATGAAAATAGAGACAAATTTTGTGAAAATTCGACTTAAGTCACTTGGAAGATGACAGTTTTAATATCAGAATTTCAAACAAAATTATATTTTTCTTGACAGGATTTTTATCACGCATTTATTATCCACTTTATCACAAAATATTGAATGATTCTGTTGAAAGAAAAATATTAATGCATATACAATATCAATCACCGAAATTCAATGCATTGGCAAGCAAAATTTCAAAATTCTTCGTGTTCTTTCTATTTTTTTATTGCTTTTATTTATCAAGTTATTATTGTTGAAACCATTTGAACACAAATTAGTCCTGCAATAACAACAAAAATAAAGGAGAATTTTGATGAAAAACCCCCTATGTCGTACTTAGGAGTTTGGGGTCTGCACTTGATATAGGGTTCTTCACTGACATAAGTTTTATCAGCTGAACAAAATACTGCTTTACAATCGCTTGAACTGACATTTCAGAATCTGCACAATTTGAAATAGGAGGTTGTGGTTGTTTCACAGAATAGACTTGTCCCTGGACTTGTTCATTTATGCCATTTGGCTGAAACAGTTGAGAATTATCTTCACAACCAATCAGAAATGATAACGTAAATTTCTATCCTATTGAAATCGTAGAATTTGGCCGAAAAATTAGTGATAGAAAACAACCCCCCATGAGATTCTTCGCCATCGATAAGTACTAAATTTGATTCAGAAAAATTATGTTGGTTCCACTCTCATTTAGACTGTATTTCCGATTTGATTATCAAACCGAATCCTACTCGAATCCTAGCCATTTATCATCACTTAGCGCGAGAAAAGTGATCGATGTAGTTGCACTTTGGGCCAAAACCAATAAAGAGTTTAGTGCTGCGAGGCCGGCATTATACACCGACATAACGGTGACGTAAAGTTTGGTTTCGGTTTAGGATAGTCGGGTTGGCGGAACTGTTTATTTAACAGGAAATCGGGCGTCTACGGTATCAATTCCGCCCGAAAACTCCCGTCTTTTCCGATACTGTGCAGGTGAAGGGGTACAGAAATACGTTCAGATATGAAACCGGCATGAAGAGGAAACTCCAACTTTTCTATGCGATCCAATATCGCGATAAATGTAACAGAATCAATACCAAAGAGGAAACGAAAACAATCTAAAGTAGAAACCCGCCTCGATCATCTACTCATTTTAGGTTTTCGTCTCGCCCACTATAAGTAATGACTAGGTACTCAAGATCTTAAACACATAGAGAATATTAGAGGTGTCGCAAAATTACGACGTGACTCACGCATTGGAACGTTTTATCTCGGCTCCGGTTTTCGCCAGACTTATTATAAGACTTTCAGGTGGAAGGAGGAAGCGAAATAATCCAAATGATAATTAAAGGCGGCATAACCTTCGAACATGTAACGTTACGGTCAACAACCCATAAGCTCTCTCAAATCAAACAAAGCGTTACCTATACGCCACCACGAAAACTTAATTATTAAGCTCATTCGGATTTTCGAAGAAGACGCAATCGATAAGAAAGCGCGATTTGGCGGTGGCGGTAAAGTGAAGGCGTCGTGAAATCGACAGGAATAGACGGCCAATTAAGTCTTCTGACGTATTATAACGACGATCGAGAATGCGTCTCATTAGCCGGCTTTATCCGGAAGTATACAATGCATATTATCCAACCACCTAATATCAATAACGCCCAAACATTGATCCTTTGTTCCATTACAACTGAGAAGTTCTGCAAATTCGCATCGAAGCGATGCATCAATAAATGAGTCAGCTTGATAACAAGAAAAGTGTCAAACGCGGAGACAGAAGCATAATGTACCGAGCGTTCATTAATGAAGGGAATCAGGGGTGGCTGTGATTGAGAAAACGTGTGTCGTGATTAGATTTATTCCAATAACCGTCAGTGTCAGTGTCAGATTGTGATTTTCTGAGGTGTTTTTAAATATTTATAGAAAAATATGTGAAAAATATACATAGGTACTTAGGTACTCCCAAAACTTGTCATTTAATCCGTTATCAGTACAGTAATTGCCGGAATGAACCTGGGAAAATCTTCAAGCTGCCTAATTAAATTGATCCTGAAGTTTTGATATCAGTTTTGGTTTTTGGATGGGCATTACCACTAGCAGTACGATTTTGTGTGGATTGCTGGTTGGGCTTTGAAGATATCACACTTTTTTTAAGTTTCACGTGCATTTAAAGCTGATCTTTTGATTGAAAGACTGGGTTGTTCGTTCATAACAGTTCTCTCAACAATTTTTGTAATATCGATATCTCTATTTGGTGGTGCTTGGGTGCGGTGCACCTCTTGCAACCTCGTGTTGGCGCAGGGGGCACCACGAAGGCGCCATGATCACTATTTGAAAGACGGTGCTTGTCTTATTACACAAACTTACAAGTTTATTGAAAATATAGAGATAAATACAGAGATGAGGAATATAAAAGCGGACGGTATTTGAAGGTGGCGAACGTATTCCAATAGGGGTGACTACCGCTGCGGGTGCAGAAAAGGGCACCGTCCAAGTTTCAGGCATTTGTGATTTCTTTCGGTAATCGCACTATAATTTATGAGTTGCCAAATCAGGATAAATACGGATCTTTATTTTCACTGTACTGATGATGATGAATCGATTACATGTTTTGAGAGTGCTTTATATTTTCTCACATATTTTTCAATGAAGATTTAGAACACCACTGAAAATCACACTCTGCATGACACTGACACTGACGGTTATTTCAATAAATCCAAATGAATCTAATCACGACACGCGTTTTCTTAATCACAGCCACCCCTGATTCCCTTCATTAATGAACGCTCGGTATTATGTAGAATTCGCTTGGGTTGCCCATTCCTTCTGCGGTTTGTTTTTATGCGTTATTTAAATTTGATAAACTATTTCGACCAAACCTGGGCCAGACTGACCCAAGCGAGTTCGACATATTAGTCCTCTTTTCAAGACATCCAAGGAATAGCGATCCCAGTCTTAAGTCATCATGCATATGCAGACAAGTTACATAACGTTTCGTCTAGCAAATATTCATGAAGCTGAAATGGTCCTAAACTGTAAAGTGGCAGGGGTACAGACGTATGTAAACTGGTTTGCTTGGCTTTTGAAGCCACCTAAGGCAGAAAAAATTCGCGCGGACACAATTATCATTGTATCAAGTTTACGAATGATAACTGGGGAGAAAGTTAAACCAATTATTAAATAGTCTACTCGTTAGTTTGTCCTTTAAAGTCGATTATAAAAGCAAAAGTGCTCGAGCCTCGGAACTATTTCACCATTTTTTGTTTGTCAAGAAATAAATGTCGATGTGACAGCAGGATGAATCGGTCTACGACGCGACCTCTTGTTTTTCGACCCACCCGAGATCAAATATATTAGGTAGTTACTGCTAAGGACATTTTCCAGGTGGTAGTTTTATGAAAAAGAAGGGTCATACGCCTAAGCTCTGATGGAGCGAATGTTACCATCAATTATTGAGCAGTCTGCACCCTTCACTCTTGAATTATTTAAACACAGACTTGACGAAAGGGTGTCCTGAAACTATATTTCAGGGGAATAACAATAAAAAATTCTTTGTTTTTTATCCTTTGTGAGGATGGTGATATGATAAAAAGCTTCGAGGTGTAGGTCAAAACTGAAAAGAGCGTCACGTAGATATCATGAACAACGATCACGACCTGGATTTGTTCGGGCGGAGAGAAGATTGCAAATAGAGACCCTGTCGTTTTTTCCATTAGATTTCATATGAGTACCGCTAAATAAGAAGACAAATATTTGTGATTGTATCGTTAATCTTTGAATTTACATTCGTAATAAAGCTACAGGTTGTTTGCTAAAAATAAACGTTCCCAATCGATTCCAGATATGAATTGGGATATACAACGTGAAATATAGTCAGAGGTCAAAAGGAAACGGGGGATCTTGAGTCGATTGATTTTCTATTTGATCGCCACTTATTAATAAGGGTTGGGATAGATTATTCGATTCTATACCGAACGGTTTTCAACACCTCTAATAATTTCGGTGAAATATGATGCTAGAAAGACAGTGACTTGTGGTTATAGCGACATGAGCTCAAAAATGTGGTTTCCTATTTGACTCACGTAAAAACTTATAAGTAAGTTTAAAATATTCGATTCAATTCATGTAGTATGCATAAGCAATTCTTAAAATTGACCCGCTTCAAAGCGTTAATTCTGTAACGTTTGCATATTTTATTATGTGCCGTACCTAGTTATTATAAGACACGCGAGAGGAAAAATCGAGCGAAAAATGAATTCAAAACATGAAACTATAAAAATCAGTTCGTTCGAGTATCTCAAATGTATAATTCCTAAGCTGTCAACCCACACTTTTTAAAAGTTTTAAATTTAGAACTTTCGAAATCTCGGAGAGTTTAGGTTCTAATTACGGGAACAAACATAAAAAATCGTCGGTTGGTTTAACTTGGTGGGGCTGAAGTCGCAGTAGGTTTTTAAGTTGAGTTAGCAGTTTGTGAAACTTTTCGAACAGAGGAAATTGACAGGTCGCTCTTCTGCAATTTCAAAATTTTTAATAAGAATCCCCGCAATGATGTAATGATTCCCGACGGTTTCTCTTTTCCTGTAGTCGAGTTTATAACAATTATGACAGAGTCTCGGACAGAGTGTTAAATGTAATTCATGAAATTGAAAGTTAAAACAGATATACACCGCGACTTCATACAACGTTAATTATCCAGTTCAAATGTTCTTTTATTTACGAGTATAAATAAGAGTCACGTCACGGTCAGGTGCCCCGTTCTTATTATTTCAAATATTTTGTAACAATGTACCCAAGTATAATACTTGGGGTTTTTATGCGCAGATATCTCAAAATTAAAACCACGACTTGCAAGAAAATAGCCTCAATTCTCAAAGATAATTAGCAATACTGAAATTAATATTGATATCACCGTTTGGAATTTCAACGAATTCTGTTCTATTTAAATAATCGAATAATGTACGCACGCATCAGCAACTCACAACATAGTAGGTATAAAACTTTAAAATCTAAATGAAAATTGTGTACAGGTGAACCCGTGGTGGCATTTTAATGCCGCATACATTTGAACAGGTATAAACAAAGCGTGCGATTACATCCACTATAAATCTTTGCCAAGTCAGTCTACTTTCAAGGCTTATTTAGAAAATTTAGAATCATCTCACCAAATTTGTATTCGATCATAATTTTACCCTGCAAATCCCAAGAGCGGTCATAGACTTATTGGTATAATCCTCTAGAAGAATAAATTACATCTGAGAATAGATCCGAAGCAACAATGTCTTATCTAATTAGATATTACTTAATTAACGCTGTGAGAATACGTATGCGCTATTTCCAAGTTAACAAAGTGAAGAATTGAACCACTAGGTCCAGGAAGGATTCACCCTTTCATACAATTCTTGGAATTGCCTGCCCATCATCAATAACATGTGTTTTAATTTATTTGAGGTTTAAGAGGAAGTACAATTAACATATGACAATGTTCAAATCTCTATGTATAGTTGGTACTCCTAATGAAAAGGGTATGGTACATACGATTGAACTAGTGTAACATTGGTTCGTATGGAGTCATGAAATTGCTGTAGGTACTTCCTCTTGAACATAAAAAAAATTCGAGAAAATTATACATTCAGTGGAAGTGACATTACCCGCGGCAACTTTCTCTGGCGATTGAATTGTTAAAGGGATGACAATCCCTGACCTCGATAAAAAAATGTAATTATCTGGGAGAGTTCCAATTTATCTCGGCTCTCCCCAGAGATCAAGAACGCTTCACTCTACTGACTCCCACTAAAGAGGAGCGAGGGTGAAATTCTCACGAGGATAAAATTCGCAAAAGGGTTGCTCACAAAAGAGCCTAGCATCACGGAATTTTGACAACATAAGTAATTTTCCCAAGGTTGAAGGCTCAATTTCAGGATTGCGGCCTTTCCAACTTGCGAGAGCTCGCATTCACGTTTTCGATATCCTAGAAATAAATTCAGCTCCCTGCTGGAAGATGATGAATGGAAATTCCCCTGGAAGACAAAGGGCTCCCTAGGAGTCCCCACAGATTGCGAAAAAAGCTGTAAATAATAGGGAACAGTGGTGTAATAAATAAATAAATAAAAACAGCGCGTTGAATATAGCATCGGGCGCTCTACGTTGAAAGTTTGAAATTATTGACCTCAAGCGGTCTCTTGGATCGACGATGACTCACATTTAACGTACAGAGATATTATAGGTATACCTGCTGGCGTTTGAAACCTCTCTTCACTTTTGCACGGCACTGACTTCATCATCGCTTATTACAATCAAGAAAGAAAGAAATGAAGACCGAGGAGGCGCAAAGAGGAAGCTCCTTTTCCACGACTTCCTGCGTACTGGTGCACTCGAAGTCGAGGTTGCGACTCGGCACGGAAAAAGGTGCCTTTTCAATGCAAATAAAAGTGCACAGGAGACAGGATTTTTGAAATCTACACAACACACGAAAGTCAAAGGTCTGCCTAATAAGGCTAACAGTCGGAGCAGGGGAAACTGACCCTTAGAGCCCCCAAAAGAAACGGCCACTTTCCCGACGCGCCTCGGCCCCCCGGAGACAAAGGATACGTCGTGGGGCTCGAACGTGGAGTCCTACGCGTGGACGGGCCCCAATTTCCGGCGCTTTCTGTGATTTTCGCCGCTCCAGCGTACACCGAGTGAAAGCTACGACCCAGGCGCACTTTCCCGTCGGAATTTCACCCTCGCCGCCCCATCCCGCGGGACGATCGCCGGCACACACTCGGATCGGGACAATGGTACGTTAGACTCACCCATAAAATCAGCCTGGTCAGTTTAAAATCCCACAGAAACCGACACACACCTCAGAAAAGCATACTTTTAGAATTTTACAAGATGGCTGGGAGACTGAACGTATACATGCCAGCGAGCTGCGACGTGCGCGAATACCGTCGACCCGCGAGGCGCACGTAAACACGGCGCGACGTAAGTCTGAGTCGTCGCGGCGAGCGAATGACGTCATTGGCAAGGTGACTCGGTCTGCGCATGCTCCCAGAGGGCCTAGCTGTATTTTCAGGGGTAGCCAAACGGTCGCATTCCTGCAAGAAGTAAAATGAATCATATAAATTATACAATCTCTATCGATTTCATTGGGCCTTAATTTGGTTTAAGTCAATTACTATTAAGTCGTGGTTAAGCGGTTCGTTTTTATTTTTAATTTATTGCTTTCTATCCGCCGTTTGGTTGGTTGATGGTCTAGCCCAGGCAGGAGTGCAGGACTCCAGAGCCGGGGAACGCCTGGGCTGGCTGGTTGTCATGTCATGGGCGGCGCGCGGGGGCCGGCTTATGGTATCGGTAAATGTAATGGGTAAAAGCAGGTAAAGTGAATTATTTATGGCTTGTTCTTTTTTTAGGATCTGTTATTGCAAGGAGTACTCTGGTAAACTGTGTGGTCAATACCTACAAGGAACACTTTGTAATTGTCTCGTATGTCCGTCAAATAGTCGCAATTTTAATATATTTGAATGTAGCCAAAAAGCGGCATGAACTTTGGATGAATTTTTTGTATCAGTAAATTCAAAAATATTTTTAAAAAATATTCAGTTGTGGCATTGAATTTAAATTCAATGGTTGTGGTAAACTTTTATTTTCTACATATGACCGACCAATGACCAAATCATCCGCACATAAAACATATTGGAATATTGAAAAATGAATAATATATTCAAGCCTGCATGGAGTTGTTCATTCACTCCTTATATTGTAGGTATACAGACTGTTTGATAAAAACTCCAGAACGCCACAGTTTCTTTGGTTGTGATGATGAGTGATGATCAGATCATCATTGCAAGTTTATACTTATTACCTGCTCTTTTCTATTGAATTTTTATAGTTTTAATAAATAATACATTAATCTATATGATCCAGGATCCAGAAATTCAACTGTTAGTTGGTAAACGATCACTGATGATTGATAAACTGACCACTAAGGGCCGGTCGATCGCATCATTTCTCATCAGTTATACCTCGTTGATCCAATTAATTGTTTATGACAATGAAAATTACGAATTAATTCCATTTTGACCACATTTTGACCAATATATTTTCCAAGTAAGTATGGACGCCGCGGAAGCACTTTTGATGCATATATGAATGATAGGTAGCTAGGTAAGTATGATCGCATTGAATTGATTAATTTAATTGAACCTTATTATTTGTTTATCATCAACTAGTTAATTTGAATATTTTCAACAATCACAATATTTATGTACTTTAATTAATGGATCATGAATATAGATCATTTTGGACAATTGTTAACAAACAAATTTATAATAGAGAGGGTCTGAAGAGATTCAAAAACCAACGTTATTTATACAGAATGTTGATAAAATATTTATTTCTAAAAGTGTATAAACATGAATATCTTAGGAAATACCCCTTCTTCAAGCCCCTTATTAATCAGATTTTAACGATTTATGATATCTAATAAAAAAAATTCCTTTACAAAAATCACTGATGAAATGTGTGTGAGGTAGACAACCAATAAAATTTTTAGCTTAGGTTGCCATCTCTCGTGTTTTCCCAAAACTAGGCATAAAGTTCTATTTTAAAAGCGCTATAAATCTATTCAAATTACATCCGGTTCTTTTGACAATCTGTACCGTGTATGCTCTACACTTTATGTGAATGTGAATAATATGATTTTCGCAATGCAAGGACCAAAGTGTCAATATTTCCCCAATGGGAAAAAAGCTTAAGCAGTGTTACATTTTTTCCCAAGGGGAGAACACTAGTTATCATAGTAGTTCCGATAGGTACGATGGTATTTGGTCCTTGGTAGTCACTTTTGAATTAAAAAATTATAAAAATATAAAAATATCCGTTTTTTGTTGATTATTGGGTTATTTTCATAACATTCCATTTGGAGCTCGGTGGGGGAAATATCTATCTGGATTTTTTTCTAAGAATTGTGACAACTATACCGACTGCGTCAATACTCACTCACGGGAAAAAGTGTCACCTTATAGATACATAATATACTATTCCTTTTGTGAGAGAAACAGCAGTTACATCATATGTATATCTACAGTATGTCCACGGATGGGGTTTAAAAGAGGAAAAAAATTTTTATTTCTGATTTTACAGAAAAAATTATTCTTGATAAAATCGCCTGCTTGCTCTCAAACCTCTAAAACCCATTTTGTTTTAATTTCAACATGAACAGTTATTTTTCTATTGAATTTTATTTGAAAATTTTGGACTTTTATATATTTTCATCCAAAATTAATAGAAGTACCAGTAAGCGAAACCATGGTGCGAAACCTTGTAACAGTCACTGTCAGAGTGTCAGCATTGTTTGAATATGATATTTGGAGAGGGGTTCATCTATGGATTTTAATTTTTTCTTATTTTATTTTATATTTTCATGTAATCTTGGACAATAAGTAGGGCGCAGGGTCACACCGTAATTGGTACCGATTTAATATCGATTTAGCATCGCATTTATTATCTTCGCTATCAGCATAGTATTTTCTCCATTTGTCAAAGTTCTGACATTCTGACGGGTGCTTCCGTTGGTGATGACTGACTGTTGTCAACTTCTGCGCCATGGTTTCGCTTACTGGTACTTCTATTAATTCTGGATAAAAATATTTCTAAGTCCAAAATTTTCAAATAAAATTAAATAAAAAAATAACAGTTCATGTTGAAATAAAAACGAAATGGGTTTTAGAGGTTTGAGAGCAAGCAGGCGATTTTATCAAGAATAATTTTTTCTGTAAAATCAGAAATAAAAATTTTTCTCCTCTTTTAAACCCCATCCGTGGACATACTGTAGACTAGTTGCGCAAATTGTCAATTTGGGTTGAGAAATATTCAATCCATGTACGATTTTACCTTGTATATCTTTAAGAATCCTCCAATTAAGTATTCTACTGTTAAAAGAAAAAAATCTATAAATGTGTCTGGATCTGATAATGGAGAGTCTTATTTTTTGTAACTCTGAATTCTTCCCCAATCTAAAAAAAAAACTTAAATTTACGACCGAAAAAACTTAGAACGATGAGCTATTTTATTTACACCTCCATCTCCTCGTTCCATTTTATTAAGTAGGTTGTCTGTCATTAGATTTTTTTGAATGGGGTCCACCTGTATGAGTTTTGCTATTTTATTTATTTATTTATAAATATAATCATCAGCCATTTTTCTCCCACCTTACACAAACTGAGGTGTTTATATAGTGATGATACAGGGGACAGTTTTTTCCATTTATGCAGCATCATGTTTGATGTAATTTTTGGTGGAGGCGCCGGACTAGTAACAATAATAAATTTAGAGGAAACATCTTTAGAAAATCAAATTACAGCACGTCCAAGAACTAAGTCTATAAGTATTGTGCTGAAATCACCTGAGGACGTGACAACAATAAGAAAAAATAAAAATAAAATAAACCTCCATGGAACAGAACCCTCCCACGCATGAAGTTTTCCTTCTCGCCGCTAATTTATCAGTGGTTAGATATAGCTAAAAGAATTGACCCACATTTTTGTCAGCTTAATTTACGGGGCGGCGCGACTTCCCCCATTCATAATTAATATCCATTAAAAAATTACAAAGAGAAATATAAGATCTAACGGATATGGCAAAAGCGTAGGTGGAATATCTCCTGCTTCGATCGAGTGAAACATTAGGTTATCCTCTTTGTTTTCCCCTTCCTTCATCATCTACCCTCACATCATCCCCGTTAATCCATTTATTAAGGTTAAAGGTAATCTGTAAGTTCGTAGGTAAAACCCACCTACCCAAGTTGTAAAAGGAATATCAATGGGGGGTGCCATCCTTTTCTTCTCCTCACCCACGTTTTATTTACAATCGCATGCGCTCGATTATTGATACGGCCTTTTGCTTCTGCGTCCTCACGTTCAGAATGGCACAAAGTTCTTCAGTGTGGTTGTACCAATAGGAACAGTCGAATCTCGGGCACGGTCGAAAGTGTTCCATACATATCAAAACCACCATGGCAAGGCTCGGGATGACCGTCTGTTTCAAACTTCTCCTCATTTGTAAGTAAACCCACACAATGACCAATAGACCAGAAGGTCCCAAAACATGTTTTGTTATAATGCATAATCTACTCGGATAGTGATGAGGGAGGTTTTGTCGGCCAACACTTACTTACCCTCAACGTTTATGAAAAAAATGTCATGTGAATAATTTAGGGACCTTTTAATTAAATTTCTGGGCGTTCAGATGATCCCTTGAGATTATTTAGTTTTTACATTATCCGCCTATTCATCATGTTGCTGTTCCGATCGATATTATCCTTATTTATTCAAATTAATACAATATTATTTCCTAGACTAGCTATTACAGATATTAATGGCAAGTTGTATGTGTTCGATACATAATTATGACATTAAACCAACGTCCACGCGTTCACTCTATCTATCTACAAATACTCGGTAGTTTACAGCGTAAATCGGGGGGTGGGATATGTCGTTTGACTTCTTCTTGGCTCAGGATTGCAATTGTTGCATGCAAGCAGAATGACATGGAACATGTAATTCTGGAAATTAAATTACTCTACAGAATTTCATTTTGTCCAGGGATATTGCATGATATTTCACACGCATTTTATTACCACGAAATACGATGTTGCAAGTAATTAATTAAAGACTTTTACAATTTCTCATCAAAACTATATTTCACAGGCGTTCTTGTATGTGATATTATTGCACTACTTAATTGCATATCATACTCTACTATTGGAAGGACATGGTATTTCACCAAGATTGGCTGGTATTACCATAACACTAAAGAACTTTACGAATTTTTATTGGATGATACACCAAAATCAGGCATATTGCACAAAATTTTTACACTACCTAATAACAATAAATCAAACAGAAAATTTTTGAATCAGATTTACAAGCAGCGAAGAATTCAACTGGGCAATTTGATAGTCTCGTTAGCTCTACATATTTTGTTTTGCGCATTTTCAATATACATATTAGGTGCAAAACTTTGCACAACTAGCAGTAATTTTTACATGTCGTTTCTTCTGTACAGCCGCTACTATTTCGTCGATGGTATCAGCTTTAACCCTACCGAATCTATCAACCGTAAAACCACGTCACACTAAACATAGTTCAACAACTACAGAGCCAGGAAGTGGTAATTTAGTGACACCAACCCCTAAAACCACATCTGACGAAGGTGTCGCCTTATACAGATTCTATAATAGTAACGGCCAAACTTGTATATTACTTAAAACTGACGGGGTGGTCGAAGTTAATTTCTTACTTCACGATTTGGAAGAGCAAGCCGACTCCTTCATCCCCGAAAAGGCCCTGGTGGATGGGGAATGCAAAAATGAGGATTTCTCGTTTTTGCGAATCTCCTGGAAAGGGCACAGCTTACTTTTGAATTTCGCCAAGACTCCGGGAGGCGAACGATGGTACATCAGCGAAGTCGAGCTCACCGTCAGTCCGGATCTACCGAAATTCAAAGGAATACAAACTCACGGTGAGTTATCGCTTGCAGGTTTGATAAAACTAATTATCTTTTTTCATTAGGAAAACGAATAAAATTCTACCATCGTGCAATGTTGATCCCGACTCCGGTGGGTAAATCTCACGCGTGCCAAGAAATCGACATCGATTTGAAACCCGACGAGGAAGATCACCCGCCAGCAGGTTTGCGGGGCTCTCTGTTGTTACGTTTGGTGCAAGTTCAGCCCTTTATGTATAAGAGTGAGGATTTCGGTCCGACTTTCGAATGCAAACCCCTGCAAGCGTACAGAGATGAAACCGCTCCGATTGCGGTTGGTTCGACTTTGGCCATTGCCGTTTTAATCACGGTCACCGGTTACGGCATTTTTAGATACTTCAAAATCAAAAACGTACAGTATAACACTATGGAGTAAACGACATTTGATTCGTTGTTATTGATCAGTTATTGTTGTTATTTGGGTAGGAGTTGATTTTTCTGTTTTCTACTTTTAGAAGAAATATTTGTAACCCTACGACTAATTTATTATTGTACAGATTGTGGGCGCGATTGAAATCCTTGATGTATAAGCAAAGTAAGAGCAGCTTGGTGAAGGGGGACTAAAAAATGTATCATGAAAATTATAAAAAAAAAACAACAGATTCATATCATACAATGATATCATGTAGAAATTTAGGTCAATATTAGGAACATAATTATTATCTTACCTGTTTCGACTCAATGTTTTAATTATCAAAATTATGAAGTGCACATAATACCTATCTATTCAATAATTTTTCCCGATTTCTGTCAAGTCAATATCCATATCATGATGATTATTCTGGAACGATCATAGGGAATGTTTATTGATTTTCGTTACATTTTTGATATTCATTCATTTTATGATGCACTAATGTCGGTCTAATACCATGTGTATATGTAGATTTTATTACATATACATACATATTACTATACTGATTTATGCACAATTTTTGAAAATTAATTAATCAAAAATAAGATATTAAAAACAGATATTGCCCGAAATGTACAAACATTTTCATGCACGTCTCTACTTTCACCCTTCTACTTTTTATGAAGCACTTTGAAAAAATGTCAATATTAGCTACCGTAATTTTATCTAAGTAAATATCGTGAAAATCGCTTTAATATCGACTACTTATCCTATTGTTATTTGAATGTATTGGGATCTATCGTAATATCGTTATATTTCAGAAAATGATTAAAAACTCTTACTTATTCTCATCATTCTTAATAAGTAAGAACTTAGTAGGTATGTCCAAAATCTGTTTTAAAAATGTAAATATTCGCAATAACTGTTTAGAATATTATGAAAATAATAATGAGTGCTAAAAACGACGCAATTAAAACTAAATACAAAGACATCAGTCAGTCAAATAGTTTCAAAAAATAAGGTGTGTCCTCTTTGAAAATATTTGAATGTGGTGTACCTACAAAACAAACATAGTATGTACACATAGTACGGGGGAGCGATCGCGTGATTTTTTCATAAAAAAGGCCTTATGAAATCAAGACGATATCTCGAAACTTGATTCAGTATGTTATATTTGTGATAGTCAAGTTACGATGCACCGTTTTGATTTTTTCCATAGGGCATCTTACGAAAAATGCATTCGTTGGTTCCTCAGCACATATTTAGTGAGTTTTTTATTTTGTGATAATTTCTAAAATGTGATCAATGACATTGGTTGTCTTATGATGCTACGTAAAGTTGCTAATTTACTGGAGATTTTACTATGATTATTATTATACATTTAATTTTAAAACGATATTTATTATTGATATGTATATATAAATATCTTTAAAAAAATTTATGTAAGTGGCGGAATTTCCCTCAAAAATTATAATCACAGAGGTATTTGGCTGGATCAATTATTACAATTTTTGTGGGAATTCTGTGATATTGCCATGGCCTGTCTTCCATTATTATTATGAAAAATATAATGAAAACAAAATGTTATTAAAACTGAATGTGTATAAGTATTAGATGTGTGTGTATTATATTATTGATAAATATAATTAGAATAATTATGGATATTATATTATAATTCTATAGAATTAATAAAATTAACAGGACTTTATTGAATTTTATTCTTTATAAATTACCTGCCATATTCTTCAGTCCTCCTAAATAAATTTTGCACACTGCTTTTAGAGATAGTTTGCTGGACTATCCGGATCATTTATCATTCTAGGTTCTAGGAGTCGAACCTGCAAACTCGAATTCCCTAGTGTCATTAAAATATCTCCGACAGTGATTTCGTGTCATGATGATAAATACGGATTAGATAAAATAGGAAGCCAAAAGGAATCGAAATGTACCAAAAGATGAAAAAATTCAAAAAGGGAAGTTGAGGGCGGAACTTATAAGAGAAATGAAATAATAACGAATCGAAACTCGGTTTATTTTAATAATAAGAAATTGGCCTGGAAAAGGACGATATCCTTAAAGAGCCCCTTGTAAAAGGATCATATTCCTGTACCTTCAAATACGCAGTCATACCGGCTACGGTGGAAAGAGAGAGAGGACAGGGTGTCAAGTTACGAAACAAATCAAAACCCGACGGGGAAAAGGCGAACATAAAAGCCCTCAGTCACGGGTCCGAAAACGAATTTTTAACCATCCAATTTAAATTTTTCCGCTATACTAAAAAGAAATAAACCTACACCCAAGAGCGCGCGGAGACCACTTTTTCCACCCTCGGAATATAACGTTACCCAAAAGCATATCCATGAAAAACATAGATAACGATTAGGTAATACCGTAAATATTCACCCCCAGTTCCTGGGGTCGGGGGGATAGAAAGGTGACAATAAGTCCATTCGGACCTATTTACAATGGGATCTACCACGCCCATGATGACGGATTTGTACAATTTCGGGCTCCTGTGTTTTGTTAGATCCTCTCGGTCTCGCTCTTCATTTCATTTCGTCTCATTTCGTTTCGTTTCATTTCATTTCGAGGACTAGATTATTTAGAGGGAGGATAGAACTGAAAGATCATAGGTATGGGTACAGATGCACATCACAGAGGCTCCGGGCCCTCCTCACCCGTTCCGCTCTCCACAACTCGACGCAGGCACCTAATCCTGTAATATGAGATCGTCATTGTCAACCGTGTAATAGTGTCGCAAATCTGGACGAACCGTTCGTTGTGTATTTGCTCGGTTTGGATTGCGCTTTATGCCAGAAGTGCAGTATATTAGAGTACGCACGTTCAAAGGAGTCGTTAGCCTTTTACCGGCGCACGAATGACGTACTTACCCCCCGGATTCACCACCCTTGTCCTTTAATTTTGCAGAACAACTGTGAACTCAAATATGCATGCCGAATTCATCGCCATGAAACATACTGACAAGATTGATTAAGAAGGGTAACTTTTCAATGTTGTGATAAGTTTTTAATATTAAGGACTACACTGAATACTGTACTTTGCGTACAAACGTTTTTTCATTTTTAGTTAGATTTGTGATTATATTTTATCTTGAAACAATAAAGGATCTTCATTGATTATACGGGAGACTATTCAATAACTTTTACAACATAATAATGAAGTTCTACGCTAATGGAGATATTTTGATGTTACGGATCGTCGTGGTATATGGAATTGGAAAATGAAACATCTTTATCTTCATACTGAAGGTGGGAAAACTCGGAAAAGAGACTCTTTGAATTCAACATACTTACTTACTCTGGTATTTGCTCTGTATGTATTATACAGAATTTAAACGTACAACTACAGAGGCCACCACCTACCTAATACAGACCTAATTATGTATGGTGAAAATAGGCTGATTTTCGCTCGCATATTTCTAATAAAACTTGAATAGCTTAATAATATTAAAAATTAATTACTAATTAATTTCCTTATTCCTTCAAATATGTAAATATTGTTCTCAATTCAGAGTATACTGAATATCTTCGAAATGATAAAACATTCAACTATCCACTTACCTGTAATAAAAATGCGGATTCCTAATTGAGAAAAATTAATTGACCATTAACAATGCAGTCAGTGTTATGTGAAAAACTGACTAATGGGCCGGATGTAGTAGGTTGTAAGTGTTTTTTGTCTTTTAGTTTATTTTTCGAAATCGGATGTATGTATGTATGTACATCAAATAAAGAAATTAGTTGGGGTTGGTAGGGGTGTTTAAATTAAGACATCCCGTAAAATGATATACCGTTATAAATAAATAGAGAAATAGGTTAGATATGGAATTTTTAGGTTTCAAAAGTGGCAAAGAACGATTTCGTAAAAGTCTGCAAATTTAGGTACATTTACAAGGCCCGGTCTTTTCTCCCCTGATATTTTCTGATGCACGGTCTGGACAAAAATTTTGATCTCATTTATTATTGATGAAAGTAGATCAACTTTTCACATAAAGTTTTACAAAATTAAAGACTGCAGTGACACTTTTTCCTGTGAGAAAAAATGCATTTTGTTATGGTCGTCCCAAGATATTTTGGCCAACACGTGACCTAAGTTGGTAAGTAAAATTTAATTGGTATTTGTCAGTACTTTGGAAGTCACGTGTTGACCAAAATATCTTGGGGCGACTATACTATTTTTCGGACTTCTCAAAAAGAAATACAGATAATAGGTCGTAATTGATAATTCTCTCCAATGAGCTTATAACGGATGCTTTAAAAATAACCACATCAACAAAAAATAGAATTTTCCATAATTTCATGATTATTCCATATGAGATTTGATTGGACTTTATATTTCAAAGGAAAATCTTTCGTCTTTTGGAAAGAAAACTAACTCCTCCTCTACTTTTTTTCTTTGGGGAAAAAGAGTCACTTTAGTCCCTCAAGAAAAGAGATTGAAGTGGTCGCTTTAGTCCCTGAATTGCGAAAATAACTATGCCAAGATTTTTCTAGAATACGTATAGTCTAATCAAGATAAACTGAACATCACGTGACCCGAAAGTACCTGACAAATACCTGTCATTAGTCAATGGTTATCAATGTTTTTCATTTAAATTTTGCTAAGCAACTTAGGCCACGTGATGTTCAGTTTATCTTGAATAGACTATATGCTTCACCCCCAATAGAACAATAGACAAATCCGGATTTCATTTAGCTTGGCGGTGTGTGAACGAAAATAAAAACAAAATTGTCAAACAGGATAAAATTGGTCAGATAGTCTCAACTACCGCGATTTACTTTAAACATTTTGGTTCGTGGTGTCATAATGCCTCTCTGTTATGAAAATATATCCTCCAATTTATCACAAGTATCACCTTTTTCCCGTACCTACAAGAAACAAAATAAAATTCAAGACAAATGGCTTTCGCTCATTTCCTAAGGGGTGAAAACGCGCGTCTCTTCTTCCCTTAGATTGATTAGCTAGGGCGAGAGGAAACAAGACCAAGAAGGACGAAGACTTCATTCTTTATCACGAACATCAGAGCAGACGCCACATTTTGATACACGATCTCTATACATATGTAAGGTGTAAGGTGACTTCATTACTTGCATGCCACCAAACCAAACCATCCACCACATACGTAAGTATGTACCGGAATATACGTAACTAATGTCTATCTATGTGTTAGGTATGATATAGGCGATGTTATTTACGTAAAAAATGAAACATCCGCTGAATCTTAAAGAGGAGACTTTAACACGAAACAAGAAACGCGTTTCCTGTTAAAAAATGGTTCAAT
Source organism: Salpingus planirostris (assembly GCA_949788335.1). Taxonomy (NCBI): domain Eukaryota; kingdom Metazoa; phylum Arthropoda; class Insecta; order Coleoptera; family Salpingidae; genus Salpingus; species Salpingus planirostris. The sequence continues at coordinate 2,170,850 of OX460918.1, read as the reverse complement.
TTTGTGTGAAATAAAATTGGTGCGGTTTCGGCATTATCCCCAACACCTACAAGGGTATTAAGGTTACGACAATGGAGTGTTTACATAATGGAGGGCATTATTCGACATTCCATCAACACCTTTTGGATTTCGGACGTATTCTCATAAAGGGACAATTTCACATGTGGGCAGGTAAAAGGGCCTCTTTGAAAATACCTCGTACTCGGTTATTCACATATTATTATCTGACTTGTCCACCAGTATTTTGATAATGGAGATAAGTGGTGTGTTTTACAACCGCCTTAACAAAAGTCTAGTAGTAGGTACTCGAGTTGAAGTCAGCGTTTTCGCGGATTTTCGCTTACTGTCGCATCTCGGTCATCATCACAAGACAATTCAGCAAGTTCCCACGGACGAAGCGACAAACTAAACACTAAAAAAGTGCAAGGGGAAAACACGCAAAAATGCAGGAAATTGTTGTAAATATACGCACATAGTTTCGAATGAATAAAGTGCGCATCGATAAATACCCGTCATGCCCCCTGCCTCTGTGAGTAAGTGCGCAGAAATAATGATAAGGGGTGAGTTTATGATACATTCCGTCAAATATAACGAACAGTAATTACACGTTAAATCTGTTAATGTTATGTGATTTATCGGTATTAAGCCGGGGGAATCACGTTACATCTGTCCTCTATAATTAACTCCATCGGGAGTAGCAATCATTTCAATTAGGTGAGCACTTCCCCCGGTCGGTCGGTGGTGTATATAATACAAACTCACCCCCTTAAAGAGACTTCGCGGTTGCCATGGTACAAGTACGAAAGTACAGGTGCTCCAGATGAAATGGAACGCAATTTAACCAGATGTTCCGAAAGGGACCAACATCGAAAAGGCGATGCAAATAAATTAAACACCTAATATTGGCCGAGACAGCGCAAAGCGAAATATTTGGGTTTTTTCGGATTTTCTAATTGGACGCCCATAAATTTCCAGAGATTTATGGACCCGCTCTAAAAAAGCGACCTCTCAAATGTAGACCATTGACTTATTAACAACCGAACTCACCCCTGGATGATGAACACGAATTCCGCATAATTAACACGATCTGTGTAACCAAACTTGCCATCAATAATTAGGAAACTTAATTAGTCGATTTTTCACTCGATTTGGTCGAGATTTCCGTCGAGCTTAATCGATTCTTATTGGGCGCGTTTTAATCGATGGTGCCGATTTCAATCGTCCTCGGAATGTTTTTTTCGAAAGAGTTCGAGTGCCCTTATTGTCCCCTCCATCTGCCATTGGTCGAGCTTTGGGGAAGTTGGCATGACAATATTAGAACGGAGCTTTCGATTGGCGCGACTCCAGAAGGGAGGAGCTCGAGGGAAAACATTCTTGGTGTAGGAAGAGCGTTAGTAAATTAAACAGCGTTCATGAATAAATACACGCGTTTTTAGCGCGCAAAAGACACAAGAATCCGGTATAGGAATTAGTGAAAATGATGGAATAAATTCAGTGTGCACGATGGAAGTCGATGGTGCCACTTCGAGTGCGTCTAACGATTCCACAAATAACGCGCCCTTTCCACAAAACATCAATTATTACAACGAGAATTTATTTTTCACGACCAACGGTAAGCTGGACTCGTATTTCTCTTCTCAGACTAGTGCGAGTGATGTTAGCAAAAGCTCGAGAAAAGTGGAGAATTTGAGTGACGGTGGGAGACTGTCGAGAAAAATCGACTATTTCAAAAAGGACGACTTTTCTTCAGCTGTTGGTTCGACCGGGCCGAATAAGGGTAAAAGTGACGATTTGATGAAAACGCGAATGAGTTTCCCCGAACATTACGTGAAGAAAACGGACGAAAATGGTGGTAAAAGTGAGTTGGAGTTCTACAATAACAAGAAGAACATGGACGGGAACAGCATCCACTTGCACAGTGTCGACGGCTATGGCAAGAAATCGATAGGATTTTCGCCGGATCAAGTAATAGCAGATTATGATATTAAGATCAAAAGTGAAGCTTTATAGTCGAAGCGCATAAAGCCACTTTTTACCCGAATAACATACACGATTTTATTTTCAAATGTATAAGACTCCGAATAATAATTATTCGCAGAAGAAATACAATATCAAAGTACATCTAGATACAACAGAAACGAGAAAAACCAAAAATTATTAATAATAAGATTAAAAAAACTTCAGTATCAGAGGGCGCAACTCGACATTTCGGACAAATCTGTGCGTACATACCTAGATGGTGTTTTATTCTTCAAAATTAATCGAAAAACGTCTATATCGAATATTGTGAAGTACGCTTTTGAAAAATTCTACATTTTGACGCCTTATTTGAATATGTAAAAATAACCTAAACCTAAGTGAGAAACCGCAGTGGTCAGTTTTCATACTCATTATTGAACAGTACATAATAAGCCATATTACGGCCGCTAAACAAAGGTAAATGATACTATTTTTACGTTATTATAGACAGTTTTTATGATCAAATGCTTCAGAGGTGATTTTTTCTTCAAAAATGTATTGAAAACACCTTGTCGAATATTGCTAAGTACCTGTAACTTTGGTCACTTAATCCAACATCTTGACGTTTATTTAAATAATGTGTCGAATAACCTAGGTGAGACGCCGAAGCGGCCGATATTCATTATCATTATTGAAAAGGACATAATAAGCCATATTATGGCCGGCGCTAAACCAAGGTAAATGATGCCACCTTTGAAGTTATTATAGACATCAGTTGGCCATAAAGTAACACTTTACCTGCGCTTAGCCATATAAAGTCAAACTTCTACAGTATTCTGAGCTTCTACCCTCTCACTCATGTCACATAAGTGGTCGTTTATATAACGTTTGAAAATAAAGATGTTCTTTTTCGATGTTGCGCGGAAATTGAGTGAATTTTGAGTTTAGGTGCAATGCATGTGCGAAGCGCTGCACCAGAGGGGCGATTTCGATCGTCTGGCGGCCTTCTTGTGGTCTCTTCCGCCGTCGGAACTCCTCCGAGGGAACGAAAGCATTTTGAGGGCCCGCGCCGCCGTCGCTTTCTATCGCGGCTCTTATCACGAACTTTACTCGATTCTGGAATCGCACGCTTTCAATCAGCGGTGGCACGCGGAACTGCAAACTCTTTGGTTCAAAGCCCACTACAAGGAAGCCGAAAAGGTCCGAGGGCGACCCCTGGGTAAAGGATTTTTCTCGTTTGCGTTTATTCGACCAAAATGAGATCCGTTTTGGTGTAATATTGTTTTCTGATGGGGTTTTGTTTGTTAGGGGCTGTGGATAAATACAGGCTGCGAAAAAAGTATCCCCTGCCGAAGACCATCTGGGATGGGGAAGAAACGGTGTACTGCTTCAAAGAAAGGAGCAGGAACGCCCTGAAGGAGTGCTATTCCAGAAACAGGTATCCCACCCCTGATGAGAAAAGGGCGTTAGCCAAAAGAACGGGACTGACACTCACTCAGGTCTCCAATTGGTTCAAGAATAGGAGGCAGAGGGACAGGACACCCCAACCCAGACCGTTAGTATATTTTTAACATAATTTTATTATTGGTTACGGGTGTTTTATGTAATAATGAGAGAAGGGAGCTTTTATCTACCATGTTTGAGGCCGTTTTTCTGAAAATCAATGCTTATTAATTATTTTTGAACTTTTTGAATAACTCAGGGCCGGTTTATCAATGTTCAGTTATCTTCAAGCTGAAAGCTAATTTTATTGATTTCGATTGTTGTAACAATGGTAACCCGGGAATTTAACTTCTGGCAGTGTTTATTTATACTGTATTGTACAGAGCGATCGAAAAAATTTCACATCAGGGAAGGCTGTGATTATCATTCTCTCTCTACCCGATTAGTAGATTTCAGATGAGACAGAATGATAATCATAGCCTCCCTTTATGTGAAATTTTTTCGATCGCACCGTATTATACATATTGTATTTATGTATGTATAATGTAAATAAACACTGCTTTTGGTTAAACGCTAACTGTTTGATAAACCGGACCACAAAGCGGTACAATATGGTTTATGAGTTTCAAATATAAATAAACACACAACTGAGCATAAGCTTGTTGGATAATTTCAAAACAAACTTGGGCTCAAAGATTTTGGACAGTTTAATAACTTATAAAAATTTTGATTTGCCTCTCAATCATCTAGCTTCCAGCACTTTTGAGGACACGTTTTTTTCTCAAAATCAGGATGACAAAGTATAAGTTAGTTTATCTACAACGATTGTTTAAAGTTGACTTTTCGATTGTCAATGTGATATCGAAATGACGTTCTTTATCGCACTCGGTGCGATAAAATGACACTGACATTTCTTTTCGATATGGAATATCGAAATGACGACGTTTCAGTTTTAATTTTTCCTTTATTTATACTCATATCCAAGGTGATTTGCGTTAATTGCCTCCAACCTACTATGTTGAATTTCCAAACGGAAAATGTTAAGGACTCCCAAAAACAAGTCTAAAAGGCAACTTTAACAATGGTTGTAGATAAAATCTTGTATATAACACGTACGAAAACGGTGTTTCCGCACACGTCGTATCGTGTCGGCTTTCGCCTCGTTCTATAATTTCCACGACTGGTGCGGAAAACACCTTCTTTTCGTAACTAGTTATATAAATAGCTATTATAACGGCTTAAGTAGCTTTTAGAGAATTTAGCCACCTTATTCTTTCAAAAAGATGATGTAATCAGGTTTTTATTTTCAATAAAGATCGTCATTGCGAAACTACAATGACAATGGAAAAGTCAACTTTATATAATCGTTGCAGATAAAATACTAATAATACTACAGTAGTGCAAAAACTGATGCGACACTTCAAATTTATGCATTTCTGCTCTCATTTCCATTACATACTCAGGTGATGAAGCTTTCTTCTGCATAAGTATATTTTTTTACTTACCTGAATATTCCTTAGATCTTTCTATGGATCGTTCTAATAAAGTCAAGGCAATTCGTAGGTATCCTGTGTATTTGGCTTATAGGAATTCCGAATTTGGATAAGAAAGAGCATGTTTTACATAATTATTATGATTCTCCTCGATTTGTGATTTCAAAGTGTGGATAAACGTGAGGTTGTCGTAAAAGCACGAACCGCATTAAAGTCTGGCTACCGGATTGATGATGGTTGACCTAAACCGGTCTGAAGTCGCATTCAACCCATATGTCTCACACCCAAGTAGGCTTCCTATCACGGTCCATTAAAAATCTATTGAAATTTTTCGCTTGACAAATGCCTTTTTTCCTCTTTCTAATTGAAAATTGTTTTGTTTTATAATTTCAGAGAATTATTATTGGGAAACATGAGTTTGGGTCAAGGAGGAATGATATCTTCCCATCAGGGTGGTTTGGATATGGCAGCGTTCCAGGCGGCTTCAAAATTATTCGATCCAAATAATTGCGGAGTCTCTTCGTGTTATTCAGATTATCCAGTTCCTTAAAAAAGGTTATAAATGTCGTCTCAAAAGATTTAATTATAATGTTAGATATATTAGAAATTTAAGATTTTTCTGTAAATTTTGTACATTGAACGGTATCCATTATAATAGATATATAAATATGTATGTAAACATATTATCCAGTTTTAAATAAATGAATTGTCGTTTCAATCTTGATCTTGGGTCATGAGAAGTCTCTCGTAACCTGGTCGCTCAATCCTAGGAGTCAAATTGAAACTAAAAGGGAAAAAGAATGAAAGGTTGATTTGATCAGCTTGCTTTCATACAGTAGTTTTACTCTTTTATATCATTTTTATTGTTCGCATTGACTCTGGGCTCATCATTGCGGAGTCTATTGAGCTTTTTCATAAAGTCCAGATATTTACAATTTTTCAAGATTTTTTCCAAAGTTGAAAGCTCGCTGCGAAATATTTCAATAAAGACAAGATAAGTTCATAAGTACGTGCTAATTGAAAGTTACACCATCAACGGGTAAATTTTTTCGGCATATAAATAAGAAAAACTTTATTATTATTATTTTTTCGTTCGATAACGCAAATAATCCACTTTGCGGGTTAAAATGTACAATTATATTCTCATTTAAAGAGAAATATTGCAATACTTGCAAGTACTTGAATGAAGTTTGATTAGAGCTCGGATTAGAGTCTAGTAAAATTCTGTTTTATATTTGTTTCGTTGCGATTCGTTAAATTTGTTTGATTATGCGCCGATCTACTTCATTTAACTTTCGATACGGCAATTAGCAAAAGCTTTTGGAAAGCAAGGGCAATGTTTATTATCTAGTTCTTGATTTATAGGGTCGCTAAAATGTAGGTAACTCGTCAATTTTTCCAAGAGAAATGGCAAGGCAGGTTTTCAAGCGTTGATGGTGCACTTTTGAATCAAACTTCACATTTAGAAAATACCTTACAGTGAATTATGAATAGATAAAACTCCTTCAATTTGCCTAGTTCGTAATAAATGATGGTAATCAAAGAGATTTTCCAGAACTTTAGCCATTTTAGCCTTTTCTGCACGCAGTAACTCCAATTCCTTCTGTTTCCGTAATTCATCAAAAGCATTTTTGATCATTTGCTGCATTTCGTTAGATCTATCATTAATTGCACGCCTCTCGGCTAAAATTTCTTGTAGACGAACGATTTTCCGAACCTGAATAAAATCATCATTGAAATGTATGAAACTGATTTAAAGAAATTAAGATGAAAAAATGTATACCCAATACCCTCTCCAAGCAGCTTGGATTATTGTGGCTTCTCTATGGTAGTATCTTTCAGATAACATCTCGTAATATTCTTTATAACGTTCAGGTAGGTGCCACCTAGCGAGCCACCCTCTTACAAATCTTTGAATTGTTGTAGCGGCTTTGTGCCAATTTTTTATCATCTTTCGGACAACGTAGCCCCTCCATGTTCGCTGAATTCGAAGGGCAGAAAAGTAGAACAGTCTATTGTCTTCAGCGTACTCCCTTGGAGAATGATTTTTCAACAATTTATCAGATTTATTCAATATAGGAGATCGTCTTACGAATATTTATCTACAATTTCTTGCTTGATATTGGTCGCATCGCTAAAAAGGTGGTAAACCGATGCCATCTTCTCGCGATTATGTCACGATGACTTTTTTATATGAGGGAATAACTAGGGGAATAATAAAAACACTAGAAAGGTAACCAATTTTTTTTTATTTCTTGATAATTTCCTCGAGATTAATGTTATTATAGATATTCTAGCTATCAATATTTTATGTACACATTAAAGTAGTTTAGTTATATAATAAATTAAATTAAACTTAAAATTACACTCTAATTGGCTTAAATAGTAATAAATCAAAATTTATAGACAAAAATTTCGAAAGAAAAACCTTAATCATAATTGTAATACCTACAACTTTTTAGTGAATACTTTCCAATACTGCGAATACACTTAGAAGTTTCTCATCGTGAAAATAATAAGTTAACATAATAATTACAAAAGTAATAGGAACAATAATAATAATAGGTACATTAACAACTTATAAGGTAGATTTATAATAAAAGTAAATCAACATTTTTGATTTAAAATTTTAAAAGTAATTATAAAAATATATATTTCAATCTCAATCATAATTCTGTCATAATTTTTTGCATTTGCAATTCATTTCAATCGATCTCAATTAAAGTCAGTCCAAATTAAAAGAAAAAATAATTGACAGACATTAAAACTACAAAACCCTGCCTCCCGAACATAATAATCATTGCGTAAACATAAAAAAATATTAGAAGAAAATTAAATGAACCAAAATTGTTTAAATTCAGTTTTAGGAGGAGTAGCAGTTATGGTGAGTAGTTATTATAGGGTCCCTACCAGTGTTTATATTTTTGTAATATAGGATGGTAGGTCAGTATACAAAAGTGTCTATTAGATAATAGTGCGTGCATACATCAGATACATAGGATTTACCTTTATAACTATCATTATATAATATCTAATATAGGTAATAGAGGTGGAGACCAACAACAAGACTAAATGCATCACTAAAACAGGGGCATAACAATATATTTTTATTTTTATATTTTTTTAGGTAATTATTTGTATTATTAAAATCATAAGTAACTAATTAATAAAGGTATTATAAAGTATCACATAAGACATGAAATAAATAAACATTGAAATTACTTTTTATCCATACTGTCGCTACTATTGTTCAAGATTGGCTTATAGCTCGGGATCACGGAATTCGTGTTGTAGCTCCCTCTTTTGTGGTTTTTGCAATTTTTGTACATGTAATGCAAATTCAACGACGCCGATAAGACCAAAAGACAAGACAGCAAAACCACCACAGGGCCCAAAACTGGAAGCAACACAAATCATTTAAAATGGTACCTAATCGAGAAAATCCTAGAAAAAACTCACCCTGGTCGTATACGGAAGACTGGGGTTGATTATCGACTTTGACTATAGAGGGAGTCGAGGGTGTCGAAGTGGTCGTCGTCGAGGACGTGGTGACGGCGATTCCTTCCGATTTGGAGTTGCGTTGGGCGACGAAATCGGCCCATTCGTTTCGAGTGATATTGAACTTCTGGCGCAAATACTCGTCGCATCTGTCCGAGCTGCACCTGCATATCGGACAGCCCCTCTTGATCTTGTAACCGTCCGGGCACAGTTTGCTGCACCTGAAAGGCGGACATTTCTCCTCCAAACCGTCCGGTTTCTCCACGTGGTCCTCCTTGGTGGCGCAGTGATGCGCTATGCACTCCTTTTCGCCGTTGACGCAAGTGCACTGGATGCAATTGTCCAGATAGGGCAGCCAAGTCTCGTTGTGCTTGTACTGGAAGCCCTCCACATGGCACGGCTTGGCCTCTTTGACCTCCTCGCAAAAAGCGATGCCGTTACTGCAGGAGCACACTTGCGAATCCGGCGTCGTCCACTTTTCCCCGTGCTCGTAGATGATTTCGGACACGACGCAATTCTTCGATTCGGACAGTAAATTACACACGTACATATCGCAACATCTCCCGGGGAAACCGGTGCCTTTTCGCATTATTTCCATAGTCTCGTTTGCGCCGCACACTTTTTCCGGACAAGGAAAGCACAAGCATTTCGACTCCAAAACGGATTCGTTGTGCGACTGGGGCGCAAAACTGTCGTCCGGACACTGCTGGCACTTGGTCTTGGTGCAGCAGCCGTCTTTCACGGTGATTGCGACCGATCTGTCGTCGCAAAGTTGCGGCAGGTCGCACATGTCCGGGTCGCAGACGCATTCGTCCCCTATCAGTTTGTCGTTGGGGTTGCGGCACTCGCATTCGCCTTTGGCGTTCAGAGTGGCCCCCGGCACGCAGGGGCATTTGCCCTCGATCAGGGTGTCGTTGGCGCACCCTTCGCATTTGTAGATGGGGCAGCATTCGCCCGGGGTTTGCGAAGATTCCTTCGTTACCGACAAGGTGGAGAGGCAGGGCGGTTTGGTGCAGGTCTCGAGGTTGCATTTGCAGGTTCCTGCGACTTCGACGCTGTCGGGAGGGCACGGTTCGATAGATGGCGTCGCATGGAGCGCTGCAATGGAAATACGGAAATTAAGAACGGATCCATAAAGAATTTCTTTAATCATTTCATAATTCAGAGGTAGATTGGCCCGGATTTCGAACGCATGTTAGTGTTCCATCGTTTGTTAGTTTTCCTGCGATTCAAATATGTGGATGCATTATTTTTGAGATTATTTTCTGTTATAGGTACTTTTGGCCCATCTGAAACTATTATGTATCATCTCTTCAAATTTGTAAGGACTACTTATACATAAGTCTTCTTATGATTTTGTCATGATTTTGTAACCAAATCAATAAAAATTAAATAAGCATGTTAGACGTTGATTAAAGAATGAACCGATCTTTTGGAATAATAAGAAAAATTCAACATTCATTTAAAACTTACAATAGAAAATTACTAATTTAATTTTAAATGCCCGCAAATTTGTTCACATAATGGCCAACTTTGCAGTGGAAATTTGTTGTTACCAAGCAAAAGTCACTTAATGTCTAATCCTCGGTAGGATGAGCAGAGTTGGAAAACTTGACTTATTCGATATCATATCCTTTCTAATTTTCTTCCATTTTCGTATATTGACTGATTGGTTCAGTTTATTATTAAAATTTCCCTGAAAATTTCATTCATACCTTAAGGATTCACGATCAGTGAAACTATAGGTCAGAAACTATTGATTTACGCTAATTTAATTTTACGATCATCGTCAATTACCATAAACGTATAATTATTTTATTGTAATTGGCGGTTAAATTGCATACAAACCTACTATCAATGTTTTGCACGAGGGGATCAAGTGAGAGGCGCCGGAGGCCTTAAGAACGTGGTAATTTTATGTATGCTGCCTGGTGTCATTGATTAAAATACTAATCCCTACAGAGTAAATGCAACCGCGTGTCATAAAATTCTCATCACAAGTGACATTGTGTTATTTTACACGTAGGTAAGCGAGTATGTCGTCGGTGAGGCCGCATTATTGTTGGGATAATTTCAGGAAATTCGTAGGTTGAGGTTGATTAATTTCTGTATAAATCATCGCCCTTGTTTCGTCCTCCTTGCTAATTAACGATTTTAATAAGCGATTAAACCGGCGCAAATTCACGATTAATCATCACCGCGTGTACTCACAAACCTACCTACATACACAGTACACAGGTTTCATGAAAAAGAAATCAACGAAACGTCGCTTTCAGTAAGAGTGATTTATGGTGGTGGATTTCGCACAAATAATAACGGTAAATACTTATAATTCCGAACCGAACACGTGCATCATTACATTACTTACATAAATGTTGAACTTTAATAGAGGCGAGCTAATTTGAACTGAACTATTCAACTAATAAAGTACATTTTCATATAGCAATGTAGGTAGACATGAGCTAATCATTATAAAAGGGGGCGCATCAAGCAAACGCTTAGTTTCGGGCATAAACCCATTATAGCTTTCAATATCGAAGATGAAAGGCGAAGGTGTATAGAGAGTAAATAACCCGACTGACGGTGTCGAGCTCGGATCTCATTTATATTTGAGTGTGCGAATGTGCGCCTAAGTGTAAACACGCTGTAATAATTTTGCACTGTGGAAGCATATCCACCTGCTGATGGTGCGCCGTTTTCGCAAATGCGAGACAACGAGATAACACGGAAATTTACTGCACGCAGCTAAGGCATCAGGCATTAAGTGCACTGGGTTTACTCAAACTCGAACGACAAACAAACACGGCGAGGTGCAAAAGTGCACGTACACTTGGTGAACTATTTTAGGGGACACGACGAGTACGAATGTAGGCAACCAAACATACGCGAAATTAGTTCCCCTCTCAAATACGCCACTGTCGCGTGCTCATATCGCGAATAAAATTCGGCCCTCGCGGTAATTCGCTCTGCAGTGGTATCGAGGGCGCTCCGGGGACCGGCGTCCCGGAACTTTTCGGAGTTTTAGTGGCAAGTTTTTATTGCCCGCCTTCCCATAATACCTACGACTCGCATTACGGCGTGTAGCGACTACAATACGGCGCAAGGACGAAAAGGACGTCCGAAAAGCGCTGAATTTCGGGGGCGTCGCGATGCACAATTAACCTTTACGACCGCGACCCGACTCTCGCCGAACGTTGAATATTTATTTCGAGAAGTCGATTTTAATCAGAGTTTTGAATACGGGCAGAAACGCGAACGCTGACGGATAAAGTCGAGGAGACGCTACCTCAGCTTTGATAGCGGAGAAGACGCGAAAGTCCCACGGCAGGAAGTCGTCGTCTTGGGACGCATAAATACCGAATTAGGGCGAGCGAAAGGCTCCGGCAGGAAACTGCACGTCCCGGATTGGCCCGGTCTCCGCTTTCTGCAGGACCTCGATGATGCAACTTCTCGCATTAATTATCTCCCTTAATTATTGGCCCTTGGTAATATGTACCAGAGGAAATTCTGATGCATGTACACTCTTGGACTGAAAAATACGGACAACTCGAGGAGCAGTGCCAAATGTAGGCAACCAAACATACACCAATTTGCGTGCTAGCGGGGACGGACTTTGACAAAGCCACAGTATAAGTATGGATTTGTGATTGAATCCTTCATATTTTACGGCACTCATTAGCACAAAAATCTCAGCAATTACCAATAAGTTATTTCTAAAGAGACACCTCGATTTTTATCACAAAACTCAAGTGAATAGTTTGACATTTTGAGATATTTTTGAGTTGCCAGTAGTTATCCAGTCGCCTGTAACAAAGCCCATTCACGCTGTCACTAAAATTTGATGTATGTTTGGTTGCCTGTATATCCGGCGCAGCTAATCGATGTGTCCCTATTTTTCTGTCCAAGAGTATATGAGGGCGTTCCGAAATAAAATCACTTCTTCTGCGCTTCCTGCTATCCTTTGCAAAGGCAAATTAGGGCATCTTATCTGGAGTCGATAAGATCATGCCGAAGACGTAAACAAAGCGGGGGATTACCGGCAAATCGCGATGCTGGAGGTCTCGGCAATCAGGGCGTTGAACCGCAAATACGCAACAAAAGCCGCAATCGCGACTAGGAATCTCAAAAAAAATGAATTCCAGAAATTTCCTTCAATAACTTCAATAACTCCCGAGTTATGAAATAGAATGTCTAGCGGCGCTTTCACCATTTTTGGGGTCGACATTAAGTATTCCTAAACGCAATTAGATTTCGGAACGGGGCGAAAACAGATTGAAATTGTAGATTAGGAGGTCGGAATCGGGTGTATTAGAGTTGGGAATCGCCGTTTTCGAGTGTGACTTTGGTGGCTGGAAACTCGAGCTAATTAGCTTTAAAATAAGAAATGCGGCCATTTGGCAGTCCCGTCGACAAAAAGCGTTTCTAGACGGCCGAAAATTGGGTCTCGCCCTCGGGGGAGGGTGCGTATTTTCGGTTAAATTAAATTTTCATGGAAGGCGAATATTTTATTAAAGCCTTCTTTTCGTCCCCCACCATTATGCCCAGCGATTTCTCTCGAAAAAAGAAGGGAGGTTAAAGGGTTGTCGGAGAAGTGACGCAATTTAGTGGCGACTATTAGTCGCTTAGGCAGACACAGGTCCGAAAGCGTTCCATCGATTTATTTCCTCCACCCCGACCTAAGGTATACTAACTATACAAGAGTGATATTTCAATGACCCTTCTGGGTAGGGACAAGGGATCAAGAGCCGGAAACTTATCCTCCCTCTTTTTGATGGCCGAAGCTTGAAGCCTGGCTGACTGGCTACGGATCGACTTAATTATTAAAGGGAAGAGGCGAGAAACTTTTCGCCCCTTGAACGAAATTTTCTTCGCACGCTTATCATAACGCATCGGTTTTCTCGGCCCACTTACACCGAGAACGTCGGAATTATTTATGAAATTAGGTATTCCTCCGTTCTCGTCTAATTTGTCAAATGGGCTTATTCAAGTGGGCGGTTCAAGACGGAACTTAAAAACGCAATTAAAAACTTTTTGAACACGCCTGTCGCACGCAAAATCCTACGCCAATTATGACCACAATAACTTATCCCACATTTCGTCCTACCCGTTTTTTGGGGGAATTATTTTCCCCATTTGGAGAATTTATGGACTTTGAATTGGATGAACCTGATGGCTGATGGTGATGGCGAGTCTTGGGGTTGAAAATCGCCGATTTTTTCTTTACATGTGATCGCCATCATATCTGGGGGTTTGATCTGATATTATTAAAACGATGGAAAAACCGACTGGGATAAATCGAGAGGCATGACCTTTCCCCGGAGATATGCATGGAGATAAGCGTCCCGGGATTTTATGATTAATATGCCCATTTGTCTCCTTTATGATCGCGATGGCAACTAGTAGCTTCCTGAAGGAAGATTAAAGGCCCCCAGTCTACCAACCACACCATTAAACAACCATCCAAAGGGCACACTACCCTACATACACGCATGCACCTAGGTATAAAGGTCCGTTTTTTCATATATTATCATTATTGTAGAATCGTATATCATGATTTTTTTTCTGGTAGTTTTTTTGTATAGGAATAGTCATACAAGTATTGTAGCTAGTGAAATGGAAATTGTAAATTTTCAAAATTTAATTTTATTGGGATAATAGTGCATTCCGGTTATAATGATGAACTAGGTACCCTATTATAGTCAACATACAAATTTTCTGATTGCGTTTGGGCGACGTAACTAACAACTTCCATCATTTTATAAATCACGTTGTTAAAATATTGTTAGGTGAAATTGTATGTAGAATATCCTGAAATTCCATTATTCATAATCGCAAAACCCCATAAACGTGAAAACCTATAATCATGAAATTTCATAAAAATAGAAAAAACGACCACTCAAGGGCTGTTTTCTTCTCATTCAAATGAGATTTCTTTATTATGGGTATTCGGATTTATGGGGTTTGCTCCTCGGTTTGCTCATAGTAGACCATACTTGAGGGTATCAATTATCAACTCGATTATCAATGAGAGAGTAGCAATGTTTTGTGTTTTGTACGAAGAAGTCATATGAATCAGGCGTTTTTGAAAGTGAAATGAGATTTGCCTAGAGATTGGGCATGGATTATTTCGAAATCACGTCGGCAAATAGCGAATTTGCATCAGACAGTAGCCATTATTGGGCGAAGGATTATGATGGAAATTCATCAAGGTAACAGGGTTTGACTTTGTCGCCGTTAATAGTTTTCCAATCCCTAATAAAACTGATGACGTTGTAATTTGATGAAGGCTCAGGCTCAACTCGCAGCATAAATATTTAAACAATAATTTAACCGACTGACAGATCGTAAATATTATGCACCATGAGATTAAAGGTGACGCCTCATTCAACACCAAACGCAATCGGTAAATATTTGCAAATGCAGTCATCAATATTGTATAAAATTAAGAAATTACTAAAAATAGTAAAGACGCGGCAAGATGACCCATCCTTCATAAACATATCGTAAATGAAATAAATACCTTCGTAAAGAGGGGCGCCGGATTTTATTAAAAACAGTCATTCAGCGTAAAGCGAATGATAAATATTTGCATTCCATTCATCAATAATTACATAAATAAACTTTGCGAACGGCACGAACCGATGCAAATAGTAATAATAAGACAATTGTGCGGTTTTTCCTAGTAGAAAATTAAACTCGAATCCCCTTCGTCAGAATGTTGGGACTTGGGTCCCGGCGGTCGCTGCTGGGGTGATTAATTTATTTAGAGCGACCGCATTTTAACTAGGATTTGCACCCGGATCCGGAAATGGCGAATTTCTTGGCCATCATCGGATGGAGGGAACAAGGCAAAACCTTAATTTATACATTGAGTTGAACCAGAGACAGATAAACCACCTTTCATTTATCCTCCGGGGCGGACAAAGTGAGACCTCTGACCGCATAGTGAGCACCCGGAACCCGGACCACCGGAAATAAATGAACAGCGGTATAGAGCAATAGTCTATTATATGAAAGTACGCGTATGGTTTTGCTCCGACTGTAAAAACCTCCCCTGTCTGGATTTGCGGCCCCTTCGCCGGAGTTTTACGACGATAGTAAAATATGGTACGCCGAGTTCGGTCGGAATTTCGCTTCATTAGAGGGAAAAGAGGCCGGGGACCGGGGCTAATTATGACTAACCCCCAAGGATGAGGGCCGAAAGTCCTCGAATTAGGCGGCAAATTCGAGAGAAGAATACCAATTATTATTATCATTTAGAAGCACCCAGACGCGCAAAAACCGACCGCCACTATCTCGTCCACTTCAACCCGTTTCGGGGCCCTAAAAACCGAGACTTGGGACTAGTGCTCGCAGTTTTATTGGTTGCCTACCGTCGTTCGAGATTGTTCGAGAGATCCCATAGGGGTACAAAAAATCGTCTGCTCCGTTTGATCCGGGCTATTTTTAAAGATGAGTGATAAATTCCGGTGCATGTGCATTTCTAAATCCGGTCGTTCGGTTACGTAGAATTTATTATCCGATAAATCTCGCCCAGGTACAACTATAACGTACAACAAACGCGTGTTTGAACTATGGCTGGGCTCTTGCTTTGTACGACTGGAACTAGGCGTGTGCAAAAATATTGATATATCAATAAAAATATCAAAGTATCAATATATCATGATATGATATGGGATTAAAAAAATATTGATATATCATTTTTTGATAATTATCAAAATATCAAATCATGATAATTATCGAAATATTAAATCATGATAATTATCAAAATATCAAATGATGATCAAAATTTTTCGAAAATGATGTCATTTATGATAATTACCCCAATATTAAATTGGCGATCTTTTTACGACAGGAGACGTAGAGAACTAACAATTTATGTTGGTCGGTACTCGCGGTAGTTGTCAGTGGTACTTAATCACTTACCAAAGTTCTCAGAATGAAATTATGTATGGGTATTGGGAACTGAACTAGAGTACCATCACTATACTTATCGTTTTCTGGATATTTTGATATTTTGATATTCTGATATTTTGACATTTTGATATTTTGATTTTTTGATATTTCGGTGTTTTGATAATTTGATATTTTGATATTTCGATATTTTGATACTTTGATAATTATCAAATTTTGATATATCGATAAATATTGATATGGTTTGGTTATCAAACTTTGATACCCGTTCACTAATATCGCCCACCCCTAACTGGAACTCGACTGAACTGAGACCGTAATTTATCGGCGGGGCTTACTTTAATTCAGCGATTATAATAATTCACGTCGATTTACACATAGAGGGAGGCGTCGCCATTATATCTGGATCCGAGCTTTCGGTAATAACTAATAACAGCCCGAGCGAATATGTAACGGGACGTCCGTTAATTAATTCGTGAATCGATGTTTTCGTTTTCCTGCATTGCAGGAAAAACACGATCCATCATCGTCGGGACATTGTAACGAACCGATCGTTGATGTAGCTACCGCTCTATAACTACGTTCTAGTACCTGGTGTGGGTTAGTTTGTATGTAGTTAGTCGGATTCAATTCGAAAACGTATCCAATTAACATAAATAATTGAATATATTGCCCTCGCCATAGCTTCGAATGTATACCAGCGAAAAAGCGTAATGTGGATTATGGATCGTATGGGATGGATGTGGGTGCATGTTCGCGTTTCCCTAGTTCGAGTCTGTGGGTGTAATAAACTTTATGATTATTTTCCTCCTTTTTTTCATAAAAGTTCCATGCGATCGTGCATAATCAATAATTATACGCTTTTGAGATAATTGGCGATTCCTGAAATCGATTCCAGAAGCATGCGTTGGTGGTCTTCAACACCTTGACGGAAAACATGTCAAATGACAATCATCAATTATCAACAAACTTTTTACAGGAAATGATTATATCTGTTTATTCGTAAATAGCAACAGAAATCCCTATACCGACGGCCAGTATACACTCCATTTCTGTGGAATGGAATTTAGAAAAATTTCAGATGTGGGACTAGGGGCCAACTGCACCGTTTTCACTTAAAATTTAAGTGGAACTTAAGCAACAATTGTTGTTAACAATCGTAGTAAAGGCTTAAGCTCCGCTTCAACTTTTAAGTGAAAGCGGTGCAGTTGGCCCTAAGTAAGCTTAGTTATAGGGCTGAGAAAAAGGTTACACAAACGCAAGTTCTTCACTCGGATGATATCCCAGATAGCACACTCACGTCGATTTCACGTCATTTCTTGGTCATTTTACGTTGTCGATTTGATTTGACAAAAAATCACCAAGCAGTAAATGACGTCATAATTATGACCGAAATATAACATCATAAGAAGGACATCATTATGACGTCGATATGACGTTACAGGTATTACTAGATCGCTTTCTATGACTGACAACATAAGTATGAAAGCTGATATTCTGGAAAATGGAATTTGAATCATCTTTCTTGGTCTGGTTGACCAAAGTCCAATGGTCTCATCTACAATCACAAGGATTATGGTGAATGAATTTCTGGCTGACTGGGTTTGAGACATTTAGTACAAACAACAAAAATATATTCAATACAATAACGCAATGAGTAGAATAAAGATTTTAAATTTGGTGAATTAATAGTCTTAAAATGACGTTAAAATGACGTCATCCGGAGACGTCTTTGTGATGTGACAATGGGTCGTCATTTTTGACATCAAAAGTGCACTGAAAATGACGTACGTAATCAGGAGAGTGATCGGGAGATATCAATGACCATAAAATGACTGATTTCCATATGATTGTGCTGACTGAGATCATAACAGTGGAAAATTGTATGACATTAGCAATTTTCTCAGTTTGGCTGCTTCTGAGGCTGTAAAAAACGGTCTAAAACAACCAAAAAACTCATGAAAGCATTTTTCATCATCCCGCCAGTCTGTCTCTCTTCTCCTCCAGTTACGTCAAAATATCGGCAATTGCAAGTACGCGGAAGTACCGAGCAATTTCGGTAGACGCAGGGGGTTGCGTATAATGAAATGGGGCCCACCCTGGAGTACATTCGCGCCGTTATCGTCGCGTTCCCACCTGGCGGGGGCATTAAAGTGAAGGCGTAAGTTTATACATGACAAACACTCTCCTGAAATACCTTCGCCCGAGTTCAAACAAAATGATACAATCTCGGAGATGATGTTACACATAACGTGCCGCGCTATCGTACGACTCGAGGGCCCGTAATTGCCCCGTGAAGTGCATCTCTCCCGCGAAGAACTTTTAACGCACGTATTCATACCTAACCCGGTTTTAGAGGATGCGGCGAAACGCCTCTGGTCCATATTTACACTGCTCGCTATGTAACCGTTCGGCGTTTATCCCAGTTTTGTGTGGTTAATACACCTATGTGGGTAAAATACGCGGCGGGCCGCATCAAAAGCGAAAAAGTCCCGAGGGGATTCGGAATGACCGAGACTTCCGGGAAGAAAAGGCATTATGGCGGCGAGAGGAGATAAGATAAGGGAAAATATCGGATATAAATTGAAGTCTAGATCAATTCCTCGTTTCATTATTTAGGAGTAGGAGGAGGGCGAGCAGCGGTGGATATTGTTGAGGGAATTCGCTCGATTTAATCGTAACTTCAAACAGAATAACCTTCGCTAAAATACAAAAACCGATCAGAAGAGAGATCCTCCTTTATTATCGACGAGAAGAATGAACATCACTTGACAGGCTTGATCCGATGTAAGTGCTTTTAAAAATCCGACTGCGATTTAATCTTTACGACTACAACAACGCAATGGATAAAGTACCTGTTCTTGTACGAGTACAAAGGGTCGCGTCTAATCCGAGTGTTAAAATTTGCGAGATTTAGATAAATATTAGATTAACTCAAAGCCTGGCAATACAAATAGGAGGAATAATAATGACACGCCGGGACGACGGTGATTTTAATTTAAAATATCGTCAGTTGCGCCGCCTCCACCATGCCTCCGAGTAAGATAGACTTTAACTTTTAATTCCCTCGTGTATATTTTAGATTACGAGACGTATCTCGCATTAAACAACCCTAAAAAGCGAATTTCCTCCAAGATTAGGTTTTAAACTAATTTTAGAGCGCTAGTATTATAATGTCGTGCCGGCTCGTATAATACGTATTTCGTTGCGATTCGTGACGTTTCTGCATTTACCTGAGTAGTTTCGGTCGAAATTGCGTCAAAATTTCAACCGCAATAGGCAATCTCGCATTGCTTTCACATTTCTATTCCGCTTTTTGTGTTCCGGGCGTAACGTCATCATGCGAGAATTTAACGCGGCGTAACGCAATTTAAAAGCAATAAAGAAAATGGTGACACTACTCGAGGAAATAAAATATCAGGAGGGCTTTTTCCGTTTTTGGATACCGCCTCCACTTTTCTCACCCATCATTCACTCGCACCAAAAGTCTGTGAACTCTATAAGAGACACAATAAAGTGTTTGAGGTATTTTTCCGATGTGGGACTTTTAAGGCGACTCGCTCCATCCCGGACTCGTTATTATGGTAATGTGGCTCGATTTTATGGCACTCGCACACAAAGAATCGCTAATTAACCAAACACCACATGGGTTTTTTCCTATAAGTAAACAAGGCCCACGCTCACCTGGGATCTTTAATAACGGTCAAGGCGCATCGACGAAAGGATGGGTTGGAAGAAAGAGAAGGGCGTACTTCGGCAATAAAGTTTCGAGGAGAAAACCAATTTAGGAGCTTGGCTCAACAATAATACCTATAATCAATTTGTGATGTGAGGCGCCGCCTCATAAGGCATTTCGGGCACACCGGTTTGTTCACTACATGTTATCACACTTTTATAAACGAGACTCATATCTCTTTCCCGGGGAAAATCAAATCCGGACCAGAAACGTCCGATTTGGACGACCCGGCACGTTTTGCAGCCCGAAATCGTAGCTTTATTCGGACGCCTTTCCATTTATTTAAATATGGCCATTCATTTTCTAACAGGAGTCGATTCGAATGCATTACGGTGATTTTAGTGGACAGTGGTGGATGCGCCAACTGGGAAAATGCAGAACTGGATCGGGTAGTAAATCCCGTTATTGAGCCCCTCCAATCCTCACTCATCAACTCGATGGAATATTCTGAAACTTGTATTTTCATGTAAATTCGTTTTTTCGTCATCAATTGAATATTCGTGAATACTGGAAGACAAATGCTGATTAACTTTGTAGTGAGGAACTAACTAGGAATTTAAGGGCCAACTGCACCGCTTTCACTTAAAATTTAAGTGGAACTTAAACCTTAGCAACAATTGTTGTTAACAAACGTAGTGAAGGCTTAAGCTCCGCTTTACCTTTCAAGTGAAAGCCCTTACAATGAATCAAAATAAAAAAAAGTGGTCGTTGGCAAAACAATACAAGAAAATTCAATCGCTAAAGTAGTCGTAATTTTATAGTGAGGAACTAGATTTTGAAGTTTTAGTGACTTTTGGCTTTGTAACATTGACTTTTTACCCCCAAGTTTGCTGTGAGTTGGGCTTTCAAAAGTTGGGTTAGCAATTTTTTCTGTAATTTTTTATATAATAACTTTGAATTTTCGCATCCAGTCCTTTGTTCAATGAAATAAATTCATCTCTATATTTTCTACTTTCTTAAAGTTCAAATTTCGTTAAACATTTCTCCTCAACTTTTTCTTAAAATTTTCCAGAAAAACTCTGTCACAAGCGCCTGTAACTTGATTTTTACATCATTTTGTACTTTTCTGTAATGCAGTGATGTGCGTTTTCTTTCATTGTGTTGTTTTACCTTGTTTTATTACGGATATTTGAAAATTATTAAAAAATAAGTTTGTTTTGGTAAGGATTTAAAGTGACAACCCATGTCAAAATCTAATCGTTTCTGAAGTTTCGTATTTTTGCCAACGGCAACTATTCAATTTATTTTGATTGATTTAGTAACAAATCCATGGCAAAACCTAACAACTCTAAATTCCCAGTTAGTTCCTCACTACAAAGTTAATCCGCCTTTACACGGGCAGGGAAGTAGAAAATAAACAAATTGTTTTTACCGGAAAACCTGACTCTTGAAAGTCACACCACCAGTAATAGTAAATTTTGATAATGAAATCATAGCAAAAATTGCCAAAACTTTCAAAATCCGACGCTTGGGGCGGTAAATCCGAAATACTCAAGACGCTTAGAAGAGGCGGGAGAATCTGTGCGGAAAAAATTCCGGGACGGGGCGATTGAATAGTGATGCGGCAATTATTCGGCCCCGGGGAGGCCGTAAATAGCGGCAACGAGGTGCGATAATAGCGCAAAGACTTTATCTTTTATTGCGGATTCATCCCGTTTCCCGTATGGCGAAAATCTTCGACACGAAATAAAAGGCGAGCCGTTACCGTAAAAATCCAGACGTCTCGTATATTTCGCGAGGAAACCACCCCCCACTTTATACACATCGCATATTATTCTCGCCCATTTCGGCCAAAGCTCGGGCGAAAATGACCGTATACGTATCGCCCCGAAGCCCGAAATCAAATTTACTTGCACGTACAGGTACTTGGTTATGAAATTGTAACGATTATCGATGGGCGAGAACTAGCAGCGGCTTATTATTGGCTATGATAAAGTGAAGTGAGCTAGGGCGACAGCTACATCGGAATTAATCCGTGGACTAATTGAATTATCCCAGTTTGGGTGTTGATGGCGGATCGGGATAGACGACGTTATACGTTATGAACGGTGTTGCGGATGATGGTTTTCCCCAATAAACCCGAAGGCGAAAATAGGACACCGCGATTTCCGAATTTAAAATTCACAATAATAACAGTCATCTGTATTATATGACACGTGAAAACCATCATGGTAAAAACGAAATACGCATTAAAATTATTAAAACGATATTATTTAAATCGCCCCAAAATGGCTTTAACGTTGATGGGATTTTAATATCTACCATAATCGCCCCAATTTTTAGTATAAAATGACGGGAAATCGAAACCGAATCGTACAGTCGTGTGCGATACTCGATATTGCTAAAATGAAGGCAGCACTAGTGTTTTTGGCGATTTTTGGAGCTGTTTTCGTAATTCAAGTGATAAATCCGTCGAGTTTGAAAATTTTCTGTTTTCACAAGAAAGTAACCCTTTTATAGGTAACCGAGGCCAAAAATACGGACGATGAGAAAAATGGATCCGGCACCAATAAACTGGATAATTTTCCCATGAAGGGATACGGAAGACCTTACGTATTCGACAAACCAGGCGGACATGAAAACCACCAGAAAAACGGGAAAACTAAAAATCGCCACCATGGTAAAACCGGCCAACACGAGGATAAAGGTAAACCACCCAAATCGGAGAAGGACGACGATGATGGTAGCCAAGAATCGGAATAGAATTTTTCAATAACCAAAGTGAAACAATCAAAAATTCAAAAGTTCTAACAAATCGTTAGAACTTCAGAAATTAAAATGTTCTCATTAACAAAAATCAAAATAAAATATTAGTTCATATTTGATGAAGGAATTAAATTTTTCATTTCACCCCTAAACTCAATTATAATATGTAGATAAGTAGGTAGATATCTACATACAGCTGTGATACAGTTTTTATTCAAATCTGGTTATCAAGAAGGTATTAAATGCTTTGACCATATCGAGCCTGTTCCTCGCAGGTCGCTGTGAATTAACACAAATATCGGAAAAGTTTTTTCTACTCAGGCTATTCTCAATTGCATTACTCCCCACTTCTGCCCAATTATGAAATTTTGGTTTAAAACATGATTTATTCATTTTGATTCAAGTCATATCCACCCTGCCAATAACCGATTTTTTTCAAAGCAATTTGATGTTGGCAGATTTTGACTTCTGGGGGTTGACCGTTGGGCAATTTTGTCGTATGTATGTACATCCTCTAGTCATTTTGATTAATTTTAGTAATTTTTTAAAGTAATTTTCGTAATTTTTCTAGTAATTCTATTATTATTTTTTTTTTGGAATTCTTGGAATTTATGAAGGTGGTCAACCCTCAAAAGCTCGTCGGCCCTTAAAAGCTCGTTAGGGTTTGCGCTAGTCGAATGTGTGTAAGCAGACGTCGTTTGCGTGAGGCGCGAACTTTATTCCGAGTCATTTCTCCGGGACGCGTCGGAATTCCGGGTTACATAAGTCGACTCCGGCACGACGATAGCATCAAAGGAGCGGCGATGCGGCGGCGGAAAGGGCGGCGCCGGTCCGGATCCTCCGGTCTCTGCGAGGCTTCTGGATACATGTTAATTACGCGACTAATATAAGCTTGCCGGGGCAATCTGCACATCATTAGTATTTAACTCGGCCCCGGGATTATCAGAGAGGACGACTATACGCCGGAATTATACGCGCGGAGAGATCGCACTAAAGGAAAGAGGGTGGAAGACCCCGTAACATTCCCTCTAGGTGTATTACGGGAGGCCATCGTCGAAATTAACGCTCGGGACGGGGAATGACGTGTTCGGGGCACGGTGCGACTGACATTATTGCAATTTACTAATTTCTATTTGGCCATGGTTTAGATAGAGTTGGTTAGCTGGAACGCAGGGGTTTAGTACCGCTGAAAATTCTTCCAAGTAGAAAATGAGGGCGGGATTCAATCATGACGACATAATTTGCTCCAAAAATACTTATTTTTGTTGATTATGTCGATATGGACTGCGGAAAATTTTGAAAATAATTTGATATTTGTCGATTTATTTGTCAGTTTCTGGAGATTGAGACTTACTGGTCAACTGTCAATTGGTTCAGTGGCGGAGGCGATGAACAAATTTAATCATGAGATTTTATGTAGTTTTACAGTCACAACAGCAGAATATACCTAATAACACCTTTTCACTGTTATACATGTATTCTGAGAAACATGTTTCTATCCGCAAAGTGTATCCTTTTACCTCTTACTCAGTCAAACATTCTAGAATTTCCTCACATTTCAAAACAGTTTTAACCTGGATTCCTCCTCCTATTATTCCTTAATTTCCACGTGTACACATTTTGAGGTGAAGAAAAATTGTTACCCAAGTTATTCAGACCAGTTTTCAGCCGACTTAGGGCTGATCTTTTCACCTCTGGTTAAGTTTAACTGGCGGTTAAATACCTTGGTTACTATTGTTGCAACAATGAAAATCAACAAATTTAACTGCCGGATAAACTTAACTGGAAGATGAAAAGATCGGCCCTAAGACCTAGACAACAAGATGACTGGACACTGCCATCTGCCATCACATAATCAACCGTATTCCGAGTTTTCAAGCACTCCTAAACTTTAATAAAATCAGTCGCCGCCGCCACTGGGTCATTTGACAGATAAGCGGAAACTCACGATCCTGCACGATCTCCATAAACGTCAAGTGGATGACAGCTATGCTCATGCGCATTCCCTGTCAGTGAGACCTCGGCGGCTCTCAACATGTTTTTCTACTTGAGCAGTACCTATAATTGACGAATTAAAACAAAAATCGGACCATCTTCATCTACCTAAACCATGTCGTTTGCCGTGTTGTTGCGATACGCCGTACACACCGGAGGTCCCGAAGAGCCGGCGGCGCCTTCGCTCAGGTAGTAAATCTGTTTAGTGCAAACGCAATCCGGGGCCCTAAAACTGCCCCGCGGCGGTGGCGGGTCGTCCCGCTGAATTACGTTGCGGGCCGTTAGGCAGCGAACAGCGGTACTAAGACAATAGATACGACGGGTCTCGGCGGACACTCTCTCGTACGTAATAAAGTCCTCATTCGGACGTGCGCGAGATGCAGTAAAACCGTTTGTTGTCGTTCTCGAACGGACGGGAGATTCTTTGATGTGATGGCCGTCCCGGCTCTTTGTAACGTGAATCACCAAAGGAGCCGCAACTCTGACCGAGCACAATGTGTCATTACATCTCTCCCCTCTGAACCGAACTCCAACTACATCACACGTGGAAGTTTATGGGAATAAGACGTCTATTTCAGTGGTAATCTAGTAATCTGCTAGAGGTGTGGGTTAATAAGAAGCGACCAGAAGCTGGTGGTGCCCATTCATGGGGATGTCGGCGTTTGTAGGTACGCCCACAGATAGTGTGTACAGTGACTTCTATATCGAACGAACCACCTCAATACTTGTTTTCAGAAAAATCCCGAAACATGTTAGGGGGGGCACACATTTTCCAACGACTTTCACTTCTAGAATTTGACTAGGGAAAACAGGTCGAGTGACACACCTGAAATTGAGTTCTATACTTGTCTTTTTAGGGAATGATTCTACATATTGATGGACTATTCAAGAAAAAAATAATTGATTAATTCACATTCTTTTTCCATGCACTTTGAAAAAAGTATTTTAAAAGAAATTCAAATGGCAAGAATCTTTCTTCCAATACCTACTTCTCTGTAGGTGACATTTTCGCTGTAATTATGAGCTGGGAGAGAATAGTGATTATCCTTAACGTCCTATTCCGTGATTTTCGTGAAAACTAAATTTTCAAGGTGTAAAAAATGTAAACATGATCTCGATTAGTTCA
The DNA here is from genome assembly GCA_949788335.1 of Salpingus planirostris. Taxonomy (NCBI): domain Eukaryota; kingdom Metazoa; phylum Arthropoda; class Insecta; order Coleoptera; family Salpingidae; genus Salpingus; species Salpingus planirostris. The sequence goes on along the minus strand of OX460918.1, from coordinate 2,144,980 downwards.
TCAATAGATTTCCAATTTCCAATTATATTAGGAGTGGTTTGTTTGAAATTGAATGCACTGTATCATAACTATCCTCCGCTCATTTATAGATATACAGTATGTCCACGGATGGGGTTTAAAAGAGGAAAAAAATTTTTATTTCTGATTTTACAGAAAAATTATTCTTGATAAAATCGCCTGCTTGCTCTCAGACCTCTAAAACCCATTTTGTTTTCATTTCAACATGAACAGTTATTTTTTTATTGAATTTTATTTGGAAATTTTGGACTTGGAAATATTTTCATCCAAAATTGATAGAAGTACCAGTAAAGCGAAACCATGGTGCGAAACCTTTCAACAGTCACTGACCAAGTGTCACCATTATTTGAATATGAGATTTGGAGAGGGGTTTATCAATGGATTTGAATTTTTTCTTATTTTATTTTATATTTTCATGTAATCTTGGACAATAAGTATGGCGCAGGGGCACACCGTAATTGGTACCGATTTAATATCGATTTAGCATCGCCTGAATTATCTTCGCTATCAGTATTTTCTCCATTTGTCAAAGTTCTGACATTCTGACGGGTGCTTGTGCTGATGATGACTGACTGTTGTCAACTTCTGCGTTATGGTCTCGCTCACTGGTACTTCTATTAATTTTGGATGAAAATATTTATAAGTCCAAAATTTTCAAATAAAATTCAATAAAAAAATAACTGTTCATGTTGAAATGAAGACAAAATGGGTTTTAGAGGTTTTAGAGCAAGCAGGCGATTTTATCAAGAATAATTTTTTCTGTGAAATCAGAAATAAATTTTTTTTTCCTCTTTTAAACCCCATCCGTGGACATACTGTAGTATTTTAAAAACTGGGTCTACCAACTCAATCAGCGTACTGTGTATTTTGGAATAACTTTTTGCAACTCGTTTAATTAATTTACCCGAGAGATAATGAGGACTAGTTCTTTAAACTATAAATGAAATTTCCGGATATTTTGTCCGTCCTATTCGAAGTTTTGTCGAGTTATCGCTACGCCATTCGACCCGAGCTCAAGACAGAAGAAGAAGTAATTAAATTTACAGCTTCAATTACGGAATTTATAACTCACAACGCTCACAACTCTTCTCGTTTTAATTTATACATACTTGTAGGTATGTTACATACACACGTTCTTATACTTTATACTTGTAGGTTATTATACAGCGTGTCCCGATATTCGAGCAAACAAAATTAAGGGTGCGTTCTTGCCTTAAATTGGCAGGACACGACATAAGAATTTCACGACATTTTTACAGTTTCAGACTAACAGACCATCGATTCGATAAAATATCAGGATAAAATGGATATTGGATATTTCTCATTGTATCAATATATCTATGATATATTCGACACAAAATGTCAGGAAATAAAGGTTGTCAAGTAGGTATTAGGTCACATTATTACATCAAATTTCCAGCTGTTTTTATTTTACATTAAATTATCACATTTTATGGAAATTCCACACATTTCTCGGTTCGATGTAAGTGGGCCGAAATAAATGTGTTTTGTGAGTATGTAATATTATAAAGGAATTTCAATAGATGACTTACTTTTATGACCGAAAAAATTAAACTTTAAAAGTTTCAATACCTACTTTGGGCTTGACCTGGGAATACACCCACTTAATTTCGTTGTCGAAATTTGAAACACCCTGTATTAACATTAAAAAGTGCTGAGTGGTTTGTATGTATTTTGTATTATGTACGTACAGTATACGCACGTTGTTGTTACCTAACCCACACACATAATTAAAAGAAAAAACTCTGCCAGATACCCAGTGGCGTAACGTATTTGGGTCTGGACTCTGGTTGCGCCTCATATGAAAATTGAAGAGAAATTATTCATAATTTCTAAATAAAAATTGTCCCCCCCACTCTGTGCTTCATAGAAATAAGTCCTAATGTCCCGAGTGATGTCCTAAGTCTAAGTTCATTGTATTCATGTAGTTTGTTTGTTCCGCCCTTGTCCATCACCATACTGTACACATAAACTTACATACGTGCTAAAAAAAATTGAAAGGAGGTTTATATACTTTTGTATTTTAACTGCTCTTAACTACATGAATCAATATTGATTTTCTCTGTTCTGGACGAAATTTAAATATGTAGAGAGATTTTCCGTTAAAACAACAATAGGCGCCTTTATTCTCAAGACACTCCTCATATTTGAAGCGAAAGACACTAATAACGAATTTTAATTTTATCGTTTTCTTAGGTTGAAATCTTAACTTTACCGCACTTATGCATTTATTTATATTTCGAATAGAAAAAAAAACGATTTTTTTGTGAACTTTGGTGGATGCCGTCTAAATGATCCGCGTTTCACCATATGGAAAATTTCTTAATTTTCTGAATAAAATAATATTTGAAATTCATTCAAGGTTTCAGATACGCTTTTCCTTATTTAATCTAAATAATGTTTCCCCATGACCCACATCAATATTTTAAGCCGCCTTGAAGATACCTATAATTTTCCATAGGAAATTTATCAGCGTTTCCGATTACAAAAACGATAGGGCTATTTCGAATACATCAAGGTTCCATTCCCACCAAAACAGGCCCATTTTCCCAATCAAGACGTGAAAGAAAAAAACGAACGATTTATGTTCTCAACTCATGCGTTTCATTCCCACTCTGTAGTGCCATTTAGAATTTGTAATTTGTTACTTTTCTGACTTCTGTGTTTTTTGTACTTAAATAGGGGGGAAAGTTCGTAGCCGGACTTCCTTTGGGTTGGTTCGGGTAATGTGCATGTCGATGAAGATCGAAAATTGTCGTGTTACGTTAAAGATCGCGTGCCATAACAAAATCCATAGACCACGTTCTATTTCTAAACGAGTGGCGGCAACTTTCCTCCTCTCAATTAAAATCGCCTCCATGAAATTGATGCCATTTCTCATTTGATTAATGGTGAATACGTCAAAAAATAATAAAACAAACTCGTGGAATAATTCAATTTAATCGTCCCTCTGGGTGGCCCTGAACTAATATACTTTTTTCTCAAGAAGCCAATTTAATAAGAAGAGCATGAAGAGCGGACCTCCCAAATGACGTATGATTGGCATTATAATGGGGTAAAAAATGAAGAGAACGATTCCGGTAATAAAGTGGAAATCGGAGATGAGGATGCAAAACCAGTCGCCGTTTTCGTCGTCCCGTTTCACTTCTTCGCCAGAGAGGTGCACTTAAACTCCACTCTGGAAAGTGCTTCATAAATCTTTACTGGCGTAAACTATCATTACCTCAAGAATTACACGCAATTAGCGAATTCCGGAAGCTGAAATAAGTTGAACGTATCAATCTCACTTCGTGCGCTAAAAGAGACAAGTCCCCGGAGAGAGAAAACGCCTTTATTAACGGTTAAAACGTTTATTACACCGGTACATTTTAGATAAGAGCGGTGTAAAAGACGACACTTTGGAAAATCATAAATAAGAAAAAAAAACGAGCGGCATCGACATCGGCTCGTTACAAATCCTCGTGGAAACGGAGAGAAACCAGTCGTAAACGCGACACATCATTAAATTAAAACCGAGAATTACGTTTAATAAAAAAATAATATTAATAGGCGACACGGCTCGATTTATGTCACGCAATGCCGGTGAGTTTATTCTGTCATCCGGTAGACTCTCGGGTAGATTACAGTGGAGACCTTTTAATTCGAACCCAGACATATGAATATTGGGTAGAAGTTCTATAACCCAAGCTGTTCAAAAGCAGTGTCCTCTCTGGAAGAGCGCGTGGTGTTTTTTTAATTTTTGTACGTTTTCTGAGCTTTTTATTGCACGAGCAAAAATTCAACATTTTACAGATTGCATTGTTTTTTATTACCTATTGGATTTACCTTTATTTTCTCTAAACTTTAACCGCCTCCAGATTGAGAACCGCCGGGGCCTCGATAAAATTTTATTAAGATTTTTGTCTTTGAATGTTGGCAGGAATCCGCCATTATCGGGTCATGCCGTGATTTTGGGATACCCTGTATAGTAGGAGTGGGATTCAGGCTAAGAATATGGACGCATAGAATCGAAGAAGATTATCCAGTAGCAAAAGATTATAAAAGAAAAGATTCCAGAAACATAAGAAAAACAATCCAGTCCAGAAGTCTAATTATAAATGAAGAGAACAAAGCGCCAAAGTTTAGAAGGAAGTGTCCCCATTTAACGCGAATTGATGGAGATGATCCAATCTTACGATAAAATGGGTTCGAACGTAACGAGACGGTATTTGACGAAGGAGGATGGGTGGAGGCGATTCCTATGTCCTTCAGGGAGGAGGTGTCTTCGATGTTGCCAAGATGTAAATTTGAAGAAATCGAGAAGGTTTATATTCCCACAGAAGAATAGTATTTTGAAGTCCCAAGAAGAGTACAGATGCTGATACAGAGGTTTGAACATCCGGAGAGGAGAAGGTTATAATCCCAAGAAGGATTCCTTTAAACCTGAGTAGTTTTTATCCAAATGGACCAAGTTGTTGCTAAACTCGAATAAGAATTAATTGAAGAGCAGGATTTAGAAAGCAGATGACTTGAGAAAAAAAGAAAAAGAAAATATGAAACTACCCTGATTCCACTTTTGTTCCAAACGTCTACTGTTTTCTCAACAGGGGAGGCGAAGATCGCCCATTAGGTATGTCCTGAGATTGGATCATCTCCACCAGTTCACGTTGAATGACACCTCCTTCTGGACTTTTCTTTCTTCATATCACGGACTTCCTTCTTTGCATGAACTGGATTTGATTTTACGTCTTCATTCATAATTTGACGTCTGGACTGGAAAGTTTCTTCTTGTGTTCTGTAATCTTCTGGTTTTCCAATACCAGAAGACTAATTACTAATGGACACTTGTGCTTCTGCTTCGCAATTACATCAATCTCCTTCTGATATAAATGTTTAGCTAAGCATTTTCTTTCGGGAGTTGTATAGACGCGAGAGATTGCCTGGATGACGCAGAAATTGAAAGATTGTGTATTGTTGTAGGTTACTTAGTTAAATAATCGGATGTTGGCTTAATTCAACTTGTATTGAGGATAAGAGACCATTTTTTTGGGTCCGGACCCCAGCACGGTGGCTAGGTCTCTCCACTGTTACAATTCTTCGACATGTTTTTATAGAATTTTTAGGTGAAAGGTAGATAAAATACTTATAACATTCCTAAACAATACAATTAATGAGTAAAAAATAACAAAATGAGTGGAAGGTGAAATATGCGTTATGACGTGAACAACCAACCAAAAGCAGATTGATAAATATGTGAGAAATGCCATTTCATCCGGTTTTTTTATCCATATACTGTACCTGCGAAAAGTACTGGGAAAATGATGAAACCACCTCGGTGTTCGGATTAGCGCGTCAGTGTTTGGATTATTGGAGATTCGGATTAGGGGTATGCTCGGATCTGTGGTTCGGATTGGAGAGGTCCTACGGTATATCTGGTTAGATAATACAAATGCTTGATGATGGCTTAAAAAAACGGATAATCCACCTGGCAGGATATTTTAGATAAAACGGATATCCGGAAATCTTGTAAAAAAATCATTCGACCGCCATCGCCACCCTCAGTCTCTACTCTCTACTGTTATAAAACAAAAAAACGAAAAGCGAGGACCCTCGTTGTTATTTCCGGTTGATTGACGGCGATGCGGCTTCCTATCCTATCATAAAACCGAATTAGCATCAACTCGATCCGACATTGTCTCACGAGAATCGGCCAGGTAAGAGCCGCCCACGACGTGTGTTTGCACTGGAAATTAGTATCGACGGGCAAAATTCCCCATCATCGCCGATGGCGCTGTCACAGTGACGTTCCGTGTTTTAGCAGTGGTTTTAGCTTGGCGGAACCGTGGGAGACTGCTTGATATTCAAATCTTCGCCCGTGACCCCGTGAACCCCCGGCTCTTCGGAGACCGCGCCAGTAACGATGATGATGATGATGATAACGCAAGGACATGGCTCGCGAGTTCACACAGCCCCTCGTTCGTATTTTTTCCGCGCTCTTCTTGCTTCCTCTCGATTATAAATCACGGGTCGCGAGACAAAGAGCGCCGACCGAAAAAGGAGAAGATTTCGTGTATTGTGCCGAGTTTCGCCTCGTATACTCGGCGCAGGTACCTCAACACACATTATAATACCGGGTGATTTACTTCGCGATAACCTGAAAGTGCACGCCCGGCGAATGCAAACGCAAAACCGAAACCGCCCTCCAAAGTGAAAAAATAGAAAGCGGGCGAAATTTCGCTGAATTATTCACGAGGATGCGTTTTTACGTCGCGGTTAATTTTTTGATCGTTTTGCTGCGGCCGTTTTTGATTCCGATGGGGGAGTATATGGGGATGGGCGCACCATCACGTACCCACATAATTCGGGGCGGCGTTGCAAGAAATTACTATTTATGATATGCAAATAACGAGCCCCGGCACCGACGGGAAGAACATGTTGATCCAATTACTCTGCGTGTTTGTCTTAAATTAAGCAAAAATTCCACTTCGCCCGAGACCATCCGGCAGGTAATTCCTCTCTTAACTAGTTTAATTGTCGACGACAAATTCAATTAGGACACTATCAACGAACGAATTAACGAACTCTATGTGACCGAACAGACATATGCACGGAAATCTACGACTCTATGTACTCGAAGTTTCGAACGGGAGATTTTCCACTCTCTGAAACTTGAAGAATCGATCGAGTACTTATGTCGGGATGGGATATAGGGGCGTCTGATTAATCCCCGGAAAAATAAAAACGCGATTAGATATCGGAATGGAATAAAAACAGCCGAAGGCGTATACCCAAAGCTAATACTTTAAGCTGAAAAACGATGAATAAAATGTATCCGGGGCGAAATTAGCAATTTCGGGGAAATTTCGGCGTCAATGATTTAGATGCTCAAATTCAATTTTACATAATTGAAGAAATAACCAAGCTTATTTTGAGCCTCGCTTTTAGCAATTGAGTAAGAATGGGAAAAAGTCATTTCTATTTTATGTAGTTCCAAATAAGAGGTTCATTTATACTTTCGACTTCTTGGAGAGGGTATGCTATGTAGGACTTCACACAATGATAATTATACTATTTTGCAGATGCTTAGTTTTAATGTTACTCCATTGAAGTTCATATTTTTTCAAAAAAATACAATTTTGTACAGATGTGGCTAAATTAAGTGAAAACAACACTTTCCGAAAGAAAGTAAAATAGGTAAAGTACTGACTAAATCACTTGAGGGTTAAGTTTCTCTCCACCCGCAAAATTTTGTAGCACTCTGTATAATTTCCTCAAGAGGTTCATGCCTTGTATTTAACTTTAATTAATGGTTTAAAACTCTCAAACCATTATCATAACATAACAATTCTTTGTAGACGTTTAAACCATCATCATCTATTAAAGTGGAACCAAGCCTGACATACTGGGCCCTCGACTGGGCCTTATTGCTGAAACCACAGTGAAACTCATAAATGTTTGGATTTAAAATTAATTTAAAAAAAAATGTGAGTTGAGATTCGTATCAACAATAAAGCATTCAATTAGAAGAAAGTCACATCAAATTTGAATTGCAGGTGCTGGCTCATAAATCCGAGAGACTTGTGGATTGTCCTTCGGCGCCTTCACCATTTTCGAATACCATCAGAGCCTCGTCCGCTTTATTCCCCAATAAAAGGTGAACGTATTGAGGTATTAGATCGAGATAAAAACGACCTCAGAGCGGATACTTTAGGCCCCGAAACGATGTATAATAAAGTGTATGTTGTAACGAAATTAGCAATTTGGCGGACGTTTCCTATCGCGCTCGCGATTATCCACATAAAGTCCAATAAAGATGGGGGCACCTAACGTCGCGTAAATGAATCTGTTCCGGGCGCCCGTAAATTACTTATTGCGTAAAATATCGGACAATTTAGATGTCTCCTGGTCTGCCGCCCCTTCGCCCTCGTCGGCAACAATTTCCCATGGTCGTCCTCGTTTTATTTCCGGCAGTTTCGCAGTCGTCCCGCGAAATTCGCAATATCCTCGAAATATGCCCGCGTCCGTGTGTACGCGGGTCTGGCAGGAGAGGGCCATTGTTTCGTCCTCGACTCATATGAGACATAAACCAGAGATAAACCGAAGTTTACGGCGGAAACGGAAGTGTCCTCCGGACCCGGACCTGACGCCATCCTAATAACGCCGCTTCGAGATCGCCCTTTAAGATAATTTTTCTCCTTATTAGGGATTCGGCGATAAAACTCTGTGTAATAAATTCAGGCAAGTTTTTCTCCGCGCCATCCCGGAAATCTGAATGCCTAATTTGGGATTATTCTAATGATAACGGGGAGAAAATCAGCCTGTTTATCAGACTTCAGAAACAGATGTTTTCGAGGGAAAATCATACATTACAGTCCAATTTGAGCTCTGGAGAGTGTCCGATTTACGGATAGTTCTTGCAAAATTATGATATATTCAGTTTTAAGTTGGATATCGTTGATATTGATATCTATGTTGATGATAACTATTTTCATTCAATAGGAGGAATACTTTAATTATTTAGATTTCTTTCTGAAAATTGCGAAAAATTACGCATACAGGAGTTCATCACTAGTGCTTAAAATGAGAATAACGCTTTTATTAGAAGAGTTATAGGAGAGAAAATTATTAATGAAAGTGAAAGATTAAGTGAGATTATCTACAACTTATCAAAATATTGACCACTTCACTTACGACAGGATATCAAAAATTTTCAATTCTCGAATTTGATGACCTACAATAACGTAAATTTGTTGAATGGCTACATTCGTTATAAGATGAAAGGATTTCCAGTTATTCTGATGTTCTCCTCAAAATGCCCTTTACTTTCTTTCAGTCGAAATATTTTCAAAAAAGAAGAAATAGCGCAGAACATTTCTTGTAGAGGGTGTTTGTAATTGTTCGGATTAATTTTCCATTTGGAAAATGTGCAATAATTTAATAACATGAAATGGCCCACAATAATTTTTCCACGTCAATTAATGCCAATTTTTAAGCTTTTAAGAATTGGTCTGATGTTTACTTTTGCTAAAATGGTCATAACTGCAGGAAAAATATGTTCTCGAGGAGACTGATATGGCTAGAGAATGACAATGAAACTTGTTCTTTCCTCATTTTTATAGGACTTAAATTTGCCGCTATTTGACAGAAATGTATACGCGACTTTGGTCGGAAAATTGCCGATTCGTCGTCTAAAGATGCTCTTTCCGGGAACTGGGAATGTAAAAAACTATAAAGTAAAGTGCGCCGGGAACTGGAAAGTCTATTTGGTCGGTCTGTTGGGTCGGGGTAGCAGTTGCTATCCCGATTGGGAACCAACTTTGATTCGGTTCTCTTGTAAGTCTCTCACATCAGATTGTTGGTTTTATACTCTCGGGATTAGCAGCGTACAGGACTGCGAACAGGAGTCGGAAAGAGGAACGGAAACTTTTCGTTACTTAATTACGTACATCTAGGTGAGGGTTTTCCATCAATTTCACATCGCATGTGTGCACTTGTTGATATCTTTGTTGAGATACATGACAGACGTTGTAATGTTTTGGTACTAGTTGGATATGATCCAAACATCTGGATATTTCACACGCGCATTGACAGACACCTACATATAAACAGAAATCTGAATCCGATTCTGCAATATTTTACGACTGACAACGAGAATAACCCGAAATGATGTTCCCGTATTTGCCCAGAAAAAACTATTGTATTTCGTTGTAAAAAAGCGCATTTTCCAGTGAATGTCTCGTTCGAATTCGCCCGTTCAGGTACTTTTCTCGTGAGAGCGATGAGGGGGAAAATATTGAATTTTTCCCGAGAGATGCGTCGTCAGTCACATTTGTTTGTGCGAAAATCCGACGACGTTCGAAAACGTGCTTTCATATTTCTAGAGCGAGGCGCCTATTCAATATCGAATTAATAGAATCTAATAATAGACGTCTTCCTAATTGTGCGCTTTGTCTCAATCGATTTTTAAGAGACCCACGACCCGAGAAAACGACTGAGATACTTTGTAGGAAGGCAAATTTTAAAACATTTTCCATTAAAAATTCTACCGAAAGCCATTTTAAACGACTTCATAAGGACCATAAAAGCACGAACGTAATAAAAATCGCAGAATCCAATTCGGATATTGTTACAAATTAGTGAAAATGTTAGTCGTTCAAAACTGTTTGAAAAGGTAACAAATTTGACGGGATTTTACACCTTCACCCACTTACCTACAAACGCATGGCGAAACTTTCGGGAGGAATATAATATCTTCCAGATTTATACACGTCGAGAGACGGACCGCAAAGCTCCTTAAATTCGATTCAGAACCCTACCAGAAAAAAGCTCGACACCTTCACTTTCCTGAATCGTAAATTAAATGGTTCCTATATGGGCCAGGTGTACACTCGCTGTCGTACACTTGCGGAACTATTTTAGGGCTCACCGCGAGTATGCGACTAATGTAGGCAACCAACCATACTCGAAATTTTAGTGCTTCTGGAACGCGCATGTGATTGGTTGTGAAGATATACCACCCGTTCAATTTTGGATTCCTTAAACTTTCGGACTTGACACAATATTGAATTGTCACCTGCGACAAAGCCCGTTCACACCAGTACTAAAATTTAGCGTATGTTTGGTTGCCTACATTGAGCGCAATACTCGATAGTTGTCCCTTAAAATAGTTCCCCAAGTGTACCTCACTTTTTACCGCTCGTCGTTTTGAGAGATTGAAATAATAAAAATCAGCATGCGGAGCGGTTTCCCTTATCATCAAGGGGCGGCGGGAATTTCATCTATTCCGCACCGGCGCTCCCGGCCGCCGCCGCCGCCACCAGGAATGTCCATTTTTGCTTTATTTCACTGCCTCCATCATTCATGTACGTTATGTTATGGACCATTTCGAAAATTGAGTCTCCCTTCTTTTATAAACCCCCGCATATAGGCCTCCGTTCTAAAGCGAACGGCTTGTACAGTTTATGGGTGATATCTTGATGACGGTACGCGACCTTTTCTTTACATCGAGGGGCTCCCCGCACTTTATTTTATTTTTTATCTCCCCGCATGAGCGATGGGCTTTTCGGCGGGGGTGGCGTCGGCGGCCGGCGAGATTTCCCACAAGACGGCGCGGGGGCTGTTCGTCTTCTTCCGGTTCGCGGTTTACCCTTTTTAGTTCTTCCCGTTTTGTGATTGCGTCCGGTTAGATTTATGACGTTTTGTTTTCGACACGCACACAGGGCGAGAGCCTCGAGGACGTCACATCGACCACCTCTTTCTCATTGAAATACGACCGGCGATAAAACACCGTATGGTCCCTTTATTACCCGAATCCGAACACCGCAAGACACATTTTTCGAGAAAACAGAAACAAAACGAAAATGCTCCGGGAAAATTTGATCCGGATTCGGGCGGTGCGCGCTCCGGTGGCTCACGACCCTCGTCCGGGCCGAGAGACCCTCCTAAAAACAGTTTGTCTGGTCGCATATGTGCGACCCGGACTATTTTATAAACAAAATTGCGTTGTAAAGGGCTTAAAATTCAATTTGTTGGGTTAAAATCGCTTTTTCCACCTAGCCACCTAGTAAATTAGTTTAAGGACGACAAAAAACAAACCGAATTTACATTTTCTACACCAGATAATACCGTTTCATGTATCGTATGAACGAATTTCGATCCGTTCAAAGTTTCGAAAGCATTCAACCTGATTCAGAATAAACTAATAAAGTGCAGATTAATGTCGTATGTTTTCTCTCGCAAAAATAAGAAAAAAAGTTCTTTTAATGGTAGGCACTCATAAACGGTTAGTAGATACAAAGTGTCACACATAATATAATATTTCCACTAAATTCGACAATTTGGAAAGTTTCAAATGAAAAAATCATGTACATACATATGTCCCAAAAATTATTGAATTTCTGGTGATAAATTGAAAAAAGATTGGCGCATATTTTTATGGATTTTTTAAAGATGACCGAAATATTGTTACGGCCATTTGACGGTTTTAAGGTAACTTGTTACTGGGTTAAGCTAGGGACTTGCAACTTAAAGTAGTCATCGTTCTATTTAAGACATCACATGAAAGTTGTAAATTTAACTCAAATCTATTAAGTGAAAGTGTAATTTTTTTAGCACCTTTTTCTACTACAGATTGTACGGATTGTATCTGTCAGTTTATTTTGAGACTGATTTTTCTCTAACATTCAACAGGCGGTCGTCATGCTTTTTGTTTTCCGGATTTGAACAATAACCCAAAACGAATGTATTGATGAAAATTATCTAAATAAAAGAATTCTGCACTTTTCGAGTGATACACTGCATGAATACGAAGTACCAATAATAATTGATGACAATCCAAAAATGAGTAACAGGCCTTCAAAAGTCCAAAATTACCTATGTAATTTGTAGCTCTGCTGCTCATTTTTGAGGTAATTAATTTTTTTGCGAAAAGCACGAAAACCTTCAATGGTAGCTAACATCCTAAGCAAATAAACCCTTTTAGAAATAACATAATTTGAAAAATCAACTTCGACTTTGAAGTCGCTAAGTAGTTCCCTCGGGAAACATTCGGTATCCTATCCCCATATGCACTTTTTTTCTTCTAAGTACAATTTTTTCTGCATATTGAAGAATCGTTGTCGATAGCAATTCGCATGCACGCTGTATGAACGAGTATAGGTGAACGACGGAATCCGACAGACATGCTCTCCTCTCATCCAACTTTAATTAGAAATGTTGTTGTTTATGTTGGGCCGCAGTTTGAGTGACGCTGGAGATCTGACGGCGCATATTCCTCCCCCGGATTCCTGCGGGCTGTTTCCGGGACAATCTCCTGCCATCATACGACTCGTAAATACAACCTACGCCGTACATCCAGAGTTACATCGACGGTGATGACAACGCGAGGAAGTCGCTTTATTTCCTCGAGACGTTCGCCGATCGATCCCCAACTAATAGACTGCGGTCATAACTCGCCTACGAAATCGGACGTTTTCCTCCCCCAGGAATCTTAACGGAAACGTTAACAATTCCGTCGCAGATCAATTATTCAACTTTCCATTTAGGTCTTTGCGTGGTTTATTAACCCTCGACTGTAATTTTCGTAAATTTTTCAGGTTTTAATGAATTTTTATTAGATTTTTCGGACCGGAAACCGTGGGCTTTTTTATCAGTTCGCATTCTTCTCATCCTGAAACTTCCGAAGGATTTACGCGGACCTAAGCACTTTAAGTAAGTTAATAATGACTTTAGAACTGAAGGAGGTGGCGCAACAGGGTGTGAGAATAAGTATACAGGGAATAAGGGTGTCTCTTTTGATATATGTACACGTTCCTGTTTCCCCTGCCCATCTCTGGAGAGACGAGCAGGCGCCACATACAGAGTGTCCACTTGGAAATGTATAAATCACGATTATAGAAAGCGTATTCAATATTTAGCAATAAATAACAGTGCAAGAAGAAAACCTTGATAACTCAAGGGGACTTAAGAAGAGATTTGTTGTGAAAATCACGAAAAAGAGAAATTATTTGAACATCGTTTTTGATAAATTTACGTTGCGCATTTTCTTTAGTTTTCAGAATTCCAACAATCGCATTTAAGATATAGTGCATACAGGGACAACATTTAAATTCGTCATAAAGGGAGGCTATGAATATCATTCTGTCTCATCTAAAAACTACTGGAAAGATAGAGACAGAACGATTTTGCCATAGCCTCCCTTTATGAAGAATTTAAATAATGTCTCTGCAGAACTATCTTTATTTGACAATATTTTTGAGTTTGGCTCTGAAAATCTGTAAGCTAAAAAGGACATTTAGAGTGGTGCAGCGTGGTTTTGTTGATAAACTCCTAATCAAAAATGTCCGGTTGATTGGTGGTCAATTATCATTTCTCATATGCTGAAATCGAATCACTCTTATTGCACCTGTGACGTTAAATTTTGGAGGGTGCAGGGTGATCCGCTTCGAATGATCACCCTGTAGGGGGCGAGAGAGGCGCTTCTTCTCTCCCTTCTTTCCGCCCTAAAAAAGCACGTCGGCACGTCGAGATTTGATTTCATAAAAATGCATGTACTACACATAAGGCGACACGTAATATTATTTATGGCGGCAGTTTCGTGTATGGTGTGAAGGAAATTCCGCGCTCAGAAGCCCCCACACCCCCGAAAAATTCTAGAGGGGCCCGTTTTTCACATTTTCCCGCGCAATTTTTATCTCGTTGTTCACAAATAATAAAGGTAATGAGACGGGCCCCGTCAGCGTGATGGATAATACCCGGGCAAGATAATAACGCCCGGAGTCTGATTCCGGATTTTTAGTTGCGGCTTTGGATTTTTTCCGCCGTCATTATCGCTCCAGCAGAGGTCAACAGATTTTGGTCACAAATAATTGAATAAATATGTTGTCCGGCCCAGATTCGTGTTTTATTAGACGCGACCGGTCAATATCGGAACATTCCGTCATGTTAAAGGTCACGTAATGATAGATGGCATTTAATTCGGGCTTTAATCATCATCCCGGAAAATATACGGAATTCCTCTGGCATCGGCCGAGGGAGTGCCGCGTTATTGAGTCCGAAGACATCTGGCATTCGTCTGGAACACGCGGCACGTGGTCTCTGTGGAAATTATCGACACTTTTTTCGACCATCTTCTTGTTTCGATTTTTTCGCTTCAGTTATCATCGTCATTGCGCAACGACTGCATACAGCAGCTTGCGAACGTGCCCGCCATCTACAAGATGTCTCACTTTTTCCACTCGAACGCCGATGACGCTCTACCCGGGAGTTGCATAAGAGATACGACTTACCTGTAACAAAAAAAAAGTACGGTTAGTATAAAGGGGCGCAATAAAATCGACATTACACGTAAATATTTGTAACATATTTAGCGCCTCCCATTAAAAATTCCACGCAATAAAACATTAACTGCAGCATAAAGCTGCATGTAAAATTGTTTACATAACGATAATTTTATTACACCGGCGTTTGGCCCTCTGATGATGAGGATATTCCATTCCTATCATGTATGTTTATTATAAATTAAAACGGCGTTGGCACCGTAATAGAGTTGGACATACAATAACGCGTAAAAAATAGAACAACCGCATGTTAATTATGAATTGATTTCATTAATTAAGTTTCATAAGTATCATTCCATTCTATCAGGATATAGTTTTGTTACGCTAATCGAAGTTGCGACAGCTGGCTTATAATGAATTCAATTCGGCGAGAGAGGACTTAATGATGGGCGCCAACATTAGTTTGAAATTTATGCACTTTCGTTCGCGTATATCGCCGGATAATTTGTATTCAAAATGCGAATACTGGACCAACAAACCCAGGGCATACACGCAAAAGGATAAATTAGTTTGCTCCACATATCCACGTATATTTCAAATTCTGAGGTGGGTGTCTAATCTAACTGAACCACTGTTTAAAAACAACTACAAGTTGGGTTATTTATTATAATTTGTTCGAATTTGCCAAATAAGGTCATGGATATTAGTCAAGTTGGTAAAATATTGATCCGTTTAATAGTTATTGATCTCATACCAGACGTCCAATTTTAATAGATTCCGCACTATTTATGGCTTTAATTCTTGAATTTATTCGAATGGTATTTGATTTATTTTAAGTCGCATTTAAAGCCAGTTATCATCATTTAAAATTTTATAAAGTTATGGATAATATGTAATTAGGCAGTAAATTCAACCATTACTGCCATCTATAAGAAGTAGTTTGTAAATTTAGAGACTTTGGAAATGTACGGAGAACCTTGCATAAATCATTTTTGCAGATGAAATCAATAAGAAAGAAACCTCGAAAAAACTAATTAATCTATTTGTTATGAGTGTTATCGAGGGATCACTAGGTTTTTACTCTTAGTTTAAGAATCATACTTATGAAACCTAATTCGAGGATGAAAAGATCATTACCTCGATCATTACTGAAAAACTTTTGCATGGAAAATTCATTTGAAATGATTTCTACAGGAACTTTGTCGATAATTTACAGATTTGCTTGAAACTGTCAACTTGGAAACAGAATCAACAAATTCGGCAAGGATATGTCAAGCTGAATAGGTTCAATAACGTCACAGAATACTATCCAGAAGTGACACTCGGCTTGCCGCCTTTGATCTTTTGGTGTCAAATATTCGAGACCTTGACCCGTAGGATTTTGTAGGGATATCTGTCATTTTCTGTGATTCGCGCAAAATGTGTATGTTTGGTTGCATAACTCCAAGGGGCAGACTTTTAATACTGTGAACTATGACAGCTATTTACCGTCAGAAGTTACATCCGCAAAATTATTATTAAGAAGTGTATTAATTATTCGGTGTTTGGTGGTGTGAAAAGCATGAAATTGTGGCAAACATATAAATTATTTATTAATCAAGTCGTGTCACATGCGTCAAGTTGACGGAAATCCCTACGAGTTTCGCGCGTGCGCATGTAAAATCCGCCTCGTCTAGAAGCCAGTTTGTCACTTCTGGATAGTATTCTGTGATAACGTATCAAGAATCTAATTATTCATAAGTATACATTTTGAAAAATCTATTGCGAATTTTTTTAATTCATCAAATTAGCCAAATACTTTAGAAATTGTTTGAAATTTACCCAATACAGTGAAGTCGTGATATAATATAGGGAATCACCCCAAAGTGTAGACACAAAGTTTGTTCATTAAATCATGACGCAATTCTATGAATAAATCTATGGATCAATGTGAAATATGTATTGTTGGGTGCATTTTGCTGGCTGTGGCATTTTTGCCATTACTACAGAACAAACCAATTATCTCCGATTTTTCTAAATTTAGACCTATAGAAAGTGAACAGGCCTTCCCAGAATTAGTTCCCTATATCGCTATTACTCTAATGTATTGTTAAAATTGAAGAGATTCCCTAAATTTACTTCTATCGTCATACAGCGTGTCACACTTAACATGAAGACAGCTCTGTAACTTTTTAGTTTCTGGGAGCAGAGCTTTGAATTTTTCTACAGTCCTAGTTCTTCATGAGGGACATCTATTGGGGTTATACACCTTATCAAAAATTGTAAACTCTGCCTACTGGGATCACGCGAATGGAGCGATTTTTCAATATCTTGCTTCGCGATCAAGATATCGAAAAATTTCATTCGAAGAAGTAGTTCTGAATCAAATTTTGACCCTAAATACCGAGTTTTGTGACATAATTCGCATTTTGAGTATCTTGCAATTTTCACATTTAGTCCCAAAAAATCTGTCATTTTAGATTCTGATCTGATGAATTTGATTGACATGAAAAATGAATACTTGAAGTACCTGTTCCTAATGTTTGTCATCTGAATCACAGCTTTCTAGCTAATACGGAAAATGAGATTTTTTGGGACTAAATGTGAAAATTGCAAGATACTCAAAATGCGAATTCTGTCACAAAACTTAGTATTTAGGGTCAAAATTTGATTTAGAACAACTTCTTCGAATGAAATTTTTCGATATCTTGATCGCGAAGCTAGATATTGAAAAATCGCTCCATTCGCGTGATCCCAGTAGGCAGAGCTTACAATTTTCGATGAGGTGTATAACCTCAATAGATGCCCCTCATGAAGAGCTAGGACTGTAGAAAAATTCAAAGGTCTGCTCTCAGAAACTAAAAAGTTACAGGGTTGTCTTCATGTAAAGTGTGACACGCTGTATAAATATGATTTAAAATATTTGCAGGAAATTAATTAAGTTTTTTCTCAGACAAGTACCT
The DNA here is from genome assembly GCA_949788335.1 of Salpingus planirostris. Lineage (NCBI taxonomy): Eukaryota > Metazoa > Arthropoda > Insecta > Coleoptera > Salpingidae > Salpingus > Salpingus planirostris. Next base: position 2,127,243 of record OX460918.1, on the reverse strand, counting down.
ATTGTCATATTTGAGAAGGAAGTGGGTGGTGAATAGGATTACAGGAAAAAAATAGCCGTATGAGTATGAGTACATAATCCACCGGAGCCGGACATGCATGGCTGTCAGAAATCGGCGCGCTCCTGTAGCGCATCATTATAAATTGAGCTGTCAACGATGCACAAAAGCTCCAATTAGTCAGGTAATTAATTCGATATGAGCTCGACTCGAATGGCAATCTCGAAATGATCAAACGCCACTATTACACACGCTCGCACTAAACAGACATTATACACACTGCAAGAGAGCGACTTTAAACCGGGGGTCGTTATCGCACATCGTCATCATCATCAGCGCCGACACAGCCCCTAATTGATTTACTTGTGTTCTCTCGCTCTCTTTATCGCGGAAAATCGCACAGAGAAATCGCGTGCTCCGCCTCATCCATCCAACGAGACTGAACCGGAGAGGAAGGATATACAACTAACTACACACTCATTATTACGTGTAGAAACGCGGTGACGACATAAACAGAAATGAACTGCATTCGGATATACAGTAGACATCTCTTATTCCGAACGGCTGAATGCAAGGTGTTCGAATTACCGGAGTCAGTGTAAATAATGCAAACTGATACAGTTTCCGACAATTATTAAGGAACATCAAAAGAAAAAACCATACGTATAAATCTAAAGAAAAAAAGAAACTACGAAATTGAATTTGGGAATATTATAAATTTTTGTATGCTTTTTAGGCATTTGTCTCGACTTTTGGTTACTTTTCAAAGTTTTCCAAAATGACCCATAGTTCTTGGAAAATTGTACATTGCTGGTTTTTGAACGGATTACGGAACTTCTAGGACCCGATGTTCGGATTACTAGAGGTAGAGGTGCGGTGGTTTCGGAATAAAGGGTGTCTACTGTATTCGTCACCAATTTATTTGTCAGTTGGTCGTCTTTTTTAATTGAGGGGTGGAATATCCAAAGACATTTTTTTTCGCAATTCAGGCACTAAACTGTTTTTTTCCCAAGGGTAGGTTGGTAGGTAGAAAGGTCACCACTTTTTTCTCCTTTGGGAAGAAACGAAAAACAAAATTTGGATTGAAAAATCTAAAAATATGAAAAAGTCAGTTTTCTGTTGATACGGTTATTTTCAAAGCATTCCAATTGTAAGCTCAGTGGGAAATGGGTCAATTATTTGGATTTCTATTTTAAAAATTGCGACGGGAATGTAGTGTACAAATTTTCGGGAATGTGGGGATGCGAAAGTGTTGGATAAATGTGGGAATGTATGGAAATGTGTGGGAATGTGTGAGAATATATGAGAATTTCCGGGAATGTTTGAGAATGATTGGAAATATTTGAAATTTTTTGGGAATGGTAATGAGGTGTACAGAATTTTCAGTCGCGGTTGCCCCCTCAGACTACTGTTATCTTTTTCCGAGTCTTTTTCGTTACGGGGTTGTATGTCACTTTTGTCCATAGATTCCTAATAATATTTACTAGGTGGTCAACTCCTTGACTTTCTTTACCAGATTCATTTTGATATAATTTTTCAATAGTATATGTACTTAGTTGAAATTGAGGTTATTAGAAACAACTACGAACTGCATTTTTCTCAAAAAAAAAAACAAGAAACCAGAAAAAAGACTAACTTCTATCCAAAGTTCGGATTACTCTGGAGTTTCGGACTAACTGGTGTGTACTGTAATGGAGTGTAATGCTCTATTACGTCACACCAGTTAACTTGTGGATTGCATTAAATTCGTATGTTGAAGCCCGAATTGATCCTGGGCACAAAGCGAAGTGTGCCTTTAACAACTACACGGCGCACCCCCCGACATCCAGCTCAAAGTTTCGGGGGGCCCTGGAGGGAATTAGGGCCTCGCCATCGCGCCACTAAGCCCGTTCCCGTTTGCCGAGCAAATATCATCAAAGACGCGGCTATTTATTATCCTCTCTTCCGACTTTTCCCCGATCTCCATAAGCGCGCTCGCGGATAGGTTATGGCCTTTTGCATCGGACAGCCCATGGCAACGTCAAAGGCGAAGATCGGGAATCTCATCGACCGGCTCGTAGGTGGAACTTGACGAAATCTCTCGGCGCTTTCACGACTATGAGCAGATTATCGGGTATTACATTGTGTGAAAAATAGCCCCCCCGTCTCGGAACTTCATCTGATAAGAGGCGGCACACCAGACGTTCTGTCGTGATTCATATCGTCCGTCCATTTCCAGTGCCTCTTCCTCTTCGGCGCGCTTTCGCGTCTCATTATAATAATGCGTTATTGAAACGGAGACGGGAATTGCACAATCTCGGCTTTTCCGCGTACGCTGAATCACCGGTGCCGTTTATTTCCAGTTAATTTGTGCGTTTTTCCGGTACTGATGCGCTTTCGATTGATTTATTGCCCGGCGATAAGCCATTAATTGATACTGCGACTATTAACGTGCATTTCTTCGCTTCACGTCCGCCATAAACGGGACGAATAAGTCACGTTTGATTCGCCGATTTTACATTAATCGTTCCTTCGCATATTTTAATACCAAGAGTGATTTTACTAGAATTAAGTAAATATTCCATAATAATGAAAATTGTCGAGGGGCAAACACCATAAATCCCTTTTCTGCAATAAATCCCCATAAATCCTGATAAATTCTCATAAATCCTTGGAAATACCAATAAATCCCCAAAAATCCCAATAAATCCTCGGAAATCTCAATAAATCCTCGGAAATACGTATGAATCCCCGGAAATCTCAATAGGTATACTCTCAGAAATCCCAATAAATCTCCAGAAATCCTCGTTAAATTGTACCGAGTGTTGATTTGTGCGTTTTTCGGCTATTGATGCGCTTTCGATTGATTTATTGGCCGGCCGGCGATAAGCGACTATCAACGTGCATTTCTTCGCTATACGTTCGCCATTAATAGGCTGAATAAGTCACGTTTGATATTCGCCGATTTTCCATTAATCGCATATTTTAATTGGTATAATTTTTGAGCGATCGGTTTATGCGTAAATACCCTCGATTTAATTTTCGCCGAAAGTGGGCCATCGTAATTATCGTCATCAAGCTCATCTGGCGTTTGATCGAGCCGCTCGCTCTCTGTTTCTATTAATTCTATTTCCAGAGGAAATCCATTTTCGCGCATCAAAACCGTTCGAATTTTTGCGACTCCCTCATCACCCTCATCATCGTCCCGCGAGGTCGCATTCGTAATTGGTTTGATGTAGCAAAAAGAGTACAACCGCAAAAGCACCCTCTCCGATTTTTTTATTTTCGCATAAAAGTGGATTATAATTATCTCGTTTTTTAAATTTATTAGCCGCATTAGCCTTTTCAACGCTCGGCCTCATTTTTTCCTCCGCCATAAACTAAAACCGACCTCGTATTTCTCGAAAAACGAGGAAAAAAAAACACATGAGATAAAGCCTCTTCCATCATTTCGTCTGGCGGTGTGTTATTAGAATGGGGTTGAATTATGCCGATACCGCTCTTTAATAAAAAAGGTGGGCGCGCTGACGCCATAGAATTATTATCGCCGCGAGCTTCAACTTTCATGAAGCTTTTAGATTTTACATTCGTAATCAGTTAAACGCCATCGAACAAAAAATGACCTAAATTTGAAAGTTCCTAGTTTCACTCCCACTCGGATAACTGACGGTTACTGCAACACATGCACATTTCCCTCCATACATTAAACGAGTAGGTACACATATGGAATACCTATCATAACTCGTAATATGCAGATATCTCAGCTCTTACTATTTCACGCGCTGGTATCCAGATGATTATGATGACTGCCAATTTATCGAGCACCGGCATGATGTATTCAAGCCAAGCCGTGAACTTTTCCGCATATCTGCATAAGTACACGTCATTTTGGCAAACGTCCCGAGGCGGCGCATTTAATATGCAAAAAAATGGTAACTAGTTTTGTCATTTGGTTTGTAAATTGATTGGAACTACTTGTAACAATAATGTGAATGTATGCCGCACAGGTACGCCAACATAATAACAAAGCAACAAAAAGCTCAATCCATATATGCCCAGCAAACAGGAGAAAAAGTAAAAAACGACGTTGAATTTAAAAAAATACTCGCGTACGTGGAAAATGTAATTTTCGAAATTGCGTGGTGGTTTCACTTCGGGGTGTATTATTATCGGACTTTGGCATGGTAAAAATATCAAGCGAGTGAGAAAACCAGCTCGATTAAATTTAATGAAACAGCGTTATTTGTATTTTTCATATGTCGCATTCATTTGATTTATTTATTATTCAATTTCCATAAATTCGAAATCTCATTAGGTATGTGCATGCATACACTATTTATCTATTGTCGTTTTATTCTATTTAATTCGATTCCTTTATCTGTATTCAAAATGGATCATTAGGGTCATCATTCGTATGAAGGCGGCAAAGATCTTACGGAATCTCATTACGAAATTACAAAGTGCTTACAATGTATTAGAAATAGCAGGTGATTCAAATTGTGACGAGTTTTTATGTTGCCCACATGTATGAATGATTAAATCGAATCAAGTCAATCTAAAAACTGGGTCGGTCATCCCGGACGAAGTTACGCCAAACGACATGCGATTAAAAATCGATGGCATGGAAATAGAAAGCTAAAAAAGCACTTTTCAATACGTTTTCCCCAGTCGGATCACTCTATAAAAGTGGAGAGTACATTTCGGCCGGAAAATGTACATTTGAAAATTCGAATCCTGTCGATGCATTCCGTGCATACATGTGCGTGTACGCAAAAAAGACGGGAAATGTTAAAAGTGGTGGAGGAGCGTCATTGAAAACCGATTTCAAAAGTAATTTGAACAAAGCGACGACCGCTCGGAAATTAGCGGGCAAAATGGATCCCCCTGCAACGACTCGTACACTAAACGAGAACCCCGAAGGTAAATCACAAAGGGTAGGATAGCGTGAGTTCACAAATAGTTTTTTCTACAAGAATATTCAGATACGTCCATTATTATAATATCGAAAAATTACCGACCACTTCCGAGCCCACACATAACACGGCGAGCTTGGAATAAATTAAATTCTCTGCTATTATTAGAAATGCACTTCCACCCCCTCCTTCCATTATGGAAACTTTAAAAAATCAGAAAAACTATTCGATTTGTATACAGGGGTTTCATTCAAGTTCGGATACCACGTGACCTACTGAAAGTATGCAACCCAGCGTAGCAAGTAAAGTCGAAATTGCCCAAATAAAACCACAAGAATTGAAGAACACTGGTGGTTTTTGAGCAAAAGTGTTGATCATTATATTTTTGAATGAGTTTTGACACTTTCTGCGATACAATGACCTGGAATGCGAATTCATGAGCACTTGCAGTGCAACTTATGACAAGGTTGTCGCCTAATCCCACATATTCCACCTAATCCGTGCAGGTAGGTACGAGAATACGGTCTGAAGAGGAAGGTTCGCGTATTACAGCGACTACCTACATAACCCGCCGCGACCTATTGATTTACAATGTATTTAACTTGACTCACGTACGTTATAAGCGCCCATGTTCCAATCTAAGCGAATTACTGCGAGAACACGAACCCAACGTGTGCGAATTGTTTTAGACTAAACAATGTTTAATAGCCCGGTCACACCGAAGTTGGATTATATACGTTTCATGCACGGAGGAGGACGGAGTAAAAGGGCCGTATTGCGTCAGGTGCACCGTTTTCATTATTATTGCCGGCCCTCCCCGTTAACCTCTTTGGGAGAAACGAAATCCGACAACGTTCACTCGTGCACACCACTCGCCTCATTCATTAACATTTTCTAGACGTATTATGTGTTTTAGGTACTATGAAGGCGTATAAGAAACACCTATTTGAAAACGGTTATGATTTTGTAATTTCACTTGGAATTTTCGACGTGAACTCGGGATTTCGGGCTAAACACGGAATTTCAGAGTAAAACTTGAAAGTTTTTACTCGAGTTTTTGTTGAAATTCGGAACTGTTGCCTATAACATGAAATGAGTAGATCTGAAAGCATAGTTCACAGAACTAAGTCAAAAAAAATTCTCATAGTCAGCATTCGGAATTTTGAACTAAAACTCTGAATTGAACTAAAAATTTTTCAACTTAAACTTGGAATTTCGTACTGAAACTTGGAATTTTTGACTGAAATGGCGAATTTATTACTTGAACTTTGAATTTCCAATTTATGTTCGAAATTTTTGAGCTAAACTTGAATTACACTAGGAATTTTTGACTTGCCTACAGAATTTCTGACCTAATAAACTCGGAATTTTCTACTTGGATTGGAAATTCAGACTTGAAGTCGGCATTTTCAACGTGAACTAGATTTTTTTAAACTCAGTTAAAGTGTGAATTGACATTGGGATTTCCTATTTTTTCGCCTGAATGCATGTGCGGTATATACAGTATATCAAATTCTGAATTCAAGTCCGAAATTACAAGTTTAAGTAAAAAATTCGAGTTTAAGCCAGAAATTCTGGGTTTCGGTCAGAAAATCCCAGTTCAAGTAAAAAATTATGATTTTTTTTTAAATAAGTGCCTATTTCGATTTTTTAACTAAAACTCGACCAAAAAATGAATCGTTATAATTACAATCAAAACGCAAACTGTCCTAGTAGTGTGAAAGCAAGCAGGAGTTTTTATCAAAAGAGAATTTTTCAAGAAATCATAAATTAAATTACTTCCTATTGTATGTATAAAGTCGATCTGGGGACCGAGTCGGGGACACACTGTATCAGTATTATAACTCAAAAAATATGAGCCCCGTGATTTATGATAAATGCGTCCTTTGGTTATTCCAGTCATCTCGATCTTAATCTGGAGGTGGCTCGAGCCCACCTAGGCCTGCAATTCCGTCCTCATAAAGGCGAGATACGAATAATAAGATATAGTGAGGTCAATAATGCGAGGGGCAAAGGCGTGAAATTCACCGCCATAATTCGAGATTACGCCTCTCGGACCGCAAAGCCCCCCAAATAAATAAAATACGCCGTGCATTATTATAGTCCAAGTAAGTGCGTGGGCATCGAAGGCTAGGGTCTTCGCCATAATAATAACGATGATGATAATAATTTGGATGCGAAAGGCCTACGATCTCTGGTACTTACTTACTTATCTACCTACTCGGCGGTAACTATATCGAGAACGTGCTCCACGATCCGCTAATCACTCATATTTATAGGGATAACGAGCCCGGATCACCCGGAATCACGAAACTTAGGGCACAACATGCGATATGCTAATAGGGCGCTTTATATTCTATCGATTTTGAACGAGGGTGGGCTCGTTCTCTTCCCTCTATCTGGTTAATTGGACGGGAGGAAGTGGTCATCCCGTTAACGGCCAGATTTATCTAGACTCGATTTTTGCCAACGTTTCTCCGATAATAAGTAGCAACAATGTAGGTAACCTGAATCTGTCATAAGGAATACTTGTTACTCTGATGGCGTGGAACGTGTTGAAAAATTGATCTGCTCCCAATTCTCGGGTATTTCTGTAGAACAATTATTCATTTTCCTTAAATATTTCAACGTATAAGTAAGTCATGGATTTTAGTCGAATTTGTAAGTCCTGTTAACGTAAGTGAGTTAATTTATGAATTTTATTCAAGCTTTTGACGTTTTTAAGACCAAAGGATTTTGGCCTCAAATTACCTCAAAGCTTTACTTAATCTCGCCCGCCGGGATGTTGTGACAATCTTAACGAATTTATTTACTCGAGAAAAATTCGAGAGGGGCAACTTTGTCAAAAGTATTCGAAAACGGATTACAAAATAAACGGTTATTAGTTCCGGATACGTAGCATGAATTTATTGTTACAATTAAGGACGGATTTATTATGTATCACGGTGCGATAAAGAAGGGAAAGGTCTCTTCTCGCATTTCGCGCCCAGAAATTATTCGACGACCGAGCGGTCACTAAATTAAGTTAATTAACAGAAGAGGACGAGGGAAACGGAGAAGAGTGGGAAAGAGCACAGGGAGTACACAGTTTCGCACTGGTGAATTGGCCAAATTAACGGAGAGCATTCGAAAATTTATAACACCATCATCACCACCGTCCAGAAAACGAAACAACCGACTCAAAGGGCCAAAGCCCGACCGAGTCCAATTATTAAGTTGTCGAAAAAGATGATGCACCACCACCTCGATTGAATCGAATTCTTTCACGCATTTATTTTGTTCGACTAGAAATCCTCGAAGAATTACCAAGTACAAAAAGTGAAAAACGGAAGCAGGTGGAAATTTCCCCACCAGTTACTCTCACTATCCATTATGGCCCCCGTGGTAAAATTACTTTGATGAAATTTCTTGTCAAAGGTGTTACCGAGTGAGCTCTCTCTACTCGTATTACAGGAAATTATAATTTACGGTGCGATTTACACGGAATATTCGCACCGATGAATAAATTTAAATACTTATTCAAAAAGTTCTCAGTAAAAATGGTAGAGGAAAATTTAAATGAGAGGAACTTCGTTTGTGTGTTGACCATTATCACACGAAATAACGTACGCATGCATTCACAAGTATTAGCTTCGAAAATTGCCAATTATTACGGTGAGGTTTTTACGACGAACCCTGTAGCTCATTCATATTTACCATCAATCAAATTAATTTTTGGGAGGCGCGGATGTGTTTGTGGCATCGAAATCATAAATCTTCCGCAAAATTGCAATTTCTTTATCGTCGAGTTATTCTCATGGAATAATCGCATATATGGCAAGCGGGATTAAGAAACAAACGTATGTTGAATAATAATAGAGAAATGTGGGAGGAAGTCGATGACTGTGCATTCATATCCACCTGGACGAAACCTAAGACAATAAAAAGACAAGAGGAGCTACTGGGAATTGTGGTGGGTAGTTTATCCTTGTCCTTGACTGTATTATAGTAGAGAGAAGACGTGTCCACGTATAATAACAGTATCCTTTGACCCTCGTGGGATTTCGACACATGTTCCATTATATCTGGTTAATAAAAAAATCTGACGGGATCAGCATCACCCCTGAAAATTGATGAAAAAATTTGCATAAACTTGTTCCAGAGAGCTTATTTTCTTCAATATATCGGTTTAGAACTCGACGATGTCTTCGATGGGTCTTATCCTCTCTAATATGAAATTCTTCGCTTCTCTCACATACTTCGAGTGGAGTTGAAAAATAAAAAGTGCAAAATAAACGAAGCCCGTCGTTCCGGCGTAAGTACCGAGACGTGCTGTCCGAAATCCTATTAAAAATCTTATATTGGATGAGACGAAGGAACTAATTTCAAGAAAAACGGTTATGTCGGTAATAATAATAAAAGTCGATAATTTTTAATTTCGCCTCATCTCGGAAAATTAAATTATTAGTCGGGGACTTTTGTGGTCGAAATTAGAGGACGATAAATAAGGTCGCAGGCCGCCTCGAGGTACGTTCAATTATGTTCTCGACGGTGGAGTGGATCTCTCGTTGGTGGCGGGCAGATAAAAAGCGACAAGTAAATATGAAGTTCCATTTTTAATGGGACGTTTTCCGTTTATATCAACGCTTTCCGTCCCAAGCCACGTACCGCAATAGTTATTTGTATCGCCACTATATACACCCGCTCGAGAGCTTTTTCAGCGAAAGCTCCTCCAGGAGCTTTCCTGCCGAATCGATTCGCACACACGCCGCCGTCATCGTCCCGGCAGTCCGAAAAGCGGGTGAAAAAGAGACGAATTAAACCGGGAAAAAATCGTCGAGGAGAGCCAATTCTGTTAATAAAAACGCGGAAAAAATTCCTACGAGAATTTTTCCGGCCCTGATGACGAACAAAAAAAAACACGCGAAACGAAAATGGGGGGTGGATGAGATGGGCGGAAAATCGAGCTTTTTGGTTTAGAAATAGAAACGTGCGTGTACCATTATTGTGTTTGCTCGACTGGCTTAAATACATAAAGTCCTTATAAATTCGCTCTCGTGGAAGATAAATGTCGGCCTTTGTGAGGCACTCTCCGCGATTTCACCTCATCCCCCACACAATAACAACAACCGACCACTACATTATTTCTGAGATTTTGTCATCAGGCATCATCATCGATTGGGAAATTTCTTTCCCGTGTCACTTTTCATAACAATCGAGGTGGCTGAAACGTCTTTTATTTCGAAACTGTTACATAATGGATCTGGTGATTTCATTATGCACAGGTCCACAATTTCACAAAATCTAAGAATGAAAACCGATTTCAAATTGTTAAAGTCATCGTTTATATATTGTTAAATCATTGATGTTAATCGTTTAGTTGGTTTAAATCGTTAAATATTGTGTGATTTAGCATTTTTAACAATTTAGGGATTTTCGTTTTTATGAAAATTTGAGTTGGCATTTCCAAACTTCAAAATTAATTATGATAGCGGTCAATTTTCTTTCTTTTGTATGTTCGTTTTTTTGTATGTTTTCGCAAGTAATTTCGTGGTGTTGAAATGCGATGTGGTCGTCGGGAAAATAGTGTACACAGCTCGTTGGAAAGTTTTATTTTGTGGCTCATGGGTTATGAGTTCCAAACAATACAATAATCCTAGTCGTGCGGAATATTGCACTTTCTCGAGACGTTGTGTAATGTAATGTACTATTCCATCGCTTCTTTCGGGCCTCCCATCTCGAAAACCGTAAATCACTTGACGAAATTCAAGAGTGTCCGCACTCAATATAATACAGTTTAATGGGTGTTTTCTTAATTGGCCGACAAGAATCTCGGGTGATTTAGGACGTCGTCAATGGCGCTCAAAACAAAAAGTCCACCCGCCACGAGGGACGCGTTTAATTAGGTAAACGCGTCGCGCTCAAATCCATCGCTTTTACTTGACCGTAAACCGTAAAAACCTCTTATTATTGCCGCCGCTAAGTGGTTTTCTATTTGAACGCCGGCACGAACTGAGAACATCGTGCGGCCGTAAAAAGCGCATCTACCGATTCGAAAAAAATTACCGCACCGCGTTCCGTAACCGTAACTAAATCGACTTTAAATTTTAAACTAGACCAAATATTCCAAAAAAATACCCGGAACCACGCGAAAGTTCCCGAGCGCTTCGATAGTTCTCCGGATCCGAAGTTGAGGAATGTCGAGCGCATGCATTCCGGGTTAGGATTGTTGCTCTTTCCGGTAGTTCATTGACGGTATCTAATGTCCGGAGGCGACCCTCGCCTAGGTGAACGGTCGTATCTCGTCAGTTTTATCTACCCGACGTCCATTTCTGGAATAAGCACCGGTTCTAAAGTGTCGTGTGGAAGCTCCTTCGCGCCCGATAAGATACATTGCTACTTTATAAACACTCCGTGCCGATTGCGTCGACTTTTATAATTCAAATCGGAATAGACACGGACTGGAATGATCACAGGCGGAGATCTGTATCTGCATAACCGACAAAAAATCAATTTATATTTTCATTAAGTACGAGTTATTGGATCGAGTGGGTGTCGAGATATTTCACGATTTCAGCACCCGCATTTCCAAACTACACATTATAATACGTTCATATATGACCGGGTGTTTATATCCTTCGGGATTAAGTTATGCAAGTCGGTTGGCCGCCCGGAGACTGTTTTTAATCTGTAATTAACATCGTCTTGCGACTCGGGAGGGCGTCCGTATATTATATCGGCATCGATCGTACGGTATAGGCGAAAGGATCCGCGGATTATATGATTTACGATTTTAGGAGCAGCGGCTCGGATTTGAGGATACCACCTACCTACACATGGCTTTAGACGGGTACAGGATCCGCATACACGCCGAGAAAATTATTGCGCTTTATATTTTGGTTAATACCAGTTTATGCGATTATGCAAATTCGGGGCGTCGATTCCGATTTTATCCTTCGGTTGTGTAAACTGTCACGATAATTAAGATCGGACCGGGAGATTCGAATTAATAAATGGGATCAAGCATACCGAGTATGGAACGTATTTAGTGTAATCTGATTTAAAAGTGAAGGAAAAAATTCGTCATCGTGATGCCTTTTTCGCCATCTTATCCCCGGATCGTCGTAATAAGCAAAGCAGGACCAGGTACACTAAACTCGATAATTTAAGGGACACCTGAAGTATGTGCGCCTAATGTAGGCAACCAAATATACGCGAAATTATAGCACTACGGGCACGTGGACAAAGCTGGCTAGAGAAATGTCCTGTTCATGTGAAAATATGGATGTTTTCGATGAAGAATTGCTTTTTATTGGTCTGATTTTAGAGTAACAATTAATTAAAGTCTTGACCATCAGGGTCCAATAGAGTAATTGCCTGACTCGAAATTATTTTTCTTCGCTCTTCCAAAATACGAGTATCCATGTAGTTTCATACAATAAATTGCTAAAAAGATCATTTTCAACAAAAAGAAACATAATTTTTTCATAAAATATTTGTGGAATGACACATTTCAGACCACAAATTCAAATAGAAAGATCGATTTTTTTGACACAATATTAAGTTGTCCGTAGAAATTCAGTCTATTTCAACAAAGTCCGTTCACGCCGGTACTAAAATTTCGCGTATGTTCAGTTGCCTACCATTCGTCACACGTAATCGAGGTGTCCCTTGAAATAGTTGTCCAAGTGTACGTGTGCGTTCTCCATAATTTCATTAAACGAAATTCTTCCCGGTAGAATGGAAAATTGCACGACGTGTCCGGATATAACCGGAACACGCCCCGGAGTCCTCTATTCTATTCAATACTTATTTTAAAACTCCGAGTACATTTCGACCCGAGTTTCAAGTGTAGTTTTGTTATCGCAAAGGACAATAGAGATGGAGCAGTTGTCACACGTAGTTCCGCCGTAGCGAGTGGTTCGGAAAGTTGCGACGCCATCCAGACCGAATCGAATGAAAATTTCCGACTCGTAATAAATTCAGAAAATTCCATCTGGATAATGACGGCCATACCCATCTAGGAAATCGAGACGGGGTGCACGTGAGAGAAAGAAGCTTCATTATGACGAGATCAAAGCACACGTATGCATCGTTATAAAACCGGAAAAACTCGCGGGATATAGTTGAAGGCTCGTTTTTTCGAATTCGCGTGAATAATTGCGGAGCAGAACGTGAACGGCGACAGATTCATTAAAACAACCGGGTGGAGGGCTGGGGAAAAATGCGAAACGTTCGTTTAATTTTTTTATCCGGGGCGTGAATAATACTCCGGAGCGTGCAATAAAAGTCGCAGTGCTGAAAATTATTAAATAAAAAAAAAAGTATTCGAGAGCTTTTGCGACCGGTAGCCGATCGGGGGCTTCCGAAAGCGACAGCTGTCGTCGTGCGTGAACTTTCCGTGAATTACCTACGCTATTTGGCGTTATTATCGTGGGTAGTTTGTCGGGTCGTTGTCTTAATTTAGCGACGATATAATAAAACTAGGCGTCCTCGGTGTTGCGCCCCTTTTCAGGTCTTATAGGCGTCGGGGCCGCCCTAATATGTTTTACAACATTCTCGAGTTTTACTGCTAATTGTGCGAGACAAGGGAGAGTACGGGCGAAATACGTTGCAGAAATACGCATATCCCGTTCGAGTTTATGATCCTGCAACGATGAAACCAGACCTACCGCCTAAACTAGTAGATCGAGAATATAAAAGTGAGGTAATTATTATACGCGCGCACCTGATATAATACAGCGTGATTCAGTATTGAGGTAGCAATGTTTCAAAGCAGATTCCTTTCGTCAAAATAGGGAACAAAGTTTCCGAAAGTATGGTCCACAAAAGGACAGTAAAGAAGCTATTATTAGGCCCCAAATTCTGTTGGTCACCGATTTATTTTCGCTTATAGCTCGCTTATTACTTTATGGTTTAGAACTTTCAGGTTCGGCATATGCGGAAAACGTTTGAAAAACATGAGACATGAATACTGAGGTGGATGATTAAACGGGCCAAAAAGAAGTGATCGGCAGATAAAAATCAGGATACATGTATCTGTTTCTAATGATTTTTCAGCGTCAGTGTGCTTTTTGGTTTTCAAAAATGTAGGGGCACCTTAGTGAAAATGTTAGGATAGTTTTCGAGATATTCCTCATTTTCTGAACTTTTGCATGAAGGGGGTTGGTAGCCAGAGCGGCAGAAAAGAATGAAACCAACGATTTAGATTTTTGAGCATTGAATGTGAAAACGTCATATTATTGAATGACCACTCGGAGGAAAATTCCATAAAACTGAAAATTAGAGGTCATTTTGAATTTGAAAGTTAAGTTCACGCCGAGTTTTTACGTCAAAAAACTGATTCTGATTTCACAGAAGGCCTTCTGTTATTTTGAACTTTCCGAACTCAAAATTTGTAATTTGTGACGACAAATGTATAAAATTTCGAATAATTCTGGTTATTTAGAAGGATTGTTGTTTTCATTATTGTCGACCACTTCGTCTACCGCCTACCCTTCCTGCAGAAGTTGATGAAATTACGAATATTCCGAGAACTATTAATATTTTCATTACATTTTTTAAATCGAAAAAGCACACTGATGCTGAAAAATCATTAGAAACACTGAAAAATCATAGCGCAACAAAAAAAATCGTGATTTGTTACTGAGACTTTATTTTGTATCCTGTTACCCCGTCACCATTAAATTCAATGGTCATTCAATCTTTAGGTTTTCAATAGTTTTCGGCATACGCCAATCCTGAAAGTTCTAAACCATAAAATAAGCGAGTTATGAGCGAAAATAAATTGTCCACTAGCGGACTCTGGTGCCCAATAACTTCTTTAGTATCCATTTGCGGACCGTATTTTTTCCCAACTTTGACGAGAGGAATCAATATTGAATCACGCTGTTGCTGTATAAAATTATGCCGGCGGTACGGCACTTTTATGGGCAATAATGCAAAACCGTGGCCCATAATGACGACAATAATGGTGATGGTGACCCGATTTTACAACTGCGGGTCTCTGCGTTTGACTCTCGCCGGTCTCTATCGGGGCTTCATTATGTTATACGGCCGAGTGGGGATTTCGTGTGTGTATACACAGACGGATCGAGAGGCATTCCTGCTGGCTCGATTCCAACGGGGTAACCACCGATCATCGTTATAATGGTCCGGACACATGTAGGTGTCCGAGACGGCACCTATAATATCTCAAATCGACGAGCGGAGCGTCGCGACGCTGCGACGTTCGCTCGTATTGTGCGAGGACGCCAAGGGAGCAACGCCGTATGGAGATGATAACTAATTAATTAGAGAGGGATTCGTACCGGGAATTGATTGGATCGGCATCTCTTTTTTATCGGAAATATTCATGGTTTAGATGAAAGATGGTTAGCCAGGCGTATAATGCGATGGTTTAGTACCGCTGAAAATGCGCCCAGGTAGAAAACTGGCATGAAATTTGAATACGATATGGCATATGTCAAAGAAAATATGTACTAAATTTTGGTTGATTATGTAAATATGGAGCCCAAAGTCCAAAAGTTTCCAAAATGCTTGGGAAATTTGTATACAAGATGAGTTTCATGATACAACCGAGGATACAACGTTTTTCTCCAGTTAGAAAAATACGGAAATTCAAGAAATTATCCGTTACTTGTCGAATTTATTTGTCAGTTCACTCCGTTCGTCATTGCTCGTATATTTAAGGGAAAACACAACGGATTTGAGACGTTCTTGGTTTAAAGATGGTTCAAAGTGAAAAAAATCCTATCTCAAGAAAGTTTTTTGACAAAATCCTCTCAACAGCTCCCAGATTTTCTGAGCCGCATTCAAAAATATTTTGAAATAAAAGCCCCAGCTTCAAAAACCGTTTTCGCGAAAGTCGAAAGAAATAACATTAAAATATTTTTAATACGATTTTGGAATTCGGGAAACTTAAGAAAATGCACAACATATAAAGTAAAAGTGAAGCGATTATTGATCAAAAAATAATCTTGAGAAGGGTTTTCTTTTCTATTTAGAAAAATTAAAATCCGTGGTAGGTATTTCCCCTTACTGAAACCAAGATGTCTTTGTCTCCTAGATTCAAATTAATGTCTCTTTGATATACCTTTTGAAGAATTTTAAAAATTTAGGATAAAACAACTTCAAACAGTGCTTTGTTTCTCAAAATTAAAACACAAGAAATCAGAAAAAACACTTAAGTTAAAACTCACTGCATGATTTTTTCATTACTTATAAAATTATTCTGCAATGTATTTTGTTTTAAGTAACCTTGTTTTTCATCTTGATGACATTCCCCTGCTCATGCGCATTCTTTGACAGTGAAAACTCAGCGGCATTCAACATGTTTTTATACTTGCCCAGTGGATGACTTCTTTATAAACCATGGAAAATATTCCATAATTGTGTTTTTTTTTTGGGATGGAAGCTCGAATGAGAGGGTGGGTACCTATCTAAACTAGGGCGTACAGTATACGCTCGACTTGACGCGAAATCTTTAGGGATTTTTTTACGACTCCTCATGGATGTCGCGAAATCGAAACTTATTTTACTTATATACAAAACGCTGGGGCCTCTTCGGCACTTGAAGGAAACTTTGGCAAATCGCTTTATGGCTGCGACAACTCCATTACCAGCAAAGATATCGAAAAAGTTTCCATTTAGGAGCGGAAGAGTTCGAAACACCAGCACACTATCAATACGTTTACACGTCGATTATGTAGGTCCCACAATAATAAATCAATAAAATTCGCTTCTCCGGCAATCAACATGAAAATTTGGCCAGATCCGGATTCTTCAGGATCGTTCAACAAATACGACATCTGGTTGTTGGCATTTGTATACGTATTTTAGGTTTAACAAATTCATCTGTCGACTTCTTCCTCCAATCGGACCTTTCCCAATAGCCGTCATCATAATCACATAATCGTGAAATAAATTACACGAGGTGTCTTTCGTGCGCCGCTCGAATATTTAGTGGGAATAAACGTATAATAATAAAATACAACCAAATATGACAGCCCCCTCGCTAGCCCCCTCACGAATATAATTCATAAAGAAGAATAAATTAGCTCCGCGAGTACGGAATAATGCGGCGCATAAAGTTCCATGCAGCTTCCTTTTTAAATACGTATTTCTATAAGGTACACTTTGCTCCCAATAGTCCGGGAATCTTAATTTCGTCGACATTATCGCATGTTCGCAATTTCATTTGACGCGGTCTTTTTATGAACAAAAATTTCATTATAATATCGCACCGCGACCTGGAAACCTGAAAAATAGAGAAATTTCCAGAATAAATTTAGTTATTGTTGTACATACATACGGTGGAGAGATGTGGGTGGAAAAGTTGAGGTGTTAATGGAATAGAGCGAAAATAATAGAGTAAAAGGAAAAAAACTAAATTTACTCATCACTCTACGAAAATATACAGTTAATTCTTAATTCGAAAACAAAATTCTTGTTTAAAATAATCCACCGTGACGTTCAAAAGTTAAATGCTCGTTTCATTTAGTTTCGGTTTGTTAGTTGCGAGTTGGCGAGAGTGCATTCTGCATAAATTTCGGATTGGATTCGGTTTCTTCGTCATCAAGTTCGCACTTATTAAATCATGCAGATGATGATGGGGCTGAAATTTAAATTTTATGCAATTAAGTATTACCATAGGCGTTACTAATGCGATGCCCCGATAATAAATGCACTTCATTTATGAGTGTGGAGTATCAATGGATGACCCGATGAAATAAATTTGTCCTTTCGGTGATTAGTAACGACGAAAGTCCACTATCAAAACGTCAATCTTTCAGGCAATTAACGCATGTGGTTGACGATGGGAAGTGCCACGCACATGGCTGTCGGAATTTCAAGAGAGGCGCATGTATGCACATACGTCCTTACATACTATCAGCCGAACGCAATTAATAGTTGGTAATGATAATAAATTCGGATAAAAAATCCGGGGAGAAAAACGTGGGGTATAATAAAACGCGAAAGCCGCTTTCCCCTTGGTAATTAATGGGCTTAGATGACAGAAGTGGTTATGTAAGTTCCTGCTTTGACAACTGCTGAGATAAAGACCGCCAGGCGATGATAATGTAACGTGAAAACCAGAAGGTGTTGAAGGATTTATTAATTCCAAAGGTACGGACACCTTTTTATTTCGCTGCGATACGTATTTAAAGCATAAAAGGGTTCCCGATAAAAGGCGAAAATCCAATAAAATTTATATCAAAAGATATCGATTCCGAAACCACTTTCAGGCAAAACATCAAAGACCTCAACGCGCCGTTCTTCCGGCCTCAACTCCAACTAAGCGACAGCACGGAGATAGCAGAATAAGAAAAATGAGTCGGAATCTGTAATTCCAATTTATCCTCATAATAATGAGGTATGCCCGCACAGTAAGGTCGTCTCAGACCCCTAATTCAAATCGAAAATGCGAAAGATTCACTTTTGCACAATGTACCTAATAATAATATAAAGTTACTCTTTTTATAGTCCGCTAATGGCATTTCCAGGTAGGTAATCACTTCTATAAATAATTCTGCTGAATTGGCCACAACTTCTGAGCTAGAATTCACATTTTCATCATCCGCTTTGTTCTTTATACAGTTTCTGCAGATTAGATTAATTGGAAGTCGATGAATGTTGCGGTTATTATCAACGAGTCTGTGGCGTCTGTCTATCTTTAACCGGTGACGAATCCTTCCATTGATCACAATCAGATCGGGGAATAAAATCTATTTGTAATCACACTCTACATCGTGTACACTTACATAATGTGTTACTTATGACGGGAAATCAACCAAAATAACCGCACATGTTGAAATTTATCATTTCGAGTGATTCATTACAAATGCCTCTCTCTTCTCTGGATGTCCGAACGTAAAAACAATCAATTAATTTCGGGAAATAATTAATTTCAAATTTTAATAAGCGACGTAGTCGAGGTGATTAAACTAATTCTATTTCTAATCAGTCATTTTAAATTGAAAAATTCTAATTAATTATGCAAATTTTTCACGCACCTATGCCAACCAACCAACAACTGGATTATCTCGCCTGTGACGTGATGTAAGAGTCTGAAATCTGGCTTAATTTATTTTCTAAAGTCCATAGATTTAAATACAATAAACGTCTACTCGGTTTAATAGCTTGTCTCTTTATAATTGGGAGAGAACGCTAAAATCCCCCGACTGGATGAATAAGATATGTAGAAGATAGGAGCACAAGATTCAAGAGACATTTCAAATTGTACTCGTCAAGTGTAAATTTCAACTGCCTCGTCTTATCGACGTGATGGTGTCGTGCCAGTGAATGTCTCTCCAGCTGTTAATTGTTGTCAATTTTTTTCCGACAGTTTCTATTTATGATGCCGTTCAGAATAATAACACAACAAATCCACATCCTCTCTCTCGCCTATTATGACCGAGCCCGTGACCAAAAAGATACGACCAGAAACGATATTAATAATAATGCATCATGAGTCGTCTGCGAATTACATATTAGGATCTATTTTTATAATGCTCCCGCCTCATTAATACTTTTTGGCAAGTTATTGTCCTTGGAAAACATTCACAATACCCAGGGATCAAACAGATCATGTTGCAAAATACAAGAACTTATATTCACCAGACGTATGTGCGAATATCAACAACTCTCATCATGCAATCGAAAAATACGAATTCCTCTGAAGTCCCAATTAGAATGCCTTTCAATTCTTTGCCAGAATTATTGGGAATTCGTAAGAATTTTACAATAAGCAAATCGAGAAGCAAATCTTTACAGAAGGGTTCATATAACTTTGAAAAAAGTGTACATGGGAATTTCCTTCAAACATTCACTAGAACTTTCCAAATCTTTACAAAGAATCTCTGAACTTTGTCCAAAAGAATCCCCAATTTATATAGACGGATACTACAGCCCATGGAAACATAAAAACAAGCTGGAAACTAGGGTTTTGAGTTATCTTCTTCTTTGCTATCCGAATTTTTGTAAAAGCTTTGGTTCAAAATTGTACAAGTGCCGCAAGAACAACTTCCCTTCTTTTTGAAATGATCAACCCATTGATACTTGGGGTTCAGATCTCTCAGTGAAGCTAGTGAAGGCCTAGTGAGTGCAATTATTTAGGGGGACACAAATTGAGACTAATTTCAAAGCTCTGATTTTACATAGCCATCAGACAAAAATTATGACGATTAATTTCCGGATTAAAGTCTCTGACCCACTTCCTGCTTGCGGTGGAAACATTTTGTCATCGTCGTTGGCAGCACTGAAGGGTTGGCTGTCGTCCCAAGGGGATGGATACCTCCTATACCTCCCGAAGTATGGCAAACTCAATAAAGACGCAGGAGCATAGTATGTACGCTCCTCCATAAGAAATTCTATCCCCGGCTCGCTTTTCAAATCTCATTCCGTTACCGCTTTAACCGCTACTTTACCCAATGAACTTCACAACTACCCATACGGCAATCTCCGGAAATAAAACGATAACCGACCGGTGGTTATAATACCAAAAGTGCGCTTTTGCTCCCAGCCAGATTTCGTATTATCTTTCCCGAGTGTTATTATGAACTCGACCGGAAACGATACGAGCCAACTTTAATTTCTTTTTCTAGATGCGGCGGAAAATTTCAATACTATATCCAGAAAAGTTGGCTCAATTTCCATGTCTTGAAGTGAGAACAAGCAAGAAAAACGACTCGGAATTAAACCGTCGTCAGGTTTCGAATTATTCTCTAAACAGAGACGAGGCGCCAATAAAAACATGTAGTATAACAACATTAAATTAAATATCAATTAAGTATGACAAGACCGTGAATAAGAATACACCTTTGAGATCACGTCAGCTGTTTTTGCGCGCGGCTCCTGGTGAAACTAAACACATGTCGGATGTTGTGTAGGTGGCGAGTATGTTAGGAATTTCATTAAGATCTCATATACACTCTTTTTGGCACCCATAATTTCAATAAATTAATCTATTAATGTCGATCGCGTCGAAAAATAAAATATTTGCGTTGCAGGCATGCCCGAAACGACGTCATCAAACGCACACCGGAAAGACTGACGTCACGGCATTCGAAACCCGGACCTGACACCAATTTTAAATCAGGCTATCATCAAAGCGATCGTTTCTAGAAGTAAACAACTAAAAATCATCCATTAAGTACCTGTATGTCATTCGGTCTATTTTTTTTAAATCTCTATAAAATGCCGCTTGTGGTTTGATCCGATAAGAAGATAATGATCGCATGTAATGATAATGGTAATCGGTGAACGTGTCGGGAGCTCCGATTGATCTCCGGTTGATTATTCACTGTCAGGTCTCGTATATTATGATGACTGCCAATTAAAAAATGAAAGGAAACGCTCGATCATCCCAGCCTCGGCATGTACCGCCGTCATCAAGAGTGGCTGTAAGGGCTTATGAAACATTCATGACTCGAGAAACATCTAGAAACTATAAATATCAAATCGATATAAATCACGGCGAACAATACGCCCATTACTTCGCGGTTGCGATCCTCGAAATTGGCACGAAAGTGGGGTTAAAACCAACCCCGAGGTGAAACCCGTAAGGTTAACCACCTCCGCTCGAAAAAATAACCCATCAACAAACTCCTAATTTCCATAAGAGATAAAAAGGAGGCGCTTACTTATTAGCATATACGTGATTAAAAACCGCCTCGAGGTACGAAATTTTATAAACATCATCAGACGAGATCGGGCTATTTTTAAACCGACCCGGTCTAAATTTGAACCTAGTAAGATATTTGCGAACGTTACGTACGGAATAGTGCAACCGTCAGCTGGATTTATTGCGAAGTTTAGCTTCGCTGATGGATCAAAATCGCAATTGACAATTGATTTCTCAAAGGTTTAATTTTAGATCATCTCGAAAATGCATCGCAGATACACCGGGCAAAAAGCAAACAGGAAGATGAATGCGAGTGTTGTTATACGGGATGATCGTCGATGTTTACAGAAGGCGCGCAAAAACCGAACGTACACAAACCGCAAAAGCCCCCCAGATTCGGTTCTGTTTGGATTTTGAGTCATGTCCGTTACGTTTCATACCTTGTAAGTGAGAATGGTCTTATTATTCATTCAAAATTTGTGTAAGTGTGTTTATTATTACAGAAAATAGAAACATGGAGTTTACTTGATTGAGCAATGAATTAATTCCTTCCGAATACATAAAAATTCAACGTTATTCGAAGCCGACAGAAAAACTATATGTAACTAGTCTATAATTCAGGCAATTATTGAAGAGTCCATGTTTATGGCTTGCGAGCGAGGCAAATAAATTGAACGAGTCAATAATGCCAAATTATGGACGAGTGGCATACAAGATTTTACGCTCAACTGCTTCGGATGTGTTTTTTCTTCAAAAATAAATCGAAAAACACCTGTATGGCATATTGTAAAATATGCTTTGGTCAGTTAATTCTGACATTTATTAAATATAAAAAATAGACATTTTGATTTATTTAAATATTGTGTTGAATAACCTAGGTGATAAGCCGCAGTGGCCGTTATACGTCACCATAACGGACTAGTCCATAAAGAGCCACTTTATGGACGACAAACAATGTCATAATACTTGACATTATGTTCAGTTGACCATGAAATCGGTTAACCTAATTTCAAAAGTCCGCATATCTGTTTACATGATTTCGCGACAGAAAGGTGGTGCTACAAAGCAGAAGTAACCAAAAACGTCAAAATTTAGTTCCGCAGTACAGAACTGTGAATGGACTGTATGTATCCGTATTTTCCTACCGTTATACGGCTAATGGGCTTAAAATTTAATTAACAAAATGACCACACGCAAACAGGTTCCTACGCTCCGGCGGAGGTCGGATGCATTTGATTTGTGCATCGCCACTGTCTTTTGACCGGAATGTCTCGAATTATCCGGTGGCCCGGAAAACTATTCAATTTAGTTCGTATGCAGAGGGTGCAAAGGGAGATTTTGAAGGGCAGTCAAAGCGGTTTTTTACGTTATTCCTGACTTTTTAACGCCGGTGGTCGGGACGACAGGTCGATGCTTACCTGAAACAAAAAGAATTGGCCGTTAAAAAAATCGCACTGAAATTGTTAAGCGTTTTATTAAACTGCGATGATGTCACGACTATTAGCGAACAAAACGTTTAGGGTCACCGGCATTTTACGTTTTGTTTTGTATCTTTTGTACCCTGATAGATAGTCCACGTGTTATAAGCCCGTTGCGTTAATAAATTATTTGCCGAGATGTTTATCGTCCAAAACATTGGCGCGTATCATCGCGGTACGCCGCATTTTCCTCCGAGTAAAAATAGAGCTTACACCTTTTCCCGAATTGCTTATTATAACGGAAATCGACGGAAATCGAAGACGGATCACCTTGCGCGACCTTAGGGCGCCGGTTCGTCCATTTTTAAACGTGCAATAATAAAAATAATTGGAACGAAACGTGCGCCTCCGGTAGCCGTTCGAAATTACGCATCGAATTGCCGCCCACTTTTCGCTTTTAAAATCGACCGTGATGGCAAGAGTTCGAGTTCGGTCCGTGTTGTTAAAATAATAAAATCGGCCCACGACGTGAGGTGCACCGCGTGCCTCTCTCTTATGGGTGGGTTCCGAAAATGTTCCGATATCGAATTCTTCCTATCCTCTCTCTAAATCTGTCGTACGAAATGTTACGATACTCGAGATGACGGCCGGTGAGACAATGGCGAGATCCGGCCTTGGACATGGGCCAAACCCAACCGAAAGAACGACCGAATCGAAGGAAAAAAAAATCGAGAATGACCAAAGACGCCTAACTAAACTAGTCCCGTTGGGACTTTTTTCTCATTCTTCTTTTCAAGCCTCCATCTGATAAACCGGATCCGATCTCTATCGCCTATACAGAATTCCGCATATTACACAACGCCGGCATTATAATAATATCAATCATGCGTTTTGAGATGGGCGATACTTGACTTTTTTCTATGAATTTCTCGCTTGGCATAACAATATAGTTATTAGCGAATGGAAAGGAGGTGTATCTGATATCTGTGGCAGTCATAATCTGATGTATAACAAGTCGTGTTTACATTGTGCAACAAGACAGTTCACCTTAGCCTAACCTAAAAACCTTAAAACTTAGACCTAGAACAATGTTTTTACTGAAATGATCCTTCGACCGATAAATGAATATGAAATTAAAGTCAGAACTCTGGAAATGACAAAATTTTAACTTGCTTCTTTCGAGTTCAACAGAGGATTGAGAAATTTTGGTGTACAGCCACCATCAGTAATTGGCAAATTTAGTTGAAATGTTGCAAACATACAGAAAACGATTTATACAACTTGTCCAGGAAACATATCGTCCTCGATATCGTCGCATCTATCGTGTCCATTGGTATGGAAAGAGAACTTGATAATTCTCATGCAACAGTTCGTCAAACATTTCCTGACATGAATCATCACACTGCAAATATCCCAAATCCGATCATATTCAGAACGAATCTAAAGTCGTCATTTGAATTTTTGTAAATATCAACATCATGGAATTTTTCATTCACCTACCCGAACCTTTAATATTTGAAGTCATGCTGGATATAAATAAACATCGATGCCTTGCAAATACATAAACAAAAAACACCTCAAGTTGGACATATCAAGGATAGTGTTCTAAAAACATGTCTTTTCAATATTTTTCTAATAACATTTCCAAAAATTGTTTTTTTTGCAAAACATTTATTTGTCACACATTTTGAAATTTCAAAAAATATGCTATTTACCAGCCAAAATTGACATCAGGATACGAATATTGAGAAATGTGGTCAAGTTTAGATGCCGAACAACATGAAACCGCGTCAACTTTCGTCTTCAAAGCGATGTTCTGAGATTCGAAGTGGATCTTTTTAAATGTCTCGGAAAGGTGGTCAAACACGTCTGGATATTTTCTCGGTCGTAAACATGCCGTTTTACTACGGTTAATTAGAGCGAAATTTCCCAGAAAATTTCGGATTTCGATTGGATAAGAAATCCCACGAAAATTCCAGCCGCATTCTGTTTTTTCAGTCCATTCTGATAGAAAGAGGACCTCAGGGTCAGACGGGCCCGCCCAAATCGACAAATAAATCATTCGGCGATTTCTCAATGTATATCGGTATAACGATTCGAAAATTTCCTCTCATCCTGAAATCCTCTCACCCTCATTCGGCCCATATATCCTGCAGCACGATAATGTGGGGACCAATATGAATGAAACAACAGGCCATCGGGGCTTACTAATTCGTGATGGGTCGTTAATCAAATTCTGACAGTCGCGGGAAAGTCGTCGACCCGGAATCCATCACGGAAGAAAAAATAAAACAGCGATTAAATAATAGAGCCATATCCTGATAAGATCTAATGTTAATTAAGTATGTGTATGCAAAACGTCATACCGTAATTACACGCAGAGATCTTCTATTTTTATGTTACGAAGCCTGAGGCACATGGAGGATGAGGTAGGTATGAGCAGACCGGAAATCTTATCGAATACCCGTCTCCCGGTTTCGATCCGCAGATGTAATTCCTAGTACATGCATTCCTGCACGCCCGGAATGCACGCGAAATGTATAATTGCGTCCGTTTTCTATAAATAAAAGAAGTTTTTGCGGACTACAATAACCGGCGTCCGTAATAATAAACCGGCCTTGATCTTGGGAGAGTGCACTTTATAAAAGGTACGGACAAGGCCTCAGGCGCCGGCTTTTCCTCTTGATGATTGACGACGTTCAAGAGTGCATTTACGTTCCATTATTGCTTATTAGAATAAGGCCGTGTGTACTTTTTAAACTACTCCCGTGGGCGAAATCGACAGAGCTACAACAGAAGGCCCCCCACACTCGGGAAGCGACACGGCTCTTCATTTCTGAGTTTTCGATCAGAATTTTGATGATGATGATGGCGGTTTTGCGGCCGAGCGCCATCGATCAAATGTCGCTTTCAAGGGAAACCCGCCGAAATGTTAGTCATTTCATTATTATCATCAGTTGTAATTGAAAGCGACGGAATAAACAGCATACGGAATTTTTATTTCGGTTGAGATGATGCCATCTCCGTAATACACCTTTGTATACTTTCGAAACGTATGCATGTGGTCTGCGTGCATCACATGAATGTTTGACTGATGCCAAAAATGTTAAACAACTGTGGGGATGGATCCAAATCCTTGACCAATCATCACCATTAATTTCGGTCTATTTACGAAATTTCTACCTTTACGTAATCACCGGCTGCTAATTAGTCGCGCTAATAAAATCTATTTAAAAGCTGGACTGACATCAAACAAGCAGGAATTATTGTTGTGTGGTGAATTTGTGTTCGAACTTGACGTGGAATCAAAAATCGTTATACAAATTTCAAACGGAAGCCTGAATAAGTTGAAACGGGTTTGCATTCAGTCCTTTTTTCTACAGGGGGTACTTTCAGAGATGCCACTGTCACTTATATGGGTTTATTATTAAAATGTGGTCGATTTTCTAGGTGGTGGGCTCGAAACTATCCGTGGGATTACCCACTCTGAAATACAAAAAGGGGAGAAATAAAATAAATACAAAATATAAAAGCAAGTTAACGTCCACAAGCTTATTGTGATTCAGGTGGGTAAAGCGCGTATTTATTGCGTTTATTTACATATTCAGATGGTGTCGTGGAGAGCATCTAGGCGTGCTTTTTGTATTATTACTCGATTATGGGCAATTACTCAGCCCCTTTAGATTAATAACCAATTTTGCGATTTTAATCGATTTTCTTATTTTTGCAAGTGATATGAAAAAAAGTTGCGAGAACATATCACGCAAGGTAAATAAATGACTTGTCGAAAAAGAAACGTTCGTCCACGCATAAAACATAAAACACAACTCCAAAATCCAGACATACTGGTTTTTTGTAACGCCATCTCCTCGAACTTCGTTAATAGTATTATTACTTACTACAAAATACAAGATTTATGGTTTATTATACCGAGTTTATTATTGTCTTTTATTTTAATTTTCGACAGTGATGGTGACACCTCACCTTAAATCGACAAC
Organism: Salpingus planirostris; assembly: GCA_949788335.1. Taxonomy (NCBI): domain Eukaryota; kingdom Metazoa; phylum Arthropoda; class Insecta; order Coleoptera; family Salpingidae; genus Salpingus; species Salpingus planirostris. The sequence goes on along the minus strand of OX460918.1, from coordinate 2,100,335 downwards.
TGCAGTTTTTTCTAATTTACGATGAAGGCTTACAACCAGATTTGGTGAATTTTACAGTAGTAAAATCAACTTTTATATCAGTTTTATGGCAATTTTATTACTTACCTAATTCTGTAATATCAAAATTGGTCAGCAATGGAGTTGAAGATCAGACAAAGTCGCAACTCGTTTGTATTTTAAGAACATAGCCTTGGTTCAGGTCAGGATACTTCCCTCATTTTAATCTGTACTAGATACGAGGATTGGCAAAACTTTCAGCGTTTCCTTTTTCTTCTAAGTATGGCAGTTTGAAAAATGTTATTATAAAGGCACCAGCATCTTGTTCGCCAGTGAAAGTTGTTGATGTGCAGTTTTTGGGTTACTCCGTCCATATAAGGCGTTGTTTTTTCCCAATGCAATTATATATCGCCTCGTAAATAACTTGTTAATTTACAGCACTCATTAACCAGTTCGAATATGTATGTAGTTATTTATATTAATAATAATGATGCTGGTAATGATAATAACAGGGTTTGATCGTGATCGTGAAGGAGGTCGTCTTCTTAAAAATTGTCCATAAACGATGAAACAATGTATGGTAGATAATACGAAATGAAAAACATGATGAGAATAGAATGGAAAACCGTTAGGAGTGGTGGGTAGGTGAAATTTATCTCTAGATATGGGTGGCTGCCAAAATTTTATGTGCACCACCTGTATGCAGTCGAGTTTATGTTATCCAGTGCAAACATACACAATCCATACAATCTGCGGGTGTATTTTCGTATCATAAAACGTTATTTTTGGACTATTAGTAAATCCGGCGGTGCTAAATCGGCGCCAGGCAAAATAAATAAGGCAATTTCGGGATTTTTTCCACGATTCCGTCCTAACCACTGACCTACCTACTGTAACCTCTATAAAGTATATCCAGGATGTTTGAAAGCTAAGTTGGATATTTCGCATGATTACTAAATAAGTACTTCGCAGTTCGTTCCGAGCACAATATTTTTTTTGCGAGGAAGAAACAGATTCTTCCAGAGAAGCAAAAAAAAATCATACCAATTCCAGGAAGTTTCTGTTTTTGGACATTGCAATAAATCCGTACCTGATTTATTGCACTTAAACTTGAAACACTGTAACATTCAACATAACTAAAAAATGCTTACTGTTTACTGTAGACATATGGATTAATCGAAATATGAAATATGTATAAAGAATGTGAACTTTGCTTTCGGTGGCTGCTCGGATGGCTGTCATGTAAACTCCCCGTAATTAGTTTATTATGAAATTGATGCAACTTTCACAGTAAACAAACAACTACCCGTTGGATTATTGTGTTATTATTTATTTTCGTCCAGTCTTGTTTTGGTAATACGACCTAATCTGTCAAAATGCGTATAAATAAGAAATAGTTACTGTTTTAGCTTGATACGGGTAACCGCGATACGCAAATGTTTTCATCACCACATAAAATATCGAACTTTTTGAAAAAATACGAATTTGGGTAAGTAGGTTATAGCTTTTATGTAGGTAAATACTCGTAACACCACTCATTCAAATAAATCAACAAGTTTCTGAAACCAATACATCGCACTCAAGTATATTGAACACTTTATTCAGTGTTTAAATTTAACAATAACCATAAAAATGGATCGAAAAGAATCCTTTCAGTCCTAGAGTCGTAATGGCAGATATAACAATTATTTATGTACGAGCCGCCCGTAAAGTAAACTTTATGACCCGTTCGTGTCAGATTTGACACGTTTTGGAGAATTTTATCATAAATAACTAGTGTTAGGTTCGATTCTATCAAAATATCTACACATATTCTCATCAATATGAGTATGAGTGACCCGAATATAATATTCATGGTAAGTTTTAAAATGTCTCTAATCTGACATATAAACGGGCAATAAAGAGTCTCTTTACTACCCTAGCTATCGTACATACATAAATAATAAATCTTTCGTTCTCACCAAATTCCATATAAAAGATTGTTAATATTGGTTACGTATAGAGGCAAAGAACGATCAATCATATAATTCGTTCAGACGACATCTCCACAATTTCTCTAAATGTGTGTAAGCTCGTGTGTAATAAGTTTATGCCCGCAGTTGTGTGTTAGTGTAGCGAACATCGGCACATCCATTAGGATCAAGAGAAAAAAAAAAACCTTTTAGAAATTTTAATGGCTTATGCCCATATTTATAAAAGTGGCTAATCACCTCGATTAGCCATAATACGAGCGAATTAAAATGCCATCGAGTGTTATACACCTTGTGCGCACGATTTAGTGAAATCCAAAACTGTAATTATACTCGAGGGAGTCATCACACTCTCCTACGGGGAAAAAACACGAATATAACGTAATAAAAACCGTCCTAATGTGTTTTCTTCCATTTTATACATATCTACAGTATATCTACAGAGATATTTCGTGTAGCACTTTTATGCTAATACCTTTCACACACAATCGAAATTTATGTGGCATAGCCTCGAGGGGCTTTTTGAATGAAATATTTTCAACAAAAGGTGTGAAGCCAATCTTTTCTAGACGAAACTCCGACCTGGCCAGTCAAATTTACGACCTTTAACGATCGACCAAAGACCAAACTAAATTAACGCCCTAGAACCGGATCTCTGAATTCGAAAAATTCCTCCTACTCACCCATAGTTTTTATTTATTTATTAGGAAGAATATTGTGACCGAACTGTAGGGGTTCAGTGACAAGTCCCTAACAAAAGCGAGAAATTATAGTCCCAGTTATTGGAAGATTAATGGCCGCAATCAGTGGTGATTTTCATTACATGAGCTCCCATACTAACTACATACGTCTGTGATCGAAATCTTGTAAGTTTAGTTATAATTTATGATGCGGGTGGACCTGGGCCTGAATGTCGTAAATAAACCACCGGTTGACCTATCTGTCTTATACGTTCTCGATCCCGACAGATTGTCTTGTACAGTGGAGACTATTTAATCCGAACCGCCCACTTCAATAATCCGAACAGCAGTGTACAACTTTCCGAAAATTACAAAGTAATAAGGCTAGCCTGCAATGGGGTACCTCTTTTTTGGCTAAACAGATTGAATACCGTTGGTGTCTCGACGTAATTTGGCTAAAAGTTTTGTCTCAGAATCTTGTCAGGAATCCGCCATTACCGGAATCTCCGATGTATAATCAAGAAGTCTACTGTTTCTCTACATTTGGTTGTTTTGGTAACCCGGAAACACAATTATCAACAAAATTTACCAATTTCGAAAATGAGTGCAGTTTCTGTTTCAATTTTCGAAGAGCAAAACATAGTGCTTTTGGTTCCCAAGAAATCTAAACGTCTACAATATGAGAAGGAATACACACAATTTAAAGAGTAGAGCACAGAAAACGGCCTTCTTGTCCAATAATAAAGTTTCTAACGAGGGGTTAACCACCCAAGAAACTTGTGTACACCAATTTACTAAATTGCCAAATTTGTCAGGAATTCGCCAAGAATTTGCCAAATTTGCCAGAAATTTGCTGTTGACTGTACCCCAAAATTGTCAGGTGGTCAACCACTCGGTTTCTAATGAAATAATATCATAATTTTGATTTTGGTTTTTCTGTTCCGCAATAAATGTCATTTGACGTTATTTACATTACTAGTAGACTTAAACGCGCGCTACGCGCGCTTTATAAAATTTTGTTCTGATTACCTATTATTATACCAAAATATTTTCACCGCAAATTACCGTAACTTTAATTGTTTCTTAAACCGATATGCACCTGATTTACGGTGATTTGCGGTGAAACCGGAAGTGATACAGGGATGAATTTTTTTGGAAAAGATGCAGGGTTGAAAAACAAAATCGACGTGCCCGGGAGATTTTTGAAAATTTCAGCCGTTTTCAAAATGGTCGATCAGACTCGAAATAAAAAATGTGAAAAAATTTGAGCGGTAAAGACATTTCCTTACCAAGCAAAAATCGTAAAATTCGAGAATTCAGTTTAGACGCGACCTTTAAACGCAGAAGAAAACTTTTCTGTTTCAATTAAAACTTTTACCCGTATTTGGTTTTATGCCTCTAAAAAATGTAGTGAAAATGTTGAATGTAACACTCTGTATCTAGTATTAACCTTCATAGGCCCCTCTTTATAAGAACTTTTTTTCTTAGCTTGACCTAAAATACAGAAATATAAATTTAATCTTTCGAACAATTAATACCCGTTGGTTATGTTATAATACCTCCGTAATATCTTGAAACTACCCCTTGGGATCCTCAACTTGAGTTTAAAAACTTATTGTAAAGTGGAAGCAAGAGTATGCTTATCACAAACAAAAGCACGTATGTACCTACACTACCTACGTAAGTTTGTGAATTGAACACACGAAATGTGTAAACTTCGGATCCATTTTTACTTTAAATCGTCGAAAATACAGAAAATACCGCAAAATGATGTAAACAAACATTGACATCTGTCATTATGATTTTGTCAATTGTCAAATAAACGCAAAGTGAGACATTTTAGCGCGCTTTAGAAGAAGATATTCATCTCTTTTATACATTCTAATATCTGCAACTCCTTATACACTCGCATTTCAAATAGACACACATTTTCGGAGAGTGAGATAACGTTCATTTTAATGCGCTTTAGAAAAGGATAAAGTGCATCCAGTTCCGAAGATACCCGAACCTGACCCTGACCTTACCTAACTTAACATTCGGGTAGTTTAACAAAACCGATTCATGTCTTTTCTATAATAGGATTGCTTCCAGTAATCCGAACAAATCGCTGATCTGGACGCCTCCTTGCATTTAGCCGTTCGGATTAAAGGGTCTCCACTGTATGAAGCAGAGGTGTACCTCTACGGGCGAGATAAAATCGACCGTGAGATATCATTTACAGCGACAATTAAATTACCGTCCGATATCGGGGCGAGGTTTTCGATATCTGGACGTATCCATCGAAACGCGAAAGATCGGCGCCTCTTCCGCGTATCTCTCCGAGCATCCGCATTCTGTTCGGCGCGGCATTTCTCGAGGAAAAAGGCGACATCGGGATGCCGGCGGCGTCTCTTGTACCGGGGATCAATTGATAAATTCGGGCTCGGTTCGCAGTTTGTGTCGTGTGTACGTACGCACACGGCGCACAACACGACACGATCGCTCAAGGACGCGGTTTTGATTGATGGAATCCGCCGAAAGAGCGAGCGAGAGACGCGCGGTTCCGTCTCGAGCAAACGGCGATCCTTCACGGTGGCGCCGAAACCGAACGGCACGCGATAAGTGGACGGTTAAAAAAGCGCCTCCGCCAAAATTAACCTCGAGGCGGAAAAAGTCCGGTAACCGGACTCCGGACTCCGGGTGATTGTCGGGGTCGAGGAGGAGGAGATCCTCGTTTCATTGTGTCCGTTTAGGAACGCGCCGAGAAACCCGATGACGAGGAGAAAAAGTGTAATTGACCCTCGACCCTCTCTCTGCAGACAATTTTTAGAAGACGCGAGTCTCAAGATTTCGAGTCGAGGAAGAGACCGCCTTGATAAATATTGATATAACTGGTTTTTGTATGGTAGGTGGCGCCTCATTTTTTATCAACTTCGCGATGTATATTCATGTAAAAGTAGAACAACATTAAAATTACAGTGGAGACCCTTTAACCCGAACGACTAAATGCAAGATGTTAGTTTAACAGAGAGGTTGACTACCCCCAAAAATCTTATACACCAATTACAAGAACTACGAAGAAAAACTTGAAAAACTACTAGAATTACTAGAAAATTACTAAAATTATTGAAAAAAAATACTAAAATCAATAATTAATTACTAGGGGATGATTGAGGGATTTGTTCGGATTATTGGAGCCAGAGTAAATAACTTCACCTGATACACTTTTCGACATTTATTGAGAAACACTAAAAGAAAATATATGTAAGTTGAAAAAAAAACAAAAACAGAGAAATTGAGTAGGTATTTTTCGAAACCTTGCTGACTAATTGCAGTAAAATAACATAGAAAACTCCGAGGTGTTGACATCTTAGTAATTTTGATGTACAGCCCCTAATAATTTAATTATTTATCATTTTAGTAATTTTCTGGTAATGTTGGTAATTTTTGAGTAATTTTGATACTTATTTAGTAATTTTTGTAGTTTTTGAAAAGTTTGGTGGTCAACTCCTCGGCAAACTTGGTTGGGACTGAAAAAAATCTACTTCCCTTCAGAAGAGACACTTTTTTATTGAATTTTCCAAAAATCACATATACATAGTTTTGGTTGTATACGCGAAATATCGGACCAAAACAGTACCGTATTATGTGAGTTGGGCGCGGGTAAAAACAATATCCCAAGTCGAAATTTATGGCGCCCCAGTAATAATACGATATTACTTTTGAACAGGTTTCTACATTCTCTATATGCGAGAGAGAGGTGAGGTTGACTGCGTATATTTAAACACCTGGATGTAAGAAAGACTAAACCACTCGCAAAATAAATCTCGCGAAGAGAAGGCCAACGCAAATAGCAGAAAAAAAGCAGACGTCATGAATTACAATCGGATTTTATGAAGAAAATGAGGAAGAGGAATGACACCATCGCCATTAGGACGACGACGGTGACAACAATGGTGGAGGAGGTTCGAGAAGGAACAATGAAGTGCATATACGATGCCGGTTCGTTATCAGATTGTATCGAGTTCAACACACTTCCCGATTGTGAAATCGCATAAATCTCTAAATAATTAATTTACCGAGCGAGATAAGTCGAATGACTGACTCGAGCGGACTGAAAGAGGAAGAAGTGGAAGAAGAATGAATGAGTCAACCGGTCATCGACTGGTCGCCTATGTTGGCTTATTTTAAAACACTGGAAGGTCTGTGTTATGAGGTGGGTATAGGTGCAACAAGAGCATTCTTTCTCTCTCGTTCTAAGTAATAGAGCCTCTACCGAAGCAGATATCACAATAATAATCCGACCATGCTATTATACAATCGGATTAATTACTATAATGACAGTTTGCGTTATGGGTGACTAATTGGACCGGGCGTTGATCCCTCAAACGAAGAACGCCCCACTTTCGAAAACCAAAATGAAGAAATTATGTCTAGTAGGTATGTATTAATTATTCCTCCAACTTTGTAATGAGGAACTAAATTGAATTGCAGTTTTATAGGTTTTGCATTTTTGGGTTTTGCCATGATTTTGCCACCAACGGCCAGAGTTCAACTTTGGTTCATTTTCATTGTTGTAACAATTGTTTCTATGGCAGTTAATCTGTGGTCAGGCTAAACTATGAATTTAACAATGATTGTGATTTAAATTTTTCTAAAATGAACTCATATCCTGTAATTTATAATATCTATGATAAGAGAACATGTATGTATGTATAGCAACAACGTTAAAGAAACGCACGTTGACAGAGAAGTATTAGAAATTGCTGAATACTGCCATTGAAGTAGAACGTTTTTACGGAAAATAAAGTTCGGACCTAATTTTTTACCAAATTTTCAATTATGTTTAATATTGTGGAAAAACAGCTATAACCTGCATACAGTCCATTCAGTTATGTAGGGCGAAACTAGATTTTAACGTTTTAGTGACTTTTCCTTTCTAACACCACCTTTTTTTCGCAAATTTTGAGATTATGTAAACAGATGCGGGCTTTTGAAATTGAGTTGATCATTTTCATCATTTTCTGTCAAGTTCAAAGTAAGTATGTTGAATTTTCATTTATTTGGAAGGAATCAGTTCATTGTTCAATCAAGTTAACTCCATGTCTCTATTTTCAGTTAAAAATTCAGTCTGAAATTATTCCTATGTCTTTTCTTATTCAAGATGTTATAAATTACGCGAAATAAGTGCAATTTGGCAAACCTGAAATCGCTATCAATGTCAAAATCTCAAATTTCTTGACTACTAATATTTCATGCCAATTTAGTTACAAAAACCAACAAAACCAAATTTGGATTTAGTTCCGCACTACAAAGATGAATGGATAATACCAATACCAGAATTTGCGATAGACCACCTGGTGTTACAAAGCAAAAATCACCAAAACGTCGAAATCTTATTACGCAATACAAAATACAAACCACGGTATTTTGAATAAGGTGGTTTACCAGAATATTGTGAACAAATTCCACAATGGTAGTGCTCTTCCTGGGAGTGACCGACAATTATAAATTATTTATGTACGCGTGCATGAGGTCAATGTCTTACGTAATAATATGGTGCTATTGTTGCTAGATCGGGTTCATTACCGGTCGCCGATTAAAAATCCTTTTTTTTTCGGCCAGCTGACGAAAAAGTGCATCCACCAATTTCTCCATTAAGTTTCACGATAACGCGCATCGGGTTTGCTCCTTTTTTTTCGAGAAGAGATCGTGAAGGACGGCCGCCGATGTCCAGCTGCGTTACACATAAAGATCGATGTTGTCGATAAGAGCCGGACGGATCTGATGAAAAATCCCATCCTCTCTCGTGGTTCGGTCGGCTTCCTTTAATAAATTTATTCGCATGTGATATGTGTGTGTGCGTTGCAGGGATTACTTGCACTCTACCAATTGCGGTTATGGCCGTTTTTAATTGGACATCAACGCGGTCGTATTCACTTTAGTCGCATACGCGTTTGCACGAGAAACTTCCGGGTTGCAGATAAACAGAGTAGATGAACCCCGCCGAGTGAAGATGATAATTTTGTGTGCTTTGGGGTTGATTTAGGGTGAACCGAGTATAGATCAAAAGCAGGTGTTTATCTCATCTCCCGTGTTTGTTTACAATCATAACTTTACCACTTGATAAGTGCGCACCGATAATGATATTACGGGGAACCCGATTGCGAAAATTCCGTAATCCCCAAATTCGTACTTCATTATCTTATCTCGAAAACTTTAATTGCTTATAAAATTTCAGGAATTTCCTTCGGCCGGATTTATAATCGCGGTATCGAATATCGATCGTAAAAGCGTCGCGTTTGTTGGGCCCGATATAATAAAAATCCCAAACAAATGGAGATGTAATTTTTAATGCCGATGCGGATTTGCATCTAAATGCGCCCGAGTTTGGGATTGGGAACGAGAACGAGCACAAGGCGCTGCGGTGTGGCGCCACAAATTCCACCTCGTACCTACTCGTATAATAATAAAGTCTCGATAATGAGGGGAACACCTGTGTGTACCGAATGTGTGCAAATACAGACATTCTCTTTAGAAAATCTTCGTATGCGACATGGCGCGCATGCATGCCTCACCTGAAGACTCGATCTCGAGCCCGATCTTAACCTCAAAGGTCAACCTTATTATTCAGCGCCTTTATTGCCAGGCCGGGATGATAATACAAGTGGAGCCCTATACATAGAAAAGGTTTTTCCTTCTCGAGATTCGGCCCAATTTGTTCAATTATCTGAACGAGGAGCGATCGTGTTTGTTTATTGCGAATTCAGCTAATTGAATTCATGATGATAACGAGCTGCGGGTCTCTTCCAATGCGATATTTTTGGCAATGATGATGGAAAACATTTGACCTCGATTGAAGAAGTTGATGATGCATGTTGCAATTCGCTTAAATATATATATAAAAAAATGTTTTGATCGAATTCCTTACGTTAATGGGCCACTTTTAATGAATAAAAGCAAAGACTGAAATTGCGTTTTTTCTCTACAGAGACAGAATTTCGGTCTTTGATCGTGTTTTATTGCGCTACCAAGTATATACACACATAAGCAATCACCGTAAATTTCAGTTTTTTCCTAATTTTTTTTCCTCGCACATATGGTTTCAACTTTTAGAGCTTTGAACCTGCTGATGCGAAATAAATATGTATAAGTAAATTCAAGAGTGCATCTCATTCCAAAAGTCTGATTCATAAGAGACAACATCATCATCATTTTCATCATCACCCAGCCTACAATTTGTCTTGTGCGACTTGTTTGCTCAATACAAATTCGATGCGGGTGTTTTTAATGAATAAATAAGAGAGAAAACAATAAAACGAGAGTTTTTTATTTGTTTTACCAAAAAAGGACATGCGATGCATCATGAAATTTCTTCAACCACAATTATCAGAGTGTCGTATTTATCTAAATTTAAATATGACTGAATAAAAATAGGTTAATAATCTTCGCCTTTGGCTATATGTATATCCACCACACGAACCAAATGTGTATATGTACCACGATAAAGGTTCAATGACTATAATTCGATAATAAATTCACGATTGTCGCAGCGCGTACCCACATTATTATGGATATTGAATTTTTTGGACGCGACATCATACATAAATATTCATTCATTATTGGTTCAATTATCAAACCAAGTACTATCCTACTCTGATTATAAAAACAAACAACCATGATTAATTTATGATGAGGAACGACACATTCGAAACGATTTTACGTTATCGATATTACTCGAATGAGTTTTCTCTATGCGGTTGTGCAAAAATGCGAATTAATATTATCGCCAGTTTTTATACTTTAAATGAAGTTTATACTCGCAAAATATTCGAAGAATGCGCAAACACACTACCACAACAAACAATCTCAGCAAATATTAGCAACAAGAGTCGTAAATAAGTCCACTACTGTTATATATTTCATGATTACTACATATGAGATCGATCCAAAAATTTTCGCTTTAATGCCTTTAGTGCCTTTTGTTATTACTTTTGTATTGCACAAGTATTGCAAAATACTGGCAAGTGCTGCATAATATTGTATAGTATCGCATGATATGTACTGCTGGAGTACATAAAAGATAAATCTCGTCAGGATTCAATTTCCTCCCTTTTATGAGCCCTATTCTAGATTTTGGACAGGTTTTATTTTAACGCCTGGGCGCCTCTTTTTAATTACGTCATAATCTCATGTTAACTACAATCATAAACTCCAGGTACAGCAAAATAAAATAACTTGGAACTGGTCTGGAAATCCTCGGGTACGTATATAAATACGAAGAGAATGAAGGACAGATTCAAAAATATTAGGTATACTCTCGTTAGGCTTCAAGGATTTTGTGTTAAATTTCTCAAGGTTAATTGTTGGGAAGACAACAAAGTTCAAATAATAAATTGCTCGTGAGCAAAATTAACAACGATTTATTTCCCAAGTCTTAATCATTTATCCCTTCGCTTGAACTTGACTTTTCAATTGTCTATACTGCTCGCGGTCATTTACTATGGAAAGCCACAATTCTAAAATTTTTGCTATCTTCTCCATATCGGAGTAATAATAACATATGAGTACGTAATAAAAGTCAATATTTATGCGAAAAATTGTTTTGGTGGAATATTCCTCGCTGCATTTAAAGTCACACATCATAATTTCTTTTGTTATCATCGTTTATTGCGCAGTTGCCAAAGTATCACCTGAATGATGCTGTGTATTATCGAGTGTTCATTATAATGACCTTAGAGTGGGCTGTATGTGATAAACCGGTGAAGTCATGTCTATGGTTGAGGTAAAGTGATTAAATGAAGAGGACCATTATGACAATGAGGCAAAAACATCAGATTTTTCAATAAATGAAGAATTATCGAGAGATAATTTTGAAATATTTGAAACTTAGCCAAAGCAAAGTGGAGAGAGTTGTCAGTGAGATTGTACAAAACCAACCTTTTCCTTTTACTCATTATTTGCATTTATTAAAACGGACCTACATAAATTAAAACCTTTTACGTATTAAGAGGAAGCTGAACAGACTTTTCTGGTATAGGGATTTACGTGTTAAACGAGTTCAAGTGTAACTAGACAGCCAATGAAGATATTGAAATAAAATTTTGACAGCATCTTCTTTTCTTTGAACTCTTTGAATCCGTTGAAGCGGATTTTTTAATTTCGACTCTAAACTGCCTTTTTAGCCGCTTTTTGTGAAAAAAATTATGAAATTTCGACTTTCGATAGCCGTAACATTTCACAGAAGAAAAAAATCGAAAATTCGGCTCAACGGAATCAATTTTCCATTGTTTGGCTTTCATTTGAGACCCTGTATGAGAAATTTGGATCAACATTAACGGAGGTACAGCTGAACTAGAAATTCTAAACCGATTTTTTCGATGTGAAGTGTTTGTTCGGTCCGTACCTGATGTGTCCAGCGGCAAGTACCTTTTTCGCCAGGTAGTTGCCTCAGTCTCCACGGGGCGTACGTAATCCTCCATACATTTCATCAATTCTACCAATATCTCTAATATTGAAATCATTGTCTCAAATGTGGTAGGTGCCGATAGCGAAAGATAGCTAGAAAATTAGGGAGATTTCTCTACCTGCGTTACAGCGGACCACCTCGAATGAGTGCTCGGTGCGGTCGGAAAATTTCAGACCGGGCTCTCTGTTCTGCTTCCTCTTAAATTGAATTGAACAGAGTATACTAGAGAATCTTGCAAGGACCACCACGTGTGATAAATATTCAAATATTTTTTATGCGATATGATATTTTCTAAAAACAAAAAGACGCATCCTTGAAAATGATAAATGAGGATAATAAACTCTAAACCAGCAAGCAGCCCGCCCTTCATGAACTTATATAAAAATAAAATTGGGCCAGTTTTAACGAAGGAAACTGTAAATTCTCATATAATTTATATCAACCGAGAGACCCCGGGCAAAGGTATAAAGCCGTTTTCTCGGCCATTTTAATAATTTACTGGACTTGAAAATTCAACATTTCGACTGTCTTCGAGGTTTATTCCAAACACTATGTTGTTTCGAATCTTTTGAATTAATTAAAGGTTGTTGTGTGTGTATACTGCATGAAAATCGTGTCTCATTTGGAGGTACGGATTGCGATTTACGCAAATTTTTGACAGGCTAATTAATGGGCGGACAGCTACTATACAAGAGTATTATTTTTCGCATAAAAAAGTTACCCCCGAGGCTAACAAGTCGAGAAAAGAAAATTCGCTCGGCTGGCAGATCACAAGGAGATAATCTCGTTAATTTAAACACTTCCGCGCTTATCAAAAATATACATCGGGGTGTGTAGATAAATTACACCGACTACATATTACGAAAAAAATCGCATCAATCTCAATTACTGGATCACCTACGTTTCACACGAGGCATGAGGAAGGAATGGACATGTACGCGTAAAGTACTAATTTTCACAAGTGGTAATACTACGTAATTACAGTTTGTGTGGTGTTTGACAGGTCAGTTATTATGAGAAAATTTAAAATGTTCAAACATATTTGATGGATTTCTGGGTTCGGTCCTGAAACCTGAAACGAAGGTGTTTTTCAGGAGTACACATACGAATAGATTAAAAAAATCCTAATGTGTTTACGTTATGCCCACTTATTCGGAAAAATTAGACCTCACAAAGAGTACCTCATACAATTGTTATTATTAAATATTGGGACGCCATTCGCAAACATTTCCTGATGAAAAAGATAATAGATACCGAAGTTGTCGAATCTGGGTTAGACTCGAATTTTTTCAACAAATATTTGTCGGTATCGCAATCGCAATCATCACAAAAACACCGCGAGGGGACAACAAAACAAGCTAATTTCGTACAAATTATTACAAACACGTGAAAGACTGCGCTTTTGTCGAATTATTTCAGTTATTTTTAAAATATCATGAAGTAGGTAATTCCGAAATTTAATTGAAATGGCGAAATAAATTCCGTCTTTCTTTTAGGATAATAAGAATTGAACTTGGGTACAGAAATATTTGTTTTATAGCTACACACGGTGAATTCTGTCATGGGTTTTCATTGTAAATTAAATTACAAACTTGAAACTTGGCAAAAAATTCTGCAAACGAAGCTCGCGCGCTGACATCACGCAGTTTCGTCTTCATCAACAGGTGTCGTTTTGCGTTACTAGTTACAAATATATCCGTAGTAGTTGGTTGTATAAAGTTACAAAAATTATTGTGATACACTTACTTTTTATTTCCCCACAGAACACGACGGTGCTGATTCCGATGAGGATGATTTTCAGTTGCGCCGTCTTCATGTCGATTTTTTCGTGGGTCGTTGTTTTGTCAATTAAATTCGTTTTATTTCCTCTAATAATTTTCAGTTAGGTTTTTTTTTCAGACGTGAAATATTTAGAGAAAAATTTTCGTTTCGATTAAAATTTTTTCGCGACACTTTCAACAAAAACGAAAACTTCGTGTCTGTCGTGTCGTTTTTTGTTCATAATTTTGGAATTTGAGCGATGGAACGGACGAGGAAAAAATCTCCGTCGATCTTTTTTAAGGTTAGAAATATCGGAACTCGGGTATCTCGCGGAACGAACCGTATCTTTATCGCGAAGCGTACCGCGAACGACTAACATTTCTCGACGGTAGTCCTCGCTTTTAGTTTAGTTCCAAGTCGGTATAGGTACGAGTTTTGATGACGAATGGGTTGCTGGGATACCAGGCGGGCTCTCTATTTTAATAATGGATCGAAAGGCTATCTTTAGATCGGACCGAACCCATCTTCCATTTTCCATATTGCTAATAATCCATCAGAAAAAACATCAAATCGGGGCTAATCCACCATCAGACCGCACCGTGACCGAGCCCAAGTCGAGCCCATCAAATCATCGAGGAAATACTTCACCTGTCGAATACAGGCACGTATTTGAAGATTCTGAAAGGGGCTCGAGGCACCACCAAATGGCAAAAGGGTGTCTTCTGGATCATCGTAAATTTTCGGTACCAAGGCTTGTCCTGAAAAATTAAACCGGTTACACTTTTCGCCGGACTCTGACTAAACTTCTGGTGAAGGCGAAAATTTCCTGCATATTGGATGGAGGAATTTGGGCTAAAACTACTTTTAGGTAAGTACTGATACCCAATTTCATGTTGTAGTTAGTAGGTACCGAGTTTTTAGAAAAGTTTACAAAATAACTCGATCTTTCTAGCCCATCACACTCTAGTGCACTTCTGGAGACAGTTAGTAGGTACTTACGGTATGGTCAAGGGTTATTGTTTATTAAAATATTAGCTTCGTGTTCGTGTCCCTGACACCTTGAGATAAATTATCAGGTGCCTTTTTCACATAGACTTATCAGGGGACGTATCCCTTCGTTAGGCGATAAAAGCCAATGCATTTTTGTTGATCCAGGAAATTGTTGCTCAACGTAGTGATTATTTTAAACAAAGTCGTAAAATAATGGGTTATCGTGAGGGTATACACAAAACAGTAAAAAAATTATGTCATGTCCTTCTGCATTTAAAATACTCGCAATCGCACACCCATAAAGTTTAATTTCTACTAATTACTTCAATGATAGGGATGTCTGCTCATAATAATCACAACAATACCAGTAGACTCAATTTTTACAGCTTTCTTATTTACTTCATTAAAGCTTATTAATCTGAGTTTTTTTTATTTAATCAGTATGCTAGGTATGTATATGTAGGTATATTCCTAAATAAATACGACAGGGCAACATATTTCTTCTCTTTATGTCACAATAATGAATGCTTATAGCCATTTGTGAACAAAGTTTAACTTGGTTTACTCAATTCATTTCAACAAGCCAGTTCGACACTGCTGTGAAATCAGGTTGAATTTATACATATTTTTCTCAATATTTTCCAAGTTCATACGTAAGAAGTACTCTATGTAATTGTGCTTACACACTCTGAAAATATTCATGTCCAATTATTTACAAAATCATTTTTCTCATATGCTGAAAGTATCCTGAAAATACCCAATCGGAAGGAATATAAATATTAACTTTCTGACTTCTTTTCCGTCCTTTTTATTATTATTATTCTCTTCCTCCGATAATTCAATTCCGCGACGTCGTTATTCGATATTTCTTGTAAACATCACAACAGATATCGCATCTACCTATTTGATTTTCTTATTATAATGAAAACGGCTCCCCTCTCTTATTTAGGTAAAGAGACGCAGGTTGATTATTATTTACCGTAGTCAAATATTAGTTGTGTACTTAACCAAATAAGTTTTTTCTTCGGAAAAACTGAATTCGTGAGTGGGTTGAAAGCACCTCCAACTTTTTTAGGTCCTTTTTTAGTTCGACAATTTGTACTTTAAAATGATGTTGGAAACTTTTTAATTGGTTTAATCGCTCAACTTTCCTAATTCTCTGTATTAAAATCTTCAATACTATGAGTCCCGAACTACCAAAGAAAGTATTATGTATAATAATTGAAAATTTAATTTCGTTTTCCTTGAATTGCAGGACCGTTTCCAAGCTCCACAATTCAAACGGCAATAAAGGGGGACAGATTTGATTTTCATAGATGGATTGGGGGATAGAAAGTTTTAAACTATACTCGTATACCGGGACATATTCGCCAGACGATCTCGTTTCCAACTAGCATTTCAATGAAGCATTAGAACATTAGAACTAATAAAACTACTATATCCACCAATCCACCTAGGAACTGGATGCATGTATATTTTGGGGGTGATGGTAGCATTAAATTCAGACGTCCTTCCAACTTCTCACGACAGGGGCTCATGTCTTTAAACCTGATGGGAGAAACTTGAGTAATCATAATGATTGCAGTACACAAGAGGAACTAAACCGATAAGTTAGAAGTTTATCAGACGAATTTCTTGGATTTATTGACGGGCCTTGATTTTGATGTGCGGCCCATGCGTCCTCATAAATAATACGGAAAAATGAGAATGGGTATAAAAAGAGGATGTAGAAGAGTGCAAAGAGCAATGGCTCGACTCTCGGGTTGCCCCCATGAGGTCAATCGTGCCCGGTTTCTCGATATTCATCAGCTAGTGCGCTTGTAATTTCGCGATTTCTTCCCGACTCGACGTATACGTATAATAATGTCCCAGCTAAATCAGCATGTAACATAACGTATAAAGTAACGATGACTGTAATAAAGTAAAACGAGATTTACGCCGCACAAAAGACCTATTAAAATGTAAACGCCGACTTGTGTACGCCGTAAATTCGAGCCATTTCTCGCGAGTTCCGCGACTGATATGCGTCCCCAATTTGCCGGCCTCCATCGAAAACTGGAATTAGTATATTCAAGCACTATCATGGTGGAAGATACTGTTTTCTCGCACGAGTCCAAAATTACAAAACGAGCCGATTTTTGTTAAAGACGAGTGCGAAAATGTCTTTCGCCATGAGTGCTTTATACTATTTTTTCATTTTGGTGGAGACAATTAGCGAAAATGTCATGCTTGCATACTTTACTATGGAATGCAAAAACAAGGAGCCAAAAACGTTGTGCACAGTGTAGTGGAAACTCAAATCTGGTTTGAATGTATTCAAAAAAGTGATAAATAAGTGATAAATCAGACACGAGAAATAATTTTTTGACGTTTCTTGCTGACAATCATGTAACCAAAAATCTCCAATTAGAATCGATCAGATAATGAACACGCAAATGCGTATCGAAATGTGCTCATTATGATACGCAAATAGAAAAACCTAATTTTCGGGCCTTTTTTCCACTCGTATTGTGGATATTCGTTATTTTAGGTGTGTGACTTCGCTAATGGCTTGCATTATAACTATACACCACTTGTAAGTGGAAAAACAAGTCTCGAGAGAGGATGATGTTCGGAGTCAAATGAGTCTCATACTCGAAAATAAATAAAGAGTGTTGTTAAATGCTCCTCTCCGCCATTAATTAGACATGCGATTTTTGTCTGGATTTTCATCGCAGCGGCTTTCTCGACATTTTTACCCCGGCATAACCGACCAAAGTTCCCTGGTGAGTCGCAAACTGCTGTGAAAGAGGCAAGGCGTGCGAAAATAAACGACTTTAATTGGGCCATTAACTTGACACAACCTGTCGTAATCTGAAAAACATGCAATCGAACTTGCACGTATGCATTTTGTGTGTTTTTCTCATTTTTTGGTAGTTTTGTATAAGTAGTTTACAGTCGGCCGGCGCTTTCGCGAAAGCCGTAAATCTTCTATTTACTATTATTGCGTTAACGGTCCGTCTTTTACTCGAGTTCATCAGATAACGACGACCAAGCACCCATAATAAAATCAGCCGGTAATGAGGAAGTCCAAAAATACACCAACGAGTTACATAAAGTGACCATCATATAGTACGTGTGTGCTGAAATGCTAGGTGAGTACATAATTCACGTGACCCATTTTATACAACGTGCTTCAGTGTTTAAGGGATGATTCCTTTTGACAAATAAGAGAAAAGTTCTTGTCTGTAACCGTTTAATAAATTATACACCTCAGATTTCCGAAACATACTTATTCAGCGACGTAACGAACCAGATCTGGGAATAGTTTCAAATAAAAAAGAAAATCGAGCTTGCAGAAAAGCTTGATTGCCGATTTTCAGAAATATTGCAGTTTTGATGGAAATGATCATCCCGGTTTACAAAATGCCTTTAATGAAAAAGATGGCGTCTACAGTTTCAGAGACATCGACATTGAGATGTATTGGAACAGTAAAACTCTGTTGATCTTAACTAGTTTTCCCATCTACATAACCCATTTTATTGTATTCCTTAAAATTTTATCTGTGTTCTCTTCTGAACAGCACTAAAACCGCAGACCCATTTTTATTGCACCATTTTTTCTAATTTTGACGAAAAGAATTACCCCATTAAAACAATTCTGAAACACATTGTAAAGGACTATTATTATGGTTGGGACGGTTGGGAGTTGAGTTCGAATGATTTCCGAATAAACCGAAAGTATGATGAATGATGAAAATCTCAAATGACAGAAGAAAATAGCAAATTTCAAATAAAATCTAACACTTTTATCTTTTTCATTAAATCTTGAAGAAATCTGAGTACTTATATACACCGTGTCCAGAAATTAGCCTGCAATAATTTGCCTGATGATTCCTCTATAAAAACGATGAAAAAAAGTTCTAATGACCGTATGTCGAGAATCGCTTCCTAAGGGAGATATACCCCCTACAAGGTAGGCCATCTATGATGGTTTATGTTAAATATCTCCAAAACTGTTCAAGATTAAGAAATCGTATTTGGTACAATTATTAACCTTTTTATGCTCAACAAAATGGACTAGGAAAGAATTCAAAATTTCCACCAGGGGCGGGTCATCTAGGGGGGGCCGTGGTAAAAAATCTTCCTAACTTTTTTGTGTGATGTTTTTTTCGTGTTTAAACCACATATTATGAAATTATGAGGTTTTTTACGAAAAAAAGGTACTCTTGGTAAACATCGATAGGAGGCGCCACATTCGAAATAAATCGATTTTAACATTAAATTTTGTTTCTAATTTCTGTTGAAATGTTACATTTCAAGCAGTATTTTAGTCAAGACATCTTGATTAGCAATCTAACATCACTAAACATATCAAGGACTTTGACAATAATTAGAAAATGCAACATTTAGGATAGAAAACGTCGCCCCAGATCTTACGACGTGACACCCCCGTAATAGTTGGAAAGGTTTTCCTCGAATTCAATGCAAAATGTTGCATTATTTGTTGAATTTTCAAATTTTAGTGATGGCAGATTGCTATTCAAGCTGTCTTGACTAAAATACTGCTTGAAATGTAACATTTCAACAGAAATTAGAAAAAAAAATTAATGTTAAAATCGATTTATTTCGAATGTGGCGCCTCCTATCGATGTTTACCAAGAGTACCTTTTTTTCGTAAAACAACTTATAATTTCATTAGATGTGGTTCAAACACGAAAAAAACATCACACAAAAAAGTTAGGAAGATTTTTTACCACGGCCCCCCCTAGATGACCCGCCCCTGGTGGAAATTTTGAATTCTTTCCAAGTCTATTTTGTTGAGCATAAAAAGGTTAATAATTGTACCAAATATGATTTCTTAATCTTGAACAGTTTTGGAGATATTTAACATAAATCATCATAGGGGGCCTACCTTGTAGGGGGTATATCTTCCTTAGGAAGCTATTCTCGACATACGTTCATTAGAACTTTTTTTCATCGTTTTTATAGAGGAATCATCAGGCAAATTATTGCAGGCTAATTTCTGGACACGGTGTATAACACCTATTATCTACAGAATACCTGTAGTAATAATAATATTAGACTGATACCTACTTATAGTTATGCAAGTTGGAACAACCAAATTTTCCACGTTCAACAGTGTAGCATCGTTCTGAAGATATTAAAGGGCACATGATAAATACTGAAGCTGAAATCGTACTTAACGTAACGACTTCTTAACTTTCTTTATTCCGTTCCGTAATACTCCTGATAATTACCGACTTGAGCCATACAGAAAGAAACATATTGTTCTTACGTACGATTCGGCGCATTCATCCGAACTGGAGCGTAGTCCCAGGTAAATGTCGTCCACGACTCAGTTAAGAGACTTCGCCCGAGGGGTGTTTCACTGGTCATGAAAGGTACACCTACTTCCGTACTTCTGGAAGTACTCATAATAATACTTTGTACTTCCATATACTTCGTACTGCTAATCAGTACTTCTGAATACTTCATGTACTTCCAAATATTTCGTAGTACTTCCAGTTACTTCTATGTACTTTCAAGATTCCTCAAGTGGTCATTATTTCTTTTTTCATTGGTTTTATTGATATGAAATAAGAGTTATCTTGTATTATTGTATAGGCTAATTATGCGCGTGTCAGTGATAATCAGAAACGATTGTTGGTCTCATTCTTGGCGGCCGATCCGGCTACAGACACCCTTCATGCAGAACTTCATAAAATAACGAATATCTCAAAAACCACTCACATTTTGACTGAGGTACCCCTACATTATTGAAATTGAAAAAGTACACCGAAGCTGAAAAATCACCAGAGACAGTCAAAATACTTGCCGCCGCAAAATAATCGTGATTTTCATCTGCCGATGTCCTCTTTTTTGTCCCGTTCAATCACTTACCACGGTATTTATGAGTCACCATAGGATTCAACATTTAGTTTTTCAATTGTTTTTTTCATATACCAAACCTGAAAGTTCTAAACCATAAAATAAGCGAGTTATGAGCGAAAATAAATTGGCCACCAGTAGACTTTTCAGCCCAATAGCTCCCATTATTGAGCATAGGGAATTTTCTCACTATTTAGACGAGAGGAATCTGCCCCAAAGCATTGACCCCACCATTTTGAATCAGCCTGTATAGCAATATACAGTATGTATAGAGTGTGTGTAGAGTAGACAAACTGCAACATCGACTTGCCGCCGAACTTGCGACTACATAAACTGAATTCATACTAAATTAAGTCAAAACTGTCCGTTTTTCAACTAATTTGGATTTTTAAATCCATTGAATACTAAGAAATCACGAGAGACATTACGGGCAGGACAATGAAATTGAGTTTAAATTATCAGCGCACGTATAGCAGAAGTTTTTTATATGTGCCAACGGTCAAGCTGCACACTCGTCTGTAACCATGGAAACATGAAATGCATCTTGTGCTGGCGCCATATTTGTCCAGTAGAGCCTACAGCGGTCGTTTATTGCGCTGAAACGCTGTTATAAAAACAAGAAAAAAACTAATTCAATTAGAACCAAGTATATACCCAAGTTGGAATCTGATTATTCGGATGTTGTTTGAGTAAATTCACATGTTGTTCGTTTTCCCAACTCGTAAATGTTTATTAAATTTTACCCTTTTCTGTATTGCGCCACTGTTCGTATAGTTTGCAGCTCAAACTCCCGAACTCACCCGAAGATTCGTTCGGATTCTGCGCGGCCGTTGCCACAGATAAGAAATTTCTGCTATACAAAGGACGATATTTACAATATCCAGTTTCGGCTCGTGTTTTTGCCTATTTAAATACATTTCTCAGAAAGACCTCTTCTTGAACCTTCAGTCATAAAAACAAACATCACAATCAACAGGAAAGTTATAGTCGCCCCAAGATATTTTAGACAACAAGTGAACCTACATTACCTGACAAATACCTGTCATCATTAGTCAATGGTTAGCAATGTTTTTCAATTAAATTTTGCTTAGCAACTTGGGGCACGTGCTGGCCAAAATATCTTGGGACGACAATAATTTCTCTTTACACCTAACAATGGAATAGAAAAATACAAAAATTGTAATCTCGGCAGTAGGTACAGCAAGTATGTAGATGGTACATACATACCTAATGTATGATCCGAGGTATGGTCTTTATTAATTACTTAATTTCCAACTTGTAAGTATGTGCATTTCTTGGAAGATTCTATAAAAAGATGGAGGAATTGTTTCGGGAAACTTATGGTGAGCATGCATGTAATTTTTTTTTCAATTTGAGTTGTGGTTTATGAAATTTTTGGGGAAATTTATTAGTACTTCCATGTACTTCACTATATTTTTGTGTACTTCTTTGTACTTCCAAGTACTCCTTGTACTTTCGAGTACTTTTGTGTACTTCCCAGTACTTCTTAGTACTTCGAGGCAAAAAGGACACCTACTTCCTGAGTGAAACACCCCTCGACTTCGCCCCCTAAAGGGGGCTGTGATTAATCACAGATTATTTACTGTTCCGTTTGTCCGCCTCACACTCTGTATAATAGCCGGCATAAACCCACCTTTAGTAAGCCGCTTATGATGGCTCGCTTTCGATGATTGCATTGCACCAGTCTCTCAAGACACTCAGGAATTAATTTCAACTCAGAAACCGCACATTACTTTTGCGATGATGCTGTATTACCGGCGGATATTGGAAAAACTTTGATTTGTTGGTTGCCTACCACTTTTACAATTGTTCAGTTAATGAGAAATCGTGCTATTATTCTAAAAACAAGCTTTGGATAACTGGTTTCATGGTTTCAGATTGTGAAATTGGGTGATGCACTTAATTTTGCCAATTCCAAAGAGTAAATAAAATTGGCGGTCTTCGAACTCGTGGTTTCGTTTCGATACGAAATTGCGTCTTTTGTCAGCGATAGCACTGATGCCATACTCATAAGTATAAAAACAGGGAAATACACTTTAGTGGAACCTCGCTCAAGATTAATTTCATCCACATTTGTTTATCTGGCGTATTCCCATCCTTCACAACGCGAAAAGTAACGTGCTTTTATTATGAAAAAGGAAAGGACAAACGCAAGAAAGCATCTAAACGTCTCCTCGCTCCCTCATTCTTAAGAACAAAAAGAAATGTGAAAATAAAACATTTTTATGTGTGTGAGCGTTTAAATTTTACGACATTAGCCCAAAACGTAAATTAGGAATCGATCTATAGATATAATAAAAGTGGACAATATCGGGGTCGTCGTAAAAATTCCTACCACTCGCCCCCAGGACAAGATATTGTAATAGGATTCAGCAAGATTCCGGCGACCTTTACTTTAATATGTATAGAGAAGAGGTCGTTTCAATCCATCCATCTGCAGCATTGAAATTCAAAGAAATAAAGTCTAAATAAAAAATGAAAGAATCTAAAAATTGATTGTCCTATCAAAAATTTCAATAAGAACATTAGTGCGAGTGACTTATTAGTTTAAAAGTCTCTTGATTTCCTTATAATCAGTCAACATTTTGAGTTTAGTCATTGAATTAGTTGAAAAAGTCTCATCATATCCCTTATGGTGAATAACAGAAAGATTTGCAAATAACAAATAACGTTTTTCTTCATTTTTGAGATATAGGGTGGAAATTTTAATTTGACACACTGTATATAAATGCATCTTTCCGCCTTTGAAGACCAATCACCCACCGACTTCCTGAAATGGTCAAAATTTCCATACTTTTTCTACGACGATGATCATCATTTGAAATCTAAAAACGAGTCATTAATATTCGACGCGTCTTTTACAGAACCGGAGAAGAGGGAACAGGAAAGACCAGAGGAGGGCCTCTTTTTTCTCGTACAGATGATGACCCATTTTCCCTCCCCCTATTATGCCGGTTGATTATTTGCCTTTGATATTGGTCGGTAGAATCGCGATTGTTATAGGGATGCGCTCAGGGCGAAATCCGGTTTTATTCGACGGGGAAAAAAACTGTGTTGTGGTCGCGACGAGCATAAAAAGCTCGCCTGCTGTTTGTCTGCAGATTCAATAAAATTGTTTACTTTCAATTTACACCGAACGATACAAATGTTGGACGTACCGGTACGGGGCAGGGCGAGAGCGCCCTTTTCCCTCTCGACTGAATGATGCGGATACTTTTTTATTGGATCCGAACTCTTTCTATACAACATATACCACCGCCAGCGACGATTGATGTTTATACTTGGACGAATATAAGGGGCGAGAATTCGGAGACGTATATGTTTTATTTACCGAAAGTTAAGATTGGTGCGGCAAGTGGTCCATATCGGGGAGGAAAAAGCGGTATCCGCCGGAATTTATTATCGAACACAAAACGCGCCCTATTTCCAGAAATCTACTTCAACAAGGTCTTATATTTATATACAGGGTGCTTCACCAACAACACCCCAGGGCTGCTTCCTTACATCAAAATAAGACAGATCCGCAAATATTTGATAGATACGGGGTGTGGCATTTAATATTTCCACTGCATTTTTCAGAGGCAGGGCAACCAAAATCGCAACCCCAGACAGAAAAAAGCTTAGATCCTCATACATTTCAAATTTGACTAGGTACTTCAGTTTCGGACATACTTAATGCCATTTTAGATTGGGAAATTCGGAATAAAATAAATACGAAAATGATATCTGTGAAGGAAAATACGCAACCAAAATGAAATCTGAAAAAATGTGTGTTCGTTCTTAGGCATTTCTTTCAGTTTTTATGGTTTTTGAGGTTCGTGCCTTAAAACACCAAGAAACTAGGATGAAAATGTAAAAAACATTCGCGCCTTTGCAAATTCCAAAGGAAACAATTTTTATATTGGCTTTCCATAAATCATCTACTGTATTCAGCCAATGTAGAGATTATGCATAAAAGCTAATTAATTTGTTAACAGGATGGAAGTTGGCTTGCGGAATGATGATGATAGCATTGATTCGGCCCGAAATAGCCGTCTAGTCAAATATAGACGTCGACATCAAACGGAAGTGCGCTACTTGAGCTTAATGCTGTAATATCCTGAAAACTTCCCTTCTGATGATGTATTTTCGATTTTCGTTGTTTATCCCCCCGTTCGCGAGTTTCGATTTCGTCATATTACTGTTCGGTTGCTCCGATGACGTTAGGTATTGCGTTTTAAGTCTTCTCCGGTCGATTGTTATCGCCGGGTTGAAAAACCAGTTCCGTTTTCCGCATAAAGCTAAACGCCACCTACCCGCCGCCATCTGTCCAGGTAATGCGCAATAAAATCGCTGAATGTGTTGTTTAGAGAGAGGGCGAGCGCTAAACCGGAGATGTGACTCGTAAACTTAAAATCCCGTACAGTGGCGCCGAGGCAAATTTATCGACGAAAACGCCCTCGGAAAACTTAATCAAAGAACAGTTTAAAAAAAAGCCGCTCGAATTTCTCCGGAGCCGCCCGGAATTTAGTCCACAATTCTCCGTACACTTGGCGTTAAAAAATTGGGCCACCTTTGTTAGCTGCGCCGGGTGTAGGCAACCAAACATACGCGAAATGCTGGCTTTAAATGTCCTAACAGCTCAATATTTTCATTTTGTGTCAAAATATCCATTTGAATTTGTGGTTTAAAATGTGTTATTTCATTAAGAAGACTAGGTATACGTATTTTTCGTGATTTAAGTGCTAATGACTGTCTCGAAATTCAAGGGATCTAAAATCATATGTATACTGTGCGAGTGTCTTTCTTTACCAATTACGACTATCCAGAAATTGCAAACTTTTCCAATGAAATAGTAACAAAATATTGATAGTGGTTTCGACTCGCGTTTCGAGGTAATGTAGTGGGTTTTCATAAGAAAATATAGATTTTTTCTAGAAAGTACTGCTCTTATTTGTCTGAGTTTAGAATAATAATTATTTAGGTTGTCTTGATCATCAGGAGTCAATAGTAATTGCATGATTCGAAATGATTTTTCTTGGCTTTCCCAAAACAAGAATAGCCAGTTTCATTCAAATAATTTGCTGAAAAAATATCATTTTAGACAAAAAAAATGCGAAACTTTGGTGGCCGGACTACGGTCTTGCAGAAAGGTTGAAAAACAGAGAGCCACCAAATTTCTGGATAACGTTAATTTTTAAAACCACCCGCACAGTAAGTATAGGTATGTTTTTGGATTCCTTAACTTTTGAGACACTCATTAGCACCTTAATCAGTTGAAAACTAGTCTCCCTCATAAAGTATTTGTGATAACAATTTAAAACACATTTTAGACTACAAATTCAAATCGAGAAATGGTGTCAGCAGAAATCCAGTCACCTGTGACAAAGCCCGTTCACGCCAATACTAAAATTTTACGTATGTTTGGTTGCCTACATTCGGGGCACCTACTCGAGGTGCCCCTTAGAATTGTATCCAAGTGTACATACAAGATGTCATTTCCTGCAAGTGTGGCGGGGCACATCTGCATCGGCCATTATGCACCGACAATGCAGCCGCAAATTGGCAACCGTCCCGTATTGTTCACACATAAACCGCATATTAGTAGTTACTGCGTACTAGGATCGGTTAGCGGTGGAAACTGATGACGGATACGTCGGCGGCGTGGTGTATTTAAATGGGGCGGAGGCGCTCGCGACCGGGTATTTAATAATGAATTGCAGTCAAACGTGCACCGAATCCGAACGCTCTAATTGAATTAATGATGAGTTATGTGCGCACCTTTGCCCACCTCTTAGGTGATATACGTGGTCTAATTGGCAATTTGGGGGTTCAAATATTGAATTTGACGGTCGAATGTGGCGTCGTTTTCTAGGTCGGAACCTTGTTTTCGACCTCGCCGGCTCTTTTGTGTTATGCACCTTTCCGCCCCATTCCCTTATCTAAATCCATGCTAATACGAGTTCGCTTGCGTTCTAATCCGAACAGGCGCCCTGCTCTGTAATCTGACGTTATTCATTTTGCCCCCGAGGTGGAAAATCTGCACCCTCCCCCGTCACACAAAACCTTTTTCAGAATACTTCGGAAATTTAAAACGAAATCTAAGATCTGAAAAGTTTCGTTTCTTGCCGTACCTTCAACCGATAATAATTGGAGATGATGGATATCCGTTTCGCTCGAAATTGGCTGTTTATGCAGGCAAATTGGTGGGGCCTAATAACAATACAAAGTGTTCCGAAATTACACATATTCATAAAATTTCACAGGTTGGAGATCGACGATACAAGCCTTTCTCGCAGCCGTTTAGCTTTTTAATTTTGTAGTAGGTAATCATAGCTTATTTGCGGTAATAATTATGGCAAGTTACGGTAATTTTTCGGGGTCTCCATATTTTTTTAGATGTTTCAGAATAGATTTTGTTAATTTTCTATGATTTCTCGAAATACTCACTTAGTTTCTTACTTTTTCTTTGTATTTCGTCTGAAACCACGGATCATTGCCGAAAAATGTTTACTTGGAGTAAATATCGTCAAAAGAAACATTTTTCTAAAATTTTCAGATAGTGAGTAAGTAAGGCGCAGGACAAGTGATAAGGGTTGTGGTCGTGTAGCTAAAAAAAATTGATTTTAATGGAATCTGTGGATTTGACTTTGAAAATGTTAATTTCTTCAAAATTGGCAAATGTATAATAAAGAGTCAAAAGAAGAAGAAACCCCTTTCCAAATGTAAATTTCCACAATATTTAACGGTTTAAGTTACCTGAACGATAAACCTGAATGAATTTACTCACAATACCTAATAGTATATTATGTAACTCGTATATAAAGAAGAATTTTATTGAGAAGCCCATGCGACCAAGGTCCTAAATTGGGCGAGCCAATAAGACCCTTTATGCACATGTTGGATACGACGGTTTATGCTCCAATTACATTACAAGGACACATTTTATGCGCATTATTTGAAATTCTTGAATTGATGAGGAATTTTGTCAGACAACGATAAAATTAAACAACAATAATAATATGTCACTTTATGATTCAGAAACCTCTGTCAAAAAGGTGTGATTATTCCAACAAGTAAAATTTGCGTAAATTAATTGAGAAAAATATGAACACGTGCCATATTAAATTATCCAGTAATTTTACAGTGTCGTCGTCGGTAAACACTAATTTTGGAACACCTTGTACAATTAATTAAACCTTCCTTATGTACGCGTAAACAAGCACGGGATGGTCGTCGATAAATCGAATGCCAGGTTAGCAATTC
The DNA here is from genome assembly GCA_949788335.1 of Salpingus planirostris. Lineage (NCBI taxonomy): Eukaryota > Metazoa > Arthropoda > Insecta > Coleoptera > Salpingidae > Salpingus > Salpingus planirostris. The sequence continues at coordinate 2,072,352 of OX460918.1, read as the reverse complement.
GTAACTACATATTATTGTTTACCCTAGTCCTAATAGAGGAAATGCCAAAGATCGTCTAAGATAGCAACGCACTTCCTCCCATTCGAAGCCGATACCCACGACCTGTAATAATATTATCAATGTAGAGCAATAATTCAGATTTCCCCAGATTTTTTAGGGTAACTTTTCCTTTTTTCGGGTTGAAGAAGAACGTTATTATGGGTGTTGATCCCAGTGGTTCAACCGAGGGGTGATTTTTTCCGATCTGGATAAATTACGATAATGTGGGGCAATTCTGGTGGATACGTCCTGAATAAAACGCTCATTACGGCAAACATACGGCCATGAACGGGATGCGGAACAAAGGATATGCAAATAACTCCCGAAGTGTGGAAGATCCTAGAATCGCAATCATCCCAAAACTTCCTTTATTATATCGCGTTAATAATATCTCGATTCGTATAGAGATGATGACGCACTAGAGTTTGTTTTGCGGTTTTTTGGTCTTTTATTTTCGGTGGCGAAATAACATAACATCATCACGCATTCCGGTTGTGATTTATCGCAGCTTTTGCATTTTTCCCTGTGCGAAAGCTCGTTTATTATTTAAATTCAGTTTTAGTAGGGGATGATCGAGATGAATAGACTTTTAACCATAAAAAGCTCCTACCTTACTAAGGCCTACACCTACCGAGCGGATTTATTTCCCTCCTGACTGCACAGCACCTCGCATTTCCATCCCCATTCGTCCTTATTCCTATTCCATTGAATAATACACGCCTTAATTTATTTCGCAGTTTATATCCGGAAAATTGCGATAAATGCTTTTACTTTAAGTGTTCGGTTGCGAGTTCCAGTTCTCGCGACGACAATAATACCCCCACCTACAAGGGAAAGAGTTTACGAAACTTGGGAAATACCGGAGTGGAAGCGTTTAATCACCTGAACATTTCACTTTCGCGATTCTTGAAGAAATTCCCTTAATAATTTTCGAGACAGGATAATTAATTATTACGCCTCCCGGATCTCTCACAGTTAATGAACTCATCTATAATGCACAAAAATCGTTTTTATATTCGGGACGGTTTTTATCATGTTTTCACCTCTTTTCCTCCCTTTTCTCATTTTCTTTTTCTCATTATAGATGATCCTAGGAGGACGAAGGATGCGCAAAAAGGGAGGAGATACACGAGAAAAACGGGAATTATGTAAACTGTGGAGAGGTGGGAAAGTTATTAAAGTGATTAAATTTAATTACCGGATGACCGGTTATACGACCTAATATTTTTCACGTAAATTACCTGGGGCCAGATGGGGAAATTAGGGGACCCCTAAAGCCATATTCTAAATAGAGGCCGGTAATATACCCACACGGATTTAGCACGATAACCCTTTTCCACGGTTAATTTTTGAAGCGATATCCACACAATTCACCTTTTATCGTAGGTGGTCGTAATTTAGAGATATTCCGCGTGGCTTTGGGCCACCTATCTATACTACACCAGAATGGGCCATTCATCATCGTTATCTCCAAGCAGGGGTGATTTCTATAATTATTAATCTTTTGACAAGCACCATTGGCGTGACATTGGTGTATTTATCACCCTCGACTGAAAGATTATATAGTTTAACGTTACCTAGACCCAAATCTGATTCGAAAGTTCCCAACTTTCGGCTTGCAATAATAAATTCGCTGACATCTACCCATCCGATTTGGGGGCCTTCAACTTTCCGGTGAACTAATAACGAGATCAACCATCGTTTCTGAACTAAATTTGTGTTTCCTTTAGTCTTTAGTGCACCACACGTTACATACGTTATTACATACGTGCCACATAAGTCAGCAAGAAAAGCCATTTTGCCTGGTGATATGAAGTTTCCTCGTATGGCATCATCATCATCATCATACGTTGGCTAATGCGCTGTGCGGAACGCTCACCTAGCTCTCTATTCACATAGCATTAATATACATCAAAGTCGACCTGAGATGTGGATCGATGAATTGAGGTTCGACTATATGCTACAAGAAATACCCAAAGTATAAGGTCGTCTGATGTGAGAAATCCCCGTGACGATAGAATTGCGATTGCACTTGATTCAGACCGATCGTGCGAGCTTTACTCTCTCACAAAAGAATGAAGACGTTTTCCGTTACAATCCCTGTCACAAACTGTAATCCTAATAGTGGCGGTCGTACGTATACTCAATAAATAGTTGAAGTTTCCGAAAATTTCCCAACTTTTCATCGTCCGGAAGGAAACCTCATCGAAATTGTTCGAGACCTCGCCCGGATCCGCAAGATGGTGCAAGAGATTTTGATTTATCTCTCGGAGGGTTTTTTTAATTACGTCAGTGTGCAGCGCCGGAGTGAAATACAACCGCTATAGCTAATAAGAACGAAAGGAAATGATGTAAGGAAAACGAAATTCCCGCAGCCATCAGTGGAAAAGAGCGAGCGCGAGATCCCGGGATAGGAAAGCAGGAAGAAGTTATGCCGGGTTGGGGATGAGAGGAAGGGACATTGCGCCGAATCAAATGGAGAGAACATCTGCTGAAATCTGGTGGAACCGCAATGCAATACAGAAACTAAGACAGATGTTGGAATGGCGTCCCATTTTGCCTTAATTTACCGACGGCCTTTGAGAAAACGAAGTGTACTCTCGAATCCCCTCGAAAAGGACATGAATTAATTAAAAAAGTTTCAAATTTTGAGACGGAATGGCCGCAATAGGCGTTGCCGACATCGCAGATAAGTTGATGGGGAGAATGAGCAATATCGAGCAGTTTTATTGAACAAACTAAAAATTTATTTACACTTTATTAAGAGAAGGGGGGGAAGCGTGAACTAAAGACGCAGAATGCCCAAAATGCAGCGTGATTCAATATTGATGTACCAAATCTTGAGGACCGATTAGGAATCGAGGTTCGATCATTTCTACAATTATTATTGATTTGGAATTCCCTTAATTGAATTTTCTATATTATTGAAGAACTTGCATGAATCACCCCAGTTATCTCCTAAGTAGCTGGTGTTAGGCTCAGTTTATCAATGCTCAGTTAACGTTTAACAAGTGGTTAAATTCCTGGGTTACCTCTGTTACAACAATCAAAATCAATAAAATTATTTTTCTGCTAAAAGATAACTGAGCTCTTAGTTTGCTGATTTTAATTGTTAGAGGTACCCCTTCACACATCACAATTAGTTAAACGTCAAATATTACTGTTGTATGTATTGTAGGTATCAATGAACCCATTGTAAGTCAGTAATATGATAAAGTATGTTTGAGAGAAGGAAAGCTCAGCTGACTCTAAAGTCAGAATATGAGAGCATTACAAAAGTATTAGAGTCAAAAAGGTTCCGTTGATTGAACGATGCAAAATTAATTCTTTTTGAAGACAAGGTCTACAATTGATTTCACAGTCTTTAAATGTGATCATGGAATTGACTTCAAGATTCACATGAGATGAAGAAAAAATCTGAATAAAAGTTGTTCACACGACTATGGATGGATAGAATATTGGCTGCTAGGTATGTACACAACTATACAGAAACTAAATCTTTTCGACATTTGATATGATAAGACTTACATAATATTCTTGCCAAAAGAGGACAATTTTGTGTAAAGAAATATAAGGTCAAATATTTTGATCACAATCCGGACTAGGCCAGCGTCACAAAAAGGTACAACGAGAGTCAGTCGCGGAATCGAAGTGTATAAAGCAGGAAGCAGGACGTGACGTCAAGACTAATGCAGATATATTGCAGATGCAATGGAGTACATACATAGGGCCGTCGGAATGTCAAGCGGCAGTACATCACTCGTGGAACGGACGGCTCTAATGGAAAACAAGGTAGATACACACGTATATCGACCGTGTAATAAATAAGGATGAACTTTTACGGCGGAACGGCAAAAATTAAAATTCAATTTCTGTAATGCACCAATGGGTCGTCGGAAGGTGGATCGCCCTCTCTATTGAATAACCTCCCCTCAAAGCGATTACTCCCAAGATATGTATAATTACATAGAACCACCGCCAAAGTGTAATTAAATTCATAACTGAATTACGCAAGCCATTATCTCTGTCAGTCAGTTTCAGCATTCGGTTTTGCTTTGTTCTACGTTCATGTACTAGGTATTGGGAAATAGTTAACGATTCCAGAACAGATACATACTATCTAATAATTTATAAGCATGAGTAGCTGACGATGGTGTAATGGATGCACAGCTTCCGGCTCTTTCTTCAAAGGGGAGCCGACAAGGTTTTTCATAACAACAGTTTATGAACTTTTGCATAATTGCACTAAAACTCACCATGCATTTACTTATACAGTAGAAGCCTTTTAATTCGACCACATGTTAAACCGAACCTTCAGTAATCCAAACATCGAGTGGAAGTTCGATTATCCAAACAAAAACTCATTAGTTCGAGCAACAGTATACAATTTTCCAAAAACTATGTGTGATTCAATTCTTCTTTATTTTTTTTAGTGTTCATTAATAAATGTCGAAAACTGTATCAATTCACATTATTTACATAGACTCCAGTAATTCGAACAATTGACTCATCCGAGCACCTTCTCTTTGTAAAGCCGTGCGGATTAAAGGGTTTCTACTGTATTTATTCAAAATATTCTGGAATCAAGACCAAATTAAATTAATCACATAATCATTGTCCTCGGTGCTAACTTTTTGGCAAATTCTCACAAAACGAGACAATTTTTTTTGAATCTGCAATATTCACTTTACTGTTCTTTGGAAAAGAGTTGAGAGTACATCTTGAGTTCATAGTTGCATCTTTCTTTTAGGTGAAACTTTGCCCTTTGGGCGATTAAAACATTTTTATTATCAGGGGTTTTTAGCTTTTATTCGAGTTGCGTTCGGTTCGGTCGAATTAAAAACGTTTTGTGAGCACTTATCAGGGGGTTTTAGCATCGCGTTTTTAATTTAATTTTCATTGTCTTTCCGGTTTCATTACCGGACGAATCCGACCCATTCAACTCCCTTAACGAACAAATAAACTAACCGGTTCACTTGCACTCGCATATTCTGATGTTCGTACATTAGAGAACGAATAGTTACTGCTACAGGTGATTTGGTTAATTCATAGGTCGATTCAGTGACGGATGGTGACGGTCACATTTATGTAATTCATGAGGATTCAATAATTTATGGTGCATTCCGGGCCGTTTCTGCGGATCGGTTGGTGCCTACTGATCACTATGACGGCCCGTGTGGCGAAATTTCAACCATTCACATTGTGAATAGGACATGTCCATCGTTGGCCTAATGATGCAACTTTAATTGTCAGTTGTGTCGTACAACAATTGAATAAAATTAACTTTTAGATTGTCAATGTGAGTTCGAAATGACGTTCTTTACCGCACTCGGTGCGGTAAAGTTTTAATTTTTCCTTTATTTATACTTATATTCAAGGTGATTGGCGTTAATTGCCTCCAACCTACTATGTTGAATCAATCAAGTCTAAAACTCAACTTTATCAATGGCATCTTGCCACCTTGTGCTATTACATCATGAATCTAGGGATTTCATTATGCAACTTGATAATTTCATTATCGCACAGGTCCATAATACAGTTATAATTTTTATTCTTGATTCATTCATGTTAATCGTTTAGTTGCTTCAAATCGTTTTTGAAACTTTTTTTATGAAAATTTAGGTTGGCAATTCCAAACTTCGAAATTAATTATAATAGTTTAGTGATGTGGTCGTTGGGAAAATAGTGTCGGTAAGAACACTGTGGTAAACAACTTGAAAGTTTTATTTTGTGGGGTTTTGTTATAAACAATACAATAATTCTACTAGTACGAAAAATTGCATTTTTCTGACACGTTGTGTAATGTGCTATCGCACTCGTATATCTTGGAATATACAAAATTGTCCGTACTTAGTTGTCTTTTACTCTTTTACCTAATACTTGAAAAGAATCACTCACTAGGATTGCCGGCAATTTCATTTAATGAAAGTCTAAATGGAAAACAAATCATTTTTTTCTTCGCCCGTACGTATACTATAACACTGATTAGGAGATGGCGTGATCCGGAATATTTGTTGTTTTTGATGGCGTGCGTTGAGAAGTATAAGGATAAAGCTCCTTTACCATTAAATTCCCATCAGACTGTAGCAATGTTACAGTCAAACCTTTAGTTATGTAACACGGGAACCGCCCTCGGCTGATACGTTCTCAATAATTCAGACGCGAAACCGAAGAAAATCCAAATCGGACGACTTATTTGGATACTTTCGAATGCGGGGCGAGTCCAATTTTTCAGCAGTAAACGTCCTAATTGTTTGCGGTGGTCTCCGGAGCGTCGAGAGGATTAATGAGCCGAGTTTTCCGACGGCGATAAAATCACGGAGAGGGTGTCGCAAAAAATTCGCACCGGTCAGGCCCTCGGCCGCGCCTTTGAGGTCATTATTCCGAAATGAAAATTCGCACCTGGAAAACGCGACGCGGGATTTTCCGCCGCCCTTTTCGGATTTATCGTTGTTTGCGCCCAGCCCGCACAACTAAAGCGGAGGTATCGATAGGATAGGAATAGATATGTGAAAGGTTTCACAGCTGGTCGAGCCAAATTGGCGTCCAAATCCGACGTAATTCATGTGTGCACCGATAACCGATACAAATTTGACGCTCTCTGGAACACGTCGCTCGTAACTTCGCGTTTGAGCACATACGCAGACCAGAGTTTACGGTTTGCACCCCGAAACTGACACATCATAACTTTATGCGTTGGTAAATACGTGGCAGTTGAAAGAACAATGGACGATAATTTTATGAATTTGCGAAATTGTAGAAAAAAGTTGCCGAATCCGTCGACGCTGCGATAAGGGCGTTTAGAGCGCTCCAATTGTGACATTTTGATGTGGCGATTTCCACGCGATTACGTCCGCATAAAGTGCACAGTTGAGTGCAATATACGAACCATCGATTTGAAAACGCGGAAGCCAATGAATGCCCTCAAATAAAACTACATGAATACGGACATGGTAATCATAATTATCATCAATGGCTGGAATCTCACCTAATAAATAATGCACCGATTTTAAATTGAGGTAGAGTTTATTGACTTTTCGACAGTAAGTATTGTTATTTTAATAGATTGATAGATTCATTCAACACAAAATTCGGAAAATTTTTCATAAGCTTAATTTCGTATCTCTATTTCGTTATATTTGATGGATGCGTTTACCGACTGTCGTAAAATGCTGTTTCTTAATCATTAATTTGAAGTCATCATCAAACGACATAATTTTTGAACTTATATTAAACGAAATTCCATTATTCATAAAAAAAACACTTAGTTTCAAAAATAGTTATTCTATGTGTGCCTAGGAGTAAAGTTACACTTACTTCCCGTGGGTGCTCAAGAGGAACAATATCACTCCAGGGAAAAAGACCACTTTAGTACTGTGGTGGTACATACATGCGCTATTTTTCGCAATTCTTTGAAATAAATCCAAATAATTGTTGATTTTCTGCACTGAGCTTACGATGGAATGCTTTGAAAATAACCGTATCAACAAAAAACTGAATTTTTCATTTCGTATACTTTTTTAAAGGAAAAAGTAACACCTACTCCACTTTTTCCCCTTTGAAAAAGCATATCAATATCTTGAGTCCAGAGGAACAATATCACTCCAGGGAAAAAGACCACTTTAGTGCTGTGGTAATACATACATGCGCTATTTTTCGCAATTCTTTGAAATAAAAATCCAAATAATTGTTTATTTTCTGCACTGAGCTTACGATGGAATGCTTTGAAAATAACCGTATCAACAAAAAACTGAATTTATCATTTCGTACACTTTTTTAAAAGAAAAAGTAACACCTACTCCACTTTTTCCCCTTTGAAAAGGCATATCAATATCTTGAGAAATGATTTTAAATACATCAATATCTTTGAAAATAGTTCTACGATTTTCAGTTCGTTGTTAGAAAGGGGCATAGGTCTCGACGCAGGTCCATAAGTTATTTACCACTGATAAATAAACCATTTGTGGGCGCCAGACAGTTTAGAAAAGGGCAAAGACTGGGAAAAACCCACAATTAGTCTGCACCCAAACATGTATTGAACTGTGATTAAACACAGAAAAGACGCAGCAAAAAGTTTTAAAAGCAAAATTTTTCAAAAATCAATCCAGCAATTTCGTATTACCATATGCCGTATGAAATAAAAATTTCCCTTATATCATAACAAATGATAATCGATCGTAATGGGTCCATGGTAATTTAATGGGTCGTCTTCTCTATAACGTGATGGGTCTATTGTGCGTGGGCACAATCCATCAGTGTTGTAATTTCACAGTCGTGATCGTATCTGGTATTAGGTGTACGCCACGTATAGAAATTATCAGCATGCAGGCTGTAAATTAGCAAACCGTGTGAGGATTTAATGCGGGTCAATCAAGTATACCTCCAGATCCAATTATACGGCGTAAACCGGATGACACTGGGGGAACGGTGTAAAGCCCTGCCACTAATTCACGGCGTAACATCGAATACTCAGAGTAGGAACTGGACAGAAGGAGCCTTGTAATTCCACTTAACACCCCTTGCGAGAAATGTCCAACAAAAAGCCGGCGGATTCGATTTTGTGGTATGGGGCGCTGTTAATCACGGCTGACGGGGCTTTTTCGCCTCTTATAAACCAATGATTATGTAACGAAGAAAATTGGTTTTACCTATGTAGTTTCATGAATAATCCCACTTTAAGCTTGTGACAATGCGACCGGGATTTTTTTTATTTTGCCTCAAAATGATTTGTTGAAAAGTTTTGTCAATATTCGAAAAAGGTCGGCACAATTCTCGTTGTTTTATTCACCTGCTCTGATTACATTTTTCTTTCCATTTTCGCGGTATAGGGAGGTTCATCCGACTAACATCGAGAAATGAGAGCGTTCCATTGTTCTCCTATTACTCTTTTTCCAACCTCTCGTCTGCTGGCTCTTGCCTTTTTTACATTTCTCTTTTCGCCGACACTGAGAAATATATGAAAACAGATTATCGATCCTGGCGGTTATCCCAATTAAAATCGAGTTAGAATTTGTACGTATAGTTCGCTCGCGAGCTATCCGCATCCCTATCTTGTTGGAAAATATAAATCGAAATCGTGATTAGAATAAAAATCGCGCAATAAACTCTCATTCGTATATCTATACATTCTACCTACATCTTCCCCACAGTTGGAAACGATCCTATAATTCAGTTTCTCCGGTTGAAAGTTAAATGATTTCCTTCCTGCTTCGGATGGAAACGCTCTATACTTTACTTGAGATAGGAGAACGAAGTACCTACCTACATTCCGTAGGTGAAAAGTAATAAAACCGCGAGCAAAATTTAGGTACCTACGTATTGAAAAATGTAAGAAAGTTAAGTTAATAAGTGCGGATGAAAGATGGAAAACGATAAATAGCGGAAATATTGCAGACACATGGTCTGGCATATTGTGGGGGCGGTGTGCCTGGAATTTGATACGCTTCCCGAATTGAATTTAGATTTTTACGACTTCTAAAGATGTTGTGCAAATTCCGCACGTGTTGGAAACGAATTGCCGACAATGCCGCACAAAAGAACACAAAATTACGGGCATTCCTACCCTCGATCACTCCATCTTCCCACTACAACAAAGAAATGCAGTTTTCCCGGACTGAAGTTTTTGCAAACGAGCATCGGGCATGCTTTCAAATTCCCATTGAACAGCTTCAAGTTTTCTCGGTCGATTTAATCCGGTCGGAATTTCCGGAAATTCCGGGATGTTGTGTGCAGTGCTAATGAGTCCGTTTGTGTTCGAGTCCGTGTAGTTGTAAATAATTTCATTTGGTTTTGCGTCCGGACATCAGTGCCTCGAGTATAATTCGAATAATGCGAATAATTCATCCGTTTAAATACTTGGCAGTTATTGGAATGAACAATCATTGTTTCATTATTCCTTCATTATATTATACATACTTGCCGGCGAAAAGTGGTAGCATCAGAGAGCTTTGGAAGATCAAACAAAATATCGTAAATGGCGGTGTGCGTTGCGCTATCAAAGTCGAATTATATTAAATTTTTTTCACAAAAGATTACATCGTCCCTTCTTCAGACATATAGATGTGCACGGTATAATATAGGGCACAAAGGAGATTTTCAACCTGTGTAAAATTTCGCACGAGGTTTATTTCCCCTGTCTTCTATTTCTTCCTTCTCTATGGTTTTTTGGCATTTATCATTTTTGTCTCCAAATTGCGATGGAAAGTTTGGGTTTAGGTTGCAACTCTCGATGTAAGAGAACTCATATTTTTCAACAACCGAAACAACGACCGGATCTTGTATTCCGGATTCCGGTGAAAACGCGGAACATTAAAATTTAAATCCGTGCACCTGCGGGCTTCGATTTATATTAAAATACAAACCGCGGAGTTCTCCCTGCTGAAATTCCTCCGCTATAAAACTTATAAGTGAGTGGGTACACGTGAAGGCAAACATTTTAATATTTTATTTATTGGCATACCTAACGATCGATCTATGTAGAAAAAAATGAAATTTTCTCACACTCCCTCACGTGAAAAACAAAATCGACGTAACTTTAAGAAGGTGGTCGTGTTTCGTTTCGTGAAGCGTGTTCCCCGAAAAAAATTAAAGTCTGGAGTTGTCTGCTTATGTTTACTTTATCGATATCATCAATAATTCATAGAACCTCGAGGAACTTTTTCCGTACGCATCGAATTTTCGGCAGAACTCATCTCGCTTCCCACTCTCCATGCCCAGATTCAGAAGGCCATAAGTAAGTATAAGTAGATGAAACAGGGGGCTGACATTTACTCGGCGTAATCAAATTTTGCCTCCTTTCCTCCAGATCCCCTAAAACCACAGACATTCGAACACACAAAATAAAGTAATGGTGATCATACACATGCGCATTCAGCCATCTTTGTTTCATCGTTTACTGGAAAGATTACTTATTTACTTTCTGTGTTTTTATATCTATGGTTTTTCATAATGGAGCGCTGAGCATCGAGTGTTCAACCGCTCCAACGTTGTCGAAGTTAATATGAGGTCGGTTTGGTGATTTTTGCCCTCACTCGTAAAATAAAACTGAAATTCCCTAATTGGCAGCGATCCTCAATTGGCGCAAAAATGGAGCGATTCATTGTCGAGAGCCGAAAACCATCCACACGTCCCATCTCGTTCATACGTATGGCCCACTCGATTCGGTAACAATCCTATGAAAATATTTTCCTACATCTCGCCACTCCTCTCGATCCCACTTGACCCGAAACCATTGGCCTAAAGCACACTCGTCAAATATTTACAAAGCCGGGCCAAACACGTCCCGATCAACTTGACGATAATTAGATGAATGAGGTTGAGGTCAAATTATCGGGGGATGCGGTAAAATAATGGAACTTGGTCATTCGAAATTTATTAAGATTATCGATCTTATCATTTTCTTTCAAGAATACAAATTGATCCACCCAATATTCGTTTCGTGAGACATTTAGAGCGATTCCGCTTTTATCGCTTCGGGGATATTAATCTTGCGTAGAAGCCTTGGGTGGAATTGGTGGATGCGCTAGGGGAATAATCGTTCACAGTTTTTTAATTTCCGCCAGTTTTATTAACGTCATCACTTTCTTCGGAATATTGATGCAACCCCAATAGTCCATTCTGATGATCCGTGGATTCAGGATTCTTATCTCTTACTTACTTTTCCAACCACTAGTTCTGTTATTTCATTTTATCTCAATTTCTCAGAGTCGAGTTTAATGATAGTCAGTTAATACGGTGAACTAGAATAAATTCCTGGTCTGACCCTTGTTTTATTAGTAGAATCAATTTTCCCGACGCCGACATTGTAAACTGTCACTTTTCATATCAATCGAGGTGGCTGGTAGGTAATGAATCTGGTGATTTCATTACGTAACTTGGTGATTTCATTACTGGGCAAGTTCATAATTTCACTACAGGAAAACCAATTTCAAATTGTTACATTTACTATCATCATTATTAATTAGATTAGTTGGTTCAAATCGTTAAATATTGTGTAATTTGTCATTTTTAGCAATTTAGATTTTTGTTTTTATGAAAATTTTTGTTAGCATTTCTAAACTTAAATTAATTATGATAGTTGTTATTAGTGTAGAGTTTCTCACACTACAATAATATTGCAGTTTCCCCACACGTTGTGCAATGTACTATTTTATATTGGATTCAGAGAGAACTTGCAGTGAATTTACTTAATTTTGAAATACCTATGGTGATTTTAATTAGAGTAGTAACAGTTCATTAAATCTTTCTTAGGTTATTATTAGATGTCTCATGAATACAATTAGAACTCAAACGACACTTCTTCTGTTCATCAACGTTCAAGACCGTATCGAATTCTACCCTCAATTCTTTAATTCAACATTGGGTCACCAGATATCGCTCCAAATCCAAATACTTTCTCCCCACAACCTTATATCTTTCATACAATTTGTATTAAGAATTTCTTTTGATGTTCGGAAAGAGACATTTTCCAAAAATTAAGTCATATTGTGTCTCAGGTTCTTGGAGATCGGAAATTGAAGTAGATTTTGGTGCACTTATCTATGAGTCACAGTAAAAAGAGAAAATGACAACTATTGTGAAAAGCGAGAATAATAATGTTGTTTCCTCGAATCAACTGCTTTTAATTCGACTTTACCTGTAGGTTTCCGTCTCGCCTTCGTTAATGAGAGACATGTATCCCATGTCTTTCGATGATGCAATTGAATAACGAGAGTTGCACCGTTGGTAAACAGACACGACAGTACGAAAAAGGAGGAAGGATGAAGCTCGTCAGGAAAGTTCCATTGCGACGTATTCCTCCTCTTTCGCCGCTCCCATCCCATACACCGCAGAGCAAATGTCTGAAATGTAATGCAATCTAGCGGCGTGTTCGTGATTGTGAAATACAAGATAAGAAGAACGTGGCGGCGATGGCGGTGCGGATGCTAACCGCTAACGAGCATCAGGGCGATATTTGAAACAACTCGAGGAATCTGCCGAGGGGATGTTTCGGCCCGGTACGTAAACGCGTTTCTCAAGACGAGGGACCGCTAAAACGGAACAATGTCGTTCCGTTTCCGCGCCTATTATTAACTTATACCGTGTGCACGAGCGAATTTTCTGTCGAGTTAGCCATGACCATCTCTCTGTCTCATATTATGATCATTGGAGAAACAGTGACAGAGATACAAATCATGGCAACTCGGTAGAAAATCGGTTTGTACACACAATACTAAAAGCGGGCATTTCTGGTTGGCGGACTAAAAGTCTGACGTCAAATTTTCCCCTGGAACTGTGTCTCGAATCGAGTAAAATTACGTGATGTTTTTAAACAAACATCAAACTCCTTGACCGTGAGAGTGGAACGGTGATCATTCGGACCGATCAAAAATGACGCAAAGACGGAAAATTTGCAGACATTTTTTGGTGACGTAAAGATTTTCCACTCGAGATGAAGGACACGCCGTGAAGACATTTATTAAATGGAAAAGCGGATCAGCTGATAACGTATCTTAACAACCGTAGTATACAAAGTAGAACATTAAGGGCCGATCTTTTCACCTCTGGTTAAGTTTAACTGGCGGTTAAATACCTTGGTTACTATTGTTGCAACAATGAAAATCAACAAATTTAACTGCCGGATAAACTTAACTGGGAGATGAAAAGATCGGCCCTTAGGTCCGGTCTTTTCACCTCTGGTTAAACCTCCGGTTAGCTAACTGGAACTTTGAATGTGACCCTTTATTATTCATTTCAACCAGAATTGTCACAGTCTAAGGTTCCAGTTAGCTAACAGGAGGATAACTAGAGGTGAAAAGACCGGGTCTAAATTCCGGAACGTCATATTTCGACATGGGTTTTCATATATTCGTTCAATTCGAAGTAAAAAATGCATAAAATCGGCAGCGGATAGTGTGAATTCGTGTCCCGGGAAGTGTTTCGATATTTTTTATGCTAGAAGGAAAACGAAAAAAATCAAGTGTCGTAATCGAACCCGAAAAACAAACCAAACCGGCCGACTCCATGTAAAATTCAATGTCATTTTAATGTGTTCGATGGAGCAGGACATGTTACGATATCTGTCAATGAGAACCGCTTCAAAAACAATCGAGATGTCTGAGAAAAATTTGTAGGTAAACTCCTTTTTTTATTTGGACCTTTGCAGGGACCACAAATACCATTCGGCTGTCCAAATATGTTTATTTCGGGGGATCTACTTCATGTTTTTCAGCGAAAACTCAAGGAAATTTGATAATAAAAAGGAAATTTGGCATTTTTTACGACCGGGGACGGGCGACAACGCATAGTGGGGTCCGAGGGGGTTATCTCTTGTGAAATGCTTGGGACAAGACGAAATGCAATTATCATGAAATACTATGAAATACTATGAAATGCTGATGTGAAATGCTCTGAAATCTCTATGAAATGTCTATGAAATGCCTATAAAATGCTACGAAATGAAATGAAATGCTTATGAAATGCCATGAAAGACTTGTGAAATACTTTGAAATGGTGCAATGGCGGGACAGGGAAACATGAAGTTATAACCCTCTCAGTGGGGTCACAGGAGCGGCCGGCATGCATTTTTCTAGTCGTCTAATTTTGTAAATAGCGACTGGCAAATTTCGCACCGTAAGTGCCAGGTTTTTTCGCCAGGTCTGTACTTTGCAACAACTAGGTTATACGGTTAGGTCGGCCGGTGCACCGCAATGAGATAAGGGATGTAGGTGGCGAGTTTGCTCGGTCAGGACGGATTCGGTGCCGGCGAGGAGGAATCGGGGAAAAGTGGAGTGGTCGTGCGATTTTTTCGTCCTACCCTTTTAAGAGAAAACCCGGGACTTTATCGCGGAGAACAATAAGGCCGGGCTCTTTCGGGGTCGGGCGCCCCCTTAATTGCAAATTTACTGCAGCGGAAAAGTTCCAATCTACCTCGGACGGGATCAAACAAAACCACGACCTTAAAATTCCCAAACGAAATTAAACGCAGTATACGGCGGAATAGACCGGGGTGAATCGGGGTAACAGGTGTGCCAACCCTAAAACCCCCGAACGAACGTTTCTTTCCGCGGGCGAACGCATATCGGGAGGAAGTCGAGGGAAAGGGTACGGGATAAATTGGAAGAGACGGTGCAATAAACCAACTCGTATCGAACATTGACAATCGATCTGACGGGTGTCTTATGATGGCCGACGGTCCCGATTGCTACCGACTTCGGATTTATCTCTCATCTTTCAGCCACGTCGACTCTAATTTAGCGATTCCGCCTGCGACGCTTTCCGTTATTTAATTTCGTGCATGGCGGTGATGCAATCGATCCGGTAATTACCTGAAATGAGTCGTTAAGTCGTTCGTCTTTATGAAATCCGTGTTTTGCGCGACGTAATCTGGCTAATGGGCCGGAAACTGTACGGCATCTTTAATTCCGGGACGGCTTTTATGCAATTAAGAGGAAAAAAACTCGAAAAATAAAGGAGGGCCGCCACTTTTCGATTTTATTTCCCGCGGGTTTTGCCTCTTTATACTAAATGAATCTGCGACGGTTACGAACGTGTTCAGAGTATCGTAAGAACTTAATAACAACATCCATTACTTTGACAGGCGGAAATTACGATTCTCTATCGATGCCACGTACTTTTCGCTCTCTTCTTCATAAACAATCCTGGCAAAAATTCGATTTGTTTAAATCGTCCCACCGTAACGCCTCTCTCGGCCCCTCCATTTTTAATTATTATCTTATACGTGCCGTTTGACGACCCGACGTGGGCCGTATGATATTTTTTAAATTAAAATTTAAGACAATCACGGTGTCTTATAGATTTATCTGTTGAGTTGTAAATTAGGCAGTCGATTTTACAAAGCTGTTTATTGCCTATTGTCGATATGGCTTTGCAGCTAATATTCCTCATCCCGTGTTTATTGCTGGCGAATTTACAAGGAATTTTGAGCGATCCGTCTGCATCAGAACTTCAAAATGAGTTACCTGCTAATTCGATAAATGATGGTCGGATTTTCATCAATCATATTTATTTTCTACTCATTAATTTTTTAATTTCTAGAGACAACCGAGTATTTTAAAAATGATGCAAGAACGAAAAGAATAATTCCAGTTCTTATTAGAGCAATTCTTGGTGACCTAGGTAAAATCTAATTATTTTTTGTTAAGCTATGGCGAAGAAAAGTGAGGAAACTATAATTCTCAGAGATAATTATTTTTTTTTAGTTTTCATACTTTTGGTCGCCTCTATTTCTGGCTTATTCTAATAATAATCAAGTCTCTATTTTCAGCCGATATTACGAGTGATGTGAGTAATGAAGAAATCGGTAATTTTCCTGTATTTTTATCGAAGAAATCATTTCGATAATCATTTTTTTCCTCTATAGCTGTTGAAAAACTAGTCGACTTATCTGAACAGACATTGAGGATGGGATCAGATCCACAAAAACGCAAAGTTATTTATGCTACCTTTCTGACCTTAAAAAAGATTTTCAATCTTTCTGTAAAACTTATGGCCAGTATGGTTATGGGTCAGGCAACGTTTGAAACTACTATCGAGGATGCAGTAATGGACTTACCAGTTTCTTTATCTCTATGATTTCCTTTGAATAAACGCAATATGATTTAAATTTGTGGTTTAGATTTTCAATTAAATACATTCATATTTTTATAAGACGTTCAATTCTAATGTAAATTTAAATAAATTGTTATTTTGGTTTTTCGTTTTCTTATTTCTTATATATACAATTTTGAAAGCCAAAAGCCAACAAAATATACATTCATTATTACAATTTCGAAAGCATCAACAGTGGTTAGAATTACAATCATCTGAACAGATTTTCGGAAAATGCTGATAGGATTGAAATCAGTTTTACACTCAACGAACTTCAGTATGTAAGGAATAAAAGTTAGTTGGGATTTGAAATTTGGGTAACATAGTATAAATTAGTGCGGATTTAGTAGGTATTAGTAGAAATTATTGGGGAATTACTAGGAACTAATTTGGGTAATTTTGTAGAAATTGGGGGAAATTGATGACATTTGTAGTATGAAATTTCAAAAATAGGGAAAATTAGTGTACCTACAAGATATTTTTCAGCGAAAAACCCTCTTGCTACAAGTTCGATTATCAAATCGGGGGTAAAAGGTCCAAACCAAATCTACACCTAGGATTTAGAGAGGGGTTCCATCTATGGATTTAGATACTTTTACTTATTTTTATCAGTTTTCAAAATGCTGCGGGTTTGTTTGGAAATACCTCAATTCCATCACATCCCGCACAATTTCCCAAGGAAATTAGCATATCAACACCAAATCGGTGATTATTTATTGCACCTCAGTCTATGACCTCAGTGCTACGTAATTGATTGTGGTACATTTATTGATACCTACGTGGGAAGTTTTTAATGAAACAAATTTCATATCAGTTCGCCTTGTCCCGCTCCTCTTTTAAATTTAAATTAGGAAGGGCGTAAAATCAAGAGAATTGTTAATTATCCCCGTGACTGATGTTTAAATAATTTGATTTCGATTTCGTATACCATTTCATGTAGACAATTTTAAAATTTCTCACTTAGATTGGACAGACTGCTGATCATGAACTCGTTAATGGTTTTCAGTTGTCTCATTGTTTCTGGATGCGCAATGACAGCACCCGTTGAGATGGAGATCTCAAATACGAATGTAATCGTACCAAGAACTGAACAACCAGAAGAGAATTCTGATGACAATAATAATGGTAAGAGATCAAATATAGAAATTACTGACAGATATGCAGATAAATGGTATAATTTGCCTTATTTTATGATTTAAGTAATTGATGAACATAAAGTGGTATCGGATGAAGAAATTGTTGAAAATATAACCGCATTGTGTAAGGATAACTCATGTTTTTTAATATCTACATATAATTATTAATAATACGCTTCATGCATTTTGTAGTTACTAATGCACCTACCGAAGATGACTTTACGTTAATTTCAGTCATTGGGTGTTTAATTAGCGAAATTGAGCGGCTGACACGACCATCCAACAAAAAATATGGTAGTTTTTGTATCATTACAAGATTTGAGTGCAATATTTTTATTTGTCTTTTGATTACTTTCTATTTATAAATCCCGATTTTCAGAAACGGAAATGGAAGAAAACATTGCAGCTTTTAAAAAATTACCAGCACTGTTGAAAGAGGAACATTTCCGCAATCATCTCCCGATGATTCTTCTTTTTACCGTACTAGGGTAGCTGGAACAAAGTTTCTTATTAATCAAATAAACGGAGAGGACGCTAATTATGTCTTAATACCCTTATACCTGAGTAAATTTCCCCAAACATTATTGATGTTTACGATATTAACTTTCTGCAGTTTAGTTAGCATTACTTACTTGGTTAGAAATTAACTTGATTGCAACTGAACCGAAACTCGGCTTGAAATCAATCCCGGGGCTTTATTTCCATCATCCAGTGCGGAACCAGTACCTATAGGAGTTTGTGTTTTAAGGGATTAAATACGATACACGTCCAGGTGAGGTCTCGGTTGAAAACAAAACGCCCAAGTGCCGATCCATCAATCAAACCTATCGAACTTGTCATTATAGCGGACGATATAAATGGACTGAATTTTGTTTGCATAATGCCGAAGAAAGTTGAGAGCGGAGTTTCGGGGGAAAAATCGCCCAAACCTGAGCTGAAAGTTTTCACTTGGAGTTTTCATTGCGGCATTAACGCGATAATCTCGAAAAATTGAAACTTTCATCACTCCCACCGCATCCCGGAGAGAAAAACCCGAAAGCCGATATAAGTAATAAATATACAAAATATTTGGGTTCGATTCCGGACCAACTTCCTTCTTTCCCCCGGTTACTGTCTCGCATTTTTTTTTTCGACTATACGGTGGTGTATAGGAGTTGGATGAGTTGGAGTGTATTTTATCAAGGTGGAAAAAGAGAGTGTTCCGGAAAGAACAAATGTTTTCACGAAAGGGAGTGATAATGTAATTACCATTTACCGAGAGGCCGGGGCATTGTCGGATATTTTCAATGAAAACAAAACGCCGAGCCGAGGGAGCGCTTATAACTTAACATTGTACAAGTTTTAAGCGGCTCCAACTGGCATATAAAACTTTGGCCAAGATAAATCATCAAGGCGGACGTAAACGCGTGACGGGCACTGTTGTTATAATCAGCCGACGATAAATAGAAATGGAACGGGCTTTCCATCCAGATTTTCACCGAAAACCGCTCTCATAATGCACAAAAATTGCGATTCAGTGCATTTTTTTTTGCAGAAAAGAGAGAAACCTGGGCTACGTAAGTGCAAAGGTGGAGTACGAATAGAATTCCATTGTGTAAGTACTGCGCCATAGAGAAGTTGGAAACTTTCATCAAAAGGAGAGTCTCCCTGGGGATGCGAGGGAGCGTCGCATTCCTACCCACTTATTGTTATTAATTGATTTAGTTTCCAGCAGCGAGTGCAACATATTTTTCTTTATCATTAAACATTACCCCCTCGAGAAGGTATCTCAAAATTCACCCCTTCCTCTACTTTTACGTTTTAAAGCAAGCCAAAAGAAATGGAGTAGAGTTTCATCCTGCCTCAGTTTTTAAACGAGAAAATGATACCGGCGAAATGGGAGTTCGATATTACTAATACCTATAGGTGGGAACAAGCGGTGGAAGTTCGGCTAAAAGTAGATGGTGTAAAATACCCCAACTCTCCCTTGTTTGGGGAGTTTGGTCCGTAACCCGGTTTTTATGTGCGCAACTTGAGATTAGTTTCGCCTTCGCTCAAAAAACATCAAAGTTTAAAATTTCGCGCAGATAAGCGTTGTGAATTAGGTGAAGACAAGATAAAAACCTGAAACAAAACAAAGACTGAAATTTGAGAGGGTCGAGGTAAGTAACGACATTAGCACCAATTGCGCCATTGCCGAAAATGGACTTTCAAAATGAGTACGCGTAATGTAATGAGTCGCCTCGGGGAGAAATATTACGCACAAAGTATGTCGGGAATTTTGATTCGATTGTGGCTTTTGAAAGGTACAAAACGTGCTAATTACTGCGCCGGTTTGATTTACGGCGGAATCGAATTATGATGTTTTGGCCCGGGCTGATGCTTTCTCTTTCTCTCCGTTGGGGTTTCTCATTCGCGGATGGCCAAATAATAAATTACAAACTTGCGCTCGCTAATTAACTGGATGGCGTAAAACAAAAACCGATTCTTAATTCACTTCATTAATCACGACCGCAATAAAACCCGTTTTCGAACCGATTTAACCCCTAGTGGAACGTAAAATTGAATCATACGACCACCCAAGCGCCACCTGCAATGGCAAAACCGTAAATGAACACTCTAAGTTACCACTAAACTAAACGATAAATAGTCGTAAACAATCAAGAAGATACAAAGATAGGTTTCTTTGTAGTGGTCGGTGGTCCAATGGCTCAGAACACCATTTCCGATATTTTAATTTTCACGAGATAAAATTGTGGCATAAAGTAGACTTTATTATAGTAACTTGAGCTTTGGTGTCGGTTCTCGTTAGATTTCACCGGGGATTAAATTACATCATGTACCCGTTTACAGGTAGATACAGGCAGTGTGAGTACAGGCAACACACAAAGTAACTAAGCAGGTTATATTCGCTTCCGCAAGGTGGTCGCTCCGGAAATGAACGTAATTACTAATTGAAAACTTTTATGCACCGGACGAGCAGAAATGGTAAAACCTGATGTGTATTTTGTAATACCGAATTGCATTTTCAACCACACTAGCTCGGATGTAACTGGAACAAATCTACAAAATGTAAAATTCTAACTTCGTTGTGAACTATTATGAGAACAGTTGGTATTGATTAGACCCAAATTTCAGCGAGAAATTTTGTTCGCCACAATATATTTTGAAAGTGCTTTAACTTCTGAAATAAAGGAATTTCGTGCTGTTTATCAGAAAAACTAAGATTCTACATACTTACATATCTCTAAGAAAAACGTACATATGTATGTATGTATGTACGGTGCGATCGAAAAAATTTCAGGAGGCTACGATTATCATTTTGTCTCATCTGAAAGCTACTAAACGGGTAGAGAGAGAACGATAATCACAGCCTCCCCTTATGTGAAATTTTTTCGATCGCTCTGTGTAATTATGATGCAGCGATAACTTTTCAAAAATAAGTACGTACCGTTTTTACAAGTAATAGAATTTTAGCCATGATTAGTTCAAATTTTTCAACATTTTTTAAATTTGCGACATGTATTTGCCTACCTTTCTTCATGCGTTGTTTGGTTTTGTTCCTGAAGTGAAATTTGACTTTCACTACATTGAAAGTCATTTTTTTAAAGTCTATTTTTATAATATTTGCAATGGATTGACGACGTGATTTAAAATAACCATTACTTTACAATGAAGAACACGCGAGTGTCGACTAGATGGGCCATCATGTTTCTGGTTTTATGTATTTATGGACCAATAATCTAAATAAGTTTATCCCTGCAGATTTTGATAAATCCGAAAAAGCTAAATTGACTAGGCAAGACTTGACTGCCTGTCATCTACTGGTTCCAAAATTTCAACAGACATCCGAAAAACTTTAAGCAAAAGCTCGTGCAAAATTGGCGTAGATGCGTATCCTCAATGGGCAATTGAAAACTTATCCGTGTCAACTGAAAAATAAAAGTTTTATTGCAGCGTACCTAGAGCACTCATAACGTACTTGAAATTAGGTCACTTAAATAATAAAACCGGATTAATTTAATAATAAAAATTACGATTTTTTACAGATTAAGTCTTTCATTAGCAGGTTCCGTAGTGTAGCGGTTATCACGTCTGCTTCACACGCAGAAGGTCCCCGGTTCGATCCCGGGCGGAACCACTTTTTCTTCCGATTTTTACATTTTTCATCGCGTTTTCAATGTGTGCGTGACCCGATTGAAAAATTGGTCAAATTCCCAATTATTTTTTAATTAAATATTATTTCCACATCGCAAACAAAACTAATAGAGAGATAATCCAATACTCCGGATTTTGTTTGAAGTTCATTGTTCGTGCGCCTCTATCTCTGAAACTCGAAACCGATAATTTTTGAAACAGTATGAAACAAATAAAAAGATTATTGGAAAATAAAACATTCCTTATTTTCCTTTTTAGGGTCTGAATTTGTACGTTATAAAACAACCGACTAATTAGTCTTTTCCATCTCATTATTTTGTCGAGCAAAGGGGGTGTATAACCCAAACAAATACCTACACATTTTTTTTTCGAGTTCAAGGTAACTTCACGCACCACGGTATTGCGTCTCGTTGGAAATTCACATCAGAATATTCAGGTCAGTGTCGCTTTGAAATGAAACCGCACGCGCTTTTGAAAACTCCACCGGAAAAATGAACAAGGGCAACTTACGAATAACGGGGTGGCGTTCTGTATACAAAGTGTTTATAAAAACCAACCATCTCAAATCCAGATTCTTGAGATTATGTAATAATTCGGCCAAATGGGTCAATACCTATTCAAAGTTGTATGAATTTTGACCACGCAGAAAATTACACTGTCAAAAATTGCCCATTCTATTTATGAGGGTCAACACAAGGTGTTCCATAAAGATGAAATTTAAACTGTTCTATTAATCTATTCTGAGCTTTTATTTAATTTAAAAACGAAAATAGCAATTGAAGTCTAAGTACTTTAATAAGTAAATGTGAGAGAATGTGATTATTATGTTTTAAAGAGTTGATCAGCAAATTTTTGGATGTCCAATGACTCAACCTAGGCCCCATCACTGTAGTTCCATGATCATTTTTGACTTTCTTTACCTATAAGATGCCTATAAGTGGATGAAATATGAAATGAATATTTTGTCGATTGAGAATTAATTTTTGCGAAATAACTAAACGTTTCTCGGAAAAATTCACAATGACTTATTCCCATGCGGAAAAATCCATGACCTTTTGATTTTTTTTCCAAAATTACTATGGAAACCCTTACTTACTTGAATTTCTTAATTTCTGAAACAAAATTTCAAAATTCAAACTATCCTGAACTGATTTGATGGTCGTTAGCTGGGATAACATTTTTCATCATAATTCCTATTATAACGCATTAATATTTAGATGAGTGGCAATTTATTGAAAATTTCGTGAAAGGTAAAGCAGGTGGGTGACCCATGAAGGTAGCACTCTTGAGTCATTGAAAACCTCTCTCAAAATGAAAATTATTGAAAATCGTCTAGTTCGACCAAATATTCATTTCTTTCAGCAATCTGGATGAGCTATTCGAGGTGGCTCATTTTCAAATGAACACTTTGTAGGCGTGCGAGAAGAAGCGAAATTCGAAGACCTTTCCACAGTTGATTGTGTCTTAATCCCTTTGTCAAGTTAACGATGAAGCGCTGCTGACTGCCAACTACCGCCGCCTCTCTGTGACCCTTCTCCTCGAACCTCATTCGCCAAAGACAATGCCGATTATTCTCTCTCGTTGCAGAACAAACTTCGCCCTCCGCCCGTGGAAAACACGCAAAGGCGAGCGGCCGATAGCCCGATCCGGGATCTCGAAGAAAGCGCCGCGACGCCGGGGACCTGTCGGCGTCGCGACGCGTGTGCTTTATGCACGTCAAAAACGATACAACTTACTTACGCAGCCCCCCATCAACGGCAGACGCCGCTTTTAATATTGAATCCCGACGACCTAACAGATACGCGAAAAAATCGTCACGTCAACCCGGAGAAAAGTTACCTCTCACCTACTACCGATAGAGGGAGGGCCGCCCTAATGGTGTAGTAACCCCTTTGCTTCGTTCGCTTTTTCGCGAAATTCGGTTAGGACGTCTAGACGCCCACGCATTAATTTTTTCCCTGCAGGCTTGTTTTCACACCTTGCTAGTTTTCTTGTTAACTCCTTGTCTTTGTTACGTCCCCACGGTCGTTATTTTCACGGTGCAATGATGGATCTTTGAAGTGGAACGTACTTACCTTCGAAAACGTGGAACATGGGGGCCGAATTTTTTTCGGTCGACACGCCGTCTCTGGAGATTCTGTAACCTATAGGTTTGATCTTTCTGCCTTTTAACTTTTCGCGAATTGCATGTCTTCTGAAATACACCCTCATGTATACAGAGCGATCGAATAAATTTTACATAAAGTCAGACTATAAAAATAAGTGGCTCTGGGCAAGTCGAGCATTAGTTCCATCAAGAAAACCCTTATATGTCTACGGATACTATTGAAAGTAAAGTTTTTAACATACCTGACAGCTGTCATATTCTATCACCAATGCGTAAAATTACAATGACAGCGTGTAAAATGAATGACAGCGCGGAAAAGCATTGTTGTATTATTTACAACAATGAAACATGAATGACAGTGCGTAAAATAACTCGTCAGTTATTCTGATAAATAAGTAATTTCTATTTTCTACCCATTTTAGCGAATTCCGTAGAAAAAAATAGTGTACAATATTCATGTTGAAAGTGATTTTTTTTTTGTTCGAAGCATTTTTATTCATGCTCCGCTGCGAGTCGTGTCCCAAATTGATTCTTACGAAAAAATGACATTTTTAAAGAAATAACTACATACATATTATACTGGTCAATCGCGTGTTTTGTATCATATTAGTTTCTTCGAAATTTTCGAAATGTAGTTTTTCAAAACTTCCCAATGTTGGTTTTCACTGGATCAGCTGGATGTATCAAGTAGGATTAGTTGTTGAGTGCTTTCATAATATTGTAATATTGGTACTATAAATATCATAAAAGTAAAATTCGCGAGGGTGGTGATTTTTAGAATAACCATGCAGCCCCTCGTCAAACGCCAATTTATGTGTAACTTGGACATTTCGGTGTAGCCAAGCAAAATTTTCTCCGTAAACTATTAGAGCATCAGAGATTGCAATAATTAAGGGACACCCTGCACTAATTGAAACTAATAAGCGTGAAGGGGTTGGACCCTCTAATACGTAATCCCTCCTAACTGACCGATATGACAGCCATCGTGAAACAATGGCCCCATCACGATCATGAATAGTCAAAGGATCATCTCGCGACATTTGCATGCAACCGCCATTTCGCCCCCTTCTGAGAATTCCCCCACCCCGGATGTCTACATCAGACACACATAAAGGGCTATTTCATTGTTATTATGATAGTTTAGAGATCTGCGGGGAGCTTTTGCGATATCATTCGGATGCGAATTTTCGCCCTGTCCTTCCAATGATGCGTCTCTCGTGCTTGTGTCATGTAATAATACGAAAGAGGTACGAAATATCCGGCCAAAATATGTATGTCGACAACCACATTCATAACAACTGAAGGATTTTCATCCAAAATCATCTCATACTGAGCCCTAAATACGTTTCATAGGAATTTATATCATTAGGTATTTTATTAAATACAGGGTGATTCAAAATTGTTGGACCAACGCTTCAGGGCAGATTCCTCTCGTCAAAATAATGATAAAAGTTCCTATAAAGGGGGGTCCGCAAGTGGTCAATAAGGGAGTTATTAGGCCTCAAAGTCTGCTGGTGGCCAATTTATTTTCGCTTATAACTCGCTTAATTCATGGTTTAGAACTTTCAGATTTGGTATATGAGGAAAACAATTGAAAAACTAGACGATGAATCCTTTGGTGATCCATGAATACCGTGGTAAGTGATTAAACGAACCAAAAAAGAGGTCATCGGTTAATAAAAATCAGGATTATTTTGTGACGGAAAGTATTTTGTCTGTTTTTACTGATTTTTCAGCGTTAGTGTACTTTTTGAATTTTAAAAATGTAGGGGTACCTTAGTGCAAATGTGAGTAGTTTTCGAGATATTAATTATTTTATCAACTTCTGCAGGAAGGGTGTCGGTAGCCGGAGCGGTCGACAAGAATGAGACCAACAATCGTTTCTAAATAAACAAACCTTATTTAAATTTTTGTACATTCATCGTAAAAAGTTCAAATTAATTAACGACCGCTCGGAGAAAAATGCCACAGAACCGAAAATCGGAGGTAATTTTAAATTTGAAAATTAGGTCCACGTTGAGTTTTTACATCAAAACAAATACTGATCACATGGAAGGCCCTCTGTTATTTTCGAACTTTCCGAAATCAAAAGTAATTTTTTTTTGACGACGAATGTACAAAATTTTTAATATTTCTGTTTATTTAGAAACGATTGTTGGTCTCATTCTTGTCGGCCGCTCCGGCTACCGACACCCTACATGCAAAAGCTCATAAAATAACGAATATCTCGAAAACCACTCACATTTGCACTAAAGTACCCCTACATTTTTAAAATTCAAAAAGTACACTAACGCTGAAAAATCAGGAAAAACAGACAAAATACTTTCCGTCACAAAATAATCCTGATTTTTATTAGCCGATGACCTCTTTTTTGGTTCGTTTAATCACTTACCACGGTATTCATGGATCACCAAAGGATTCATCGTTCAGTTTTTCAATTGTTTTCCTCATATACCAAATCTGAAATTTCTAAACCATGAATTAAGCGAGTTAAAAGCGAGAATAAATTGGCCACCAGCAGACTTTGAGGCCTAATAACTCCCTTATTGACCACTTGCGGACCCCCCTTTATAGGAACTTTTATCATTATTTTGACGAGAGGAATCTGCCCTGAAGCGTTGGTCCAACAATTTTGAATCACCCTGTATAGTGGAATAAACTAAAAGGAGCTGATCATATTAAATAAACTGACGATTACCCAATAGTTTTCAATCAATAAAACTCAACTTGTGTGGAAAAGTCTTTCTCAACACTTTTGGACCAATTAGAAACCGGCTTTTTTGGCTTTTTTTAACACATCTGTTGCCCTGACCTCCCCTCTAAAAATAAACTCATCTGTATGGATAATTGCAATATTTTTCTATTTTATTATTTTTATTTAATACGATTGGAAAAAGTATAGTGTTTAACTCATGAGAATTGATTACTTCCAACTCAGATAAATTGCTTCACGTGCCTTCGGCTTGTGACGTAATATTTCATCCCTGTGGAAATGGTCAACTTTCGCACTCATTGATAAATATACTATTATTCTACTGTTGGTTGAATTCGAGGTTGAATTACTAATTGAAAACAGGGTCAGAGTCAGTTTTTTAAGAATTCAAATAATTTGGTCATCTTATGAATTGATTGTGGATAAAACGTTGAATTCAGATGGTTTCAGTTCCTTTTCTTTAATGAATATAAAACACCTAAAACATAAATAACTATATAATTATTTTCATAAAAGTTTTGGCGCACTTTTTAGGTTGAACCATAGACATTATAATTATGATAGTTGTCAATCTTCTTTCTTGTATCCTCAAGTGAGTTTTCACAAGTAATTTGGTGGTCGTCGGAAAAATGGTGTAAACAATTGTCAGGAAACTGTTCTTTCGCGGTTCATGTTGTAATAATCTCACTGAGGCGAAACATGGGTGTTTTCCTGGTTCGTCCTGTAAGATACTAATGTATTTTCATAAACCATCAACAGAGAGAGGAAAATTGGAACGGGGAACGTCGGCGGTCGGTCGGTTGTTTGAGGGTCTAAATGTTTCGGTGACCCTCGGGTTCGCGTCCAGAGTGAGCACTTTAGATTTCCGTGTCCCTTCGCGCTATTAAAGAGCCATTTGCAAACAGGAAAGGTCTATTCGGGTCAGCCGTTTTTGAAATTACCAGAGATCGCCCCCGGCCCTCGCCAGATCAAAAGACGCGTAAAAGTCGGCCGGTCCCTCGCCAATCGTCCGTCTCATCTGAACTCCGGCCGGACTAAAAGGACACGACGTCCTTTTGCATTCT
This sequence comes from Salpingus planirostris, assembly GCA_949788335.1. Taxonomy (NCBI): domain Eukaryota; kingdom Metazoa; phylum Arthropoda; class Insecta; order Coleoptera; family Salpingidae; genus Salpingus; species Salpingus planirostris. Next base: position 2,044,569 of record OX460918.1, on the reverse strand, counting down.
CCTGTAGTACAGGGGCCTAAATGACCGGCGATATTCCCGGTTAAAAACGGTCCCTCGCCCGCGATTTCGGCCGAATTCACTCATGAGCGACCCCATTATGATTGTTATTATTGGCGGACGAGGGCGCACAAAGGGCAGTGGCTTTGGCGTTTAGGCCTTTGTGTTGCGGGCTTCCGGGCCCGATGGGCATCCGAGTCCGGGCCCTCGCTCTCTCTCTGTCGGCCGTTTGGTATTCAGGGGGGCCGGCGGCGATAAACTACTCGAAAGGTCCGGGGCGATCGCGCCGATGATGGTCGGGGCATCCAAAACACGTCCAATCTTCAATAATGTCATAACGCGGCATCATGCAGGTCGTGCGCCCGGACTCGGGGCTCATCTCGAGATTCCGGTCGACTTTCGGCCTATGGCGGACTCGGACCCGCGTTCGCCGACCCTTCGACTGGGCGAATACGTGACGGACACGTCCTTTCGTCCACTCGCGCGTTCCTTAATTCTTAATTCTCTCTATATGCAGGATGGTTTTTGCATGGTTATTAAAAGGTATCTGTATAGTGAGTCTCGAAAAATTCTGTTGTCAGGCTTTTTTTTCGGTATTCATTTTGGTTCACAGTGTTTGTAAGATTTGGGACAGGAAATTACTGAAAATTAGTTCGAGAATTACCAAAACGTACATACCTAAGTACTTTTAGGAAATTGAAATCTTCAACAAAATTATTGGCGGCAATTAATAAAAAATTGTAAAATGACTCAAAAACCATTCAACTACCAAACTACCAAACTATCAAAAATGTTGTCCAATTGAAAATTTATGAAAGATAAACATGAAACCTTCTTAAGTTCTACGCCACTGGTTTCATAAAATCCATAAAATACCTCAAAGAATAGTAGATGTAATCCTAGACAATCATGCACATTCAAAATTAAAAGCAGAAAACTTCAACTTTTAGAACCTCTCTCGTTCCTCCAAGAATCTCTGCCACAGCCAGAAGGGACACGAGATATAAGATATAAGATCGGAAGCGAATCACGCTGGTTTTCTTGAATTTTTCAAAAGGTGAAGTGAACGTTTTTTATTTATATGAAAATAGTTCATTTTTAGACTCGTTTTGGCGTTTTCAGAAATAATTTTCCACAGGGTGTCGCATTTAACATTTCCAGTACATTTTTCAGCGGCCTGATAACCGGATGCGGAAAAATGTTTCAAATGAAAAAGAAAGCCTACCCTATAATGGATTTTCAGAACAGGTTTTGCCGCTTTATGAATCTTTATTAATTCCAGATAGATATTGCGATTTTGGTGCACCTCTTCTACTGTTCCAGATAAAACGACTTGAAATTGTCCAGTTTTCCAAACAAAAGAGGTAATACTTCCGAAAGTAGAGCAGAAAGAGTAAAAAGGGATTGAATCAATAAACCCCCTTGCCCTATGCTATCTTTTTTGTCATATGAAATTTTGTTGTAATTTCCAAATTTCAGTTTTTTGTTTTCGAATCAGCTGCACTAAAATCCCAATATCTATGGAATGAACAAAAATACAGGAAGTGACACTTTCTCCCGAATTTTGTTGTCATGCCTCCGAAAAATGTACTGGAAATGTTGAATGTGACACCCTGTATCTATTATGCGTTTGCGGGTCATAGGTTATAAGAACGTTTTCTTTTATTGATGAGAGAAATCGGCCCTCAATATTATACCCCGAGTACCTACGCCATTTTAGGGACATCCTGTATTTATAGACCAATAATAAACTAAACAAGTTTGTCCCTGAAGTAGACTGCACTAAAACGCTAGACATAGATTTTGATAAATCCGTTTCAGCGGAGGAAAAAGCAGAATTGACTAGACAAGACTTGACTGCCTGTCAGCTACTGGTTTTAAAATTTCAACAGAAATCTGAAAAACTTGAAGCAAAAGCTCGTGCAAAATTGGCGTAGATGCCTGTCCTCAACGGGCAATTGAAAACTTATCCGTGTCGACTGAAAAATAAAAGTTTTATTGCAGCGTACGTAGAACACCTGTAAAGTAATTGAAATTAGGTCACTAAACGAATAAAACCGGATTAATTTAATAATAAAAATTACGATTTTTTCCAGATTAGCTCTTTCACTAACCGGTTCCGTAGTGTAGCGGTTATCACGTCTGCTTTACACGCAGAAGGTCCCCGGTTCGATCCCGGGCGGAACCATTTTTTTCCACCCCAAACCATTCGGAGAAATTTCCGCCGCTTAGCATACAGGAAATAGCCGGGCTTTCACCAACTTCTCCATAAATACCTCTAGTTTAGTTTTCGAGTGTAAAATGGAGCTGTGCGGTGAGCAAACCGACGGCCGTTTCATTAAACGTCCATTGTTCCCGGCTGCTCTGTTGAAATTCGCGTAACTAAATTTGCCCGGTTTCGTTCCACAGTTAAACCACTATAGGTAGGCAGGTTATTCGGTACTAAAATCGAAGATTATTCTGCGTGTATGCAGAAATAATTGCGTAATTAGATTTTAAACACGGTACCTATAAACACAACAAACCTGATTAATTAGAGAGCGGCGGTGGGTGGCGCGTCGGTACAAAACATACACCAATTAATTTCGCGCTATTCCGGTTATTCGGGACTTGGCCGTCTATAACCGCAAATAATGGACAATCATGAATTATTATTGCTAAATACATGGAAATTGTCCGTGTTCCCGTCGTCGCTTTGACACATATGCAACAATGTCGCAAAAGTGCTGTGCGCTATTGAGGGAATCATGTGGAAAAGTGCACCCCATCATCCCTCATATGATACACCGAAAGTTGATGGCATCACATCAACACTAAAGTTTTCAGCTTTTCGGCGCGTGAAGTTGTCATGTAGCAAACATGTTTCCTCCTCCACCTATATCCATACCATTATAAATAGGGCACACATTTTCCGCAACCTTCCTGAATAAAAATCCATTAAAAGTTTAAACACCCCACCCGCCCTTTCTATTCCGGTCTTGTTCAGGTTCGCTTTTATACTTATTTTAGTTATTTCCGTCATACTTTCAGTTTGCGCTTGTTGATTTTGTATAGTTGTTTCGCTAAAGGTAGTTTCTGTAGAATGCATAATTTTGATGAAAATTCAACTTTACTTGAGTGATGTTTTTCGACGAGAAATAAGACAAAGAAGGATAAGAGGGGCGAGATTAATTAAATGCTCTTTACCGAAACGCCTCCGGGATGTATTTAGAAGAGTTAGTTTATTCCGTTTGACGACTCGATTAAACTCGATGTTATTTCGCAACTCGAGATAAAAGACAACGTTATAAGCGATTATGATGCAAATTTAATCTTTGTTGCAGTTTTGATAGAAATCCAAATCGTGTACCCAAAATCGCATAAACTTGTGCAGCGCGCGGGAGATGATGCGGCTGAATATTCATAAAGACGAAGGAGGAACAGGAAGTGTCTGAGAGGCCACAAGCCGGATTTGGCAAGTTTCCTATAATTGTGTTTTCAGTTGGGGGTGCATGCGAACAGCGGAAACTCCTACGTCTTTATGCGGCCACCCGACGAAATCTTCATATCAACCACTTTATCCCCGCATCCTCCAAATTGGATACGACGAATAAAACACCCCAATCTCTTCCCCCGAGGGAATTATACCGAACTTTTAGGAAATCGAGGTTAATTGGCTGATTTTTCTACATAATTTATCCCGCGATTTCGCCCAAGGCGGAAAAAAACACTAAATTCATCGAGCGTTTTTCACGCTATTTCATAACCCGAGCTTTACCAAATGACGACACTGTACGCACAACTCAAGTCTCGAGCGGAGGGTAGAAAAACAGCCCCTAAAACTTACAAATGCAGATAAACAATTCTCGAGGAGAGAAGTTAGGTGGAAAGCGCGAGAGGCTCGATATTAGGCCCGAAGAAAGTCCTTTTCCCTTTCTCGAAAAGACCGTCCCATAACTTGATATAACGCTTACACAACACTATACTTCACGCAGAAGAAGAATAAGAAGGGACGAGGGTGAAGGAACGGAGTCATAATTTAAAAGCGTTCATTCTGGGGCGCCGTTACATCGCATTGAAATAGGAAGGGGGTCCCCGCTTATCTGACTAAAGGTACGCCCTTTGTCTTAACGATGACAATGAGCCACCTTTACGCAAGGGAGAACGGTCTTCTTGCCTACATAAACATAAACTCACCCTCGCCTTGCTTCCCTTCTTAGATAATGGTGCCGGGATTTGATAAAGAAAATTACACCAGTCACTTACTTCACTAATTTATTTCGATACATTTACCCTGTACAGCAAACACGGTTTTGCCATCGACATATACCCGAAAATTTTCTGTGCAGTTTTGTGACCTCACTTGAAATGGCCCAATTTGATTTTATCATCGGGTCAGGGACCTCCGCGTCACCCCCGTAATGGGTTAATAACAACGCATTTCGAACCTCGACCTATTCACGTCAGGCGATGATTTCCATCTTTATAACGGGGAAAAATGCGGAAAATTTCTACGAAACTGACGAAATTAGATTAAGGGAGAAAAGCTTGCGGCTAATAACCGAAACCATTCCGTTCTATCCCGATGACGGCTCTATGGAAAATAGTGTTTTCCCTCTTTGTTCGTCCGAGATTGTCGCATGCAGTTGGCAAAATTATACCGACTTGTCCCACATTTTCATACAGAGTGTTCTTTTCAAACGAATAGAAGCATTGTCAAGGGCCATTTAAACTTAAATTTGAATAGGTGGGATACATTCTCTATACTCTTTCTTTAACAAAATCGTTTCAAATTTGTGGTGCCCAACTAGATTTTGACGTTTTGGTGATTTTGTTATACGGAGACATGATTGAAATTCTTTATGAAGGGAGGCTATGAGGGAGGGTATGATATTCGTTCTGTCTCTATCCTTCTAGTAGTTTTCAGATGAGACAGAATGACATCCGCATAGCCTCCTCTTATAAAGAATTTGAATGATGTCTCTGGATAACACAATTTTTGGCAGGCATTTTGGCATTGTCTAAACACGGTAGCCATTTTTCGGTCAATTTTGAATAACTGTCTATATTGTCTATGCTATTACACACATTTTCAGTTGGAAATGTGATTGAAAATTAGATAAGAAACTTTTTCTCAAGATGTGCAGAAAAAACTTTTCCATCATTTTCAACTTCTCTGTCAACGTGCATTTCTTTTATTTTGTTTCTGTGTCTTTGCGTATAAAAAATCTTTCGAATCACGAAAAATAACTCAATTTGAGATAAAAAATTACTAATAATGTCAAAGTCCAAATTTCCTGAATATCGATTGACTTAGAAACGAAAAACTATGGCAAAACCGAATGATAGTAAAATTCGTGTATTTCCCACTACAGAATTGAAACGATAATATGCTTGTGCTGTCATTGATATCACAGACTGTTGATATCGAGATTGGTAATACTTGGGTACAGTCCAATTTTCGAAAGAAGGAACCGACGTCATCAGTTTTAGTGGTATGAACGCTAACGGTGACGTGTGTCAAAAATGTTTCCTCTGTAAATGACGTCATGGCTAGTTCAGCAAGAATTTTTACATTTTCTGAAGTAAAGAGTAATTAAAACACACAGGAGAGCGTTCAGAAACGTACCGGGGGAAGGTTAGAGTGATCCGAAGTCGTTCAGAAATAAAATTATCCGGAGAACACTAATTATCAGTTCTTGACACAATCTTACAGTTGACAATTCAGTTTGACAGCGAATGGAGGTTGTGCACTAAGAGATATTTTATGCAGCTATCTTTATCATACTCATGTATTCTTATGGAAGTTTTGGGAAGACATGAACTGCCCGACAATAACGTAGCGCGAAGCTCGTTACTAAATTCGCGACGTAAGTTCCGTCTCTTAAAAATTGGACTGTACTTGATACTTATTTCTTTATACTTCTTCATACTTTTTCATACTTCCCTTCATTTCTTCATATTTCCTTACTCTTATGCTCTTACATATTTCTTTATACATACGATGTACTCCTTTAGCCATAGAAGAACCCATGGTGGGACGTGGGAAAAGCATCATTCCAGTATAATTGTCGATCTGAATGAAACAAACTATTCCATTTAATTTTCACTCTTGGAACCGTTCAAAAACACCCTGTATTCTTCTCCAAGGAGCGCATCTCATCATCTCGCAGTGTATGGAGGCCTTAAAGTGACTAATAGATCCAATAAGAGCGGCCGTCTCTTTTGATCCATTTTCATCCATAAATTAATACCGGGGATGACGACGATAATAATACGGGCAGACAACGTTCGGCGCATAAACCCGATTTAATCTAATAGATGGCGCGCGTGCGAATCGATGATGAAAAGCGCCATCTCACGTCGAATTAATCAGATTGCGATTTAAGGAGCTTCCCGATCCCGAGGCTCGATAAACAAACGTGTATTCCGGCTCTTTAAAATTTGCTTTTACCGTCGGTAATAAAACACAACACGGTTTTCGAGATCGATGCTCCCGGATCGTCCCGGAACTTAATAAGATTTTGTAACTTTAAGCCGTTTTATACCCGCGGCGGCGGCGGCGTCTCTCCGTTTTCTTAATATAAAACCGACCGACGGAGAAGTGACGTCCTTATTTTACGACTCTGGGTTTAAATTAAATTGAATCGCTGGATGTGTCCTAATATCTCGAGAATATGACGTAAGTGACCACTATCTTTCTCGACCCTCGAGTAATAAATCTGAACTATGCGTGGACGTGTTTTGCGGCCATGCGCTGTCAACCTGCATTATGACCTTATTACAGAATTATAGTAAAAAAATTGTACGCGTTTTTATTTTCGCGACTGCGAACAGTTCGCGCTTTTCAAATTATCCCGTCAGTCGTAAATCTGTCCGTACATGCACTGCCACTACTGGCAGAGAAGACCGATGACAGTTTCCACTTTTTCGCGAGCGCGTGTATTTTTCGAGCGCTGATTTATCGAAAAGCGTATTGATGTTAAATTTATGTTTCTATTATATAAATAATATATTATAAAAAAAGCGGCTGGATGTTTTTTCCGTTCAAACCACATCTTTTATGCGGCCGACACAACAACGGAATTGAAAAACTTTCCGCGTAAACGTATACACGCCTTAACTGAAACCCTCCTTCTAAATTAATGAAAATCTCCTCGAAATTTTTCTCAGGTTTCGGGACGGACGAAATATTATGATAAAGACATCTGTTTTTTAATTGCATTTATTAGTTTTATGAAGGGATTTGATTGCAAGAACCTCTCTCCATCACATCGTCTTCATCATCTTCATTTCGGAGAGAAATTAATTCGTTTTTACGCAGCCAGGGGATTAAATTAGTTGGGTATTTAATTAATTAGAGTTGGGGAGTTCTTTAAAACTCAGATTTAAAAAGTTGGGCTACATAGAGAACTTTGCCCTTTTCAACTCTCCCGCATCACACAAGCCCAAAAAGAGACGAGTGTTGAAAAATCTCATCCAATAGGTTCGTTATAGCAAGAAATCATTTTTTATCCTCACATGGAGTAAATTTTTTCAGAGTTGAAGGGTCGCTCGATTAAACTAAACGTAATTTCGTTACGCATAATAAGAATAATAAAGCAAGTTCATAATGGGTTTATGCCCTTCATTCATCTCAAATATAAACGGAGCGCAAGGAAAATATCTTTCGCTTCATTTATTCTCACAAAGTGAAATTAGCCTTCAAAACTTATTGCAGATGAAACTGCTGAAGCAATTATAACCGGCCTCCCCACAGTGAGAAGTTTCCATTACTTGATATTGTTATATAATTACGAAATCTACCCCTAACTCTAACTGCAAACTGAGAATGTTTTGGAGGCGATTGATCTCTTCTTTACCCTTTGAACCTTTAACTAGTTTTGTCCGAAACTCGTTTTAAGCAGGTATTTCTAAGATGGTTCATAATGATGATTATAAAAAATAATTTCTTTTTTGTATGGGGTTGTGGAATGCCATCAACAATATTAAATTGTGAGTCGAATTAAGGGGCTTTTACAAAGTCGTATTAACCACATTACAATTGTTTTGATGTATTCTCCAGAGCACCGCCTAGGGGTTGGTTGTTCTCATGATGATTTACAAATTTAATGGGAATATTATGTATATTCCAGTTGTTAGGGAGGCAATTCAAGAGGTCACTACTCCATGTACATGTACGCTGCACCTATACTTTACCTAAAATCCACTAAAATATTTTTACTGGAAAAAATAAACAACACGTATAATGTAGAAAACGCGGCTAATGGAGAATTCGTGCGTTCTCGGGACGATTATGAATATTCAAAAACGTATCCGGACAATTTTTTCTCCGCATTCAGAGTTTCGAATAAAAATGATTCTCTTTTCTGAGGTAGATAATGTTACGGGCTGTTAAAATTTGAATACCCGCCGTTGCGTTGCGGAAACGTGATTCAAATTAAGTGAAACGTGAGTAAGTGTGGACACAAAGTTGACGGGAATTTGCGTATACGTAGGTACCCTGGCTGTGGCGAAAATTGGGACGCGAATTTTTGGGACAGGAGAATCATTCAAGGGAAACTCTAGATTGGCTGTTAACAAACTTTTCACATTCTCATTGGTAGAAATCTGTGATGTGAATCATTCTCATGTCCCGAAAACAGAGGCTCTGTTCGGTTAATTGTCCACGACTGCCAGTGTACACTTGGGGCACTAATTTTAGGGGCATCAAATGTAGGCAACCAAACATACGCGAAATTTTAGCGCTGCGTGAACGGGCACATGAACAAAGCTCAATATTTTCATTTCGAGTCAAAATATCCATTTTAATTTGTGGTTTTGTGTTATTTTACAAGTATTTCATGAAGAAGACCAGGATAAACGCTCCTTATTGTCAGCCTCATTCGAAATGATTTTTCTTCGCTCTTCTGAAACAGGAGCAGCCAGTTTCATTGAAAATACTTGAGCTGCTAAAAAGATCATTTCATACAAAAAGAAAAAAGAACTTTGGTGGCCCGACCACTGTCTCGCAGAAATGTTGAAAATGGATTAGGCACCAAATTTCTGGATAAGGTGCATTTTTGTTACCACCTGCTCAGTATAGGTATATTTTTTGGACCACGTTGTTGAGAAAATGTTTATTTTAGTTAATTTGAACTATTTCATACAATATAGAAATCTGTATTACCGATAAAAAGAGAATAAAAAGTACTTTCATGTTTGACAGAATAGAAACTACGTGTGTCTAATTTCTATAATTAAAAATCGACCAAAATCAGAGTAATCCACTCATTAAAAATCCGACAGGTTATGGGCCCAGACTACTAAGGCATACCTGGTAACTAAAAACTGTCTTTAGAAAAGACAAAGTAAAAATCGGTCGAAATATAAGTGAGGTTAGACACGTGAAAAGTGAAAGATAGAAAAGTAAAAATCTTTCGTTAAAATGGCAATGACGGCGGAAGAGTTGAATGGAGTAACGAAATTAAGAGACAAGGAAAATTTCCAGCTGTGGAAGTTTCAAATTGACATTATTTTGAAGGCACATGGGCTGTATAAAATGGTTGATGTTGGAGAGAGGCCAGGTGAAGCGGAAGCGACGGAGGCACAATTGGCGGATTGGGACCGAAATGATGCGAAGGCAAAAAGGGCAATAATATCAACGGTCAGTCAAGAAACGTTGATAAACATTTTAAATAGTAAAACGGCCAAAGAAATGTACTCTAAGCTGAAGGGGATCTACGAAGGGGACTCGGAACAGAGAAAATGTAGTTTATTGCAGGACTTCTTCAACTTCTCATTCAAGAGGGGGTCCAGTATTGCAAATCACATCAGTGAGCTACAAAATCTGGTGTTCAAATTGAAAAGTCTCAATTATAGCATCGATGATGAGATGCTGATGTCAAAAATAATATCTTCTCTACCTGAAGAGTACAAACATTTCATAAGTGCCTGGGAATCAACCAATAAGGCTAATAAAACGATAACAAATTTGCAATCAAGACTTATTAGTGAAGAGGCGAGACATTTCCCAGAGGAAGAAGAAGCTACCGCATTTGCTGCTTCAACCTCAAACAATATGCAACATATAAGATGTTTTCGCTGCAATAAAATGGGACATTATAAGACTGATTGTAAGAAACCAATTCCAATTTCGAAAGTGGCGTGTGGCATTTGCAAGAAAACGAACCATGAAGAAAAAAATTGTTATTTTCGGAAGAATAGAGGAACTCGAAAAGAAGACCGACGAGATGTATCCTTTTTGGTTAACTGTAGCAATAATAGTGAGTTTGTTGTAGACTCCGGTAGCTCAAAACATATGGTGAATGAGATTGATTTGTTCGAAAAAATCGTCGAAAGAAAAAGTCAAATAAAAGTTGCGAAGAAAACTCAATCGATGGTGTCCGAGGGTATCGGAAAAATCAAGACTCACAACTGCACCCTCAATGAAGTCCTATTTGTTCCTGAGCTGGGCAGTAATTTACTTTCGGTAAATGCAATCACCAAAAATGATGGGGAAGTAAAGTTTACCAAAAACTCGGTCGAAATTTTCAAAGGAAACGAAAAAGTATTAGAAGGAAGAAAAGGGGAGAATGGCCTCTATACAATAAAATTGGAAAAGGAAGAAAATGCGTTGATAACGGAAGAAAATCTCGATATTTGGCACAGACGAATGGGGCACATGTCCAGTAAAAATTTAACAAAACTGCAAGGAATGTCACTGGGAATGCCGATGGTCGGCGTACCAAAAAATTCAGATAAGTTCTGCGAAACTTGCATAACAACAAGACAAACTCGACTTCCTTTTGCAAGCGAAAGAACGCGAGCAACAAGACCTCTAGAGATTTTGCACTCGGACGTTTGCGGTCCGATTACACCTAAAACCTGGGACGATAAACGGTATTTTGTCACATTCCTGGACGACTACACTCATCAAACCATAATATATTTGATGAAAGCAAAATCCGAAGTCGAAAGAATAATGAGAGAGCACATTAATAAAGTAGAAGCAGAAAAAAATCTGAAAGTATCCAAGATTAGATGTGATAATGGTGGAGAATATACGACTATGTCGTTAAAAACCTGGTGTAAATCTAGAGGAATTGTTTTGGATTACACAGTTCCGTATTCACCACAACTAAATGGGAAGGCCGAACGTCTGAACCGAACGCTAATGGAAAAGGCAAGGGCTATACTCTCAGACTCTAAAATGGATCAAGAAATGTGGGGTGAAGCCGTGAGCGTATCGGCATACTTAGTAAATAGAAGCCCTTCATCCACAATCCAGACGACTCCATACGAAATGTGGAATTTGAAAAAACCCGATCTTTCAAAAATTAAAATTTTTGGATGTAACGCATACGCCAAGGTTTTAACAAACCTGAGAAAACTTGAAGATCGGAGTAAAAAACTCAAAATGGTGGGATACTCCACAAATGGATATAGACTATGGGATGAAGAAGCCAGAAAAATTTCAATTCATCGAGATGTAATATTTGATGAAAATTCTGCAGAAATCAAACTCGCATCAGAAAGACCAGACGAAAAAGATGGAGAATCAGATATTGAAGAGGAGATTCCAATCTTAGTAAAAGATGAGACTGAAGAAGAAATAAAAGATGAGACTGAAGAAGAAACCGAAGATGAGACTGAAGATGAGATGGAAGATGCGATGGAAGACGTGGAAAATTCCGAGGAAACCAAAGAAAGCCCGAGAAAATCAAAGAGAAAAACACAACCTCCAAAATATCTTAAAGACAACTTCGATTTGACTCTGTGTGCATTCTTAACCTACGAGGAAGCAACAAATGGCCCGAATAAAGAAAAATGGAAAGTAGCGATAGAAGAAGAAAAGAAATCATTGGAGAAAAACAAAACTTGGAAGCTAGTGGATAAGAAGGAAGTTCAAAATAAGAGAATTCTATCGAGTAAATGGGTTTTTCGAATAAAGGAGGATGATATTTACAAAGCCAGGCTAGTGGTGAGAGGTTTCGAGCAAGAGTATGGCATCGATTACCAAGAGACCTTTAGCCCTGTCATTAATAGCAGTTCTTTGAGAGTAATTTTTGCACTAGCAGCTGTAAACAAGTGCGTAATCTATGGTTTCGATATAAAAACTGCGTTTTTGTATGGTGAGATTGATGAGGATCTCTTCATGAAGTTACCTGAAGGCTACAACGGAAATCCAAATAAAGTGTGCAAACTAAAAAAGGCTCTATATGGATTAAAGCAAGCACCTTTAAAGTGGAATGAAAAACTAAGCAACGTTCTGAAAGATTTGGGGTTGAATCCCATAAAGTCCGAAAAATGTATCTTTCAGTCTGAAAATCACGATGTAATTCTCGGAATTTATGTTGACGATGGAATTCTAATTGGGAGAAACAAAGAACGATTGGATTGCTTACTCGAAAAATTACGCCAACACTTTGAAGTAAAATCGAAACTGAATCCGAAGAGTTTTTTGGGTATGGAAATTCAATCGGACAAAGACAGCTTAAAATTGAAACAAAAAAATTACGGAATAAATGTGCTGGAAAAATTTAAAATGTTGGAAGCTAATCCAGTGTTCACTCCAATAATAATAAATAATGAAAAAGAAGTCGAATTAGATGGAACCAAATATCCCTATCGCGAGGCAGTGGGAAGTTTGCTCTATTTAGCAAATAAAACACGGCCAGATTTGTCTTATGCTGTGAGCTTCGAAAGCAGGAATCTAAATGGACCAAACATTCACGACGTGGCCTCGGTAAAGCGGACTATGCGATATCTAAAAGGTACGATTTCAGATTGTATCTGCTATAAAAATGGTTCCGATTGTGGAAAATTGGTGGCATATTCCGACGCTGATTACGCCGGAGATGTCAGTTCCCGAAGAAGCACCACAGGCTACATAATATTTTTCTGTGGTGGTCCAATAGCATGGTGCTCGAGGAAACAACCGATCGTGGCACTTTCGAGTACGGAAGCTGAGTTCATTGCAGCAGCCGATTGCGTAAAGGACTTGATGTATCTGAAAAATTTACTTGAAGAGTTGTCGAATCGAAAAATCGAAATTGTGCTTAACGTGGACAACATGAGCGCAATTAATTTAATTAAAAACGGGGTTATGAACAAAAGAAGCAAGCATATCGATGTAAGATATTTTTTTTATTCACGAAAAAGTTGCTGAAGGAATACTGAAAATTCAGCACTGTCCATCCAATTTGCAACTTGCTGATTGTTTAACAAAACCTCTTACAAGGGAAAAATTTGATTTATTTCGTAACAATGTATTGTGTATGAATTAAGAAAATAATAGTATATTTTTTTTGAATTGTTAAAATTAAGGGAAGGTGTTGAGAAAATGTTTATTTTAGTTAATTTGAACTATTTCATACAATATAGAAATCTGTATTACCGATAAAAAGAGAATAAAAAGTACTTTCATGTTTGACAGAATAGAAACTACGTGTGTCTAATTTCTATAATTAAAAATCGACCAAAATCAGAGTAATCCACTCATTAAAAATCCGACACACGTAACCTTTGGGATACTTATTAGCACCTAACTCACTCCAAAACATAGTTTTTCTCATAAAATATTTGCAAAAAATATTAGTAAAGCAAACATTGGAGACAACAAATTGAAATAGAGAAATAGATTTTTTGACACAGTGCGTATTGAGTTGCCAGTAGAAATTCAGTCGCATGCGGCAACGCCCGTTCACGCTAATACTAAACTTTCGCGTATGTTTGGATTCCTGCATTCTGCATTCTGTCCCTTAAAATAGTTTCCCAAGTGTACTTGCATACGTATACACGATTTACTTTCCACCCGGTCCACGCGAATCCTAAACGAATCAACGCCAGGAGACTTCGTTAACGACACGACCCTCTAAATCTGAATATTCTACCAAAGTCTCTCCACCTACCGCCTTATGGTTGAAGAAGAGGCGCCTCCACCATATTTTCACCCCCATCTCGAGCACCACTCCGTTAGTGGCGCGGGAAACTTCAATACCGACAATTTGTTTATTCAGAAAGCCGGGGCGAAAGAGGGTCGGAATAGGAGAGGAAGAGGAGAGTTCGCGCCCCGTTCCGGGTTCTCGCAATTTTGCGCTCGGGAAATCGTCAAACACGTCACCTGCCTCCTCCAAAGTGCAAACATCATATCGGTGACACGACTTGCTTCGATGTGTCCTTACGTACACTTTACCCACTCGCTGCAAAATTACATACGGAATACATTTTCCCTTAACGTTTTATTAACGGGGAGACTACGAGAGGGAGGCGGCCGCCCTCCTCTTCTTCTCGTTCTTTCGCCGGAGCGCCGACACCTCGCTCCTATTAAATAATAAATCTTGATTTAACGAGGCCGCCTCCTCGAGCACCTAGCCGACTCGCATTTTGCCGGTACAATGTGCTTACATAAAAATTTCTAAAGAAAGCGGAATTAAAAAAAACTCACCCTTTTCGTAGACTCCGGGAAGATTATACGTTTCTCTATAGCCTTCACGAGATTAAAGGACTTTCGAGTATTTTTGTGTATTTGCTTTTGGGTTTCGGGGTCGCACTGGCATGTCGAGAATTTGATCATAAATATAACGTATGTACGGAGTGTTCCAGGAAAAGACCGCCAGCAGAAGTGAATTGCCTATTCGTTTTGTGATCCCAGAAAAATATCATGTCTCACCGATCATCGGTCGAAAATCATATTTCAGCACTTTTAATTTTAACTGTGGAACACAAAATCAATAAGTACTGAATTTTCATATTTTTGTTTTTTCATAAGGTTTAATTGAAATAGAGAAATTATTATTATCTATTCATTTCATATCAAAATTGAGGGAACGCCGATGACATTTCACTTTTTTTCCAATCATATTGAATAAATTGACCATTACCTAATATTTTTCGATTTAGAAAATTCTACTTTTAAGTTTTTTACTTTCTCAACACATCTGTTGTTCGACCTCCCTTTCAAAATGGATTCGTCAATATTTTTATTTAATACAATTGAAAAAGAAAAAGGAATTGTATTTAATTCGTGAGAATAAGCCATTTTCACTCGGATGAATTGCTCGACGCAAGTTTCTCACGCATTGAACAATATACTATTATATGGAAAGAGGGCACCTGTAGACTTCATGATGTCATCTTCGAGGATTTATTGGCGATGTATGGAGATTTATGGGAGTTTATTGAGGATACCTATGGGTTTCTAGGGAATTTTTGGCGATTTATTCCCAAAAAAGGGATTTATCCGAAGATTTACCTATCTAATAATAATTAAAATAAAACAACTTTCAACAAAGTGGAACGGGAATATTATTATATGTATGTAGAAATGAGTATGGCAAAATGAAAATTTGTCGATTTGACTTTCAAATCATTGTTTCTACAATGGTGGTAGGAATTTCAGAAATGATACCTATGCGCCTATAGTTTGAATATACATTTCAGAATACGTCAGTCACTATTTCGAGTCTTGTGATTTTTGTTGGAATTACTCAAATACACTTACACTTGACTTGGGACACTCTGTATTTGTCGCCAACACGAACCTTAGGAATTTACGAGGAAATATCAAAATCGGCGAGTCGTCCAATTTATATTCACACAAAATTCGCAGTAAGTAATCGATTGCTGTATCGAAAATCAATCAATTTGTGGGAGTGATATGGCATTATGTAATGCTACCTACCGGAGTTTATAGGACGAATAGACAGACTCGTACAACAATATGAAATAAAAACGGGGCTTCCATTGAATTCATGAGGAGACGAGAGAAGGCGGTGGTGCACCTAGCGAAATGAAACAAATTTCCCAAGCGGAAATACCTCCGCTTGCTTCATAATACGAAATATAATATAAAAATTCCAGTTTCGCTATACATACACCATACACCTGTATACATCCACCTGAGTACATACTTTCATACGCACATACCTATTGCAACTACCTCACTTACGACTTATTCCCGTCAAGAAATTAAAATTACGAGTATTCATGCGACTGGGGTACATCATTTTGAATTTTCGCATTCTCCCGTCTTCCCCTGCGTAACATCCGGATCTTCCGCCATGTTGACCGCGCCATTGTTCACCGGAAGTGCTTCCTGAAGTCCGCCCCACTCCGGTGACAAACTGATATGGGGTGAAACGAGACGGCGTATTTTGGGAAATGCACGCCATACGTACAAGTACGGAAGCGGTCTTTGTTCCGCTTTAGCTCATCATCCCGAGAAACGTTTCCCCGTCATCGAAATTGAGGTCTTAATAATTGCAGGTAGAGGTAAGTTCAAGGTACGGCTCTATTAATTTCCATGCGGGGCTGTTAGTGCTCCGTGCCAAATGAGCGAGTAATAAGCCGTCTGAACTACATACAACTACCGCATAACTGAACCGGAGCCGTCAACCGGGGATATGATTAAAATTCCGCACATTCGTATAAATTCCGCTTTTCACAAGTTTTAATTAAAAATGTTTTGGGATAGGTGTGCGTTTTTTTTTCGTTTCACACAAAACTGGATTGATATGTGCGGTGTGAAGTGTCCAACTAGGCGGATCAACTTTTAATAATCGCAACACCATGCGCTCCGTATGATATTTTTCTAACAATTTATCCGGAATTTACATAATTTTATAAAGTTGTGTTGACTAGGATTTGTGCAGGACAGTATTAGTTGTGAATTGTATTTTAAAGACCGAAATCAATCAAGTATTGATATGCGAATAGATATTTTCTGACGCCCACATTGTAAACTGACACTTTTCATAACAATCGAGATATCTGAAAACACACTGATTTTCGAACTGTTACATCCGGTGATTCCATTATGCAACTTGGTAATTTCATTATCGCACAGGTTCATATAATGTCACTAAATCTATGTATAAGCATGACATCCGATTTCAAATTGTTACATCAGTTATGATCTTTATTGTTAATTCATTCATGTTAATCGTTTGGTTGGATATTGTGTAATTTTGCATTTTTAGCAATTAGGGAGCTTTCTTTTTATGAAAGTTCAAGGTGGAAAATTCCAAACTTCAAAATTAATTATAACAGTTGTCCATCTTCTTTCTTTGTTATTTGTCGAAGAATATTAGTGTTAAAATGATGTGGTCGTCGGAAAAATAGTGTACACGACTTGTCGGAAAGTTTTATTTAGCGGCTCGTGCGAGATATTGCACTTTTCCGACACGATGTGTAATGTACTATTTTATATTCAATTAAGAGAGGATGTGACTTAAATGTCCTTAACTTTGGAATATCGTGATTTTAATTTCAGTAGTTTGATCGGTTTATGTTTTCAAAATCCGAATCTATTTTTTATTGTCTGTTTGGCAAGTGGTGCTTCCTCAATTGAAAACCGTCGATTATCGTTTTCTTGGTAGTCCCAGACTAATATTTCAGCCGGCTTGAAAGATAATTGAGTTTTAAGGAGATTACAGGAATGTGGCCCGATTCCAAAAGAATTTGCTAAAAAATTAATTCGGCGGATTTTACGTTCAAATAAGTATCCCTCTTTTACGAGCTCGATTTCTTGGGGATTTATAATCAAGTTTTAGTGAACTTATGAATAAAGTATTTCGAAAATAAGTTGATTTAATGACCCAAAGTTGGTTCCTCTTGATGCCCGGATCGAATAAGAAGAGGCGAAAAGTTAATACGCGACGGAGTTTTAAGGTCCTCCTCCGGCTTTCCTGAATCATTTATTTTCATTGTTTTGAAGACGGGTACGAGATGAGACCAGCTCTGGGGGGCACTTAGTTTCAATCTGGACGGTCCCAAATAAAACCGTTTTCTCTTCTCGCTTTCCCATTTTATATTGACTACCTTTTATGCGAGCAAATGCAGCTCGGCTCCCCTTCCGTTTTTATCTTTTGGTATCTAGCAGTAGTCGCAGCCCGAGAGATACCTTAGACTCTGTGTCGACGATTTCTGGGCACTTCTTTTTCTCTTTGTTTCAATCGCGCTTTCTGTCTTTTGATAATGCACTTCCAGACGGAACGAAATTATTCACGAACGAATGGAAATTACTGAAACGGAGGCGCGAATTTCGTGATTCACTATACAGCGATGTTGTGTGAGAAGAAGAATATCCAAACGCGGACGCTTTCTTTCAACTCGCTTCTTATCATCGAGAAAATTAGCTAAGTTTTAATTAAAACTAAGTATAAAAGCGGGATTGTTTTGTATGTACACACAACGTGAAAAAGAGCGGATTTATTATTCGAGTTTTTCTAATTAAAACCGAGTTTTTCGTGTAATAAATGGAAACCCAGCACGGGGACCAACGAAATTACGGTTTCTCGCCGGTAATTGCAAAATCTGCACTCGCCATAGTGAGCGGGCGACAAATCCGAAACCACTTGTGACTTTGAATAGGTCCCTTTTTCGAATTTTCGGTCGGCTGGAGGTGCTCGAGACTGAGCGTACAATTTTGTACACCGAAAAGTTGCACTGATAAGGTTTCGCCATGGCGCTCGCTCGCTTAATTTCCGAATAAATTCTGAAATTTGCACTATGCAGCTAACTTGAGTTTTCCCAGTTTAACTGTGACCGAGAACTTACCCGCGTCTAGAGAGAATTTCCCAAAAGTTACCATACATAATGCAATGTGAGTAGGTCGCAGAGCAAGAGTAACACTCTATAAAATTGCGGGCATCCCTCGAGAGCAAAGTCCGCACTCTCGCAGTTTCTTGTAGAAAATCGAGGAAAACTCTACTACTTACTAATAATAATAAGTAGATCTACAGGTAGTGAAAGATGAACTTTATTGGTGTAATTATTTGCTAGCGCCGCTTCCAGTTATTGTGAAGCTAGCAATAAAGACATTAATAATCGTAACTAGAAAAATACCGACCACTACATAATTATTAATCCTCTTCGCATTTCTAGTTTTAGATTGTCCTCTGAGATCCATCCTCCCTTTGAAAATCAACGAAACTCCTACTCCTACTTGCAACAGCAAAGATATACTGATCAAGAATAGGTTTAGATAGTAGGTGGAGCTATTTCTATTGAATTCAATAATATAACGGAGTTGATTAGCGTTTGCCGTTATCAGTGCGATGTCCATCATCCCTAGTGATTAGAGAACTTGTGAAAATCCCACATCCCTTTGTTTTGCTTGCGGTGACACCTACCTTGCGCTACGGTTTTCTTTGCGGCATAGGAGTTGGTTTGCTTTTGTGTAATTTTAGAGGTGTCGGCATCGTCCTCGGCAACTACAACATCATCATCCTCCACCTGCTCGTCTTCGACTCGGATTTCAAACGATTCCTCCTCATCTGTGATAAATTTCGCATTATCGTCACCGGCATCGTGATTTCAGGAATTTAATTAGATTTTTTTTCGGATTCGGCTAATCGATTAAGGGCAAAACAAAATATTGTTGAGGTTTCATTAGGCTCCGGGGAATTTGTTTGTTTACTGTGTGCTTTTATGCAAACGGTTTTTGTGAGTCTAGCCGTTGACAATTCAACGAACCAACTGGGTCCTATGCGTATGTAGTCCTTTTATGTGAACTGGGGCTGCTACTCTAGACTGGCTATCGTTATAAAACAATAAGCACGAAACAAAGGGCTTCAATTTGCAGATGTACAACAATACAGTAAGGGACTATTTGTTGTGAATTCAATTCATTCCTATCGGACACTGCTGTGGCGTGAAATTTTTAATTAATCAGCATAATAACATATGCACGCATTTCCATTATATTGTCATATTTCTGGAACAAAGTCGACTCATTACATGAAAATGCCAGATTTTCGTGATTAGTATTCTACAAACAAACAGATTTGGATCGCCATATGAACCCCGCATAATGTATTTTTCAGATTATTTTTAACAATAAAAAAAGCATTGATTCGATAATGACTTCTAAACACAAATAATCGGCGGTAATATTACTATTGTGATTTAAATTGGTTGTTTGTTAGATAGGGGGCTATCTATTATTTTTGACGTTAATCGATCCATGCTGTAATTCCCAATTATTTTTACAATCGGAAATGGAAATTAATTATCAAAATTTGCTGAGCTCGTCTATTATTTCATACCTTGCGTTTGCAGTGTAGGTTTTTTCGTTTTTTGTGGTAGTTCCATCGAATTTTCCACGGCCATTTCGGCCTCACCCACAATCACATTCGAAAACGACCTACACTATGAAAGTTCAATTGGAAAATATTCAAAGCGAGTGCAATTTTCAATTGTATACATTTGTAATCACAAATTAGAGGTATAATAATTGATAAGCGCACCGCAAAAGGAAATACTTCGCACCCGCAAAGTTCAGATAAAGCATTCAATTATTGTTATTGTTATTACTGTGATAAATTATTGTTGGTGTTAGAAGAAAACATGTTTTTACTCTTTCTCTCCATCATAAGTTATCATAACGTATAAACCATATTGGGCAATTTTTCCTCACAAATTCATCTCCAGAGAATGTCACTTCATAACGCGGTGTACTAAAGAAACGTCTTATTACGCCAGTGCTTTAAAAAAATCAAAGAGGGTGAAAGAAAATGAGAAAACTGCCTATACGGATTAAATGAATAATTTTCGGATGTCTTAGGTTTCACCCCAAGATAATTTATTATTGATTTTAACTGCAAACTGTAAGTATTTCACGTCTTTCCATATTTTCTTTGAATAAGTTTTTTATTAATCCTATTAGATAATTTTGAAACTGGGCTGAGAAAAGTCCGACGATGATGTTCATGAAATTTTCATGAGATCTCGATAGATTCCTTTGCCAATTTTTACATGCAAATACGATGTCGTCTCCTATGATTAACACCGAAATTGGGTTGGCAGCCAAACCGAAAAACTTAATAATTTCCACACGACAACCCTTTCCCTCCCTTGATCTCCAGAAATCCTCCACGGGTGAAATATCCAAGTAGGAGGATATACAGAGACAATTTTCACCAAGGCTGCATCTCTCGTGAAATTTGTGTTTGAGAGCGTATGATAAAATCTAAAGGGATGAGGTTTAATAATAGGGAAACCCATTATGAACTCTCTCATTGAATTATTGATACGACTAATTGAATTATGAAGCGTATACCTCCGCCTAGTGAGTATCATACGAGCACCCAGTCAGGAACAAATGGAATCATCGAATTTAGAATTAAGTCCTTTTAGTTCCCGATATTGTATTATACATAACTAGAATTATAAGTTGTAAGGTGAAATCTGGGATTATTTTCAGGTGCTTTACGTGATAATATAGGATGCCTGGAAATTGTCTAAAGGGGAATTAATTAGTTGAGTGGATAGGCTTCTGATAATAAGACCCGAACGCAGCTCCCTCCTTTCTCTCGCTAACTTCTTTTTAGACTCGTTTTTAGATTTATGCAGTGCTGGATTTAGGGGGCGGACAAGAAAAGTTCACCTTAGTTCTGTATTACTGCATGGCATTTTACAGAATTTCATTATCATTACCTGACATGTAACAAAAGTTTCATAGAATGGCATCTCAGGTAGGTATTTAGAAATTCAAATTTTTTATTCAAACTTCTCACAAAATAATGAAATTCTACAATTTGGTTCTGTTATGAAACTATTATGAAGTTATAACGGATGAACTGAATTTTTTTTAAGAGCCAATAAATTTCCGTTTTTTGCTTGTCAGGTACTTATTTTGAAATCAATTTCAAACTTTTCACAAAATAAAATGAAATGTTAGCAGCAATAATTTTTTGTTTTCAACCGATTTTCATTTTCATAAATTCGTTTACGTTACCGTCAAAACCTGAAATCAGTTAAAACTAGTTTGAACTACTTAGTTGAAAATAGCATTCACCAGTCGGCTTTGGGAAACCTAGGCAATTTTAGAAACCAGCATGAGCATTTGGTAAACCTGGTTCTGACTAAAATGAAAATTATTTTTGACTGTAACAGATATGAAAAATGATTCTACAAAATTCCTTTGATTTTTTTGCGTTGACTCGCATTGACCAAGTATATTTCATAAACATTGCATAAATAACGGATATTTCTGAAATTATTTCACGACATTTACAACTTTCAAAGCATTAATTGCAGGTTGATTTCACATTAGTGAAGAATTCACATCTTATTCCAATGCCGTTTTTATGTTGAACAATACAGATATTATAAGACTTTGTAATGCAATTTCATGAAATGATTCATAATTTCAGAACGTAAAGTACTTAGCTTGCAGTAATGCTTGCTGATAAAATTCCCAAAGATTTTTCTTAGAATATATCGGTGCATTTACAGAAGATTTCTCGACATTTTTTATCTGTTTTAGATACTCGCCTGAAAGTACCAAAATACCTGTCAAATTCTGTCGTTTTAACAATATTTTTAATTGAATTTGGATTAGTAATATAGGTCACTTATCTTATTTATTTCTGAAAATTGCGTAGAATCGAAAATGAATCCGTGACATAAGACCATAAGGCTCAGTATTTTACTGCATCTCACACGTATCGTTCCAACCTCATTGCACAAAAGTGGCAACCCTCTCCAACGTCCCCTAAATCCGGCGCTGCATTCGACTTTATGGGATGAAGCAGCGAAAGAGATTGTTTTTAACTGTATTTTGTTGTATAAATTTTACGGTAGAATGAAGAAACGAGGAGACGCAAAAGACGGGAACGATTCATCATTGAACTTTGAGCTATCGCGTCCGAGCGGTAGATTCCGGGGAAGGTACGATACGTTCGGAGTTGGGAGCGGAGGGTTCCCCCGGGTGCGACTACTTCATTGTACACTCGCAAAACGACGAGCCGCGGCCTCTTATCTGGCCTTCCAGTAGTTGATTATTTTAAAAATATGTGTCGCCGCCGCCGTTCCGGCCCGGGGTCCCCTTAAATTAACTTCCGGGAGCCGCCGGAGGGCATCGCAGTACGTGACGAAATTTTCCCTACGCATGAGACGGGTCCACGAAAACGATGATGATGATGATGACGGACGCTGGCATCAGATGTTTAAATCCTACGAGTCGAGTAACTCAACTTACTTTATGCAGTGTTCGCGACTCCGGTGTTTCGACGCGATACAACGGTTTATTCCGGGTCGGGGGCGTTCCCGCCACCCCTCCCGCCCGCCGCCGGAGGACGGGGTGGGCATACAGACGCGAAATCGGGGTCATCCCTTGAGGGAAATGCCTCGAGATTACGTTTTCATTATGTCAATTTTGTAAAAGTCGGATTATCTGCCTCGTCCCCCTTTCGAACGGAAAAAAACACATTTCGATCGATTCGAGGCTTCGCCCCCGAGCCAGTATTGTCATATCGGCGTGCGTGTGGATCAATCGAAATAATCCACCCCTGGAACGGTTATTATGGTAACCTGGGGGTTTATCGAGGGTCGAATTGATGTCGGAATTAATTCAACCGCCCCGACAACTTTCCCTTTTGTTCGGCGCGGGGGAAAGAGGCAATTACAAAGAAATAATTAGTCAAGATAGCGCCTCTAATCCGGGATGTATTAATTAGGGGTGGAGGTGGATAAAACCGGAGAGGAGTCTCGACGTTTAAGTCCGCACGGTTTCGAGCTTTGTAATAGTTAGAGGCAAGGCACTTTCCCTCATACCTATACTTCACTCGAGTTACTACAACAGTCTCGTCATAATGAGGATAATAAGAGCCGAGACAAGGGAAGTAGCGAGTCGCGGGAAGTATACTTGGTAATTATTATTTCACACTATTCCGGTTTCCCTTCTTATTTCTTTCGACCTAGGAGGTTGTTTCTGTTTGTGGCAAGCGTTCGAGGGCAGATTTCGTAAGGCCGGCCCTGATGTTTCCAGTATTTGGAATAAACCGAGGTGCAAACACCTGCCTGAAATTGGGTACGCCATAAGTAAATTCCTTTTTTGCAAGAAATCCCAAAAATCTCCTATTAATCCTCGGAAATACCTAGAAATCCCTGAGAATCGTTCTAAGCCCCCGAAAATCTTCATAAATCCTTGCATCTCCTCGTTAAATTGTACCAAGCGTTCAATATTGCTATAATGAATTTAGGGTTTTTCATAGATCAAAACTACTGTAACTCAAGAACAACGAATCAAACTGACTTCAGATGCTGAATTGTGTTGGATGTGAAAGCGAAATGCAATGTGAGATTTCGAAGAAGCATTTCATATTTTTCCAAGTGGATTTTTTAATAGTGGATTCAACGTTCGACCCATTGTACATTAAAAAAATGAGAACAAAGTAAGTGCATGCAAGTTTTCTTATATCTCATGTGATTTATGGAAAGGCGACACCAGAAATCGGTAGAATTTTCACAGAAGTCTTATGGCGAGTGTCTGGATTTATGATGCGCCAGGTAAGCATCATTCGAAATTTGTAACAATGAAGAATACATTAGATCCTCAATCTGTGTAACGAAAAGCTCAAAATTACCGTTCAGCTTGACATATTCAAATTCTTCAATGCGCATGACAGAAATACAGAACGCGCATGCGCGCCTGAGTATTTTCCTAAGTGAATCCTCTAGCAATCCTCATAAATACTTGCAAATCCTCATCAATTCTCATAAATCCCAATAAAACCCGAAACTTCCTCGAAAATTCTTGTGAATTCCCAGATGTTTCTGGGGAATATAAACAGAACGTATACCTTGGAAAATCCTTTGCGTTAAATTACGTTACGGCATTTCGGATTTTTTCCTGCGACATGAGGAAATAAAAAGCAGGGAACCTCGATGCTCAATACGAATCGAATTTGGGTAATTTCGATACATTTCCCGATTCGTTTTGGATCGCCTCTTGTGAGTCGAAATGGAGGTCGGTTGCGAAGCAAATTCAACCCCCACAAGAGGATACGCCTTGTCGAATCTGTTCCGCCGTCATTTTATTGGCTTACATCGGAATATGAGGGGATGTCGCGTGTGAATTTCGTCAAAAACTCGTTAGGAATTTTTGCGTGTCCTAATGGATTCTGTGCGTAGCCGTATTATGAGGTATAGAGGGCTTTTTGTATGCATTCCTCGGGTTTTCGTCTTTTCACCGCACATAAAAACGACTTATTTTTAATAATAATAACGGGTGGTGGTTGTGGCGTCCGCCCACTGTCGATGACAAAAGATGGATTATTTATGAGGCCAAATTTCCGGAACCCCGGAAAATCTTCAATTTATTGAAAAAGACAATTCAATGATTACTCATCTTCCCACGCATTTTTTTTTGTGATGGATTATTCTACTTCGCGAGGGTGATGGGCGTTCCGCCACGTTAACTTTTATCGATTCCATCAAATATTCACACGATACATTCAACAGTAGCCACTGACGTAGATGGCCCATATCTAAAAAAAAACTGGAATTTTAAAAATAACGAGGGATGACCACTTTTTCGGAATTATCCGGACCGGAAATAGTATACATCACACATCATCTAATTCGCAAATACCTACTGCGCATGAAATATTTTTAAATACATAACCTGCATGTGAATCACTGTATGTACATACTCCAAAGTTAGTTTATCAAAATTAATTAACGAAAACTTCCAGTGGAATAGAAAACAAAAATTAAAATACAAGCAAATTGCGTCAATTTGCAGCCCAATTAATAAGAGACATACAAAAAATGTCGCATAGTTGGTCAAAAATCAAAACAGTATCAAACTAATGCAACCATTTTCCCTAAATTTATATAGGTTGTTGTAATAATAATAGGTGTCTTTGAAATACGTGTACAACGCGCTACCACATACTCCTGGGGTCAAAATAGAACGATTTAAACACAATGACCTCAGTCCAAAAGTTGATAATAAAAAAGTTACAGGGTGTTGAAATGAAAATTTTTATTTTCATTTTTTTGAATAATTTGTCAAGTTTTGTGAATAATAATTCAAAAATTGGTACACGAGGGTTCTCTGGTACGAGGAATATTTATCTGGACTCGGTTTCACTGTATTTTCTAGGGGGCGCCACGTACTCTACAAGAATTGCCAACTGACAGTCTTAACTTATAATATCTTGTTGATTATGATTTGTCGTTTTGTATACTTCAAATATTTATGAAAGTTAATCCCCCCCATACATTTTAAAATTCCTCTTTATTTTCTGAAATCCTCTAGTTGGAACATCACAAATCCCCAGGTGTTTCCATTCCGCCTCTAAAAATCCGTTACTTGATCCCTTTCTTGCGAATTCGCGAATTCGCCTTCAGTCTTTTTCCAAGTCTTTAAATCATTCACGGGGTATTTGACTTTGTCTACCACCTTAATTCCGGAGATTTCGCGCCCGCTTAAGTAATGATTTCATTGGGAGCGAGTTTTTTCCCGTTCTTTTCCGAAGGGTTTCGGCGGAGAGGCGTGATCCGCATAACTGATGATGCTCCAAAAGACGGACGTCAGAATTTATAATGCGGGCGAAAAGCTGAAATATTGAAAACGCATCCCTCCCACTATTAACAGGAATTAGGGCCCTTTATACATCAAATTCGTACTATCCAGGTTCGGATTCCACCCTCTCTTACTCAACCAAAGTCACCACATGAGTACATAGTCGAATGCGAGGAACTTTCCGGTGGCTTGTTTTACATTCGAATTATCCAAGCAGAACTTTTCTTGGCTTTTTTAATGTCGATCACAATCCTGCGACAGCTCACCTCTCCGATTTTTTTTAGTTGTTACTGTATACTTTTCCACCTCTGTTTCACTAATTAGAAACACTTCGCTTTTTCCTGAGTTGGCTCGTTATTGTAATAGAACTGCATAAACGTACCATTTTTATTTACGAGACACGTTTTTTATTATTTCCACTCAGTTAATTAGCGAGTAGACTGTTGACTTTAATAATTAAAGCGGTTCACCTTTTTGGAGAAAAAAAATTGGAATAATACCCCAACTAGAGAAATATCTACTCTCGGGTGAATTCCTGAAACGCTTATTAATTGGATTTTATTATCTACCTTGGTGCTGTTCCGAAAAAAAAAAACGTAAATTAATATTCCTGATGGTAGATGGCGCGTTTGGATAAGGCGAACAAAAATAGAAAGAGATTTTTTTCGCTCCGCCGATTGTGGAAACTGAATTAGCGTCGAAATGGCGTCGTTCAACCCCTTTTTTGAATGAAAAAAAAAAC
Source organism: Salpingus planirostris (assembly GCA_949788335.1). Taxonomy (NCBI): domain Eukaryota; kingdom Metazoa; phylum Arthropoda; class Insecta; order Coleoptera; family Salpingidae; genus Salpingus; species Salpingus planirostris. The sequence goes on along the minus strand of OX460918.1, from coordinate 2,017,552 downwards.
ACATACACGTGCCCCAGTTTCACGGCTCCGATGCTGATGGGGCGATTCGGGGCTGACATGGGCGCCCATTAAATTAGATAAATAATAAAAAGAAAACCGAAAAATCTCCCGGGATTTAGGGTTCAATTTGCACTCGAGTCGAGTCGGAGGCGGCGAGGACGCACATACCTCCACCCCACACATAAGGGTGCGCCTTTAAATTGGGCATCTTATTTTTTCCGTTCCGAGAGGGGTGCGTCGAGATCGACACGGCCGAAAAGTTTGCGGGGACAATTAAAAATAAGAGGAAGTTTTTTCAAAGTTTGTGAAACGTAATCAACATTTTCCGGTCGGAAATTAGCATTTTTTTCTGCGCCACAATTGAACTTGGGGGAGCAAATTCAGTAGAAATTATGTATTCAAATTCGTTATGATGAATTACATAATATACCATGTTAAGTACCTAAAGTTACAAATTATACTTTATCCACTCCTAGATAATAATCATAACTATTATTATTAGAAATTTTTGGTAATAATGGGTGGCGTTATTGATATAGATCACAGTTCGATGAAATAAAGTGACATTTCCAGCGATTAATGGGATCATTATTGCATTGGCTGTGGCCAATCAGAATAGAGCGATATTCAGGTACAATTGGCAACAGCGCAACAATCGCGAAATTGACATTCAAAAATGGCGACAATTTGTTTGAATAATTGTTACGAGTGGTGAAGTGTCGAAAATTACTTGATCGTTTAATTGAAAATATGCATATGAATGATATAAGTGATAGTGAAAATGGAGACGAGCTTATAGGAACGGCTCCGGAGATACCAGATACCTGAAATATCCAGAAAGAGCTATGAATGAAGGTATGACACTTATAACAGTTCCCTTCGCACTGTTCGCAGCTCACAAATCCGCGCCGATCTGACAACACTACATTCTGTCCGTCACAGGTGTTTTGAATGAAATTTGAAAGTTGAGCGAATTTTCGAGAGCCGTTTTAACTGTTTTGGAGTGGATAAAGCATAGTATTAAGCTCGCGTGTTTTGGCTTTTATTCGCTCGTTTGAATTACGCCACTCGCTGGCGCTCGTGGCGTAAGTTTTTCAAACTCGCGAATAAAAGCTACCAAAACACGCTCACCTAATAATATTCTATTAACACGTACCGATGTTTTACCGCGTACCTATTTTAACATTGTTTAAACAATTAGGTACCTAGTTCTCTGTTCAGAGAAATCAACTTCATTGTCAGCACAGATTGTCAGTTTTGACTCGAGTTTTGCTAATCATTTATTTTGTTGTTGGGTGAATATTTCATCTAATTATGGAAAAATCATACTTACACCGAATTTCTTTACGGGTCACACATTGACTATCAAATGGATTCGCTTACAGTAGTTCCACAGGTCCTTATGATGGAGTAGTGAACTGCCTACTTCATGTCTTATCAATTACACCAATATTCAGGGCCATTTTTACAATAGGGGTGCTCCGGTAGTAAATAGAAGCTATCCAGGGATAGGTTCATCGATTTTTATGGAAATTATACCTAGAAATTGTATTGATACTAATCTGATAATTACATGTCATTTGATAAGGTTGGTTGGTGAGATTTCCTACCACGGTCGAGGAATACAAATCGGAGCAAGATTTCGATGATTTCCTACTTACCTAAATCCGAAGTATTCCGAACTAAAAGCCGTTTGATATTTCGAATAATAATAGTTGACCGAGGTTAAAACAACTTTGAGCTGCGATTTGCAATTTCACGGAAAAACACAGGACTGGAAACCGGAAAAGGTCGTTACTCAGCAATTTATTCGAATAAACCCCTATTGCAGCGATTTCCTAAGGCAGGACTTAACGCTAAGGGAAGTTTATTTGCTGTACTAACAATTGTCACAACAATAAAACGATCTTGTCACTTAGCGTTAATGGTCTCGCAAAATCGGATTTCCCAGACTGAAAAAAGTACGATAATTTTCTGGACAGGTGCCCAAATTAATTTACATTACATACCTACATACAAATTATTACGTACTTCTAGTCTAGGACACAATTTTTTTATTTTTACAGGAAATCGTGTCACTTTAATTAATACGCAGGTGTAGAAGAGAGTCAGAACTTTACTATTCTATTAATTCCGAAAATCCGAACTTTGAACTCGAAATTCCAACTTTTAGCTTGGCATTCCTACTCTCAAACTTGAAAATGTAAGACTGTAGTCGGAATTTCGAGTTGAAATTCAGAATTTACAAAACTAGACAATCAAGATGTTTTGACTTTTGACTCCTCGACGCCCGTCGCTTCATCGAAATCGACTGGAACTGCAGGCCTACGTATGCAACCAAATATTCATTCACTGTGGGTACGGCGCTCAATTTCAGGAATCGATAATGAGGCTAGGCTTGAGAGACCGACCATGCGCACTTGAAAAATCTCACCTTACTCTTACATGGACAATGTACAAATGACTTTTTTGAAGTAGGATAGCAGGGGTATGTCTCTTCTACGCTGTCGTACGTGTCAATTCCTGTTCCTAATGGTCTTTCTCGAAGTACTAATATTTTTCCTACAATATCATGCACAGTGCAATACACTGAAATTCAGCTGTGAATCTTTTTGCTCCCATTAAAAAAGGGTGAAATTTGTGGATTATGGAAATAATTCACTTGTATATTCGTGAGTTATTTGATAACAAAACCTCACAAAAAGAAAAACACTATCATTTCGTCATTACGAATTTGAATGCATAATATGCAGGTACTTATGCGGGTTCGCCCCGTGTTATGCGTCGGTTACATTCCCATTTTCGTCCATACATCAGCAGCGGTGCGTAAACTAAACAGATTTAGGTGCATGGGCGGTACCTGCCCATTTACCATGCTACCCTCATGCGGCCCGGTTTGGTGGCGAGATAACGAATTTGGAATCGGACTCGCAAAACTAATCTCCCTTCGCAGTTAATTTAAAATGGCCGCATGCATTATTTTATCATACGGCCGTTGGTACCTCCGGCCACCTATAGTGCTCGAAAGCGCGCCGCTCCACCCATTTCGTATTCTGATTGAATTATTTCACGTCTGCCGAGCCTCGACGGCCGCGTTTTCGACTTGTTCAGTATGTAAATCGCGGACTACATTCCGGAATTAAATATAAACTAACCGAAATGTCCGGACCTGTTTGCGCGGAGCCTTTTCTCGCGACCGGAGCCCCGGACGCGACTTTAAAATGCCGCCCTTTGTAATTACCGGGGGCGCCGAAATCCTGGCGTTTTCGCGATTCGGCCGTCCCGTCTGCCATGTCTTCCAGATGTTCGGGTCGGGCCGTTTTCTCTGTCGGATCGTTGCAATCAATCCGGAGGTTCGCCTTAAATGAATCACGTTCGATTGAACCGAACCGAACCCAAATTGAACCGAATAATTGGGAAATCTGGAAAGGGCTGAAAGCGGATCGTCTTAGGCGCTGCCAACATGATGAGCACGAACTGACCAATGAATTTTAATGCAATTAATACTATAACCAGAGGGTTACTAATTTGCTGGAACAGTAGAGATCCTTCTATACGAAGACCTAAATGCAAGAGCCCATTTGTTCAGATTACTTCAAGACACCGTGAATAATGTTAACTGATGCAGTTTTCGACATTTTTCATCAAGAAATCTGAAAATGTCATGGTTTTTTGTTTGTTTTTGACCTTTCTTCCGGTCTTGAAGTTCATGCAGTAAAAACACATCAGAAAACTCGAATGAACCTGAAAAAAATCCGCGCCCTTCCGGGGAAGACAACTTTTTTATCAGCTTACCAAGAGTATATTCCATGCAACAGTCACTCATATAGTTTTTAGAAAATTGTACACTGCTGTACGGATTAAATGGTCTCTACTGTATACTTAGCAGTTGTTAGTTATCAAAAGATTTCTGAATCCATTTCATCCTTCCATTTGCATGAAATATTAATTTTGTACATTTCCCTATACCTTCCCCGCTAAGTACAATGTATTCATCTGAAAATTTCTCAGTTTTTTTCTGAGACAGAATTTTTAATAATTTTGTGTTTAAACTGGCTTCTTCCTTGACTTTGGGGCATTCTGTATGTTATGAATAGGTCTGAGCGCTAATATTGTGATTGTGATAAATTATCCTCCTTGTATGGAAGATTAATTCTCGATTGGTCATACAGACTAGAACCGAATAACTGATTATGATTAAACGTTATAAACCATTTCCTTACAAGATAAAACAATATATGACAGAATTGAATAGGCACCTGTGTCATTCTAATTTCTATCATTATCAACACTAAAGGTAGGTTTATCAATGCTCAGTTATCGTTTAAGTAGCAATTAAATTCCTAGATTATACCGCTGTTTCAATAATGAAACACATCTGGATGTCAGTTAGACGATATAAGTTTAAATAAAATCTAAAACTCAACCAAGTGTACAAAATAAGATCAACTTATAGTACTTATTACTTATAAGGAATTATTAAAAATAAATATGGATTGGTATGGAGAACTATGAAGAAATGAGATCTCAAGTCACCCCTTGCAATAAACTATTAAGTGTTATTACGATATTGTCGCTAATTTAGCATAGATAAAATAATATAAAATAATTGGCATGTGGGTTTATACAATGAACATTTAATTGTGCGGAAGGTGTTACTGCGTGAAATCGATAACAATAAAGTTCATTTTCTATGAATCAGTCTCAGATGATATAAACATGTGAATACATATCAAATCGTTAGTTTGTTAGGTACTCACCAGCAAAGATGAAGCTCCTAATTTGTTTATCTCTGTGTTGCGGAATCCTCTTGCTGAATTCCACACCAACTGTCGCAGGCAGAAGTAAGGCGCAGTGTAAAATTTCATAATTTTCCTTATTTACATTTAAAATATTGACTATTATTGTTATTCATACAAACAATAGTGAAGGAAATTATTTTGTTCACTACCTATTTTTAGTTCGTGAAGTGCCAGACACTGCGTCTCAAGAAAAGCTGGGAGACGCTAGATCAAAAAGTTCTGAAGTTCCGAGCAGTCCCAGTGAGTCAGATGAATCAATCAGTCCGAATGAACCCGGTGATGTCGCCGAAATAACTAAACCGAATAAAGAAAAGATTCTTAAATTCATTAAAGCGTTACAAGAACTTTTTGGTACGTTCCATCTCACCTCTATACGTTATGCCATTATTTTCAGTCTCGTTGTTTCAGATAGAGTAAAAGATTCTAGTGATGGCCAAGTGCCAGAACCTGAGATGCGGCGGTTCAGGAGTTACGATGACAGAGTTTTCGGCAAAGGCAGCAAAAAAAAAGTATATAGTAAGTATACTCACCAGTTTAATATTAATTAAAGTTAATTGACATTGTTATTTTGTAAAAGATTCTCGTCCGCTGCGTGAACATAAGGACAATATACGACATTCGCATTATTGGACAAAAAATAAACCTTTCGATGCCAAGATATCTTCAAGTACGAAATACAATTTCATCAATCTAACGCATAATTCCATCTTTATATTTTGTAGATGCTGCAACGCGTTCTTTCGGCATCAGAAGAGACAGGAAATTTGTGAAGGCGGTCAAAGAAATGTTGGACGGTTTACAGACACTATTAAAAGATGAGATGTTTGAAGGCATTCCCACAGTAGATACATTAAGTGAGTCTGTAGATGAAGTTCTTGCTATTATGCTGGGGAAAGATAAGTAATTCATGTTGAAAATTTACTGAATATATTAATAAATTGCAAAATTGCAACACCCAAAGATTTGTATAGTTTTACAAACCAGTTATGCTATCCTTATACCCATGATCAAATTTAACATTCGCTTGTGTACTTTTAAATCGAAATTGTCATATCTACAAGGGATGAAGGTTTCATTAGTTATTTTATGTTCAATTGGACCATAATGACTCCCTTTTTGTGCTAGGTTGCTGCTTAATGAATAGACTTATTATACACTAGTAGATGAAGTTAATTTCCAGGACAACCCAATGTTAATACAATGGAACAAGTCATGTTGACATTATCCTGACATCAAGTAAGCAAATATCAGATTTGGAGCAATTATCTTGCATTCGAAATTTTTAACATCAAACGTTGTTGGTCCCACGTAAATAATGGGTGCATTATCGACTCGCCCACCTCATTATCTATACTTGATACCTAAACTACTATTAAACTTTTACCATTTCGCTAATAATAAATAATAGTTCACTTATAACTTAAATCTTATAAATTAATATTCGAGGTAAGTATAAGTACTTGTGTTTTTAAATCAGAATTTAAATTTGATAAAATGGTGAAAATAATTAATAAATTTTGCAAACCTTCATAATGAATATTGTCGATTATCACTCAGAAACGTAAAGGAAGAAAGGGTCACAAACACAATGGGGGGACGGAACGTTTATGTCGGCGTAAAATCAAAATTGTGCAATTATCTCGGAAATTGCTTTAATTTTGGGCGAAACGGGTCGAAAAACTCCATTAATTTATGCAGCAGGTACCTCATAATAGTCTACTATACACTAAACCTGTACCTACCTTTTTCCATTGTGTGTTTGTTTGCTGATGGTATGTATGTAGGTAAACATACAAAAGCTCCCCCCACTGGACGATAAAGCTTTGATTCGGTTCGTTCCCTTTTTTAATCACATCGAAAAAGGGTATTCTGAATACAAAACGGTTCACCCCTTTCGTTTTTATTAGTATTATTTTCCGGGTGGCGGGATACAAATGAAGGGCGGAATTATAAAGAAATAAAACGATTTTATTGATTATACATCTTATGGCCAACACAAACCATTTTTTTCTACGAATAAAATTTACTTACATAATGCTGTAGTAATTATTTATTAGTTAGGTACTATTAATAATAGTATTGTCACAAATTTACACAATATTTTTTTCCATCTTGATGTGCAGTATAGCCACAACGAATAGCGTTAGGAATAATAATGATGAACTTAAATTAAATTGTCATTAGGTCCGTTTTATTATTCATTCATCATTCATTATTTCCGTCACCAGCTTCCGGCAGAAATGCGGGAGGAAAGTTTTTCCGGAAATGGTCGCGTTACACTTTACACTCTTTTTTTATCAAGACTTTTTGTTATCATTATTTCGTTTCCATATTCCAGTTCTCTCCAACTTTCGGTTCATTCATATAGCCTTTGGAGCTTTCCTGCCCGCTTCAAAAGTCCATTTCGCAGTTTCCAATCACTGCGCTCTGCAATTGCTCTCTTTTCTTTTCCCGTGTCTGCCGTCTGTAACAAACTGAAAATTTAAACGTTAGCATATTTTCCAATTTAGAACAGTTCAAAAGCGCGACAAACAAACCAATGTTTAGTTTTCGTTTATTCTCCGCATTCGAAATTATTCGAAATCTCTCAGGCACTACCTAATGGAAATTAGTGACAATTTTTCATTTAAATAACCCGCACTAATGTAATAAAAACTTTACCTTTCGCAACTATAACGTTTCCTCTATTAAAACCGCCTGATACCGCCAACTAACCCCATAAGGGAGTAATTTACCCAAGTTTTCGCGAAGATAAGTACTCTTTTTCTTCTTATAGCTAAGTATAAGTGCGTTCTTAATTTTCCTCACGAGTAAGACGGGTCCGTAACCCACTGCAGGTGAGCGAAAAGAAGTAGAAATTTCATCAGGCCTCATCCAACATCGAGTTTGAAAAAAATTAAATTAACGCTAAATTAGTTACAAGAAGATGGGGTTGGATGAATTTGAGAGCAGCTTGCAGGTGAATCTGCGCCCCGGGATCGTATAACTCACCTCGTTTTTTCTCTCGCACCTTAGCCCTCCTCTCCACCTTCTTTCACTCACAAGAAACGCTTTCGTTTTGCATTTTAAAGGATATTCATTTCGCGTAATTTATTCATAAAGTTCTTAATGTGAACAAGAGTTTCGCCAGGGCCCGAACGGAATTTACATCACTTAATTGAAAAGAATGATTGCCACCTATACACCCTGTTTTTATTTAGAAAAATCGGCACCTGATTTATACGCTACCAATCATCAAAATGTACTCAACAATTGATTGAATAATATGACAAAAAATACTCGTATATAAATTATAATTGCATTAGGTTTCAAGAGAATCTCACATTTCCATGAATGATAAAGGCCCGATTTCGCAACCAAAAGTTAACTTTCTAAAGTGGCATTAATACAACAATGAAAATGATGAAAATCAAAAAATTTAACCGCTAGATAAGGTTAAATGGAGGTAAATGAATCAGCCACCTTTTTTACCCCTAGCTTACACATTAACTTTATCTGGAAGATAAAAAAATGTCCCCTAATATAAGGAATAGGTAGAACTTTTTGGGGAAAGCGTGGGATAATTGTCAATTGTTAGTTCTTCATTTCAAGTTTTTTCATCTTTCATTAAGTTTATAATACATTTGCGGTTAACTGTCATTTAAAAGCTAAATTAAATACTTATAGGACCATCAGTTTATTATTAATGCTCAGTTAACTCTTCCTAGATTACCACCACAGTTTAATTCAACAAATTTAACTTTCAGCTAAAATATATAACCATTGGTAAGTATGTACTAGATATTTATACGCAACTTTTTTGGATATAAATAAACTGGTCGTAGGTAAGTATAATGTGGTAGTTTGTTGCGAATGTCTAGTTACCTACCTAGTATGAAAATTTCCCTGTATTTTAGGTCTAACTAGCTTCGAATAAATAGGTAATAAGCAGGGATGGAATAGGACGGCTGAAACTATCGCATATTATGCAAGCATGCCAGTATTATTACACATTATTACTAAAAATATAGGCGGATATACATATAGGTTAAGCCAACGCTGAATAAACGAAGAGGTTGCATTATGAAAATATTCGAAGTTTCACAAACAGTGGCGCACTCTAACTCCGCATTAGCACCTAATTTGCATTCATCCTATTGGGCGAAAATGCAAATCTCGAGTTGAAATTAACAGAAACTGCACGCCTTATTATCAATTTAGATAGAAAATAATCACCAAGCGAAAAGTTCGCGAACGCGATAGCAAAACATGAGAGAATCTCATTTGAATTTTTTTCTATGTTTCAAAGTAACGAGTGAGAAGATGTGGTAGAGAATGTAATTTCGTTTTGGATTCCTAGTCGAGGTGAACGAAATGTTTACGCAAAAATCTACATAAACACGAAATTCCGAGAAAACGTAATATCCTTGGCAATTATTTCACTGTTGAAATTTGCATTACAAGGAGGATAAGATCGCAACAATAATGCACCAAAACGTGGAAAATTAAATTCCTGAGTAAAAATCTGTATCGATTCTACAGTTTGAAACAAACAAGAACATTAATTACGCAACTTCAAAACGTAGAGTATCATACGTTAGTTTGCAAACTACGTGGTACCTTATTTGAAAACTCTATTGCTTCTCTCAGATATATGTATAAGAAACATTTTCTCGATCGGGAATCAGAAGACGTGGCAAGATGAATGCATCAGCAATAGAAAATGTGCAAGGGTGCACGTTATACAAGTGAAGTAACAATCCGTTCGTCTCTCCACTTATTGAATTCGACTTTAAATGCATTTGAAAGTCAAGAGAGCTCGAGTGTATCCATCCAAGCGCTCGCTGGGAAGTAGGTAATACAGCATCCTGAGAGCGATTTCCTATAAGTTTCCCGTCCCCGTTATATCTCTCCCTTGCAATATGAAATAAGAAAAGAGGAAAAACGTAGCGAGATTCCAGCGGAAACAGGTAATATATACAAATTTCGCATCCTATAATGCAAATTCACCTCTCTCGATTAAAATAAGATTGAAGACGTCCCGCGCAATTCCCAAAGGCGCGCCCTAGAAAAGACTACACGAACCCGAAAGACATTTTAATCCGTCTTTATACCTGGTATCGATTCGAATGCGGGCGAATTTCCACCCCTTTCTTCAATTTTTCCTCATTTCTGGTGGCGCTGATGTTATTGTTGCGGAAAGAGGGTGCCGAAAGTATATCGGTGTACAATCCCACGCATCTTTACTGACGGGGGTTTGGGGGCTTTTGTACGGGATCTCCGCCCGCTCTCACAATATAAACACCCCTAATGATGCGTCATTGTGTGCCGCATAAAGGAAAATCTTGTCACCAATTTATTTTATTAAATACAAAACTGTCGTGTTGAGAAAAGCGCAAACTTATACCTCGCCCATTCACACTCCAAAACTGCTGGGAGATTGTTAAAAGTGTTTACGTGAAATAATTGCGGAGCATTTCCGTCTACCTTCAAATTTACGAGGGTGAATTTAGGGTAGATACCTTTACTTACTGTGGGTGAGTTCTGTGTACGGTTCAGTGATTAAGAATTTTATATTTCGGATTTAAGTGGACACTAAAGATTCTCACTTCTTAAAATTCCCAAAAATTTACTTGTTGATAAAAGATAAGGTCAGTTGGGGTAAGTGCGACCCCTTTTTAGCTTAGTTGACCTTTGAAGATCAAAACTTGTGTTTCGAGTTAAACGAAGTAGGTAATATTTATTCATATAAAAGTTATAAACTTAGAACGACACTTAGAAATCACAAATTTCACAGCGCGTAAAACAAAATTTAAAAGTTGGAAAAATTAATATCACACTTACCCCAAAAACGCACTTAACCGTACTGACCTCTTATTCTTCAAAAAGTGTATGCATTTTTAGAATTTATTAGGTATCAGACCGTTAATGTTTGATAGATCCGAGGATAGATCATAAATTATCATTATGATTTAGAAAGAATGTGGTTAGTCGATGAGTATAGTGTCGTAACATTGAAATTGATGCAGATGAAAATACTGCAATACTGTTTAGGGCTAATTTTTGGTATTTACAGATTAACGTTAAAAAAATCTTACAAACGGTACTGAACCTCCAGTGAGTATCATAATTTTTATATCCATAAATTAATGTTAACGTTTTTCTCTTGTTCGAAAAAACATTATTTTTAAGACGTAATTACCATATCTGGGAGTTTTCAATCCAACTTACATATTTTCATGAATCTGAGCAGCGTATCAAGACGCTCTTTCTATCCTGAATCCGAACTATAAAGGCCGTTCGGATCGTTTGATATGTTAATTAAATCACGAAAAAAACACAAGAATACGGGAGAGCCCTACTGAAAGCGAAACTCATTATTCACAATTTTTCCATTACTTTGATTTAAAAATGTCTTTCAACATGCTAGATGGATTTTCTCGATCGCTCTGTATTATTAAAAACCGACCTCTTCTTGAGAAAATCAACTTCATCACCTTAAAATACATATGGTGTAAATCTTTCAAGATTTATTGGGAGTTGAGAATTTCTAGGCCAATTCTAATTTTTTTTCAACAAAAAAAAAAGGATTTAGTGCCAAAATTTCCCTCTGGTTCTTTCCCCTTGGTTAATAGTAGCGCTTCTCAAGCTAGTAATGGAAAAATTTCTACATATTTCATGTTCTATTTTTTTATTATTTATATTTATTTTGAGCCCCAAAAACCTATCCTGGGTTGGAATCAATGAATAATAAGTTATCCCTAACCATATTCAAGCCCAAAACATGATCAAATGAACGTCGGGTATTTTCACGTAATAATTCCCGCTCAACCTACATTAAAAATTCATGAGATAATCGATTAACCATTTGGCGTAGGCGAAAAAAGTTTCCAAAGAATAAGTTAAAGACGCTGATGATAGATATATGAAATCACATTTCACCTCGCATTTCACTTTTATAGGTACCAATTCAAATAAACCCTTATCTCATAATATTCCCCTAGGTCCCACTTTCCCTGAGACACTCTGTATTTACTAAAATTAAACATTTGGAAATGTAGAGATTGGACCTCAAGGTACCCGCCAGGTCAGTTCCATTTTAATTTAATTTCAGGGCACTCGAAAGTCGTAAAAATGGCACCCGGGACGAATTAAAAAGTTACCCCGTTCTGCGAGCATTAGTATAGTAACGTGTTTTATTTTTCAAACAAGAGGGTCGACGGGGGCGTCCAGGTGGATTTCAATCATCCCCCCTTCGTTTAAAGGTTAATTTCCTCTCGTTCGATTCTGGCCTTTACATCATCGTCCCTCAAAGCCTAAAATTGAAAGCCGCCACGATCCTCACCGCCAGCCCGTGCGGAAAAGGCACTAGAAAACGCAACATTGAAGAATCTACTTTGCCGAAAAAGAAGTTTCGACCGCAAAAACTTTCAAGCGGAATCGCCCCCTCTCTAGTAATAATAATTATTACACGTCCCGTTTGGAAATACGGTGGCGGGAATCCCCTTTCTAATCATCATTCCAGTTCCAGGACCGGATCTCTCAAAACGACTTCCAGTTAGTTATCTACGTTTAATTAATCGTGAAGAGGGGGTGAACAAGATTGAGACTTGACGTTTGCGTTTTCTATACCCGCTCTCGCTCCATCTTCCGGTTATAGCAGGGGTCGCCCCCGGATTCGAGATTTCGGATTCCGGGTTGTAGTGACACACGACACGGTCATAAATTATCCGCGTTTTGCTTCCGTTTTCTAGCACGTATATAAGAACTGCATGCACTTTACGGCATTTCGAAAGTGTGTACACTGTAAATTCTCGAGACTGTTTTACTGCATCCCATTTTTACCTCAGCGGCCGACTTTTTTTTCGCACGGGATGCGGATGAAGGGTCTTTTCCCCCTTTCGGGACCTTATGCGAATTTGATTTTATCGCGACGTATATTTTTTCACGGCTCGAATCCGCCGCCCGTTCGATTTCGTGTATTATAATAAGGAGTCAGCGAAAAAGCTCCGGACGAGATTCACGAAACCGTTCACGTTGTTATGGGCCACCGAAATGCACAAAGCTTTGACGGCGAAATTTGCCATTTGCCCCGGAAAAAAAAACGGATTAAAAAAATCATGCGACCTGATAACTCTAGTGCTCCACTAAACGGATAGGTATGTGCGGACGTTTTATGGGCTTTTATAGAGCCGCATAATTAAATCGCTTTGGACGACCCCGATCGTCCCCGAGGACGTGGGGTGAACGGACTCTGATCTCATCATCCTTTTAGTTTTTTGCACGTGTGGAAGGTTGGAGCTTTGTGTACCAGACGGCGCGCAAAAAGACTTGAAACCGCGGGAGGACTTTTCGCCTTTTGCGCCGCCCGCCAAAAAGACTTTGACAAAAGTGCACCGTCGTCGTTCCGTTATCGCCCGAGGCCCTTCGCTCGGATTTGTCCTACAACAAAATCAACCTGAACCTCGGCAAACATGTCCAATTCGAATGTAACTAACGTAACACACAATGGAAAAAATCTAGGGTTTCATTTAGAAAGGACATCATGCCTTATTGTATAGGGAGTCCAAGATAATGTATGTTAGATTCCGAGGTTGCTGGTTGAGAAACTTATTTAAAATTCCGACTGCAAGTTATTATCCCGAAATTTTGACATATCTAGAAATCCGACAATTGTCTTGATCTTTTCATTTTCCATTTTTTTTATTGATGTAACTAATAATTGCCTTATTCAACCTTCAGATAAACTTAAATACAGGCCCTAATCATCTCGAATTCTGACTTACTGTCTCGAAATCAACTTATGGTCCTACTAATTACCTAGGAATTTTGTCATATCAGATATTTATATTTATCTAGAATTTTATACAGAGCGATCGAATAAATTTTACTAAAAGGAAGGCCATGACCATCGTTCTGTCTCTATCCTTTTAGTAGTTTTCAGATGAGACAGAATGATGATGTAAAATTTATTCAATCGCTCTAATTCTCACTAATCCCGAAATTTCCACATAAGTATTAACTTGAATCCCGACTCCATCATAATAATTTATAATAAGTTTTTGTAGGAATTGATCACGAAAAAGTTGAAATACCTAGATGGATTTTTTTCAAGGCAATAGGACCGTTCTTCCGGAATATCAATTTAGAATAAAGCAACCTGAAATTTTATCATTTCCACTACTGCACCGTGAAATAATATTTCCCTATCGCTCATAGATGATTGATGACAATAAAATATACGTAAACAAGAATATATAGAGCAGTTCGACGAACAGTCATACGCACTAAACGCCTACTTTTTACTACTAAAACGGAAAACAAGATCGATTCAACCACATTTTCCGATTCCCCACACTGATGAAGTCGACTGAAAGTTGTGACAAATCAGTCCACAGTCCATTCCAAAGTGTTTGCTTATATTTTATGTATTTGAACGTTTGGTACATTCTGTTTTGAATTGAAACCGTTTTTGATATTACTATACATGAGTATTGTCCAGAATTGTGAACATAAATCATCAATAGATTTTTTTTTCACATTCCTATGTATTTCGCGTGGATTTTAGCTTTTGCAATCATTCTAAAAGATTCTTAACTGCATACCTATTTCCCAAAAGTTCGTCTTTATTGATGACTTACTTCCCGCCTGACCCGAAATGGTCTCAACTTCGCTATTGGTGATGCCCCAGTTAACAAAATAGTCTTCTACCAGTTTTCCAGAGTGAACAATAATGCCACGTCTGGAATTTTATGAAAATCGTTTGACATCAACCTCACGTTTACATAATGGTGCTTATTTTTCTTCCCTCTGAACTTTCCAGCAACAAACTACATAAAATCACAACGTAATACTTGGTGCGTTTTAATTAATTTCAATTTTAAAGTTCCTCCTGTTCTTATTCACAAACAAAATTGTCAACTTATGATGACGATATTGTATATCCAGCATCTTTCTACAGGACTCGTTTTCTGTTTATCCTTCTCTCGCTGTTGTTATTATGTCGTTTAAATTTTCGGTATTTATCGCAACTTCCAAGTCCGGCTTATTACCTAATTCTAAAAGAAAATCTATCCCCGGGGAAAACTTTTAATAAGTTATTTTCAACTATAAATTCTTGGACGAGGGTTTGCGGGGTGTTTCTTCTTTAAATGTCACAATTGGATTAATTTCGCAACGTGTAAATTTATTCAAAAACTTGAGTAAAAGTGGGTCGCCCTGAACGCCGCTTTGGGGGCGGTTGTTGCGCAAATTACCGCCCCTAAACTTTTACCGAAAAATATTAACTTTCCCATCCCACCGCCGGATTCCTCCGGTGGATACGGGCTCGCCGTCTGAAATCGGGGGATGGCGAAAGACGCCCTGTAAAATCCCGTCTATAACTTTAAACCCAATTAAAACGAATCGAATTTTTATATGAGGCTTTATCGACTCCCGTTCAATCTCCCCTCTCGATTTTTTCGTCTTGAAATGGGGTAAAACACAGATTTCAAGTAAAATGCACATCGTGTAGCAGATAGATCGTCCTCTAAAATGTTTGTAAGTACCATTTTTGGAAAAAATAGACTTGTTGATTTATGCCTTTGACATTGGCCGAAACATTTGAGAGTTATCTTCACAACCAATCAGCAATGATAACGATAATTTCCATCCAATGAAAATCGTATAATTTGGCCAGAAAATTAATCTCTCAGTCATAGATAAAAAACAACTCTATTCAAGGCCTTAAAAGAATAATTAAATCTTGGCGGGAAGAACAGGCGCTTTCAAATTCTATCAATGGCTACGTCATCGTGACGTAATGAATGTCGATTTGGCAACGGTGCAGCGTGGTCTATTGACAGAATTTACCCATAAAAGAATTCTCAAGTTTTTTTTATATGGCTTAACCCGAATTACAGACCTTCATGCCACTGCGAGGCCACCAATATCAAGAGAATTTATTGATCAAATCAGCGAAAGTTTTGAACAACGGATGATATTTTTAGCAGTGTTGTCATATGTGTTTCTAGTTGCATAATATGATTGGTCGAAAAATTCCGCGGTAAATTCAAACTGACATTCATGAACGCTGCTTTTTAAGACTATTTAAAAACTCAAAATTCAACAATTTTGATTTTTTTCTATGCTTATGCTTTATAAACCATCAGTCTAATAAGATATTCACTTGATTCTAGTAAAATCACTCCCAGTATTATACCACATTGCAAAATGGGAGATACTTACACGTAAATTAAGAGGCGAATCAGCATTTTTCACGTGTCTTCGTGATTGTCGAAGATGATGGGTCTGCACGTGCCCTCGCTGGGTGAAGGTCCCGGTTGCTGGCAGGATAATCCGGGCTCGCATGTACCGCTAAAGCCCAAATCGCCTCCGCAGGGCTCGCCCTCCGTACGTGCGCATTCCTGGCAACACCTGCAAAACAAGGGAATATTGAAAATTAATATGGAAATCGGACGAAATTCCCGGAGCACCCTTTAATTTTATGCGGGACGTATATCGGTGGGGTGCGGTCGGATAACGCGCCGCCTCTCGGAATTAAATTTAATAAATAATACACGCGCCGATGCCAGACGACAAAGTTCACTATAATATAAACCCGGGAATCTGCATAATTTCCGACGATCTACGACATATTTTCCAGACGCCCTGGAAATACCAATATACGGCCGACGTCACATCGGAGAGAGCACAAAACGGTGCAGCGCAGGGCTGAGCGAGCGACTTAATCGAATCCAATTAAGCCAAAAGTTACAATAGGTTGGCAACAAACAACTCACCAAGTGTGTATAAGGGCGACAGCTGCAATTGGCGGACGCAAAAACCGGGCTGGTTAAGTATCCGGCCCTTTGGGACGCGGATTAACACCCGAATTACACCCTCTAATAACACGGCGGAAAGTCGTGACCTCTGGCACGCGTGGACGAAAAATTACAAGCCATGTCATGTTTCATGGCATATTTTGTAACTGTTCTCGACATTTTACCTCATGTATGGATTTTTTACGAACTGTATTTATTTATCCTGGTTTTATGCCTGCCTAATGGAATTGGAAAATTGCTAGCCTCTTTCCATCCTCTTTCCAAGAATTTTAAGTCTTAGATTATCGTGACGAATCCACCGTAACGGGCTACTCCTGTGATTTTGGGACACGCTGTATAATAAAATTTTACTAAAAATTTCAATTGAAGCCGCGCATGCGGTATAGTTACTCAAGAAAGAAGAAAATATGTGAAAAGGAATGAAAATCTTATAATATTGAACTTTTAGAAAAGCTTATTATTTTCGTAATCGAGAACCGGGAATCAACTTACTGATCCATTTAATTTCTTTCTTGTATCCGCAGCAAACTCGATATTTTTTATAATGAGCAGGATGTCTATACTTATAGGATTTGTTATTGATAAATTATTGGCAGACGAAAACCGCCCCTTTAGGTTGATTCTTCCCCGTCAATTTTGCTTTTGTAATTTCGTCATAAATATAAATTGAAAATAAACATTGCGAGCACGTAAAGGTATACCATACATCTACATTCTACAACACCAACATCGGATTTGGTAATGCAAACATCCCCACCGATTACAAAAATAAATAAATAATCCCCGAGCTTCAAGTTTGTCTGAATCCAGTATACATATCACGGTGGTTCCATTTAATAAATAAAAGCACAATACGTGAAAATTCGGATAGATATTATGTATACAGAATTTTTACCAAAGCTACAGAGCGATCGAATAAATGTTACATATGAGGAAGCTTAAGACTATCATTCTGTCTCATTTGAAAACTACTAAAGGATAGAGACAGAACGATAGTCATGGCCTCTTTATGCAAAATTTATTCAATCACTACCCACGATCACTACGTACTTTTTTTAGGGTTAACAAACGATTAGGTATTTCATTCTGTCAAGAACGTTTCTGTTTTTCGGCAGAATTGCGAGCTTATATGGGCTTGTTGATTGCCCAATTGAATTAGTCTTTCTTTTTCATTTAAAATATTCCTACGATTTTGCTAGTCAGTCTACAAAATTATGTGTTGATTGAAGCACATGTTTTTGGTCAATTTAAACAAGATGTGAAATGTTCAGATACATATATCCGAGGATATATCTGACCATATCTTGCCTGATCACAAGATTTTCAACACTAAAAATGTATTGAAATCTAAAATAATAGCACTTTTCTATGCAAATCTGTAAATTGATTTTCTTTGTGGAAAACTAGGTAATTACGTTGAAATTTTCCACAGTTTCTCTATAATTTTCACGAAGTTATATACTCCTTGGAAATTCAGAACTTAGTTCTGTGACACGCTGTATGCCCAACACTCTTCTTGTGGATGCTCACACTTAATGAATTTAACGGTCATAAGAGGTAATTGTCTTTGATTATACAAAGCGAAAAGCGCTTATAAAGAATAATATCATCTGCTTATCCTCCTGTATGAATTTTTAATATGCAACACGTAAATAAGCGGGAAGGGTGAATGAATATACCTTTATATTCCGAGCATAAAAATTTCAGAATAAAGGCGTTGTTTGTTTTTACGACGCCCCCATAAAACTATCGCATTCAAGAATATAAGTTGACGGAATGAATAATTTTATTGCTTGAGTAACTACACGTACTAGCCTAATTTATGTGTGGAAATTATCGGAAGTGGCCACTATAAGGTGGGTAAATGTCGGTAAATGTAAATGGAATTGACCAAGTCGCTGTCGACGTGTATCCCCCTATTTCATTTTCTTCCTCTATGCTAGAATTTATTACCTACTCGTATATCCACCTATAGGTATGTGTATTATAAACGTTGATTGCCTCCATTGTTTGATATTGATGAATTTCAAACCATCAATCATTCGGGAGAAAAAAGCTGCAGTAATAAACCGCGTGCGGCAATATTCTATACTTAGCAGAGGCCTACGCTTTGAATATTTGATAAAGGAGAAGACAAAAATCGAATGGTTTTGTTACACATCAACCTAAATATCCGGGGGTTCATATGAAATGAGACCGACCCGATTTTTCTTTGATTCAGTAAGTAAATCGATGAGGGGAATAAAAATAACATCATTGTAATTTCATACTAAAATAGCCTTGTATTTTGTGACTTCACCCCATAGCTTCAGTCTATAAATAAATTCACTAATTCCTTGATCAACGAATAAAGAAAGAATAAATTTCCACCAATTTCCCTGATTGGGTGCCCAAACAGCATCACGTATTGAAACTGCTAGTCGGCTACAACACTCCATTCGATTAGTTTCTTTCCAGATTATTATAATATTCTGATAATCGTTGTGGGGCCGGATTCCGGGCAATATTATTATCGCCGGCTCGATAAACTATTCCGGGACGTTTACCTACAGTGTGTTCCACTTAAAATGTAAGCAGACCTGGAATTTTTCGTTACGAGTTGGAATTAACATTTTGGCGCAATCGCAGTCCTCAATGCTACGGTATCCCAATTTATTCGTATTTTGGACAGTTGAGAAATTTCCGAGGAAATTCCTGAATGAACATTTATTTGAGGATGATAATTTCACATCATTTGATAGATTCAGAATAAATCTTTAGCCGTCCTATATTAGGTACTTTTCCAAATTTTTTACCATCTCTCGATGAACGACTTTGTAAACCAGGTGTATTTTCGAGGTTTTCTGAAATTTTGAGGTAATTAGGTATAGCGAACTTGATTGATTCCCAAAATCCAGAATTTCTCAAATCTATTATACAGGGTGTCTCCAAGGTATGATAGGCCAGGGCCAGATCTCTTACATTCAATACAGGGTGTCCCAAAATCACTGGATGTCCGGGCAATGGTGGGTTCCTTAGCTCATTCTGAGATGAAAACCTCAATACATTTTTGGGATGTTAATGCAGCTGATTAATTTAATTTTAACCCCTTGTACAAATTTTGGCAAAAAATTTGCAAATATATTTTAAAACTTTTTTGAACTTGGTTCGACTTTCAATTCATTTGATTCTTATTATTACTTATGTGCCATTGCATTAATTTCTTCTCTCTTGAACTTGTAAAAGATGCAGGCGTCTTCTATTCAAGTGCGACACACTGTATATGTGGTTGCCGGTGGCGGCGGCGATAGCGGTGGCATCGGCCAAGTCGAATTGAATTCGATTTGATCCATCAGTGCGGGTGGTATAACACAGTAGTTCCACTCCACTATCGCAATCGATACCTGATGGGGGTGGATCGGGGACGACGGGTGAAACGCAACACACCGTTTAAAAGGCTTAAAAAACTCAGTAATGGTCGAGAATTGCAATTTTTTTACTAACTAATTTGAATACGTCGATAAAAGTCATTACTTTTGAAATGTTATGAATTGCCATTCCATATTTTCCATAAAAGCAACTTAGCTTCAACAAAAAATGTGGTGCATACGTCACGTCTCTACACTAAAGACATTTCCCGCAGTTTTGATGTACTTACGAATAACTACGTATTTACATAATTTCCTCTTCTTATTGTGAAGTTAACTGGGGTGCAAAATGAAAATACCTCAACAACTGTAAATAGTAAGGATGAAGAATTGGTTGCTGCACAAGAACTGAGCGATCTCCCGTACTAATTTCCTTTCCATAAGCTCGCATTATTATGCTACAAATCAGGTCGGCTTACTCTGACCCATTTTCGAAGGATTTAAATCGTGAGAAAGTACCCCCGACAAACGAAAGTCATGCAAATTTCTAACCGCGACGCTTTACCGAGCATATACGATGCAGAAAACTTGAAAGAAAATTTTTAACACACAGAGTGTCCGAGAAAACAAAAACTACCTCGCTTATTCGCCTCATGTCAAATACCAGATTAATCGCGAGACAACAAGAAGCGGAAACCTTTCACGATTGAAGAAAAAATGTAAATTCTTGACCGTTTACTACGTGAGGAGAAAAATTAGTTTTTCCTAGGGCCGTCCTTATTAAAAAAATAACTCCCTTATTTTCTCTTTAATTTTACGGTGCTTTTTTTTGCTTAAAGGGGAACCGACCTTGATCAGCACATAATCAACGTTATGTGCGAGAATATAATTACGACATTAAAATGTACTTATCGCATGTCGACGTCAACCTAACCCTTTAACGACCGAATTTGAAAATATGAGTTTTGCGCAATGGTTTGTGGATAAAGGTATAGTTGCCGTCTGGATTTTGTGAATATTGACTTTTGGGAGGACAACCTCTTTTATGGCTCAGTAATAAGTTGACAATGGTGAATGGACCTAGCCTACGGCTACAATATGCGGCAGGTATACGCAGGTTACGGCTACCATCTAGATCAGCTAGATCCATTCCCCATTGTCAACTTATTACTGAGCCATAAAAAAGGTTGTCCTCTCAAAAGTCAATATTCACAAAATCCAGACGGCAACTATACATTAAAAAATACTAAATATCGAAATGTGTTCAAAAAAGGAAATAATCTATCTGAAAAATGTACGTCACTGGACTTTCCGTAGTTTTTGTGAAAAGTACCTACATAAATTTTAAAGGCACAGGTCGTTCAAGGGTTAAATACTCATAGGTTCATAAAAAAGTACACAAGCATAAGTAAGGTAAAAATCTTACCGTACTTGGAAGAAAGAGGTTTACACCATCAATAAAGGCATAAAAACTGAGGGGAACGCAAGAATACAAACATTCCCTGCTGTAGTAAAAACAGGAAGGGCGCATGTCACGTGTTTAAGGACAGCGATTTCAAGAAAACTACCTCGGAAACTACCCTTTTAAAGTACAAGCAAGTACAAAAACACCGGCATAAAATTTGACGGCTTTCGTTCTACAATTTCTACGAGTTGAAAAACTACCCCAAAAATTATTGCGATTTTTTGGTGAAATCGACCATTGGAGAGTGAAGTTGGACTGAAGTTCTATTTTGACCTTAGGAATATGTGGTGACACCCTGTAGTTTACGGCATTCATGCTCTCTGCAAAAACGTAACCTAACAGGACGTGGAACATTAATGTTAACTTTACGACATGGGATCTCGCCACGTAATCCTGGATGGACTCTACGCGCGCAAAGTACCTACTTACGTAAGTATGTAAGAGATAAGGTTAAAAGTGTATAAGCGAGTTGCCGTTTGAGCTTTGGATAAATTGAATTCTAAAGGTCTCCTACCCGGACTCGATCCGTCCTCCATACGCGGTCGCTATAAGCCCTTGGTGACACTTTATACGTGGGTTACTTGTGCGGTACGGTGTGTGTATGTAACACGAACAAATCCGGATTATCCTTCCGGTCTGCTCTAGTCGAGGACGATTTGTGGCCTAGCGACGTTCGAAAGTCGTCATTATTGGGGATGCATAAGAAGTGTAAAGCGCCACACATATCAACCCATAGGAATAACGCGGATTTATTTTAATCTCATACAGAAAAATACCTTACCGCTGTGCGTCTTCGATATTCGCATTTTAACCATTATGAAAAATATCACCGGAGTCTTAAAAAACGGTTCCTCATGGCACAGAACCTGAAAGTTAATCTGCCAAATATTGTACGGCGCGAATTTCTATACCTAAAGGGTGGTTATGAATATAATTTTGTCGCTTTCTAAAATTATTAGAGGAATAGAGACAGAACGATGGTGATGATATCCCTTTATGTAGAATAAGTTATTCGATCGCTGCGTATAATCTCTGTTAATCTCCACTTAATACATAGAAATCTTGGTATTTTACAGACCATAATTTGTGATACTGCTGAGCTTAAAAAACGTGTCTAACCTATAAAATCGAGTATAAATTTATTTGATCGTTCCGTATTTCTTCTGGCCAGTTTTTAATTTTTGTTTTGTAATCAGTTTTGCCTTCTGCGTTTCTTTACTGTTTCCCAAATTAAAAAGCACCATGAAGTGGCGCTAAAGGGTAGTTTTTCAATGTGCATTTTTGAGGGTGCTGTAGATAATTCAAATATGGAATTCTGCCTTTAAATTTATTCATTCTTTCAATTCTTGTGATTTATTTGACGGAATTCGAATAAGAACAGCTGGCGTGATTTCCTTAGGGACAATTTCCGGACATTTTTATTGAAATTATAATGAGTAAATCCGGAATTTTATTATTCTAGAAAATTCCTAATTGTATACAGGGTGTCCCAGTATCACCGGATGTCCCGGTAATGGTGGATTCCGACACCCGATGATTTTGGGACACCCTGTATAAAAAATTGTTTTGATGATATCTGAAGACATTTCAACCAGCCAATGAAAAATAAAAACCTAAAAAAACATCCATTAGAAGTAGCTCTCGATTTATGTGATTTCTGAGGTCATAACGCAAATAGGGATAATGCAGATTTTATTCCAGCGCCACTTTTCATCACTTTAGGAAAGAGATTGGAAATAATGAAAACCGACTTAAATTTCCAAAAATCCTAGTGAACGTGACGCTGGGGTTAGTCTGCAGTGTCTGCACCTTCATTCCAATACAGGAGACTTTTCGAATGTTCCAGGGACACTCGGTATATTATACGCAAAGTACATTCAAAACGCCCCAATTACGTGATTTCACGTAGAGGTAATAATCCCTTTCGAATTTACGGCATATCAATTAAATTATGCCGTTTTTTCCAGCATCAGGTGAAATTTGTAGATATCCGAGATTGAGACGAATCTGGGGGTAGCCCCGTAAAACCCGCATTATGCAACCGTGAAGTGACTGTTTACCGACTCGATTTCGTTATTTTGTTAGTTTCCAGGTCGGCTTTAAAGTTCGCCCCGGCCGAGTACAGCGTACCGTACATGTAGATAAGTAGGAGTAGTTGGGGTTGTTGGGTAATGTAACGTCGACTCGAGCTGTATCCTATAGGTGGGAATACCGTAAATCTCGGGTTTAGCGCCGCGGCGCTGCAATAATTTCCGGATTTACACAGTGCACGGTAATCCCTCAAAAATTAAGCGATAACACACATCCACTTCACCCCGCACCTTTATTGTGTCGTAACATCGCACATAAGTATCCCATGATCGCTACACTTTATAGGCGCACTCGAGGGCGCACTCGTGTGAGATTCGAGCGCTCCAATAAAATAACTTTTACATTAATATTCGCGTCCGTCATATTCCCGCGCACTTTTCGACGTGGTGAAATCCCGCGGGAGGTTTGCGGAAAAAACCTCCAGAGGGTGTTCGTTTGAGTCGATTAATTCAAATCGAGGGAGGTTTTAATTTAAAATTACACCTCGCAGTCTGGAAAGTTGGGCCGATTTGTTATTGTTGGGAAACCGAAGTGTCAAGCTTTTTATTCGGGGAAAAAACGGCAAAAGAGACGATCACGTAAAGTTGTCGGAGGTCGCGGGGAGGGGTGGAACGCACAGATATCGGCAATTTTTCACGACTCGACAGCCGGTATAACCGTAAAAATCCCCTCACGAACATTAAAATATTAAAATGCATTACGTACACCTCTTCCATATACGAGAGACGGGCGCTTCGCGTTCTCGATAGATGAAATATTAAAATCCCAGCTTCCGGCTTATAGGCATACCGGCTTCACTATGACGTGCAATATGTGCGAGTACACTTGGGAAACTATTTCAAGGGACAGCTCGAGTATGTGCGCCGAATGTAGGCAACCAAACAAACGCGACATTTTAGTATTGGCGTGTGAACGGGCGGCTTTCATGGAATAGTTGTAAAATAAGTTTAAAAAACACATTGTAAACCACAAATTCTAATGGGATATTTCAACAAAATAATAAAAACATTGAGCCAGGACATTTCTAGACGTGCTCGTTTTTGCAGCACCAAATTTCGCGAATGTTTGGTTGCCTACATACTCGAAGTGTCCCTTGAAATAGTTCCTCAAGTGTACGTGAAAAAAACGCACCCGTTTTAATTTAATTTCGTACGGCAACGTGTAAATCCCACCCGAAGTGTTATTAAGAAGAGAGCTGCCTCATTGTCCACGGGCTATACGCGGATAAAGCGGAGAGATGTGTGGGAATTCATGAGGTCCTTGAAACTTCCACCCTGCTCCCTCAAAACGGGCACCGTAATAAATAATCCCTCCGCATATCTGAGTAGCTTTCGCTTGTATTATTTTCTGTGGGCAAATAAGCTTTGTTGTCAACTTAACTTCCTTAAAAACTTTACGAATTATTTTTCCTTGTTCGGAAACGGTAATTTCGGTGTGGTTCTCGGGGATGTTGTGTTGTCGACGCACGATTTCCTGCCTATTTATATTCGTCGGAAATTATTTATTCACATGGTCTTGAAAACAGACCACAACACGCGCATCGAGGATATTTTGGAACATGTAACCGAAACTACAAAACCAGACGTTGTTAATGACTCTAATCAGTAATTTATCAAAGCTCCGGGCCTTTGTTGCGGCATTAAAGTCACCCCCTCTGCGTTTTGTTGGGTTGGTATTATTACTGTATATAACATAGGAAATGAGCGATGGTTGTGGATGTGTTGGCAAGACTGATGCCGGAGAGCTTAAATCCCAAAATGGTATTTTTTTTTCATTAAAATCAATAAACTTTATGTGCTTGCTCTAGGTATCTATACAAATCCACTAAGAAAAAAGACTTGGGATTTTGAATTCAAATAATCAAACATGACAGAAGAAAAAGTGTAAGTGTTAATAAATTACAGTCTGAAATTGCTGAGGGTTCATCATGTCAAAAAAAATGTATGAACATTAAAAACATTAAATTAATTATAAGATTATTACGCATCAACGGAATTATGGTAAAGTAATAGCCAAATACTTATTGTGATTTTTATTAGTTTTCCCTAGGGATGGTTGAATTAAGCACATTAATTTTATTTTGTGGATAACTTAATAATAATTCAAACGTTTGGGTACTACATTCACTGATCCCGGCTGCGTCTGGATAAAAAAGTCGAAATATTGATTTCGATGGGGTTCCTTGAGTGTTACTTTAGACACTTTAAAATTAAACATCCCGCGATCTTGGTAGAATGCAGGAACACGAGAACGTCCTACAAACAGTGGTTGAAACGATGACGATTCATAACCGGCCTGCACAAGATAAGGGAAATCCTTCTGGATTGATTCTCCAGAATTTCTCGTTACCCACACAAAGTTATGAGGCTTCTCACTGCAAAGAATCTGTAATTTAAGGTACTCATAAACTATCGTGTGCAAATATTGTTTTCCTCCAACGTCACCTCAACATTCTCTTCAATTATATGTACTTCACTAGAACTCGGTGGTCCAGTAACGATAAGAGATGCATGGCCAGATAACAGATCTCCAATGAACAGCCCACCTTCCCAAACGGGACCTCTTCCTATGTACATTACAGGGATTGAACCGCTGGTGGCAGGAACTGCGTCTCTGGGGATAGTTCCGTTGAAAGGTCTCCAGTAATGATTTGTGGAACCCATGATAACGCCTTGATTTCAATAATCACCTGGGATTTTCAATAGGCTCAAAAAATAAATAATATAGATAAACTTACCTCTCAGTGGCAATACGTTAACAACCCTTAAAAGTATTAGAAAAATGCCTATAAAACATCGCAGCTTCATCATCGTGAAAGGCTAAGCACCCGCTAAAGTACATACAGTAGATATCGAATGTAACGACATCGGATATAACGACATATCGGTTATAACGACCAACATCCAAGGTCCCGTTTGACTTCCATATAAATGTTAAGAGAAAATTATCGCTTATTACGACATCGCTTATAACGACATATCGCTTATAACGACGACTTCGAGCTGCTTTATATCGGTTATAACGACGGGCATGCGCAGTTTCGCCGTTTTTCGGGGGGAATCCCAGTCTGGGAATCACAGACGAATAATCTCTGGCGCATTTTGAAACTACCAGTGTGAAAATTTAGGGGTTTATTTGAGTGTTTGCGAAAAGAATAATGGCCGAGAAGAAAAAACGTAAATCTTTTACTATCGAGGACAAAATGAAAATACACTTGCGTGCAAAAAAATCGGCCCACCTAAATTTTTAGTGAAATTCAAAGTCGCGTAACTCCTGAACGGAAAGAGTAATTCCAAAAAACTTGGCATCCCTGAATAGCTACATTCTTGGGCTATCACTCGTCAGATGCTGTATTTTATACAGGTTCCATGAGTACGTTTTACAGGGTCACATAAAATAGTAAAATCGCATATAACGACAATCGGCTATAACGACGGGTTTTGGTCGGTCCCGAGGCCGTCGTTATATCCGATATCTACTGTACTATACAATATTTACCAACGTTTCTGCAATTTTATCTCATTAATCGCATCGTCAGGCTTATTAATTTGATAATGATGTTTTCTCATACTCCTCATATTTTGATTCTCAAAGTTCACGAGTGCATATTAAATCACGCATTTTTAGACCACAAATTATACATACTAAGGTCCGGTATTTTCACCTTTGGTTAAACCTCCGGTTAGCTAACTGGAACTTCGAATGTGACCATTTGCCATTCATTTTAGCCGTAGTTGTCACAGTCTAAGGTTTCAGTTAGCTAACAGGAGGATAACCAGAGGTGGAAAGACCGGGCCTTATGTATGTATCCCCGAATAAATGTAGCATCGTGATTGATCTTTCATATTTTACAGCATCCTGCATGATTCAGGCACGATTGCACAATCTCTCAGTAAACCTCTCTAATCTCAGAGATTTCATTGGTGTAACTGGGTTTAAACTTGTACTTAACCGTTAACCCCCAGATTAGCTAACTGTAACTTTGAATGTGAGCCTATTCATTTCAACCGGAATTGTTACAGTCTAAGGTTTCAGTTAGGTAACTCGAGGTTAGCCATAGGTGGAAATACTGGGCCTTAATGAATGATGCCGTGCAATTGACACTTAGCCCCGATCTTTTCACCTCTGGTTATCCTCCTGTTAGCTGGAACCTTAGACTGTGACAAATCCGATTGAAATGAATATAAAGTGTCACATTCAAAGTTCCAGTTAGCTAACCGAAGGTTTAACCAGAGGTGAAAAGACCGGACCTTACTCGCATAAAGATCACTCAAAAATAGTAGATTATGTTATAAGGAGCAGAAGTAGCACTTTTTGTGGCGAGCCTGGTATCTCAACTGACGAGCGTAGCGAGTCAGATAACTTCAGGCGAGCCACAAAAAGTCACTGATGATGGCTTCGAGAAAAGGAAACCGCAATGAAAATTTTGCACACTTCCATTCCCAAAAATTCCCAGGCATTCACAATGCAGAAATTACAGTCATTCGCAAGCATTCCCACACTTTTCCGTTCATTCCCACATTCGCAAAAATGTGTACGAGTACTCCACATTCCCGTCACGATCACCCCCTCGAATATCCTCTAACTGTTTTCAGTGTTTTCGAACTGTGCTGTAACCACCCGTCATTTACCCATTATCAATTATTTTGGCGTGATCGTCTTTCACCTAGCTAGGACCTACGTTGTGTTCTTTTTTTTACATGACGGTTCTTGCACAAGTCTCGAACGTAAAATTGGGGGAACGGCACCTTTCAAGAAAACACAAATGCGGGAAATCGATTCAAATGATTTATTCTCATTCATGAAAATTGACCAACTGACTCACGAATGGACATTACATGTGGGAAGAGTCAGCCAAAGAAACCCCCATGTTTACCCATGTAAAAACACAACAAACAAAACAAACAAGAACAAGAAAACAACGAAACAACAAAACAAGATCATCAAAAACAAGAAAACAACATAATCAAAATCACAAATAAAACAATGCAATAAAACAATCGGAGACAAACAAATAAAACAATAAAACATATGAAATCACATACAGGTAAATCAAAACAATAAATCATGTGAAATAAACAATTCGGTAATGTGGAAAGTCAATTATGTCGAAAGTCAGCCGCAAGTCAACCGCAAGTCAGCCGCAAGTCAAACGCAAGTCAGCCGCAAGTCCACTTAGACAATTCGAGCAAACACACAAAATGACAGACAGTTCAGGAACAAACAACATCAGACATACAAAAGAACATAATGATTAGTAGACAATGGGGCAGGCGCAACTACAAAAGGTATATCCGGGTCTCTCCAGCAGCGGATTGCGTGGCGTTATGATCGATGCCCACGGGACCTCTGTAAGAGAACCTAACCACAATCGCAGACTGTTTATGGGTCCCGTTATACGTAGGCACCCAGCTCATTCGCTTCACCTTCCCGTCTTTAGTTAACAGCATAAGTCGACCATAAACTACTAAGCCGGCATCGCATAAGATAAGACTTACATTTTTCAAACACTGCAGAAACGGTGCATTAGTTCATCATTAGTTCATCATTCGAATTAGACGTTATCATACGACAAACGGTCACTTTTCGAAAGGCAACAATAAACAACGTGACACCACCGGTGTTCTACTGGAAAGTTATCAAATTTGAACAACCATGATAGCTCTTCGAGTACAGCGACAGCATCAAACCAATTTCGCTCGAGTCGAATCATAATCCGCCATCTCCCCTGAAAACGCGTACATCAACTAAACATGAAATCACAGTTGAACAATTATCAAGTTGGACAGGAAGAGAGCTGATGGGCACCGAAAACGACTTTTCACGGAGGCATTAGAAAATGTTAGTTATTCAGCAAAGCCCAATCACACAAAACCCCCAACTCGGCACAAACACTAGAAAGCCATCAGCAAACGTAATCGTCACGTCAGTTAGCCTGTCAAAAATATTAAACAAGTTATAAACCATCACGTGGCTACATTCCAAACAAACTCAATCGAGTACCAACGTGAAACAGCTACCTGAAAACGGAATGTAGCTACCTTAAGATCCAATGTGCGCGTCGCGTACCTGAAAAAGTAACAAGTAAATCGGCCACACACACACCACCCCTCAAATTCCCTCACACACAATAAAAGAGATTGTTATAATACAGAAAATGGTACGTACTCTCAAGAATCACCCTGTATTCACTCTCGAAAACCACACGTAAACAAACCAGACAAAGGAACGAGCTTTCTTCTTCAATTACTCTCAAACACCTCGGAATCGAACGGTACTTTTACCACCCCAAAAACAGGCACACATCACGAACACATTCAAGTAGAATTTAAAGATTAACCAAGATCAAAAACCCACCTGGATTACACAAATTGTCGGAGCCCGAAACTACCCAAGCCACCAGTACGCCATCGTTCCTCTCACCCCCCTCTCACCCTCCTGACTCCACTCACTGTCATTTTCTGTCATCATCTTGTTTCATCGGTACTTCCTCTTCCTTTCCACAGAGGCCTACACCGTTCACATTTCTTATTTCATTTCCAAACACAAACTCTCGACCCGCTAGCTTCAGACTAGTCTCGTCAAATTCGAGCGCGCTATTCAAAAACCCTAATCCAAGAAAACCGGTTCACCTCAGAACTAACTGACCAGATACAGGGTGTTTAAAAATTGTCGAATTTCAATTCAATTAACTAAACACGACAGATGAAAAAAACACACACATCCAAGTATTTTCTCGAAAAACTGTGTTGATAAATTTCTTACAATATAAAATTGCTGAGGTTTCGTGTCTAAATCTCTTTTTAAGAATAAAAAATAACCGAATTACAGTGAAAAAATCCATTCCAAGATCACAATGTACGTCAATTAGGTATATTAATGTTAGGGTGGACGCATTCTCTTTCTAAGTTAAGAGTTAAGAGGGTTTTACTTGCGAGCTTTATTTTTACTCATTTATTTCTTGGGACATTATCGTAAAAAAGCTTCATATTTCTCAAGAGACTTATGAGAGAAAAAGGGTGTTCTTACTTTCACTTCCCTAAGTATAAGTAAGTAGCTGGCGTAGGTGTTTTCTCCACTACATTATCCCTAAATGAAAACGGCTCATTTCGCTTGACGCTCTTCGTTGTCAATTCAGCGAACGGGACGCATCATTTATAAAATAAACTTGATGATGGAGATGGGGTGATCGCTCAAAACTAAAAAGACATTTTCGTCGGAATCGACCTCCTAATTTGCCGGAACGCTTTCGAACGGGAAGAGGACGAACGACTTCGGGAATTAAAATTCTTCGTATTTTTCGACGTCGGATCTAATTTGCGCCACGACGCCTGCGAAAATCGACAGAAGGGCGCGCGGTAACTCGCGGGCGTACGCGACCTGATTGTGAAATTGTCCGGTGATGATATTTGCGTAGCCCACGACGACGATGATGATGATGATGATGGGTATAACCGGATTACATACCGGCGAACCACTTGCTGATGGCGGTGGCGGCGTCATCAATTTTAAACCGACCCCAAACCTCCCCCATCTCGCTTATAACGTATGCCTACAGGTACACCCCGCTTTTACATCATCGGGTGTATTAATTAGCGGTGGTTTTCCGCGAATAAATTATGTAATCTTGTAATGGATATGGAACTGGGGGAAGGTGAGAGGGTGGGTGGGAAATATATGGGTACGCGTATGTGGACGGTTATTTACCTTTCAACCGGTCGTGTTTGAGTTTTGTGCGAAGTCACCCCCGTGCTGCCACCGGTGAGACTAATGAACCGAGCCAGGAACAAAATCAACATGACATTACCGTCGCAATCGTCCATTTCTTCACATTTCGGCTTATATAATTTATGGAATGATCGAGGCGAAAATTCGGGAAACCAATTTTTGCCAATCATACATATTACACGATGCAAGCCAAAGTTGGCGAAGTTCACGAGAATACTTATAGTTTGCGCCAAACCATCTGAGTGGAAATCGACAAAATTTGCTCA
Source organism: Salpingus planirostris (assembly GCA_949788335.1). Classification (NCBI taxonomy): domain Eukaryota; kingdom Metazoa; phylum Arthropoda; class Insecta; order Coleoptera; family Salpingidae; genus Salpingus; species Salpingus planirostris. The sequence goes on along the minus strand of OX460918.1, from coordinate 1,986,052 downwards.
ATATGTATGGAACTTTCCTCTCGTATTAAATTAAACATTGCCAATAGACTAATAGACTGCCAATGTATGCCTTTGACATTGGCCGGAACATTTGAGAGTTTATCTTCACAGCTAATCAGAAATCATAACGCTAACTTCTATCCAATAGAAATCGTAGAATTTGGCCGAAGAATTAATCACCCAGTCATAGAAAACAAACCACTTTTACGGCCGGTCTTTTCACCTCTGGTTAAACCTTCGGTTAGCTAACTAGAACTTTGAATCTGACCCTTTGCTAATCAATTTAACCAGAATTGTCACAGTCTAAGGTTCCAGTTAGCTAACAGGAGGATAACCAGAGGTGAAAAGACCGGGCCTTACTCAAATTATTGACAAAACTCGAGGAGCAAAATGAGCGAAATTTTGTAAAATGCCCCTTTTCAGAATAAATCTTCAAAAATTTCTTATGAATGACCAATGAATCCTCCAAGTTGTAGGTACACCATAAATAAACAAAACTAAAGTTTTCATCAATTGCCAAGGATGAGTTCAGGAAATGTTCATTGGTCACATTAAATTGTCGAAGGCCGACTGAGAAATTAAACTTTTACTACTAGTTGAAAAATCATGTATAGCTTACAAAATACAAAAAATAGTACATTACATAGCATGTGTCGGGAAAATGCAATATTTTGCGCAATAATCCCGTAGCACAAGGCGCTAGCCGAGCGCTCTATAACCCACGAGCCGCAAAATAAACTTTCCGACAAGTTGTGTACACTATTTTCCTGACGACCACATCACCTAATATTACTTCCAAAAATACAAAAGAAAGAAGATTGAAAACTGTCATAAATAATTTGGAAGTTTAAAATTGCCACCTAGACGTTCAAGAAAAGTAAATTGCTGAAAATGCTAAATCACACAATATTCAAAGATTTGAACCGACTAATCGATTTACATGAATGAACGAAAATTAAAAGTGTAAAAACTTGAAATAAATTTTCATGCTTAGATTTAGAGAAATTGTGGATATGTTCGGTACTGGAATCACCATGTTACGCGAGATGTTACGTAATGAAATCACCAGATCCATTACGTATCTAACAGTTTCGAAATTAATGACTTTTCAGCTACCTCTATTGTTATGAAAATAAGTGACACTTTACAATGAGGGCGTCAGGGAACTACTATATTCCTATATTTGTTACCAGCTTGTTTACTGAGCGTTTTAACAAAATCATTAGTGCGGGAGGAACCATTTCAGTTTGAACGTTGGTCAAAATCGAGGTCAAAACTTCCTGCAACCATCGATAAGGAATCCAGGAAAATTGTAAAACTATGCATCTGTATACTTTTATGAATGATATTCCCGCGAATATTTCTCATTCACAAGATGAATTCAAGTACTATTCCTCTTTCTAAAAAATTTCGTATTTCGTCATTTGGGAGTATTTCGCAATATTTGTTGCACCCCCTCCGATAATATTCTAAATAAGGAGCACGCAAAATCTTGCTTTGGCATAGTGCTTTCGCTTAAAAATACGGCGTCATAAATTTTTTTCTCGTAAATATTAAATCGGCCTTAGGCACGACATAAAGATAAAATTGAACGGCTCTATCTCAAGGCTTTTCCCACTACGCTCCCACCTTCTCGACTCCACGCGAAACTTAACCCCAGACGGAAATACGTCACCCCATATAAAGGTGAAATATCCCCCTCGAGATTAAACGGAACGAGGTGGAAATTCGGAAGAAACTAGACGTCGTCGCAATTAAAGTTTAATCCGTAAAAATAATTGCGTCGCATTTATTTTTCAGATGCGGGGCACCGGTGGGCCAGGTTACCAAGAAATGAGTAGGGAAAAGGTGGCTGTTTTCACATAGATAGATATAAAAGGGGTGAAAATAGAATAACGCGGGTTGGATTTATAGTTTCTATTAAACGAGATAGCTCCCAGATTCGCAATTTCGGCGAAAATTCAGTCTCACGTGCTTCAAGACGATTTAAAAAATTCGCCTTCGTGAAAAAGACTATACGCCCCCCATTCCTTATCCCTCGCCGTATAAAACCGCACGAAATTCGAACCAGACACGATCTTCGGCGTGGGTCTCTCATTAATTTCAACCCGCTGGTGCATACAGTAGACACCATTAATCCGATCCTCCAGCAATCCGAACATCGGGTAGAAGGTCCACAATCCGAACAAAAACTCTTCAATCCGAGCAGCAATGTGTTCAATTTTCCTATAGTACTATGATGATTTTTTGAAATTCATCAGATGTGTTTTTAGTGCCCAAAAACAATCAAAATAAAAAAAAATTCTGATAATCTTGTTTTGTTTTGTTTAATCAAAATAATTTTTTTTTCTGATAATCTTGTTTTTTGTTTTTTTTTTAAATATTTCTTATCTTTTGGTGTTTGAAAACTGTAAGTTGAGGTTATTTTCAGTGATTCCACTATTCCAATACCTCTCTGCATTCAGTCGTTCGGGTTAAAGGGTTTCTACTGTACTTGTGTACACGTACGCCACTGAGTGTATCAAAGACAAATTGCCCAGTCAGTTACCCAATTAAACAACGGGCCGCGTGTTAGTAGCAGTTATATGCCCTAAGAGTTAAGCGTTAAAGGTGGGTGCGGTGGTAGAGTGTGCAGAATAGATACCCAGGCAGATATGGTGCTCGTTAGCCCTTTAATCAGGAAGATCCCCTAATTAAGGCTTTCGGGTTTTAGTTTAGCGTCGCCGGGGGGGGGCGTGTTGCGGGCAGAAAGAGACGAGAGATTAAGAAATTTCCCCACCGCCTTTTATAAGATGTCGTTTTTGGCGCTTTTGTGATGGAAAGTCGATCTCGATTTTCTTATCTCGCATCAACCTTACTTTAAGTGAGAAATTGGCAAATTTTCATTAGGACCGTTTTAAATTCAATCCGCCACTGGTTCCGGTTAAGTGGGTCGTTGTGGCAAAATGCACCAATCGATACTAACGGCCTTTCCTGCTAGGATGACCGTCATAATTTCTCGGCAATGTGACTTGGGAAATACTCCGCACAAGGGCCATTAAAAATAGGTCGAGGGTGCGAAAACCCGGAAAGACGCAAATCATTCAAATCGACCCCTCCAAGTCACATTTTCAAGCCTGGGCTATTATCGATTGATTGGGAAATTTCTATTTGTTGTTCAAGAGAGGTATAATGTATAATCAATTATTGATGTTCTTCTTGTTCACCCCGTATAAAATGAATAATTGAACGGGGATTTGCGCGCCTTTTCTTGACGTCACCGCATCGCCCCCGATGGCCGAATAAATTTAATTTGTGTTCGGAAATCCCTCGCCGCCTCCAAAGCGAGGCGAAAAAAACACATAATAAAAAGGCGGCGGGCTGGTGAGGGGCGAACCAGATCCAATCTATTGAAATGAAGTGGCGCTTATTTTACGAAATTATTGTATCGCGTTTTTCGATTGTATTTTATTATGTGTACGGGGGGTGTGTGCGAGTATGAGGGCAGAAGGGGTAAAAATGAAGGGGAATTATATTTATGGCACGAAAACAAACCGGCGACGTGAGCCACGCAAATCAGCGCAATTTCACGTTTTCAATTTAAATTTAATAAACTGTCACCGTTACCAGCCGAGACCTATAATCGCCCTCGGGCGATCCACCAAGGAAAAGCACTCCATTAATTAAGAATTCTCCTCGAGTTCATTCCTTATTTATTATTAGCATTATTTATTGGGTCGCCAAACAATTTTCTCATGACTCCGGGCCGATTTTCACAATTTACATAATTCCGATTTTAATCAGATAACTACCCGCCCAACTCAAAACTTCAAACTTATAGCCTCAGTTATTCATATAATTTTCGTCGGGAAAAAAATCCGCCGCCGTATATCAAACCCTCGAATCTAACTTTCAAATGCCAATTGCCGAGTCGCGTTCTTTGTTTATTTTCTACTATGGGTAGTTTAAGTTTAAGCGGTCGGAATGAAAATCACTGAAATTCAAATTGAATGTGTACTGGAATAGAGCGAAGTGGTGTACCTCCTTGAGGAGGCACTGGAAGTAGAGGTGACATAAATTCGGTCGTAAATCTCGAGTACCCAACCATTTTCGCATAAATTTCACGAAAAGTCGCGTTAAGAAACTCTGTCAGGTAGGTATCTCGCCCTCGATCTCACCCTAAAGACTTTCTTTCCGTGCCGGTATAATTACTTGAAAAATTAATAAATATTCCTCCGAAAACTCCTCCGTTTTTTGTGCCATACAACGTGATTCAATATTACTGTCCAAAATTATTGAAATGTGATTTTAGTGCAAATTTTAATTAAAACGCAGTAAGGCCCAATATTTTCATTTCCTAGTTTGATTAATTTGAAAATTTCACTTGTTGATTTCTATTGTTATAACAATCGTAACTGTGGAGAAAGGATATTCAACTGTATAAAGACACGTTTAGAAGACATAAAAAATATGGCGGATACGATGGGAAACATCAGTAAGTGGTCATACGAGTAATACAAACTCAAAGAATAATTTTAATCGGATGTACAAACAGCCGTATCAAGAAACAACGTTTTACAGGGCCGCAGGAACATATGAGCTAAGGGGGCCGAAGCCCACAGGGCCCCCTCATTTTAGGGGCCCCGAATAAGCCAATGGTTGAGCAAAAAAGAATCCAATTCAAATGTCAAAACTCGAATTTTTGAAACGTTAAGAGGGCCCCCAACATTTTCAAAGCCCAGGGCCCCCCTGTGTTCAGGGGGGAACATCATGTGGCAGTAACTCAACAATAAAGATCTGTTTGGTATTCAATGTCGTAAAGATGCTTTTACCATTGTTTAACCGTATACGGATAAACAATGCTTTTACCAGATTCTTTTTAGTCCGTAAAATGCCGCTTTACGTGATTATTTCATTAGAAACTCTATAATTGGATAAGAACGCCGTTTTCTCCGCTCCACTCTTTGGAAGTGCGTATTCCTTCTCATATGGGCGTTTAGATTTCTTAGGAAGCAAATTTAGCACTACCTATACAGACTGTTTGACAAAAAGTTTCTTACACCATAGAACCGTTATTTTTCGTCCTATTAAAAAACACTGACCCTTAGTGTATTTTAATTTTAATTTAGTATTGTTAATAATTGGCAGAAAAATGAAAAATTGACAAAACTTTTATCAATTTTCCACTTTTATGTTCGAATTTCAGGCGACTGTCTTTCGATCAACTTTTTCGAAAACGGTTGACTCCCGTCCAATGAAAAGTTATAGAGAGTTCAATAAAAATCATTTTCTAAGGCCCGGTATTTCCACCTCTCATTATCCTCCTGTTTCCTGTTAGCTATAGAACTACGACTACGACCTCAGACTGTGACAATTCTGTTTAAAATAAATGAAAAGGACCACATTCAAAGTTCCAGTCAACAACCGGAAGTTCAACCAGAGGTGAAAATACCGGACATAGGTAAGTTGATGATATTCTTAGACTATGATGAAAATGTAACCCTCCCGAATTCTACGCCACTGTATTTCGCAAATTTCAGGAAACATCTCAAATGTTGGTAGATGATGTCGCAAAATCAAGTGTTTTGAGTTGCACTTTCAAATTGTAAAATCGAAGACTTCGAAAAACTTCGAATACCTATAGTTTTCAGGCAAAGCATATGTGGACATTTTTCCTCGCATTTTTCCATACTTTGCGATGTAGAAACAATTTTTAGACAGCAATATTGAATCACGTTGTATCTCTAGCATTTATAAAATGTTTGTAAAATAAAGAGAGCAGGGCATTAGCCGAGAGTTTCCGGCTGCAAATTTGAATAAATCCCTAAATGATGCCGTTGGGAATTTCCTTGAGTGCTCCGGTATACTATACACTAACACGCATACAAATATTTCATTAAGGGAAGGAAATAACGAGGGGTCGCCTCGCGTTTTTGGTGGAAATTGAGGGATCATTTTTAAAAACCGGTAAAAACCGGTGAATTTTTCAAACAGTTTTCAGGGGCGCTTACTTGCAGGGGTCCCAGACGACGATGCCCAGTCCGGGGCAATCGACTTCATTGACGATTTCGCATTCCCTTTTATCACAGACGCAAGCCGGCATCGACAAACCACCGCAGAAAGCGATGATGGCCACAAAAGCTAGCACCAACATACTTTTCATCGTGTGCGGTTGGACAAAATCATCCACAAAATTTCCTCGAGACTACCGATAAAACACCATCGTGCCGAAACATAGCGATTATCGCACAGGGGGAGGAAAGCGCACAATTCAGTACCTGACGCACTCCAAAATTAGCGCACTCATCGTTACTTTAATGAAACTTTCAAATATTAAATAATATTTCATCGGTGATGGTCATGATGATTGATTTAACACTCGGGTGGTTAAAATCGGGAACTTTCGGGATATTTTCTCCAAAGTCGCTCGAGGTGAATAATGGATTATTATCGGAGAGTGCAGTTATCCTCGGTTTATTCGCGTGTCTCGCGCGTTTATCCCGGGACGTTTTCACCAGTGCCGGGTCAAAACGAATGAGGAACACTGCGTATCCCCGATCCTGGTGCGCTTGTTATTGGTAGAGGAACGTTATGGTTCGGGCCCCGCGCTTGCGCCCCCAAAATTACGACATAAAACAGTTTCGTATTATGCAACTGCTCTCGGAGCAATCCCGCAGTACCTGACCGAAAACCGCATCGCGTCCCCGTAACGTTGACTCGCGAACCTAATTAAGCCTCCCTTTTTAAAATGCCGTCCTTCGAGGGGCGGATGAATAAGGGAGGATCGGGAGAAGAGGGCGCCATTCATCTCCCTCTTCCGTCCGAAGTAAGAAACTCTCGAGATAACGACGTCTACTCTACTCGAGTTTCCTTGATGATTATAATAGCAGCCCCGAAAAGATGCGCATTTAAAAGGGACTAGGATATCGCTTTCGATCGGCATACGCGTATGAATAGATCTCGATGCTCGAGGGTCGCCTATGGATGAGCGTAATTTCGTTTCTCTAATGAGGCGAAGCGGTGGGCTCTAACAACTTTGTGGCACGACACCCTTTCATCATTCCTCGCTTAAAAACAACAAGAATGAAACTTTTATTTTTCGCTCCAACTTTTTCCGGTTTCTTTCACATATTGATGGAATATAACGAAGTTCGCCGGAAAATTCTAGCGAGATTAAGTAACATAATGAAGACATAATCTTCTGAGAGTTGCCGTCAAATTCATCCTCCAAATAAGAGGATTTCGAGGGTGGGACTTTAACAAACAACTTGATTAATGAAGCGCCGATACTAAAAACCCATTGGGAAAACTTTGCATTCATTCCTTCATCTTTTATTAAAACGCGGAGAAAGAACGAAAGACTGTCGTAACTTAATGAACGGTTTAATGTACTCATTACAAAATTATCCATCGCTAGAAGCGAGCGAGTACTAACGGAAAAACACTGGTTTAGGGGTTTTTAAATTTCTCAAAGTTAAAAAGTAAAATAGAAAACATACTCAATTGTTGCAACAAATATCGTAAAAAACAAATTTAGGAGGACATGTCTTCATCACTATGATCACTGCTACCACCAGCTTCGCCATTTTCAGCAACTTCTTGATCGCTACTCTCCTCGAACCATTCATTTTCGCTATTCGAGTGATCATCAAAGTCCATTTCATCATCGGAATCGCTAGAAGCTAAACCAAAACCATTGAAATCACTTGAAAACTTGTACATTACACAAAGTGTCGGGAAAGTGCAATATTTTGCACGAGCCGCGAAATAATACTTTCCCGACGAGTTGTGTATACTATTTTTCCGACGTCCACGTCACTTTAAAACCAATATTACTCGCAAAAACTCATAAATTCAACAGAAATTTGTCAACTGTCATAATTAATTTAGAGGTTTGGAATTACCAACCTAAATTTTCATAAAAAGAAAAATCCCTAAATTGCTAAAAATTTCAAATCACACAATATTAAACGATTTGGACCAACTTAACGATTAAGATTAATTAATTAACAATAAAAATGATAACTGCAACAATTTGAAATCGGTTTTCATCGTTAGATTTCGTGAAATTATGGACCTACTGTGTGATAATGAAATTACCAAGTTGCATAATGAAATCACTAGATTCATTATGCAACAGTTTGAAAGTCAGTGACTTTTTGGCCATCTCAATTGTTACGAAAAGAAAACCACTTATTACCTTTATCGTTAAATACGAGTAGAGCTTCTTCTATTTCTCCCGTTTCCTGATTGTTTTTCGACTCGACCTGGGCCACGAGAAGATCCAACCTCCCTTTGAGCCTGTTCAGAGGCGTCTGCAGCGATAATCTCGTCTCTATACTGTTCAAAGTCGGCCCTAGTAAATCCGGCAGGTCCGGATTGGAAATTAAAAGCCCCGAATGCGTGGAAATCAAATTTTTAAGCCACATCGTGCCGATCTGACTCGACAAAGTCTTCCCCCGTACAAAACTGGTCAGTTCCTCGACCAGGGGAACTATCACGGGCATGGGCAACCTCTTAACCGTGTTCCTGACGACTTCCGGATCTTTCTGATACAGAACCGTCCTAAGAATGTTCTTATCTTTACTTTGCAGCCCTTGGACTAAAAGCTGGGCCACGTTCGTGGACTTGGGGACTTTCGAGCTTCCGTCCGCGTTATTCAAAGTGAGGTTTTCTAGCCGTTTCTCCATCGGGAGGTCGCGTTTCCCGTCCAGTTTTCTTTTTGAGGGAGCGGCGCTACTTTGGGGTGTCAAGTATTGGACATCATTGTCTACGATTGGAGTTTTTTGCTTGGAAATTAGTTTATCTTTTTCCTTGGCGGATTTCGGAGGGGCCTGGGGGTCTTTTCGGAGAAGGCACTGCATTTTCTGGTAACCCGTCAATTCCTAAAATATATTGAATCAGTAAAATATTTTCAAAATGTTATAGTCGAGGGGTTGACCATCTGACCATCAGCAAAAATCAACAATTACAAAAATTACTGAAAAAATTACAATAATCTGTAAAAATTACTAAAATTGCTAAAAAACTATCAACATTACTTGAAATATTACTAAAAATTACCATAATTACTGAAAAATTACTAAATAAATTTGCTAAAAAATCATTAAAAAATTACAATCATTTGAATTATTAAAACTTAAAACTCTCTTAGAAAATACAAAAAATTACTAAAATTCCTACAAAAATTACTACTTAATAATCTTAATATGCACTAGAAAGTTACTTAAACATTACTGAAAATTACTACAATTGTCAAAAAAATTACTCAAATCAATAAAAAGTAAAAAAGTAAAAAATAATACTAAGAAAACTACACACTAAAATTGTAAAAAAATACTGAAATTGATACAAAAAATTACCAAAACTACTCGCAAAACTACCCCTATCATGTACTAGAATATTCTTATGATTACTAAAAAAAATTATCAAAATTAAGTACTTCCAAACTTGCAAAAATGGGTTTAAAAATAACTAGATACATTACCAAAATTGCTAAAAAAATACTAGAAATTACTTGAAATTTCTAAAAAATTAGTAAAGTGGTTATCAAAACTACTTGAATTAATAAATATAACTAGTTTTACTAAAATAAAAAGTAAAAAGTTACTAGAACTACTAAAAAATTACTAAAAAGTACTAAAATTACTAGAAAATTACTAGAGATGGGTCGCCGGGTTTATTCCCAGTTCGGAAATATTCCGAATTTGGGAATAAACCCGGGAGGAATGATTGGGCCGAAGAATCATTAATCGGAATCATTCGAAACATTCCGGAAATATTCCCAAATTCCCGGGAATTTTCATAAATTGCCGGGAATATTCACAAACGTCATTATAAAACTGTGTGTGAACTTGTCTTTTCTTGTAAATATCAGTGGAAACAACTGTTCCTATTGTACTTATGTGCGTTATGGTCTCAAGTTTTGACTGGAAACAGGATAATTACTGAAAATAATGAAAATATGTATGAGACCAAGTACGAGCTTGACCGTAGGACCGAGTACGAACTCAAATATGAGACCGAGTACGAGACCTATTTTAGGGAAAAGGGGCTTAAAGTCATATAGTAGGTACTCAAAATCAAAAACGTAATTAACAAAAAAAAGTCCATTTTGCTCTTTTTTCCCTTCATTTAAGTGGTTTTCAACAAAGTTTTCTTTTAACCGAAGAAATGATCATTAAATTATTGAATTGGTGTGCTTATAGTTTATCATTTTGAGATATACAGACTCAAATTTGTACTATTTCGAATTTTCCGCGATTTTATTTATTTTTCATTTCTAGTGCCCCCGATTCTATATTTGTATAGGGTGTTTGGTATTAAATTGAAGCTCTTGATCCGACGGATCGAAATATCGCAAAAAACAGTTTTCAAAATTTGAGAATTCAAAATTCCGGGAATATTTCCGAATAATTCCGGGAAGGAACGGAACAAATGAAACGTTCCGGGCCAAAACCCATCTCTAAAAATTACCAATATTACTAAAAAAATTACAACAATGACTAACGTTGTCGAAAAAATTACTAAAATTACTAGAAAAAACACTAAAAAAACAATAGAAAATGTACACCAAAATTACTAAAAAATTACTAGAAAATGTACACCAAAATTACTAAAAGCGGTCAACCCCTCGGATTTAGTCTAAGAACTTACGATGTTTTCAAACGTTTTAACCATCTCATTTCCGTATCCTATACACAGGGTGTCCTGATCTTTGTAAATCGCCCCGGTTATGTGGATCGGAGTGACCGGGTCGGTGTCCTCGGCGACCACTTGAATCGTGGTCTTCGGTTTCAAAGGTTTGGCGCATTTCCCGTTGAGGGTGTGCCTGTAAATGTGCACGACCCCGCTCCGAACCCCGGCGGCCATGTTGGTGGACCCGTCGGCGCCGATCCTGATCGACAGACTCTGGATTATGTCCTCCATCAAGCACCCGGCGACTGCACTTTTCCCTTCCAAAGTCTCGTTCAAACTCCAGCAGCTCAAAAGGCGGTCGCCTTTGGATCCGCTGATGAAGTACGAGTCCGCCACTGTCCCTCGGGGGCTCACGAATTTCAGCAGTTTCACGTCGGACGAGTGGCCCGTGAAAGTTTTCAGGAGCTCTTTGCTGCCGATATCCCATAATTTTATATTTTTCGAGGCGGTTAACAGTTTCTCGCCACCGGGGATGACGAGGATGGCGCCGATTTTCTCCTTGCCGGCCGCCCATTTGCTCGAGACGTTTCTCTTTTGTAAGTTCCAGACGAGGACGTTGTTCTCGGCACCCGAGTAAATAAAATTATCTTCTGACGAAATGCAGTTGATCGATTGGTCGTTGCTTTCACTGTCGATCGTGAATTCGACGTCGGCTTTCGAGATCGAATAGACGAAAAGTCGGCCTGATGTTGTTCCGAGGGCGATTTTGTCATCGCATTTACTCAGGGAGTCCTTCCTCTTTTTCTTTCGAGGATTTCCCACCTGTAAATAAAAATTCACGATTTCACCACATTGACCCAACTTTTGTTCGACCTTATTAATTGTAAATTATACGGTTTTGAGTCGAATTAATGGTTTTGCGGGGCGAAATATCCTAAAGCACATGGCTACCTTATTGGGGGCTGCCTCTGTGTCCAAGAATTGTAAACAAGTGCACGGGGATGTCAGGTGGAAATCGGGCGTAAACTCTTGTTCGAAGGCATTCGACACTGTGTTCCATATTTTCAGCTTGCCGTCTGTCGATATTTGGGCGAAATATTTGCCGTCTTTGCTGAATTCTGAGGCCATCGTGCTCAACAAACCCGCCATTAACACATTTTCTAACTATTATAACCTCACTTTTTGAATCGTGGTGGCTGTCAAAAATCTAGGGGAAAGCACGGAAAAAATTAAATCCCTAAATGTTAATTGCTGAAACTAACGCACACCCTTGCCAGATGTAAAACTCAATGAAAGAAATTAATTCATTAAACTGTTGAAATAACGTTTCTTGTGAAATACCTAATCCTAATTAATTGCTGAATACTTGCAAGTTTCTTTCGTATCATGAACCAAATTTATTCATGCAATATTCATTTGAAATTTGAGAGACGTGGCAGCTGAGCTCACAGTAATTTGACAATTGGCGATTTTGACATTTTTGTGTACGTAGTTTGACAAATGACAGCTGACGAGTTGACACAAGACACAATACGAAACAATTCAAGAAAATAGTGAAAACGGGCTTTAATAATCAAGAAACTTCCGCAATTCCCAAATTTATACGTTCCTTACAATGTCCTGGCTTAACTTAAACGATAGTTTCAATAATCTGAAAGGACAAATTTCAAATTTAGCAAATAGTGTCTTAACTGAGGATGACATCACAGGTAAATTAGCCCTTATGTCCGGCGTAAATAGAGTTGTTTTGGTGAAGATTTTGACAGTTACATCATTCTAACCTCCTGTAGGTATTTATTTTGATTTTGAAAACAACATATTTTTACATAAATCAAGCCAAAATGTAGGTTGTGAGTACTTTAATTTCGGCTACTCATCGTCAACTACTGTCGTTTAAAGTTGAACCATTGTTTTCAGATCCCGATATTGCCAATAATGGAGACTTAGAAGAGCTCCAACGATTGTGTGTTAGCCAACAGGAGGAAGTAAGATAATTTTAGTGCATTTAAACTAATTATTTACTGCATACAATGATAACAAAACATTCCACATACATTGTGGCTCTTTCCTATGATTGCATCAATTGCGTTGTATGCACACCTTCATTTACTACAAGCTCGAACAAGACATGTTTTCAAGTTTTTTTCCACCTAGACTCATACTCTAAATGATTTTTTTCTTTCAGATTAAAAGACTTAAGAAGCTTAGTGAAGCAGCCACAGAGAACCATGCAACTGCTCCAGTAAGTTTTAATAAACCATAAAGGTGATTGTCATTATTCTGGATTAGATAAGGTCGAACTAAGATTAGCGTTCTGTTGCGGTACCTGGGTCTATTCCTGCATGTCGCTCCCCCAGATGGCGCTTGGTGTTTTGAAGTTGCACTTTTTCACTAATTGAGAGCCTCCGAAATGTCTGAGTTCTAGAACACATTATTACAGCATTCCTTTGGCCAGTTAACACTACGAAATAAACTGAATTTAACGCAGAATGGGAGCGTCAATGAGTCATTAAGTCGAGTTTCTCGTAAAAATTGAAATTACCAAACGTTAAGCTCAAATCGTTGACGTGGTCTTCCACATTATTCCTTAACAATCCATTTCATTATGAAATAAGTGGAAGAAATTTTTGTTGAATTTCTAAGAGACATGCTCTCACTTTTGTAGAGATGGACTTTCGCTCTTTTTGTTGATTTTTTGTGACTCATTACGCGCTCGTAAAGGTTTTCAGATGCAAAACCACAATACGTGCATCCAACAATTTCATTTCATTCTATGCCTGCAGGGATAATAAGTCCATATATCCATAACTGCAGAATGTGCGTTGGGGTTTTGCGGTTTCTCTTATCTTTCGTTTTATTTTTTAGGCGGGAAATAACGGTTCTTTTATCGATATCACAGATTTTTCGAGCAAACATTAATTCCATAGATTAATTCTGAAACTTGAATTCCTGGGAATTTCTCTCGGAACTATACTTATATTAAACAGGGTGTCCTGGGATAAAATTGGATCATATCCATAAAAAATGAAAGAGGGATGTTTTTTGATGAAAAAATTCTGTAGAGATTTCAATGGAAGAATCAGTTTTGATTAATAGAGGAAATTTTTTATGTTCTTAATTTAAGTAATTTTCATTTCAATCAAAACCCATATTTTGAGTGACAAGTTTATGTTTGTGTCCAGTTTTTTTCCGTAAAAACATAGTTTAAGTTATGGTTTAAGTCATAGATGAACCCCTCAAGATTGGCAAGAGCACGTTTGATTTTTTAATCCCGTAAATCGGTACCCGATCGACCATCGGAAATGCCCGATTCCGAGGGCCGCGTTCGAGGGCGCCACTATAAACTCGTTTCTAGGATACAAACGACGCATCCATGCACAGCCCTCCCAGTTCATTAATTCATGTTTATGAATTCTGACTATCTGAAATTCACCAACTTCAAACCACCAAATTCAGATTTTTTCTAAGTTGTGGAAAATCAATGAATTCATATGGTTAATTGGCGAATTTCAAACATGAAGATAGCATTAAATATTCCAAGGAACCAGTACTTAATTGTTTTACACACATTTATTAGAACTTTTTCACTAATGATTTTGTAGATAAAAACATTTATAAGTCCAACCTCGAGTTCACCATTCAAAATATTCGCAGCAAACTCCAAATTTCCCAAATTGACAACACACTTTCTTGAGCTCTCCTTCAGTTCAGTTAGGGCCAACTGCACCGCTTTCACTTGAAATTTAGGTGGAACTTAAACCTTAGCAACAATTGTTGTCAACAATCGTAGTCAAGGCTTAAGCTCCGCTTAATTTTTAAGTGAAAGCGGTGCAGTTGGCCCTTAGTTTCGCACATTTGAAAAAAATTATGTTCAGCAGAATAGTAGTAGACCGGGATCATATTGGAATCGGAACTGTGAAGATAACCCCTTTCCACATCCTGAAAATGAATTCTTAACTGCAGGAACCTTATTATTTAATGGTTTTGAGAACTCACGGATTTGTTTCTTTAAACAGTGATGAATTCGTCTACGTCCCGGTATTGAAATTAGTGCGAAATCTCTAATTATTCACCATAAAACCATATCACAAATATTTAATAACTTCACGAATTTTTAATTTCAAAATATGTATATTGATAATTAATTATATTTGTCTCATTTAATTTTTTTAATGTTTACTTAGTTTCCCATATTTATTGGAGAATCTGAACTATTTTTAAAAACATTACCTAGTTGCTGCAATTTTCATAAGAAATCCCCAATTCATTTTTGGTTTACTTTCTGAATTTTTTAACAAAGTTTGAAAACTATTCGGATTTTTTGGGTGCATTCAATAACTTTTTTAAAAAACTGTTACCTTCATCAACCTATTTACTCAAGATTTGAATATTCCCTGTTTTTAACTATTTTCACTTTTGAAAACCTCTGTTTATAAAAATATACATAATTTTGTAATATTTCGCAAAATTATCAAAGTATCCATATGCAAGTTCGAAATATGCAATATCATAATAAGTTGATACAAAACGAAAAGGTTAATAAAGCAAACAAAAAATTTATTATAATTAAGTACATCGAGGAAATTTATTTCTTTGAAAGTGATTGAAACATAATTATTATAAAGCAGTTACATATATTGATAATTATTATAATAAATAAATGTGTCCAGAGTCCAAAATCAGAGACTGGATGGATTAATACACAGCTTCAACATTCTCCACATCGGGTGCGGTTTTTTGAGCATTTTGAGAGGATCTATTGCAAAATTCGTCGAAATTATTCTCGCTTAAAATTTGGTCCACATCTTCATCGGTGCCACCACGATATCCCCTCAAGCGTCTTTTACAAGTCAGATCAAAGGACATTTTGAAGTACTTATTATATCTACCTAATAAATACAGAATCAAAATCGGTAATCCTTGTACAAAAGTTTCTAGTAGATTGAAAAATATCCTGATTATGAAAAAACTGTACGGACTGCCTTCGAACAGTACCGCTATTATGTGGAAAACTGGAAAAGGTATCCAACTCAAAATTATCAAATTCGCTATGATGAATTCGTACCGTTTTCCTCCTTGATTACAGTCGGAATCGGTGAAAAGACTTTTGGATTTCACAAAATGTATGCAATCCAAAATTATAGTGACGATTGCGAGGACGATTGCGATACCTCCGAAAATACGAGTAAACAGAAACATGTGATGGCTGAGATGGGAGACCATGTGAATACAGGATGTAGTCACGGCAAATATGGCCGTCAAAATGCCCAAACCGTATGTTCCAAAAGTTAAAAATTTATCGACTAAATTCTGATGCGGTCCCAGTAGGTTTTTGTGATGAGACATGATGAAAAAATTGACCAACAGCCAAAACGCGAAAATGTAAGTGAAACAAAAACCGCAATCTTGTAAAGTATACTCAATGCAATAAAGCTCGTAAAACCAAAAATTGAGCGTTTCTAAAACCAACATGAGAATGTCGAAACTAATCGAAATGAGAGTGCTGATCAAATAATTCAAAATTAAAATGTTCGGGCGAGTTCGGAGGGCTTTGAATTTAACAAAAATATAAAAATAGAAAATACAAGATCCGATCGAACATAACAATACTACGAAATTGGCAATCAATAGGATATATTCGTAAATTAATGAGTGAAGAGGCATTTCGTAAGCGTACTCTTCATCTAAACTTATCGATTCGTTAAAATTGAAATCGATCGAGGATAGAGGGTCCTCTTCTACAAAGGTCCAATTGTCTATAATTTTGCTAAAATATTTCTGCATTTAGACGAAGAGTGGAGAAATTCACAAATACTTACTCGAATTTTATGAAGAACCAACTAAACTATGGCAATGGGATCACGCTACTGATACGTTATACGCCTACAAAATACGAATCCATCCCACAAATCACAAGATATAACAACAGATAATAGTTATTTATGTATCAAGGGCGTAAGAGAGCGTTTAGGGCCCGGTCGTGAAATTAAAGCCGGAGGCGCAGCCGAAGGCTTTAAGACGACAAGGGCCCTAAACGCTTTCTTACGCCTGAGGTGCATACAACATTTTATGAACGATCTCCTCTAAAACACATCTCGTAATTTTATAAAATTTGACGCTGTCTGGAAATTAAATTGTCGCAAAGGTATTTGATTTTGATTAAAAATTGAAATAATTCAAATAAATTGAATGTAACGATAACAACAACATAAATAAAGGTAGCCATATTGAAAAAATTTCCAAAAGTGAAAATGAGTGGCGGTTTTGCAGAAGATTTTTACGGCGAATGAAGAAGAAATTACCGATTTGCCAGCAGAAATTACGGACGCTGCCGAAGCTACAGAATTATTACCAGTGAAATCCGAAATTTTATGTGAAAAAGAATAAGTGGTCTTCAATAAATGGAGCAAGTTCAAGTAGATGATGTTACTATAAAGGAAGAAGTTCTCCGGATCTTTTTTTTTTGGAAAAATCGATCAAGTACAAGTCATCATCATAATGTAAATAATTGCCCCAATTGTAATTTTGAGGTGTATAATCACGCAAAATAAATCATTAGTCATTAAAAAGATAGAATAAAGCTATTTTGTTCAAGAATACACGATGCGTACTTCTAGCGCCCTAGGGCGTAAAATACCACTTTAGCGCCCGCGAATCAAGGCGTAAGATGGCGTTTTATGACCGATCGTTCATAAAAAAATAAAATATGTAAATAAAAAATCATCATAACAACAGTGACAAATTTGAAACACGGCCACCTTCAAAGTCTAGTTTTTCTGGCCCTCTAACCACGCCCTCCTGAATTATTTCCCCATACCACCCCATACCACCAGCAATCACAATACAGGGTTATCATTTAAGTCCGGTCCCCACGTGACCTACCGAAAGTATGCAACCCAACTAACATCATTGGCGTAAGAGCCGTTTGACACTATGCTAAATTCGGGACTAAATTTAGTACTGACAGTAGGCGCGCCGATTTCTTACCCAATTTAGTACAATTTTGAAAGTTCCTGTGTGACACTATATCGTAATATTGTGACAGTTAGTACAGCTTTCAGCGGTGAACCAGGGGCTAAGAGCCGTTTGACACTATGCTAAAACCGGCACTAAATTTAGTACTAAAAGTGCGTACGAGTTAGTGCACGATAAAATAGAACCTGTTCTATTTTCTCGTGTCCTAACTCAAATCTGTACTGACTGTCATTCTCAAAAACCCTCTTCCGCATAATCGCCTGTTCAGCCATTTTCGGGACCAAATACGCTCACCCTTTAATTTTTTCTTACTATTCTTTCATGTAATCGCCATCAACGTTGCTGTCATTAGCCACAATTCTCCCATTTTGAAACTTTTAGAGCCGTTTGACACTATGCTAAATTCGTGACTAAATTTAGTACTGACAGTAGGCGCGCCGATTTCTTACCCAATTTAGTACAATTTTGAAAGTTCCTGTGTGACACTATATCGTAATATTGTGACAGTTAGTACAGCTTTCAGCGGTGAACCAGGGGCTAAAAGTTTCAAAATGGGAGAATTGTGGCTAATGACAGCAACGTTGATGGCGATTACATGAAAGAATAGTAAGAAAAAATTAAAGGGTGAGCGTATTTCACAGAGTAGGTCAGTTTTGTATACCCAGAGGGGAAGGTAAGGGCGAAATTTTATCCGTGGTGGGGGAAGGGGATTAGTTCAGCAGACGTTAATAGAGAGCGCTAATGTGCCGGAAATAAGAGACCGTTGCTCAGCAATGATTTTTGAAAACCGGAAGCGACGAATCTGCTCGTTTTCAGCGCAATCTTTTCTTATTTTTTTGTCAGGGCCATTTTTAAAAAGAAGCACAAAAACGCTTAAAAATTCAAGATTATCAGCTTTTTTGTGCGTTTTCTTTTTAAAAATGAGTGCTAATCAAGTATATCTAACTAAGACTACAATCTCAAGTAATTTATTCACATAATAAAACAAAAACATATGGGACATAAAGGAAATTTATAATTTCTGGTGTCTTCGTCCAGTATCTGGCAGTGTCTTATTCAGATAGAAGTTGCAGGGGCGTTCTGCAACACACTCAGAGCGTACTGAGCGTCTTGTTAATCCTCACTCACAAGGATAAAGACCATATTCAATTATAGAACTGCTCTGAGCATCAACCCTAAGTCGGGTCCTAAGTGTATTGGGAACGCGGGTAGTACTTCAATGATGAGTGATTTGAGTAGTTGTCCTCGCCTTCCTTCATTGATGTTTTGGCGCATGTCCTGGTCAGTATGAGTTTCGTTCAATCAACCAAAAATGTGAATAACTATTTGTGACTTTGAACTCCAGCGTCGGTCTATCCCATCATCAGCCCCTAAAATTCAGAAACAATAATGTTTATTAGAAAACTGAAAACGGTTCAGCCGTTTTACTCTAGTTTATTCTAAAAAATAAGACTATAGAAGCAATAGAAAAAAAAACATACAAATAATTCGATTATTCGCTTATTATGAATTATAAATAAAGCAGCTTACCTCGTGTATATTTAAGTATTAACATTTTTATCCATTAACTGCCATTAACCCATAAGCACCCGCTGTACCCGTTTGAGAATTGAGTACAGCAAGAAGATCCACCAAATTGGTGTTTCTAGCGACATTCATGTAAATGCAGTAATTAATTGAAAGTTTTCGAAAATAATGTCGTGGGCGTTAACCCAATTATTACTGCATTCACATAAATATCGCTAGAAACAGCAAATTTGTGGATGTTTCGGCTGTAAACGGGTACAGTGGGCGCTAATGGGTTAAGATACGTTGATGGTTTTGAGGGATCGTTTTGGGAATCATTCCGAGAGTTTTTTCACACCGTAGCGTCGACAATACCGCCGTAGTTTGACCGTAGTTTTCTGTATTTTTGGCCTCGCAGGTACGCGTTGTGATTTTTCTCATCTTCCTCTCGTTGGTGCTCCACCAGCGATTTAGAAATGGGTGCTCATTTTTGAAGAACTTATGGATTTGTTGAAGATTAATTTGACCATTTTTCCATTATTCGACCAAACTGCTTGAATAAGTTTTTTCGTAACGACCTCATCTTGCTTTTCTATGAGATTCATAGCCTGCAGTTACAATCTACGTATAGAGAAAAAAACATTACCATTATTAAGGTTTCAAAATTACATACTCTTTATTGTAGAGTACCTAATTAGTAAGAATCCGAGATTTACTGAAAAATTATATCTCCATTCTCCACTACATCAAAGTAATGAGTAAATCAAATCGGATGTTTTACTATTTTTTTTTGTCAACTTACCTTGCCTGATTTCGTGGAAAATACGAAAATAGTGAAATATTCCATCCTTTGGAGGAACCCACAATTGACACACACGCTACAGGGCATTCTCCAGGTTATTTTGTACAAGATGTTGCGGTGAGCGCCGTGAGAAAGTATGAAACTCGAGATTAAAATAATCGTTTTCGATTGACATCTAAAAGAGTTTGAACAATAAAAGTCAAAAGTGAAAAACCTCTATTGCCAGGATACGTTTAATTTTGAAGACGGAAGCGACCTCTGATAGTGTCTGCTGAACTAAAATATCATAGCCTACACCGTGCGGATTAGTTTTGCAGGGAAGCTGCCACCTTGTGGCGTATTTGGTCCCGAAAATGGCTGAACAGGCGATTATGCGGAAGAGGGTTTTTGAGAATGACAGTCAGTACAGATTTGAGTTAGGACACGAGAAAATAGATCAGGTTCTATTTTATCGTGCACTAACTCGTACGCACTTTTAGTACAAAATTTAGTGCCGGTTTTAGCATAGTGTCAAACGGCTCTAACAAGCAGATCCGTGAACTATAATGTTTTAATAAATTCCTCTGACACATAAAATTGGAAACAGCCAAATCAAACCTTGAAAAGTGAAGAACACTGGTGGTTTTTGAGCAATCAAGTGTTGCTGCAGTTCTTCAATGGTGCGAGACCTAAAGCACTCAAAATCTTCCGTCTGACTGACACTGACAAATTATCGAAATATTCGAAAAATGATACCACTGGTGACTTTGACACAAATATAACTAAAAGCAACCCAAAAACTACCCATATCCCCAAATATGTATAACAAGTTGCCTAACTAATGGTCACGTGGGGACCTGGCATTAACGAAAGCCCTGTACTATTTTTATTTTTGTCGCCATCTGCTGACCTTTTGTCAAAACTACAAATTACAGACTGTGGCGCTCTCTCAAACGGCCCTCGTGAACTAAACCCCTTTCGGGGCGGGACTAATTTCACGGGCATCTTGCCACCCCGTGGTTTAAGTCTATGTATAAACAATAGGGTATTTATATCCTGCACTAAAAATTATTGTCTCGTCGAAATTTGTAATTCTTTGCGCACTAATGAAATATTTGAAAACACCTGAGATATTGGTGGGAGAGTTCATTTTCCTGCGACACCCGGTAGATACCTGAATGTGTTTGGATAATATAACGTCTTCGATATTTGTGCAGTTTTGTCTGGAATTTAATCGTTTATCGCATTCGTGCATTTGAGCCATGTCAATAAAATGCAGACAACTTTATTCTCAAAGTGATGGTCGAAATCCTTTTTCCTGGAAAATGATAATTTCGTCGCTAAACATATCGGCTGGGTGTACTTTCGTTATTGGCAGTTATCAACACTTATCCCCCCTGATGATATTAAACTGTTATTCCGGGAATAAAATGGATATAATACAAGCGTTAGAAAAGTGCTTCTTCACTGTCGCCATGGGCCGTACGTTCATATAAGGGTGCCTTATCACACCTAGAGCAAATAACAACATCTGTCTGTTTGCTTTCGATAACGCTGTTTAATATTGTCATACAATACGCATCTACATAGGTACAGAGCACAAAATACGCCATATATTCATGAGAGCCTTTTAGTCAATTTTTAACTTGCTCTAAGTTTTAAATTATTTCAAATTTTGTTATATGTAACGGAATTTCTTGTTAGGGGGTATTCGTTGGAGACAGACGATGCATACGTTATTTACATTATTTTTTATCATCCCTGTGCCACGTTTACAATTGTTTACCTCTTGAAAACGAGGGACGCGACGTCCCAGTTCCCATCGTTTTTATTTTAATAAAAATGATGGGAATACCTAGTCGGGCACCGGGATCAATCGGATTATTTCATGTTTAATAAACTCTCGTCCGAACTATTAATAAAACTTTATCATAAAGTTCCCCGCGATCAATAATTTTATCTCGTTACCACCGACAACCCCACGATGATGGGTATAAAATCAGATTCGCTGGTCGCATCTGTGTCTTTTACTGTTTGGGTGTGCTCTCGGTAGGTAAGTGAAAAATGTTCTCCGTTTTTATTGCACCATGATGTTTCGTTATGTAAATCGTTTCAAAAGTAATGTGTTACTTATGCGGGAAATCGCGAACCGGAATCGGAACGACTTTGCGGTAATTTTTTCCTATTTTAAAATTTTTTAAGTGAAACATTCGGTTTCGTGTCCACACACCCATGTTCCTGTTTTCGGAACGCAAACAACCGTTTCCTTTGAGTCTTGATAACGACCCCAAACACTCCCTCTTGGCAAATAATATCACACCGAATAAACTACACACACGGATGATGTGCAGGCATGTTAGGAAACGAGAACGAGGAAAGAAAGAGAATTTCGTAGATTCGTCGAAATCCGAGGCGCGTTCTCTCTTTCGTCAAACAATAATTTCGCGGGAACTTTTGGGAGAGGAAACGGCGCGAAATCGGCCGCGATAACGTCGCCCTGATCAAACATCCGATCGCGGGATAAAAATGATTCGGCTTTGGCACGTGGTTTTGCCCGTTGAACGCTTTTCAGCCCAATTCCGTCCGATTCAAGTCGACTCAAAAATGCCGAGCGGTGGGAGAGCCGCAATTTAATGAGCGAGTTTGCGTACTCGCGTCGGTTTCCTTTATTTTTTTCTTCATACAGGCCGCCAAGAAATTACCATCATATGCATGCGGCATTGTTCTATTACCGATTGTGTGTATTGTTGTATGTATTTTGTGAGTAAACGCGATAAAAGTCGAGTCGGTTTCAAAAGCTTATCGCCTTTTCGTCGGCGCTTGCGCTCAGGGTCTTATCGAGTTTTCACCCAACGCAGGTATTTTTTTCCCGAGCCGCAGTTTTGAGTTTCCTTCCTGCCGGTCAGACGGATTTGAATTTCGTGTCGTTCGATTCGGAAACGGCGATCGCAATTGGACGCGCTCTCGCAAAGGGGTGAGTTTTCGATTGGCATTTTCGCTTTTTTTCCCCCGCGAATAAGTTTGAAGAATGTGTCGGTTGTTATTTTATCGCGCACAGGCATGACGTTTTATGTGGACGCAAGCATTATTATTCAAATAACTCGAGGTGTATCGCACTTGTATAATGTACATAAGTATAAAGAAACGTACGCGGTTATATTACCTACCCATACCTAGCTTTTTTTCGTATTTATTTTACCAGTCTACCACGCTACAAAGTATTTCCCCATCGGCTGATCACCCACTAGAGGCCGATAAATAACGAAACCCCCAGTTTACGACGGCGTTTTGTGTGAACACCTGTGTTTGAAATAATTTTTCGCTCCCTTTCATTTTCAATGTTCGTTTTGAATCCGAGTATTGTTTCTTTCGGTTCATTTGCTCTGTGCTTGTATAAAAGGTGTACGTTTCCTGCAAACTAGGCGCTACTCGTAACTCGAACCTTTTTAAAATAACGTGGTGTTACTGTACTCTGTACTGAAAGTCGGGTTTCAGGTGCGCTTTTGCTTTCAGTTCCCGGAAAGTTTCTTCATGGTACTTGGGTACTTGTTTAAAATGGACAGGTTGATGATGATGACGGGTGGGTGGAACTGCACTTTTGCAACTTTCTTATTTCTCGAACTGATACTGGGATGATCGCTTTTGAATTGTTAGTGAGGTCATTTAGGGTTGGTTGGGTTAATCTCGAGGAAAAGCCCGATATGATATCATCGCTCTCATCCTCTCATATTGCTCCGGAAGTATAACGAGTAAATATACTTTTTTCGGCATTACCAGATGTAGCAGAGCAGGAAATGTCTCAAAGTCTCTCTCGATAAAGCTTGATTTTTTCTCGCATATTACGTGAATAAATTAAATGATCTTTCGTTTCGATAAAACAGAACGATCTCTGTCTGTAACAATGGGTATGTAAAGACGTTTATTATATGCGTTGTCATAAAAGTTCTCCACCCACTTATCAGCCACCGATAATTTCAGTCAACTTTTGTAGTAGCGTATAGTATTCTACAGCCTGTATTCGTATTGTTAATCCAGAAAGGAAAAATGCTAAAAATTGATAGGGACTTGCGAATGCAAAATCAGCAGTCCTCGTTGGGATTGAAATTTTTTTCTGAATATTGAAAATTTGAAAATCCAACTACATAAACAAGAGTTCATTCACTTTCGAGGAGTTGACCACTTGGTGTACACCCTCTAGTAATTATTAAGTAATTTTAGTATTTCTAGAATAATATTATTAGCATTTGTTAGTAGTTTTATGTATTTTTTTGTAATATCAGATTTTTTTTCTGATTTTTGTAATTTCTTGTAAATTCTGTAATTGGTCTACAAGACTTCTGGGGGTGGTCAACCCTTGTTTACTTTGTAACAGTGACCCTAAAGTTTGCTGTTAGTTGGGCTTTTGAAAGTTGGGCTATCTCTTCTGTCATTTTTGAATAACTCTGAATTTTCCAAAGATATTATATGTATAATCTCTTTGGAATTTTCACTTATTTGAGAGTACCTCAGTCCTTCATTCAATAAAATAACTTCTAGGTATATTCTCTACTTTATTTAAATTTATTTATTGGTTTATAACATTAGAATCTACTGCAAAATGTTCTTCCTCTTCTGGATACATTCTGCAGAAAGAGTCGGATATGTGATGATATCCGCTTTGGATTCAAACAGAAAATTGAAAAATTAATGAATTGATCGATGAAAATCACATTAATCTTGTTGTAATTGAATTTTCTCTAAATTTTCTATTTAAATTGGGATTTCTTTCTGAGAAATGCATGCAAGAATCATTTTTTCATAATGCATATAGAATCAGGGATAGAATTGATGAAGAGAACTTGAATATTTTACTAATTTTTACTTTCTCGCTTGAATTCCAAGTGAATTCTTCAAGTCCGCCACGTAGCTCCTACCGAACCTAAAAAAAAAAATGAAATTTCGCTCGAAAATAATAGTCGGAAAATCAAATCCCGGCTTCTCAATCTGCGGGTATAAGTTGCATTATCAAATTTAAAACGATTTTGGAAATAAACGGATAATTACATTTTTTAGCTATACGACTTGCTAGCTCTCCATGTCAAATTTTCAATGAAAAATCGCCTTAAAATGTTCGAGAACAATTTGTGTACACGCTGTATACGCAAGGTATCAATACTAAGGTAAGGTGGAATCGAATTTCTCCCTTTTGTAAAAAAGTATCGAATATCTACTTACAAAAGTGATAGATATTTTTTACTAAACTCGTATTTGAGTCAAGGCTACTCAAGTCTCATCGCCGTAAAGTTCCTAAAGTTATGTTAGGAATGAGTAATGAATGACTGACTCTGATGGTGATAAATTTTTCCGTAATATTCCCTCCTCGAAAATAACTGGCTCCTTTCCTTTTCCGATATGGATTTGCGTTCGACTCGGTTCCACATAAATAGGTGTACCGACCAACGAACCGACCAACAACAAGGGGTACAAATATTTAACCTTTGTTAACACTTGCCTCGTCGGGTTTCCTGTGACCCGTATGAGTCGCCTTATAGGTGCATACATACATACCGACGACTCTTGCGAGCATTATAATGGTAACAGGAAAAAAGTTCGCGTTCTGTTCGGTCGACCCGGGGGACTCGCTCATCGTTTCATGAATATGTAACGACGCGCAAATGCAGGTCTGCCTCCTCCATTTCGGTGATAATTTATTTTCGTTTATCGTGGTGGTACCCCTTCCAACACCACAATACGCTCAATTAGAATAAAAGGGCAGATTTTCGAAGGCAGCTGAAATATGTTTGTTTCGTTTTCAGCCCTCTGGTGAAAATGGTACGGAAGACGGGAATAATTGGGGTTGGGAGGTCGCCGTGGCTCCGCCATCGGATCCATCCGAAGACGTCATTGCCGCCTTGAAAGCGAGAATAGCCGACCTGGAAAAAGAGAAGAGCGATTTGGTCAACAATTTGGAACTGTTGGATTCGGATTTTCAGCAAAACACCGAGAAGCTCGTCGCGATCAAAGATAAGCTCCAACGCGACTATGGTGAGTTGGAAGATAACCACGCTAAACTCAAGGAAGATAACGCAAAGTTAATTAATGCGCGGAAGAAAGATAAACGCGAATTGGAAGGCCTCAAACTTCGTTTGAATTCCGATAGTAAAGTCGAAAATGTTTGCGCCACGTGCGATAACTTAACTAAAGACAATCGCGTTCTAGAAACGAATTTGAACGATTTGAAAACCGAGCTTGAAGTATTGAAGAGCAATAATAAGACTTTGAGTAAAGTTTTGGATGATAGCAATAACGAAATGAGTGCTTTTGGGCAGAAGTTTCAACTCTTGGAGTCCGAAAATAAGATTTTGATACAGGAATTGAAGAAATCTAATGAGGCTATTACGAAATTCGAAAATCAAAAGACAATCGATGAAGAAAACTGTAAAAAACTCGCGGGAATTCTAGAAGGTTACGAACAACAAGTGCAAAGTCTCGAACAGCAGCTGAAAACTCAAATCGACGATAGTTCGAATGCTGCCGAAATCGCCTTGTTGAAGGAAACTCTGGTGAAAGATAGAGATGAAATTCATAAAAAGTACGTCGCGATTTTGGCCGATAGAGTTCGCAAATTTGTCGATTCCGATTCGTCTTCGGTCCCAGTTGATTATGAAGAACCTCAACTTGCCGAATTTTCCTCTCAAGTTGAGAAAATTATGAAAATTTTGAGCGATTTCGAGGAGAAAACCGAAAGACTGGAATCGGATGTTTACACTTTGAATCAAGAGAGGACGAATTTGTTGCAGGAAAAGAATCATGAAATCGAGAAACTGCTACAAAATTCGGAAATTTTGAGTCAAGAAGTTATAACAAAGTCGCAAACTATTAAAGATTACGAAAACGAATGTAACGAATTGATTAAAAATAACGATATCTTAATCGGCGAACTTGAAGAGTACAAAAGTAATTCCGGACTACAGACAATCTCTGAATCTAACGAAGATAATTTGCTGCTGTTAGAAAGTCAGTTGGAAAACGCCAATAAACGGATAGAACAACTCGAAAAAGATTTGAATAAAAATAAAGACGAACTGGATGAACAGGTGATTTCTTCAGATTTGGTCAACGTGCATTTGGGTGGCGATGATTTGGAAGAAATGCGAGATCACAACAAATCACTCGAGGCGGAAGTTCAACGATTGGAAGCGGAACAGGAAGACTCTTTGGTGGAAAACGAGAAATTGATTAACGCCTACGATAAAGTCAGAGCGGATTTGGAAAACACCGAATATCAGTACGCGGAAATCAACATCAACATGGACGCGCTCAAAGAAGAAATCGAAAACCAGCGCAGAAAAATCGACGAATTGATTCACATCAATACGAATTTGGAGCAATTGAATGTCGAGTACGAGAGGAGCAACGAAGATGTGCGCACGGAATTGAATTCTCTGCGCGAGAAGTTGTTTCTGGAGGAAGACAACCGGAAGCAACTCGAACACCAAATCAAGAATTTGACGGAGAAACTTCAAAACGCTAAAATGGTAGAGACCACTTTGAAATTGCAATACGATACAGTCGGCAAAGACTTGGCTAATGCGATTGAGGTCAAAAATAATTCGGAGGCGAAAATTGCAAACGTTCTTGAATCATTGGAACAATACCGGAAGAACTTTGAAGTACTCCAGATGGAAAATGACAGTCTTAGACAAAATTCCCTTCGGTTGGAAGAAAATTCAAATGAGCTTCGATACGAACTAGCGAAGAAAACCGAAGATGAGCAAAAATTCGCGCAACTGGCTGTCGAAGAAAGCGGTGAATTACTGAATAAACTTCACATTGATCCAAAAGAAGATGACGACTTTATAAATGGGCTTCAAAAAATGGAAATCGATCCTAATAAAAAGCTGACGTTTTCGTCGAATTTGACCGAAAATCTCGAGGATTTGAAGGAACAGCTCGCATTAATGACCGAAGAACGTGATAATTATTTGAAGCAGCTGGAAGAGTTATCGTTGGTAAGAATTCAGCATTTAGAATGCGCGCCGAAAATCGCTTTTCTTGAAAAAGCTGTGGAGGAATTGAATGCGGCAAAAACTGAACTCACGAATGTCGTTTTGGTAAAACACGAAGAAAACGTCGCGTATCACAACGAAATACAGCGGTTGTCGCAAATTCTAACGGCGGAAATGGAGAAATCTCGCCTTTTATCCATCGAACTTCAAAATAAAGCATCCGCGATATCGACAGAGGAAGTTAAGACGAAAGAAGAGTTGGAGAAATTGAGGGATCAGAACGCTTTCTTGCGGCAGAAAACCGAAGTTTTAGCTCAAAATCTTCTAGAGGAGCAGGGAAAAGTGCAGTCGATTTTGACGGAACGTTCTAACGGTGCCTCGGAAAAGGAAGCGGCTCTTGTTAAGAAATTGGAACGGCTCCAGTCGCATCTGATCGAACTGGAGGAACACTACACTCAAGAATTGCTAAAAGCCGAGGAGAAGAATTCGGAGCTTCAAGCCAAAGTAAACGAAATTGAACAACGCGAGAAAAATTCGAGCACGATGTACACCTCTGTCAGCATCCGGGCCAATCAACACGTGGAAACTTTACAAAATCAACTCCAGTTGATCACCAATCAACGGGACGATCTCAGGAGGCGCATTTCCGATGCCGAAGATCACGCTAATAAACAGGCGGCCGCTCTGGCCAATCTCCAATTCGTTTTGGAACAGTTCCAGAAAGGTACTCATCACCTATAGCGGTTTTTGTAAAATGAAAATCTGATGAAATCTATCATTTTTTTTTAGATAAAGAAAAGGATGTTCGAAGTGAAACTGAGCGGATTCGTAGGCAGATCGTTCAGGAAAAGGGAGTGCAGGAGAATTTGATGGCTGAAATAAATAATTTGCAGTCTCAACTGCAGGAAAGTAAGCACGGACTTTTGGCGGCTTCTCGACTTTCGGACCAATTGGAACAGTCGAAGCAACTGGTGTTAACTTTAAAAATCGAAGGTATTGGTTTTGTTCCCCATTTGGGAACTTGCAAAATGCGACCATATTGATCTAACAAACAGGGATTTTCTTTGATTTAAGTGATTATTGATTTTCGCCTTTATTTTGATTATAATTAGACCTCCTGTAATTCAAAAGTAATCAAAATGCTAATTTTCTTCCCTAGTTGTCAAAATACCTAACTCAATATGGCGGATTTTTGCAGGTCGCCAATTTCATGCGAGATGGTTTTATTTTGCGATATTAATTTTTATTTATTCGAATATTCGGACTTCGATGGTTGTCCGTGAAATATCAGCTGGTAATTCTGGGTGCTTCCAGATCCCAGAATATCGGCCGATATTGTCATGAACGTCCATAACGCCATCTTACACGGTCATTTTCATTAATTTTTTTTTAATATTGAACAATTATTTCAGGTTTTCTTTCTTATTGTCGAAATTTTTGTGTACGTGTATTAGATAGAATTTTCGGCCTTTTTTTCATTTAATTTTTTTTGTAGATTTAAATTTTTTGCCTTTGCACGCTCGTTTCGATTTCTATGTTTTATTCACTGTTAGAAGGGTTGAAAAATCCGACAACCCTTATTACTATCCCGTCTATTATTTATTATTAATAATAGTATGATTTGATTATTATTTTTGTCACTTTTGTTGTGTTTTGCACGCTTTTGACCGTTCGTTTCGTTAATCTCATTTGGTAACTGTGAGGTATTTTCTTTACGTCCTCAGACTACTGAATGGGATCGACGAAACGCGGTTTTGTTCCCACCACCTATTATTTTTCTGCACGTATTTTTATTTTTTATTTTATTGTTCCGCTTTTTATGATTTTCCATTTTGATTGTCGTAATTATTAACGATTGTTTTGATTTTTTCCAGTTTTTTATTTTCTTTCGTTTCCAGCGGCATGGATATTTCGAGTTTTGGCATGTTACCTTTAGTAAAGTACAGGATTTGAGTATTACATCAGGTACTGGTTTGATTTTAATAAATCGGTCCCTGAGTAACACTTACATTCTGGCTTTCGCAAGCGACCGTTATTTATTTCTGAGTTTGTAAGATTTTATTAATTTCCATAAAACATATTCTCGACTTGAAAAAAAAACAATTCCTTAACGATTTCTTTCCTTACTTTTCCAGTTTCACAACTGAAGGAAAAACTGCAGAAAAGCGAAGAGGAAATCAAAGTGATATCCAGTCAAACCGATGGGAAAGTCGATAAGTCTCTGATCAAAAATCTGATAATCGGCTTCGTAACAACTAACAACAACCTCACGAAGGATCAAATTCAAATCCTGAAGATCATCGCGACAGTTTTAGATTTCAACCAACAAGATCACGATAAGATAAATCTTAATAAACCCCAACAGGGTTGGTTGGGGTCGCTTTTGGCTCCTCAAGCTTCACAAGGAATGTCGCAGGAATCGCTTTCTCAAGCTTTTGTTAAATTTTTAGAGAATGAATCTAAGCCCAGAATCATTCCAAGCTTGCTTAATAATAATAATTCGAGTTCTTCTGCGGCTTCTTCGAGAAAAAGTAGTACAAATGTACCACCTCGTAATTCACCTATAATTTTGTCTGAAGTTGTTTTACCGACCTTTGCGGATTTTGCTCAAAATAGAAATTCCAGTTCGATACTAAAAGATGTTTTAAAGGATAACAGTTAAGTACCTACTCCCTGTTGAGATCATTTAATATTTTGTTGTATTCTATCATTTTATTTAAATTAATTAATGGTGCATAGATTTTTTATTATACAATACCTAGAAGCAAACTCCTAACTGTACAAAAATATTGTAATATAATTATTTATTTTTAAAATTGTGTTTTATTGGGAAAATTTCCGGCAAATTTCAATTCATGGAGGCCAAAATATAAAAATTAATACATATGTACATCAATCCGTTATTTGATTAATAGAATATCCAAAAGATGATCCCTATCAGCACGGAAAATCAGGGTAAAAAGATAGTGGTACAGGTTGCAATAGGGTGGCGGATAAATCCGGATATTTGAGAAACGGAATATCCATTTTATCCGGATAAAAGTGCGGATAAAAATCACGAGTTTTTCGATCATAGGAGTCAGGTTTTATAATGAGTTTACATTTTTAAAATCTGGAAATTTTTGGAAGCACAGCGAATAAAAAAATCCAGATTGAATCCGGATTAAATGTGGAAATATATACTCGGATACAAATGCGGATAAGAATACGGAAAAAACCGATAAAAACCCGGATAATATACCTAGACGGATATATTGCATGAAACGGATATCCGGATAAAACTTTCCTTAACCGCCACCCTTAATTTAGAGTGTTCAGTTAATTTTTGTAGTTGGCTTTAATGATTAATTAAATTAATAATTAGTATTTTCACTATTTTCCGTTATTTATTATTTGTAATAATTTTTAATCAAAGCCAATCAAATTGGGCAAAATATTTACGTGAAATAAGATTGGAGTGAGATCGCCAGAGCAGGAAATTTATACTTTAAATCTTTTTTTGCTTTTTTTTCTAGAAATAAATCAAGGGTAGTCAAAATACGTATAACTCCAAAGAAAAACAAATGTTTTAGAAAAAAATGTATTGAAAAATTAGAAATAACAATCATGTAAACTGAAATAAATTAATTATCGCCAACAGGGGGGTTCAAATTCCTGACATGCTGAAATGCCGAAACCAGAGCAGTAAGCTGAATGTTCTCACTAGCTCCGGAAGCTAAATAAAATTCAATTTCTGCCAACTGTTTTAAAAGTTTGATCAAATTTTCAAAAGGAAACTCGATCCTAGGAACGAATTTATGCACTTCCGTAATTATATCATTCAAAGCCAATCCTTTAACGACTTTCAGTTGCTTGATATTCGCATAAACCGTATCGAACTCATCATTCAAAAGCCACTTTAGAATATTCTCAATATCACTCTTGAGTGGATGGCCCACACAGGTGTAGACATTGTCCTCGGTGACATTCTTGAAAGCCAACCAGGTGCTTTGGAGCATATTGAGCACCTTCCTCATATCGCCGTTGGCCAAAGTCAGAAGCGCCTGTTTACCATCTTCACTTACGGTAACTTTTTCTTCATCAATCACATAATTGAGCCTCGGTAATATTTGTTTGGGCGAAAGCGGTCCGAATCTAAACCGAGTACAACGCGATTGTATCGCCGGTATTATCTTGCTCAAATAATTACAAATTACGCAAAATCGCACGTTCTCTGTGTACTTCTCGATGATGCGCCTCAAGGCGTTTTGGGCGTCCATCGTCATGGCATCGGCCTCATCCAAAATAATCAATTTGAACCCGGAATTGAAGATCGTTCTCGTACTGGCGAACGTGAGGATCTGGCCACGTACTATCCCGATGCCCCTGTCGTCTGACGCGTTCAGTTCCAATACCATCGACTGGAACTGAGCTGGGGAGTAAAGCTGTTTCGCACAAGCCAAAATTGTGCTGGTTTTGCCAGTACCGGGTGGGCCGTAGAACAGCAAATGAGGCACTTGATCATCTTTTATGAACTTGCCGATCGTTTTGATTATATCTTCGTGGGACACCAAGTCGTCTAAGGTGCTGGGGCGATATTTTTCTACCCAGGGCAGGTTTACTCGTTTATCGGTCTTCACCATGGCGCTTCTTGAAGTTTAAAAAACTTGAAGACTTCACTCGTTGCAGCAGGCTGAATAAAATACAATTAAGTTTATGGAATTTATTGTTATATGTTTTTTACTATTTTACCTTTGATTTTACCTTTAGAGCGGCTTTTAACAGGCTTTTAACAACACAAATCATAACATAACCTCAAACGTCATTTTCTGCCGCGCTTTTTCCAAAATTAGCAGTGTTGCCAAGCGTACATCATTTATTCACTTACGTCATATGGCACTCTTCCAATTACGTTGAATAACTTAAAGTCGAGCCACCTTGTGTGAGTTCGCTCATAACTAGGAGGCACGTTTATTTTTGTGATCACACTTTTATGATTTTATCGGAATTTTCGAGGGAATTTTTCTATCTCTAAAGCGTCGAGTGGCTGATTTTCTTGTGCATTTGGCAACACTGAAATATAGTGATATTCGTTTTGTCATGTTGGTTCTAGAAAAGTGACCATCAAAAATGTCTGCTCCCGTGGATGTGATAGCTGTCAAAAAATTCACGTAAACATTTCCGATTAATTTCCTTACCCGTTTCTGTTATAAAAATGTAATCGTTGGAAAAATCAGCGAAAATGGCCCAAGGAGTTTTAAGTTCGGACATTTCGAGGAGAAATCCTCAAGACGAGTACGAGTTAATTCAACGGATAGGGAGTGGAACTTATGGTGATGTCTACAAGGTAATTACACGGACGATCCGATCTATTTAAAATTAATCACCCGACTTTCCGTTATCCCAGGCCAAAAGACTGTCCACCAGCGAACTGGCCGCGATCAAAGTAATCAAACTCGAAGCAGGTGAGTTTTCCTTAACCCCGAGGAGACAAGTTCAACCCGAGCTGTGCTGATGTCGATAATAATTTCCAGGTGACGATTTCGGGATCATCCAACAGGAAATCTTGATGATGAGAGACTGCCGTCACCCTAATATCATCGCTTACTACGGCAGCTACTTGCGGAGGGATAAACTTTGGATATGCATGGAATATTGCGGCGGAGGCTCTCTGCAGGACATCTACCACAGTAAGACAATAATCGACCGCAAAATAGGAGGCAATAAAGTAATTTTCCTGAATTTCAGTAACCGGCCCTTTAGCGGAGCACCAGATAGCTTACATGTGTCGGGAGACTTTATTGGGGCTCTCGTACTTGCACACCATGGGCAAGATGCACCGAGACATCAAGGGGGCCAACATCCTGCTCACCGAGACGGGCGACGTGAAGTTGGCGGATTTCGGGGTTTCCGCGCAAATCACGGCGACGATCAACAAGCGCAAATCGTTCATCGGGACGCCGTACTGGATGGCGCCCGAGGTGGCGGCCGTGGAGCGCAAGGGCGGCTACAATCAGCTGTGCGACATCTGGGCGATCGGCATAACGGCGATCGAGCTGGCCGAGCTGCAGCCGCCCATGTTCGACCTGCACCCGATGCGCGCGCTCTTCCTGATGTCCAAGTCGGGCTTCAAGCCGCCCACGCTCAAGGACAAGGAGCGGTGGAGCCCGACGTTCCACGGCTTCGTCAAGGTCGCGCTGACCAAGAACCCGAAGAAGCGGCCGACCGCCGAGAAGCTGCTCCAGCACGCTTTTTTCCAGGGGGACATGCACCGGAGGCTGGCCGTCGAGCTGCTGCAGAAAGTCAACAATCCGTCGCACATGTTCACGGAAATGGAACCGGACGAAGACGGGGTGAGTCATTTGTATTATTGTTCATATTGTCTAATCGTCTATAATGTGCCTATTGATATCATTAAATTGACTTCTGTATCAGTTATCGTGTGACCTCTGGGAATATCTACAGAGCGATCAAATGCATTTTTCTTGACTCGTGATTTAAAAACGATTGCCAATGCGAGGGCCAATTGAAATTTGACATGTTATAATGTGCACACTACACAATAAAAAAATACATTAAAAATTAACACCGTGAAATTATTGAAAAATTATCAAAAATTTACAAGAACTGTTTTATTCTACAGTTCTTGTGTGTTCAATATAATGTCAATAATTAAGGCACACTCTATTCGCCGAAAAATCTTTTCTTCTCTCGAGATTCTTTGTGTTCCTAGGGATGCTTGCTTATTGTTATCTTCTTTCAACATGTTTTCCTCAATATTTTCTATGACAAGTTTCTGTTATCGAAATTTTCGAGTGTTCTGCTTATTGGCGGATAAAAATGTGTCCTTATAATGTAAAATAAATCGTTGTATGCATCTGTGGACAGAGTTTAGGGCCTCGTTCGCAAACATACGCTCTGTCCTAAACATGTTGATATTGTTTGTGCTAGAGCGAGAGGATGGGGAATACTTTTGCACTCGATGCTACATCGAATAAATTCTTCATAAAGGGAGGCTATGATAATCGTTCTGTCTCATCTGAAAACTACTAAAAGGATAGAGAGAGAATGAGAGTCATAGCCTCCCTTTATGAAGGATTTTTTTGATGTCTCCGTAGAAGGATAAAGATAGAAATATTATCATGGACCTCTTTATGAAGAATTTTTTTGATGAAGATTTCTGAACCTGAATCATAAGGTAGAATAGTATGCACGAGTCTATAAAGTACCCTATTTCCTCCAATTTTATGATAAAATTTTTATCTATGGTAATGGTTGTAATTTTACTGGTGTAAATTCCCTGATCAATTGATGTTTCTTGAATAATGCAGAAAACGTAATTGAGCATAAAACGTCGTTTGTAACCCATGCATAAAGGGTATTACTGGTTTGCTCAAATTGGGGCCTTTCTCGACAGCTCTCTGTGCCCTAAACATGGACTTGCCAATAAAACTCTTCTTTATGCATGTGTTGCATAATACATACCATATGATATGTATTTTGTGTATTATCACTATTATCAGAATAACTGAAAATTATTATTATCATTGAGGACATTAACCTGCTTTTTCACCCCCGCATCATAATGCTCGAAGGAAGGCCTAATGTCGTTTGCATCGTTATTTGTAAAATTGCTGATAGCAAATAATTTCAAAGAAAAACTTAATGTGTAAATTTTTAATTAAATAATTATTAAAATGAATGAAAAACATCAAAATCAAGATAGTGACCAAAGATTATCTCCAGTGACTATTCTGGCAATCACTAAACACTCATACTTTTCGATGCAATCTGTTTCTGATTGGTGAGAAAGTCTCGAAACACCTTTTTGTCATGTGGGTTGAAATGTCATTAACAAAATTCAAAACTATCGCATTGTCCACAAACTATTGAATAAATAAAAATCGCTGAAAAACGGGAAAGAAATTACCTCGGAAATTACAGACATTTGTATTTCACAATGTTCACAATATTTTCCGATTCCCCACTCCATCGTAAGGAATTAATTGAAACTCTCCATACCAACAACTGCATTAAATTCATGTCTTGTTTGTTATCATTATTGTAATTGACGTTATTATTGTCTTGTAGGCTGTACCGAACGTACCGCAACGCATTGCTTCCAGACTGACATCTCGTTCTAAGCCCCAAAGTTCCATACAACTGTCAGGAGAAATTGAAAACATCGATGACGCCAGCAACACACTGCAGAGGACAGGTATACTTTGTTAACAGAAATGTTAACGTTTTTTCACGATGAATTGTTTTATAATGATGTATTATCACATGGCCTATGTAGGAATGTACTCATAACCGCACTCTATGATCTATAATTGCCACTTGCTACAATGAATTG
Organism: Salpingus planirostris; assembly: GCA_949788335.1. NCBI lineage: Eukaryota > Metazoa > Arthropoda > Insecta > Coleoptera > Salpingidae > Salpingus > Salpingus planirostris. The sequence continues at coordinate 1,949,850 of OX460918.1, read as the reverse complement.
GAAATTTTAAATTAATTTCACCGCATGCGTTCTGTATTTTATCACATATTTATGCATTCATATTGTTACTATTCGTTTCGATGGAAATTGAAATTATTAATCTGGAATCTGAACGATTTTTCAGGAGCGTCAAATGCTCTACCTCGCAACGAGCAACAATCCTGGGACGTCATGGATATCATGAACAACGTAACGACCGTGCACAACTGTGTGGAACACCAAAATAAAAAGTGCGGAATAGGAACGGCTTTCGATTCTTTGAATCGGGAAAAGTGAGTTGATTTCTTCTAATTTTATGTGGTTCTTAATATTTTCTCTGTCTAATATTTATTGGCAATATGTGGTTATTATCTATGTAGCTCGGATCGTAGGGCCATGACTGGTTCCCAAATTTTGAACATGTCGTTGAGGTTAGATGTGAGGAGTGTGCGGTTTTCTCAATCTTTAAAAAAATCATCTTTTTGTTCATCTATTCATCAGTGTGTTTGCGTGCGTGAAGTAGATTTTGAGCTTTTGACAATACTAATATCAAAGCATAGAGCTTTTATGAAATTGAAAGTGATTTGGGATAAACTATAAGAGAAGCTGGTTCGGACTAGCCCAAATGGCTCATTTAGAACCAATTACTTTCATAGTTACTTGCAAAGCGGCCATTTTGACATGTAATGACATGTTAATTAGCATTTGTTATGGGATTGTTTTCCTTCAGCTTATGTCAAAATGGTGGTTTGTAAGTCCCCACTTCAAATTTTGGGCTATTATTAACTGTAAGTTTAAATCTGTAGGTAGAGTTAGGTTTTTATTTGGTTTTGCCGTAATTTTACTTTGATTTAATTTATTTTTTGTTTATTTAATTTGTTCTGTGTTGTTTAGGAGTCTCTTGCAGTACATTGACGAAGAGTTAATGATGAGGTAATTCTTATTGCTTAACGAACCGATCAAAAATTATCACTTACCACCTGCTTCTTAAAAACTAACAACATGCTTAACTCGTTTTTCTTATTATTTGTTGAGTTGGCGATTTTCAGTAATCATTACTAACTAGGCCTAGATTATTATTTATTTATCTTTTTGTCTGTATGTGGTCTAAGGGTGACTCTATTGAAAATATTTCGGGACAATATCAAATAATCACGTTACCTTATCGATGTGGATATTTTGCAAGTAGTTTTTGTCATTGGAACTTTTCAATTATTCATTTTAGGGGAGCCTACAAGTTCCAATCGACGGATTCTTATACGCAACAGTAAGTTTTTATCGAATAAGAACAAAAAAAATTAAATCATTAAAGTAGGCGTCCTGAACCCTTACATTTTAACATTTTATTATGTCACTAGTTTTTTTGACAGACGTCAAGTGATGACGACACCTCACATGCATTATACAGGGTCCGCCAACAGTGTGACAACTGACAGTTACTCTATTTACCTTGAAACTTATAGAAATTAGTTCGTTCAGATTTAATGGTACACCCTGATAGCAGACCATAATTTAATGAGAAAATGTTTCTATAACTTTTAAAGTAAAAATGTTAGCGAAAGCTGTATCTTGATTTATTAGTATACGCATAAACCAAAATATTTATTTAAGAGGTTGCTCCTTCCTTTTACAATTATTTCTTACATGTTCCAGTAGTGAGTGACTGTTTATAATGATCAGTTGGAGCTTATTTTGATTGGTTTGCGCACTTGACAGTTTGTTGTTATTATTTGACAGTATACCAAATACAGTTTCCTTTTTCTTGCGATATTAATATTCCATCGGCCGAGACCCGCTCGCCATCATGTCGATAACCTGTCATTTTCCAGAGCCACCTTGCCCGTTCAAGATTCCGAAGTGAACGTGACGTGTGACGTACATCACATATCATCATCTAGTCCTACGCACAACGATGCGGTCACCAACAGTTCACCGCGACGACATTCCTCGGTCGATGAGATTTTCACGTTGGTGAATTCGATGAACATCAACGGGCAGAGGCAGAGGTCGCTTAGCGACAGTGGCAGGACTGAGCGCAGCAACGTAAACGGTGAGGTTACCTTTTTACAAATTGTCAAGTAGGGGTACTTGCATGGCCGCCATATTGAGGGTTTTGACAGGTGGGTGCAGAACGTCTATTTCGGCGATCCCGGAGATTAGGTTGGTGAATGGTGACAGGACTAATTCTAGGACTTATCACAATCTAACTTCACCTTTATTGAAGTTACTTCATGTCAAATTTATGTCTCAAACGTGGGGTTCATTTATTTAGCAACAAAATGTCTAAAATGTCATGAAACTTGAAGAAATTTCTCAGAAAAAATCTCAAAAACTTTAATATTGGATATTTTTATCAACTGAATAAAATAAATATTGGGAATTTCAATTTCTTCACACTTTCCAGTTGATTTTTTTTTTTAATCTTGGAACTTACTCTAATTGCTTCACGATTTCTGAAAAAAATCTCAAAAACTACAAGTACAAGTATATGGTGTGATTCAAAACGAAGTGCAGAGGGATTTACATCTCATCTAACATTTCCACAATATTCTTCAGCGATGGGACCATAAAATTCTGGAAAAAGTCTCCAATTGAAATTATTTTATTACTCAGGTTTGATAAGAAATTTTCTTTATTCTCGAGATATTGCGAGTTTGTTGCTTCTATTCGATACGAAGCCCTCACGCCCGGTATTTCCACCTCTGGTTAATTGATTATTCATTTTAACCGAAATTGTTCCAGTCTAAGGTTCCAGTTAGCTAACTGGAGGTTAACCATAGGTGGAAATACTGGGCCTTAGGGCCGGTTGTATGAAGAAATTGAACCGGGTTCAAGCTTGAACTTGGTTCAATTTCCGTTGTTACAATTGTTACAACAACCATTTCTACGGAAATTGAACCAAGTTCAAGTTTGAACCCGGTTCAATTTCTTTATACAACGCAGCCTAAGAAACTGAACTTTATTTATGAACACACTACACAGATTTTGCAAAAACCTTACCTAATAAGTCAGTGATTTTTTGAATTTTTGTTTTGAAGTTCAATTTCCACAGTAATGATTGTTCTAACAATAAAAATCAACAGAATGCAATCTAAAGATTTGTTGGACCGCAACCGATTAACTGGGTTGGAATATTTGACAATTTGATGGAAACTTGTAATAACTGTCCGGTATTTTCACCTCTAGTCACAGAGTCCTCTAGTTGAACCTCCCGTTGGCTAACTGAAACTTCGAATGTGACCCTTTTTTATACGTTGTAACTAGAATTGTCACAATCTGAGGTTCTAGTTAGCTAACAGGAGAATAAAAAAGTTTCAGGGATATGATGCTTTCAGAATTCTTATATGTATTTTAGTTCCACTCTTCATCATTCTGTCTCATCTGAAAACTACTATGTAGAAGGATAGAGACAGAACGATTATCATAGCCTCCCTGTATGAAGGGTTCAAATGAGGTGTTCGTAGTTGAACCCTCCTAGTTCTACTGTTTCGACTGATGAGAATTATTCCTTAATAATTTCTATTTCTGTTCGTAGAAAACTTTATTGGTAATGGTTTGAGAATACTTCAAGATTTTTTTTAATGAAATGTTATAAAATCAAAGAAAGAATTATTATGAATCGGGACTTGTACGCATATACTTTTTCCTAGTTGTAATCAACGTCTGTGACGCTATCATTAATATTGAAGACAAAATCAATATGGCGGCTTTGCAAGTTCCTACCATTCCACCATTAGTGAACTAATTGACGTTTATTTTGAATATTTTGATCTATTAATCGAAATTCGATTTCTTCAGGCGATGCCGAAAGCGAGCCGCACAACAATGACGCCAACGCCCCCGACCTGGTGGCCTGCCCTCCGGTGCCGCCCCGCAAGCACAGACGGAGGCACACGCCGCCGAGACCGCCGAGCAACGGGCTGCCGCCGACGCCGAAGGTGCACATGGGCGCGTGCTTCTCGAAGGTGTTCAACGGGTGCCCGCTGCGGAGCCACTGCACCGTATCGTGGATCCACCCGGAGACGCGCGACCAGCACCTGCTCATCGGGGCCGAAGAGGGCATCTACAACCTGAACCTGAACGAGCTGCACGAGACGTGCATCGATCAGCTCTACAACAGGCGGACCGTCTGGATGTACGTGATCAAGGACGTCTTGATGACTCTGTCAGGTCGGTACTTTTGATGGCGAGTTGAAAAACTGGTGGGAAAATTGGGAGAAGCGGGAAAATGTCAGAGAGTTTGATGAGTTTCATCAAAAGTCGGTGAAATTTACCAAGTTGTTCTGAAATTTTAAATAGTCATTCATGAGGTACCCTATGGATAGTGCCATAGACTAAAGGCAAGACTTTAGTTCATGATAGTGGTGAAAAGGTCATTTTTTTGTGAAAAGGAATTTTTGGAACAGAAAAAACTTCTACAGGAATACTGTTCAGTGTACACTATTTTTAATACGATTGTAAAAAGTATAGTGTTTTACTGGTTTACCATAGCCGGCTCCATCTAACGGGCCAAACTGTTGAGCTGGCATCATGGATATACACTGTGTAATATGAAAAGTTTCCATAGCTGTAACTTTTTTATTTTTTGACCGATTTCAAAAAATGAAATAGTGGTAGAAAGAGTTTTCAATGGTCTATAGAATGGCCTCATCAATTTTCTTTCACAAAAATTGTAATTTCACCAATCGTTACCGCTATTTTTGTTAATAAATGTTTGTTTCGATTCTGGAGAACGTCAGATCAGAATGTTGACAATTTTCGCATTCTTGTGATGTTTCCTCAGGCTCGCTTTGCGACTTCGCGATTCCAATGTATCTTTTTCTTTCAACATTTTTATTCTAATTCCCATAAAATACCATCAAAATAATAATTTTGAGCAGTAAGAAATTCAGAAAAATATTCTCCGTTGATCGGAATAAAAATTAATTGATAAAAATAGCGGTAACGATTGGTGTAATTACAATTTTTGTGAAAGAAAAAAATTAATGAGGCCATTCTATAGAGCATTAAAAACTCTTGCTACCACTATTTCATTTTTTGAAATCCGCCAAAAAATTAAAAAGTTACACCTCTTGAAACTTTTCATATTACACAGTGTATGCCCAAAATCGGCCTCAAGACATGCCAATCAGAAAAGTCCGTGTTACACTATCATAATTGAGTGCCAGCATAGGTGCCAGCAACCAATTCTGGCGAATTATCTGGAAAGTTCTCATGCGATTCTTAAGATTATCATCAACACATTATTATTATAGGAAAACTGGGACATTTCAAGGAAATTAAAATTTCAAATTTGACATGAAATTATGGGATTTCGGAGGCCTCTTCGTAAAAAAGGTGCACTGCTTGATCGTCGATAGATTGCACCGTTTTTGAGATATTCGAGTTTCAAAGTTTTGATCCAGACGCTTCATGATTTAAAACGTATCAAATTTCCAGATATTTAAATTGATATTGAAGAACGGAACCAAAACGGAACATTTCTATGATAAAAGCGATACAAGAAAAATAATAGACAACCTGCAATTTCTATTTCAAAACATTGTTAGGGCCGAAGTTCAAGGGGTTATAGCTCAGCGGGTAAGCATTTTTGGACCCATGTTTATATGAACTTTTTTTCTTATAATGATTCCAGGGGCCTGTTCCCCAGCTTTACTAAGGGCCAACTGCACCGCTTTCACTTAAAATTTAAGTGGCACTTAAACCTTAGCAACAATTGTTGTCAACAATCGTAGTCAAGGCTTAAGCTCCGCTTAACTTTTAAGTGGAAAGCGGTGCAGTTCTCCCTAAGATTAGTAAAGTAAACGGCGCGCACATGAATCTAATGAACGCGGAACTTTACAATTGTAAGGTGCGCGTTCATTTAATGCATGTGCGCGCCGTTTACTTTACTAATCTTAGTAAAGCTGGGGAACTGGGCCCAGGAATCACCCCAAAAATATTTCGGTATAGTTTTGGAACACTCTGTAGAATATTGTTATTTTCGATTTACCTAAGTGTTCAAACTTTTTGTGTTATTTGGTACACGCCGGTTTCTGCTTCATAAAGTGCCATATTAACAAACAAGTGTGTAAAGTACTTTTGTATCGGCAACAGTTGTGGACCATCCACAAAGTACGATGCATGCGCACAAGCTTGGCGCAGTTCTAGCAGTTGCACGTACTGGTTTCTAACCAATTTCTGACTGATAGTCCGGTGTTCCAGGAACCTTCGAATTAATTTCTGACTGCTTGCAAACCGCCGAAATGGTCAGAAAAAAAACTGTAGAAACTTTGAATTACACAATTTTTAAAACTTCGACGGATTTTAGCAGAGTTTTGGCGGAATTTCAGTGGCTTTCCATTATTGAAATCTCAAAATGGACTGATTATTGAAACGTTAAAATTTTTCGCTAAAAGTGCATATAAAGTGGCGCTGGGCTACACGGTGGCAATAATTCAAATCATAACCAATCATAACATTGAAATAAAATGCACCGGTTGTCACCTTGGGCAAAGTGACAGAGAACTTGGATGACAAGCGCTCGGTATTTCCACCTCTGGTTAACCCCCAGATTAGTTAACTGTAACTTTGAATGTGAGCCTTTATTATTCATTTTGACCGGAATTGTTACAGTCTAAGGTTCCAGTTACTTAACTGGAGGTTAACCATAGGTGGAAATACTAGGCCAGAGAAAATTGGGTTTACATTTTGAATGGTGATGGTGCAATCGACCGCTTTGACAATTTATCTATTCTCCAATTTAAAGGGTTAGAACCAAAAACAAATTTCATTCCGGCTAATTCCATCTGGAAAAGTCAGGGAAATTAATTTATGTCGCGGTGGGTGCCCGGATGGATCTGAATCTAGGGGCTTTTTTTCTGTTTTAAGGCAAGACTCCACATTTGTACCGGCACGATCTGTTAGCTCTCCTGAACAAACAGTCGCACCGATTCAGCCTGCACATGAATCGCATTCCCGAACGGTTGGTTCCGAGGAAATTCGCTTTGACTACACGTGTACCTGACACCCGAGGAACGCAAAAATGCTGCGTAGCCAGGAATCCGTACAACGGTTACAAGTATTTGTGCGGCGCCTCGGCCACCGGCATCTTCCTGATGCAGTGGTACGACCCTTTGAACAAATTCATGCTGTTGAAGGTAACTACATTACCAACTCCTGTCGAAAGTCGCTAACAATGTTGTTTTCAGCACGTGGAGTGCGTGCTTCCTTCGCCTCTCAACGTTTTCGAGATGATCATCACACCGGAATTGGAGTATCCTATGGTTTGTGTTTCTATTAAACAAGCGTATCAACCGAATAAATTCAAGTTGGATTTAATCAACATGAATTCTGGTAATTTTTCGCATTTTTTTCTCTCACGCTTTCGGTCTAATTTTGTTGTTTTTTTTTCCTGTCAGCGAGTTGGTTCCATTCCGATGAGTTGAACGATATGGATGGAACGGCCACCGTGATTCCCAAACGGGAGAATTTGAATATTGCGAACGTCACCCAGTTAGATAAAGATTCGATTTTGGTGTGCTATGAGAATATCATGAAGATCGTGACACCGCAGGGAGTGGTCAAAATCAATAAGAAGCAAGTTTCAGAACTCAAATTCCAATTCAGGATTGAAAACATCAGTAAGTTTATAAATTATATTTCACACTAAACTATCAAGGCGCGCTAAGCGCACGTTTAATGACAAAATTTGCTGAATGAATTCAAAAAATACGGATTGCTTATTTATTTGTAAGTGTTCTGAAACAGTTATCTGGATTATCACACTGTTTTCCACATAGGAATGACCCTTGTTTATATTTGCTTCCGAATTTTCGGATTTTCACGTTCAGCGATTAACTATCACCAACTTAATCGATCATTCGCCTATCACACCATATTAATTTTACACGCGGAAAATGACCCGACATTTTTATTTAAAGATTATGAAACAAATGTATGTGAACAAATATTAACACTCATGAACAAAGTAATTTTATAACTGAAAAACAAAGTATTCATTTTTATTAATTACTTCAATTATTTTAATTCCAATGAAACAATATTTTCACCAGGTGAAAGACCGGTAGGACTGAACCCTAATCTAGAAATAATCAATTTCAGCGCCGCGGACAACCGTCGAGTCAACGGTGCGCACTGCACCTCTTTCTAACTCACGGGATTAGAAAAAAACGCGTTGTGTACTGTTGACTCCACGGCGTCTGCATGGAAATCGGTCAAAACTGCAGGCCTACATATGCAACCTAATGTTGATTCACCACGTGCACAGCGCTCGATTTCAGCGATGGCTTGAACCACAGACAACCGCTTGAACTAAATTTTAGTCTTCCATGATGGAAAATTGAGTAGTGGTGTGATAGCTCATTCATTATTCTTGAATTTTTTTTTATTGTTCACAGTCGTTCTCGCTGACAGTGTTTTGGCTTTTCATAAACACGGAATGCAAGGGAGGTCTTTAAGAAACGGTGAGGTCACTCAAGAAATATCCGATACTTCGAGAACGTACAAATTATTAGGAGCTGACAAGTAAGTCGTGAAAGTCTTGTGATTTAGGTTCAATTTCTAATGTGAATAAATTTTTTCAAAGGGTCGTAATGCTGGAGAGTAACTTATTACGTACGGGAACTCTCACGAATGAAGAGGGTCACGATTTATATATTTTGGCAGGACACGAGGCTAGTTATTAAATCTGGTAAGTTTCTCATTTTTTTTTCTTGTTTTTTTTTTGGGGCTATTTCGAATATTTTTCTAGGTCGATTTGCTCATGAAGTTCCGAAATTTCGCTTCGCTTAGGCAATTAATTGATTAAATTTAGATTTAAAAGGAAACTGAAAAATTAACTTATTAGTAGATTTATTATTAGACGTAATAATTAAGTTCAGAGATATCGTCAAGTTTCACGTTTGAAAGATAATAATATTAATAATAATAATGATTAAGAAACTTGAAGTAATAATATTAAATATTATTGACATACCTCAAAACATATTTCGCTATAGTGTCGTTATTAAAATAAAATAATGGGAAAGGCGCCTTTGTGTCACTTCTTATGGTCAGAAAATTAGAATATTATTAGGTGAGCGTGTTTTGGTAGCTTTTATTCGCGAGTTTGAAAAACTTACGCCACGAGCGCCAGCGAGTGGCGTAATTCAAACGAGCGAATAAAAGCCAAAACACGCGAGCTTAATACTATGCTTTATCCACTCCAAAACAGTTAAAACGGTTCTCGAAAATTCGCTCAACGTTCAAATTTCATTCAAAACAGCTGTGACGGACAGAATGTAGTGTTGTCAGATCGGCGCAGATTTGTGAGCTGCGAACAATGCGAAGGGAACTGTTATAAGTGTCATACCTTCATTCATAGCTCTTTCTGGATATTTCAGGTATCTGGTATCTCCGGAGCCGTTCCTATAAGCTCGTCTCCATTTTCACTATCACTTATATCATTCATATGCATATTTTCAATTAAACGATCAAGTAATTTTCGACACTCCACCACTCGTAACAATTATTCAAACAAATGGTCGCCATTTTTGAATGTCAATTTCGCGATTGTTGCGCTGTTGCCAATTGTACCTGAAAATCGCTCTATTCTGATTGGCCACAGCCAATGCAATAATGATCCCATTAATCGCTGGAAATGTCACTTTATTTCATCGAACTGTGATCTATATCAATAACGCCACCCATTATTACCAAAAATTTCTAATAATAATAGTATGATTATTATCTAGGAGTGGATAATAGAATATTATTAGGTGAGCGTGTTTTGGTAGCTTTTATTCGCGAGTTTGAAAAACTTACGCCACGAGCGCCAGCGAGTGGCGTAATTCAAACGAGCGAATAAAAGCCAAAACACGCGAGCTTAATACTATGCTTTATCCACTCCAAAACAGTTAAAACGGCTCTCAAAAATTCGCTCAACTTTCAAATTTCATTCAAAACAGCTGTGACGGACAGAATGTAGTGTTGTCAGATCGGCGCAGATTTGTGAGCTGCGAACAGTGCGAAGGGAACTGTTATAAGTGTCATACCTTCATGCATAGCTCTTTCTGGATATTTCAGGTATCTGGTATCTCCGGAGCCGTTCCTATAAGCTCGTTTCCATTTTCACTATCACTTATATCATTCATATGCATATTTTCAATTAAACGATCAAGTAATTTTCGACACTCCACCACTCGTAACAATTATTCAAACAAATGGTCGCCATTTTTGAATGTCAATTTCGCGATTGTTGCGCTGTTGCCAATTGTACCTGAAAATCGCTCTATTCTGATTGGCCACAGCCAATGCAATAATGATCCCATTAATCGCTGGAAATGTCACTTTATTTCATCGAACTGTGATCTATATCAATAACGCCACCCATTATTACCAAAAATTTCTAATAATAATAGTATGATTATTATGTAGGAGTGGATAAAAAATATAATACTTCTGGTCAGGCCTCACTTAACATTTTTTCAAGTTTTTAATCGTCAACAAAGGCATTGACAGCTGACATAAACGAAACAAAGCCACGTGTCGGGCAAAGTCTCTTTTTATCAATAATAGTTATTTGTTATTTTCCAATCAAATGAAATAAAACTGCAATTTGGTAGTACATTTTCTATTTGGAAAGTTGTTGACTTTTCCACTAGTAGCGAAATTTTAATTGCTCAATGGGGTCTTCCACGACTTTTTTTTTGGGGGCCTCTGGCGCCCTTGAGATCCAAAATTCAAAATTCATGACGTCCAAGTATTTTTTTAATATTGTCATTATCTCCGTCTTTGATCTCCGCTAATGATTGACGACATTCTCAACGAAATTCATTGATGTGATCAGTGAGCCCTACTCTAAGACCCCATATACAGGGTGTCCCGTAATTCGTTGGCAATATTTTAATGACGTATTCCTTGATGAAAATGATAACGAAAACTTCCTATGGACCTATGTCTGATTTCTTATGATGACGGAGTTACAGGCCGTTAAAGATGAGGTATCGACAACAGTTTTTCCGAAATAACTTTGAAACCATTATCTTTTCTGAGACGAGTCCTGAGGATATCAATGATGGTATAAGCATGCATGATTACCCTTAAATTGACAAAGCTACCTTGAAGGGAAACTGGTAATTGGAGGTCATCCAGATGTTAAAGTGATGAATATTTTATTTTCCTCTCCAGGAAAGTTTATTTTTCTTAGCGGAATCCAAACCGTCATCATTTCTTAACAAATTAAGTATCTCGTAATTTTTCGATTGGACACTCAGTTTAACAGGAAAATGCTGAAAACTGAGGGAGTGCAAACCAAAAGCAAGGGTCGTAAACCGTCAGAAATGTCTACGTCGCTTAGCATTCGAGATAATTAATTATCTCCAACTCCACACTTTTCCCGAAAGTTAAAAAATTAGTCAAAAATTTAGAAACCTAAGATGGAAGTATCATATTGTCGCCTTCCCCATTAAGTAAAAACATAGAAAGGGACGTAACGATTCGTGCATGATGTTTATTGAGATATTTTAGATACAACCGAATTTTAAATTGACATAGAAAAGAAAGAGAAAAATGTAAAAGAACATATTTTTATGGTTCGCATATTTTCATGAATATCAATTATTAATCAAAACAAAATATTAGAGAGATGAGGTGTTAAACAAGGTATTTTTCCTGAAGTATTTCTGTTAATATTGAGATTTTCACCTTGGAATGTTCTTTTGTAATTACTGTCAAAAATTCAAATCTCAATGGAAATAAATGATAGAATAATGAAATATAGTAAGATATCGGACAGCACGTTTTGGCTGTGTTTATCAATAATTTAATTAATCTATTCAATTATTTTTTATTAAACGTATGATTAATTATTAACCTGAAATTAATCGAGTTTTCATTATAAATGTTGCTCGTGTACATAGTGTACATTTTTAAATTGTAGCAAACAATATGAAGATATTATAATTATACCAAAAATAATAATTTATTTGACGGCTGCAGAATAACATTATAGTTTCGATTTTTATTAAACCATTTATTATTTTTTATTACTTACTTATATGCGTTTCAAAAATCCGTACAAATTTTTTGAGTGCGCTTTATTTGATTACGATTCCAATCAATTTTCACGGTTAAATTTTAGCGCAATTCGTAACGGTTATCTCCATTCCCCCTTGTAGATAATTATTTTTCGTCTGTATGATGTGGTAAATGATTTCTGTATTTTGTAAATAAAAGTTGTAAATCATGGTAATTTTTTTTTTCGTTAAGGCCAAATCGGCCGGAGCTTTATCGATCAAACGAGAGCGCAGGCGCTCACATCTCGCCCAGTCGAGCTCGAGCTTTGATTTTAAACGAAATCGCCGCGAATAGCGTTCTGGTCCACCCTCTTCCCTCGCCCTTTTAATTTATAAACGTCTCCGCGCTACTGGCCGACAGCGCAGCATCCCCATGGACGATCTCGGGATGTTTCCCAGCTGAAAACCTCGAAATGTTTGCGAAATGTTTACTTCTGTTCGGTCTATTAAATCGTTTTCCACCCCCGATAACATGTGAGTAGTCGACAATTCGGATTTTCGGTAGTTTCACGGGAATTCGAATTTCAGGCGCCCCCAACTCCTCGACGAAACGCACCCTTATCGACGACGATTACTACCCCAATTACGATTACGAGCTGCCCCGCAACTCGATAAACTCGGGCAGGATCCGAAATGCGGACTCGAAATACACGGTGGACGTTTTGCCGAACGTCGAACTTCCCGACGATTCGCTCGCAGTTACCGACCTACGCAATCACGACTTTATCGATAATCTCATGTACGTCTATTACGGCTCGAAAGGGCGAAACGAGGGCGGCTACGGCCCCGAAGTCGTGATAATCGGATCGGTCCTGAGTTGTGCCGCTCAACTTTTGACCATCTTTTTCCTCCTGCTGAAAAAGAATCTGAACGGAAAACGGGAGATGAGAGGGCTGTTTTTGCACATGATGAGTTGTCTGTGCGTTTCGAATTTGATCTTCATGTTGGGGGTTTACGTAAGTTTTCTCCGGTTTTTAGATTTTTGCTAATTTGAAGTTTCAGGCCGTCAAGAGCTCTCTCAGGTGTTCATTGGTGGCGCTACTTTTACATTATCTTCACTTGTTGACCGCGTTTTGGATGTTTTTGTATTGCTATTACATTTACAAACGGATCGCCAGTGGCGCCCTAAAAAACAAGTATTTGGTTTTGGTCGGATACGGACTTCCTTTAATTTTCTGTCTGGTAATTATGAGTCTCTTGTGCGGTCTTTTCGGATTTTTTATTTTCCTCCTGTTGGTAGTTTTCTTATCTGGTGGCGCCGTTCAGTTTCGAGACGAAGCGTTTTTGCTTCATGTCGGTCAAAAAGGGGATGATTTTGAACTACATGCTTCCAGTTTCGATGTTGATCGTGATAACCACATTGTACTCGCTCAATGGAATTAGGAAAATCAACATAGAATTATCCAAATTGGAATTCAACAGTTCTGCGGAATCTTTAAACGCTTTAAGGAACGAACTCGAATTGCTCAACGACACGAAAAGACAAGATTGCGGGGGCGTCGATGACGAGATTGTCGCATTGAAAGAATCCAAGACTTGCCTGAAACTTTTGTGCGGCATCCAGACTGGATTCGATATCGTGTGGTTCATCGTGGTACTGGCCCTGGAGAATAACAGTGATACCAACAGCTTGGCCATCGTCTATTCGGTAACTTCCTGTCTTTTGGTTGGTACTACTAGTTACTGTTGTGGAAAATCAAGTGTTGATTTTTTTTCTTCTAGAACTGGTACATTTTTGTCAAAGCCAAGTCGTTCCTGCCTAATGTCGTCACAGTTTGTCGTTCAATGGACGAAGTGGTGCTTCGTCCCGAACAAGAAAAATCTAGCAATAATGGAAATAATGCGGTGGCGCCTGGTTCTTCAGATAATATTCCTCTTTTGATTAATTCGGAAAATTGCACTGAAATGAGGGAACTGCGTCTCGATTACATAAGCACAATAAGTAATTGAATAGTTCACATTATGTATAATCGTAATATTGTCGCCAATTGAAGTCTTCTCGTATTTTGAGTCTGAATAAGTAGCATTAAGGTCCGTTTTTACAACCATGGGGTAACTTTTCGGGAGTTTTAATAAGTTTACACCACAATTTGTAGAAACGGCTCTCTTTAATGCACATTTGGTACTAAGTAACATTGATATCTACATATGTATGAATAATTTGGAATTGCTCAGGTCTGAATTTCCGGATCCTGGACATCGGCCTATATCAGTATTATCACTGTTAATAATATTTAGGAGTATGTGGGAGTATGCAACAAAATTGTCCATTTGTAAGGGTTGGTTTGGGGTTGGTTATGAACCAAATATGTGGCCATAACTCGTCTCGAAAAACTTATCATTGTTGGTGTTAAAGTACCGTTTTGAATAATCCCAGTGGTCTGATTCCACTTTTCGATAAAACTTTCATTAGAGAATGTCTCAACTCTAAATTTTATAGTGGGACTACTAATACTGCCTAATTGACCGAATAATTATGTGAATTCAAATAACTTGAGTAACTTTTGAACAATTTTGTTCTTAGCTCTGGTGAGTCTGGTGCAAGGCGATGAAGTGTTATTTCAATATTTACAGGTTCTTATGAATTCTTTTCGAATATCTATCTACCTGTATAATGAATATAATATTTTTGAACGCTGATGGGATATTAAATTAATAATAATAATAGTTGTATAAGAATATTTATGAATAATTTTAACTGAAAACGCACAAACAGAACAAGTGTTGTTATCATTATTGAATATTTATAGTGGGAATAAATGTTGTTCAATTCTCAAAAAAATAAAATAACAATAAATACTTTATTAGGATTAAAACTCCGTAAATATGTTGACCATTAATAATAATACAAGACAGACTCATTAAGATAAAATTTGGGACTTTTCTGTCTTAAGAAATCCAAAAGCGCGCAACAAATTAATATAAACAAAAAGGTATTAAGTGCATCGATCCGCTCTGTGTGGTTTTTAGTACTTAACTTTATAGATACCTAGTTGAAAAATATTGAGCACTTGATTATTATTAGTATTTTCGTAAATTTTAACCATTGGGAACCCCCAATTCTTCTTCGTATTGTTTTCGGAAACAATCACCGACCGGGAAGAAGTCCCAACACCTTTGCTGGTACATATTCCAGACGTACGTTTCTTGACCGGTATACTCCGTGTCCGGTTTATTGATCAAGTGCATGAGGAAGAACCTGCAGATTTCATAATGAACACAAAAAAGCGACTTTCAGCGAAAAATTCTTACATGTAATTGGCCAGATTATGCTCCTGTTGCACGTGAGTATCGAATCCGTGCGGCACCTTATCCAGATACGTCTTTTCTATACCGCAAATGAAGCAGTTCGACTCCATGTCTTCTTTGACGCTCTCGAGTTGATCACGAAGTTCACCGAACGCATCGATGATCAAACCTTGGATGATGGCCAACAAGATGACGATGACGAAGAAGAAGAAAGTGATGTCGAACATTATGCGGTAAACCTCGTAATCGTCACCGTCTGGAGGACCGATTTCGTCACCGATTCCACCGCCGGCTCTGACGCCTTTGTAAAGATGAAAGACGAAGCACTAAAAGTCAAAATTTGTATTAACTGATGTTTCAATCAGATCGGGAAAAGTACCGTTAACATGTCGTGACATTTTTTATCGACCGATTCGTCTTCTTCCTGCACGTAGAACTTCCTGAAGAAATTGAAGGCGATGACAGTGTAGATGTAGACAATGATTGTCAATAACATCACGGTCAAGACGAGTTGTTTGCCATTATGGGTTACAGACTGCAAGATGGTGCGTAAAGTCTTGAAACCGACAGCAACATCGAGAAGATGAGCAGCAAAAAAGAAGTTATTGAAGTTGCCCAAAATTGAGAAAGTGAAGTACCACAAGGAATACAAGAACGAATTATCAGTGATCGTCACTCCGGATTTCCATATTTGGTACCTCCAATCGATGTTCACAATGCTAAAAACATTCATTATGAATATCTTGTTATTTCCCCAATGCATGAAACTTACAAATAGATGAGACTTTTGGGTTCATCTGATTCCTGGTGTTGGAATGAGTTCTTTTCCATTCCCAGAAGGTTGCTGATGGAGTCGAAATCGTACGTTTCGCTGTACTTCTGCCGGACTTTTTTCTTAACGAATTTATCCCAGTAATTGACCGGGAACGACTTGGCCGAAATGACTAATTTGTCCCAATGCGACTTGAGATCGTCATCTTCCGGCTGTTCGGCAATATAAAGTCCTTCGAATTCCAATCGTCTGGCGATTTCCTTCTCCCGTTTGAAAATGGCAAGCGGTACTTTCAAATTGTAATACGCTATCAACATAGCCAACGAAACTATCGAGTGCAACAGTGCTGCCAATCTCATGACGTGAGCCATGTAATAGAAGTCTTCGTCGACGTGGACCATTTCTAGCGGATCTTCATCTTCGCCGGACTCGCCGGAGCCGCTGCCACTGCCGTCACCGGAACCGTCGATGATGTCCGGAATTCCTTTGGCACCGGAACCTTCGTCGTCACCGCCCAAAGTGGACACTTTGTAGAAGAGCAGCATGAAATTTATGCAGAAAGCTAAGACCAAAGCGACGTATTTTAGATTGTAGAAATTCCTGGCAAGGAAGGACACAGCGCGATGGCTGTAAGCTCCAAAATTGATTTGAGACACTGCTGATGGTTCTGTGATCGTCGCCGTTGCCTTAGTTTCGGATTCGATCGCTTGCATTACCGCCTGTTGGGCAGCTTGGGCTTCAATTTTCTCTTGGGCCGCTTTCTTGGCTTGCTCCCCACTAAAAAGACACAAGATAAGACTTCAATCACCTCATTTCGTTTTAAATTTAATATTTACCCTAGAAGATCGGATAAGGATAGAGGCACTTCCGGTTGTCCCGTTTCCGAATGTTCTGCTCCTTCCTCCGGTGTGCTTTCGCCTTCCCCAGAAGATGGTTGACTTCCTGTTGGAGATTCGTGCGCAGCCATTTTGTATTGCCCGTTATCCTCTTTGGAAATGTCCATTCCGAACGCCTGCATTTGTGTATTTTGCTCTTCGGTAGATGGTAACGCTGGTAACTGCCTCAATCCGACCTTTTCTTCGATTTTTACTTCAACCACCGGTTCTTCAATAGGTCCCCTCATCAACGACATCAAAATTCCAAAGATGTATCTCAAAACTACAGCAACTCCAAATCCAGAGTAATAGAAGGCGTATAAGATTGTCTTGAAGAAGCCGACGAAGAGTTCAGGGATTGTCATCTGTTGCATTTCGGCAATTTTATTTTTAATGTTCGACGGGCTCAAGGAGGATAAACCGTAAGAGATTCCGTCTTTCACACTCTGGTAAGCTCTTCTGATTGGGTCTTTGCCGCGTTCGTCGTCATCCACACCCATGTAACTGTAGCTGGCGGTCCTCGTAGGGCCGCCACCTCCTGAATCTTCTACGGCCATCAATCCGCTGGCATGTTGCATTTCAAAGATGGCGTCCTCGCAGAAATTGATGAAGGCTTCGAGTTTTTCTTTATCGCCGCCTTCAGTCACGATCGAATAGAAGAAGGCACGTTTCGATTCTTTAATCTGCGGCTTTTCCCATTGCTCAATGTTGGATTCTTTAATTTCGAAGTAAACACGTTCGATACGTTTACTGCCACCCATGATTTCGATGCGGCCTAGAAACGGTTCGAAATAGTTCAAAACTGAACCAGCAGTTTCCAAGAACCGTGCTAAACGTGGTTCAT
Source organism: Salpingus planirostris (assembly GCA_949788335.1). Taxonomy (NCBI): domain Eukaryota; kingdom Metazoa; phylum Arthropoda; class Insecta; order Coleoptera; family Salpingidae; genus Salpingus; species Salpingus planirostris. Next base: position 1,932,075 of record OX460918.1, on the reverse strand, counting down.
TTGGCATGTGCTCGGATAGATTGGTAAGGAGTACGGCCAAATTGAAGCCGATTTCTTTGGCTGGCTCATGGAACCGATCGATAAATCCGATGTAATCGATTTTGCCATCGTGATTGCTCTCGCAACAAGCCAAAAGGAACTCTATCTCTTCAGATGTGTAACTTTTCTGCTGTTCCATTTTTTCTTTGAAATCTTTGGGATAGACCCAACCGTCGTTATTGATGTCGATCTCCAAGAAACTGGATGAAGATGTTAAGTCTTTCAATTTCAAGAACATGTCGAAATATTTTAAGATCAGTTCTACGTTCGAAGCACTTTCTACTAACGTGTCGACCATCTGTTTACCGATCGTACCATTCACGACGTTACCTTCAAGCATTGATAACATCATAGTGATCATGTCTTTCTGCAAGTTCAAAAGTTCTTTCAAGAGGTCAACTTGACTCGAATGTTTGGATAATTTATCTTGCATGTGCGAGAACAAGAAGAGGAAACCACCAACGGCGTCCCACAATCTCGAATGAGCCAAAGCTTGTTGATTCAAAGTGCATGGACCTTGTATGACCTCAGTCAAGGTGTTGAAAACTTGACTTGCTACGCCGATAGCTTTGAAGAAATTCGATTTACCAGCTGGATCTATCAACTCTTTACTTGAATAGTGCCAGTAAAAGTCCATTATAGATTCTTGAAGACGCAGTAAGTAATCTACCGTACAGATGACCACATTTACGGTAGTAGTATTACCGGCTTGAGTTCTTAGGTAATTCTGCCATTCTAGATTGTGTCCTTCACAAGTGAGTTGGATGAATCTGAACAATGCACATGTAAATTCCGCGTCATGCATGTTTTTCTCACCGGCTGCACCCTCAGATCCCACACCTAAGCCTTCGGCTTTTGTGTTGCGTTCAAAGGCGTCCAAATCTAAAACGCTGCAACTGTTCATCAATCCTGCGATACTGGTGAAGAAACCGACGTCTTTTTTCTCTTTCAGATGGTTCAAGCTTCCCATTTGAATATCAAAGTTGCCTCCTCGTAAAATCGAAATTCCGAGTTCCAACGTTTTCATCACCATTTCTGAAGGTACTCCTTTACAAGCTGAAATGTGCAACAGTACCATTTCTGCTACGCCCCTATTGGCTAATCTCGCTTGGTTGAAGAGAAGCTTTTGCTTCTCCATTTCTTGCTCCTACAAAATTTGGAAACAACATTATCACTACCAAATGATGGAAAATGAAACTGATAATGGGTTATTATGATTAATGTTCTTACCATCAAATCGGTCATAGTCCTCTGTTAGCATGTTTTAGTGTCTTTTTGAATTTGTTTAAATGCACACATTGTCAAACTCACGTGAATAGAGGCGCCTCCTTCTTCGCCTTCTCCTCCACCTTCTTCCTCTTCGCCTTCCTCTTCTTCCTCACCACAAGATTTGGCGATAATTTCTGCGTACGACATATACAAGGGATCTTCTTGAAGTGCGCCTGATCTTTCGGTCATTGCTCCTCTACAGAAGGTTGTAATCAATTGAGTGAGAGGATCTGGTTTGCCTTCTTCTTCGACTTGATCTTTCTTTTTCAATTCAGAATCTTCAAAGCTCTGAGTCAAGTCCTCAATCATAACTTCTTGACCCAAATTCTCATCCTGAAGCCATAATTCGTGGTAGGTGTGGATGAAAATGTTGATGGCGCGATGTCTGTTACAAAAATAAATTACACTGATGATATTATCCGGTTTGATCGATATGTCCTAAAAAGGCGATTAGTATTTCAAGACACACCTTGTTAACTTGAATAAGGGTTTGCATCGGAGACAGGCAAGTGCCGCTCTTTTCCTGGCCGCGTTCAGTACTCTTCTCCACCCGCTTTTATTATGCCTTGGCTTACTCGCCTATTAGTGAACACAGAAACACAAACATGCATATGCACATTAGTACCAAACATTTTTCAAATCGTTACTTAGGTGTTAAGATGTTAGTGATTTCTTTTTATAAAATGCTTGATATGAACAAACCTTGGTAAACTGTGCAAAGAAGCTTGTCGGAAGCATGATAGTACCGCACGTTTCCTCTGCGTTGATACCACGCTATGATAAACACCTTTCTGCTGTTGTTGAGGGTGATCGATCTAGCTCGCAAATATAACGCAAAAAAAATAATTTAAAAATTGTACCCGCAACAAAAACAACAAAATTCAACATAGAAAAGATAACTAATATCAGAGAGAAGTGTGTGGAAGTGACATTCTACAAATACCTACTGCTTAATTAGATACTACCACAACAATATGCCATTTGTCTTTCACTCACCATGTGTAAACCGTACAAGACTTTACTCATAGCAACAATCCTATCGACAGTTTCCTCCAATAGATTTTTGCCATTACTATCAATCACACCAATAGCGGCGCTCTTTTTACTGCCCAATTGACTGTAGAGATAGTGCTGCCAGGACATTTCATCGGCTGGGTCGATTTTATCAGGGAGGGTTAGTTGAGTTTTGGCAAAATCAATAATATCGTATTCTTGCATTTTCTATAATACAAAATATCCATTTCAAATCATTATTATGTAAATTGGGAAGTTGTACCTTCAGGAAGCGATCTTTGCAATGTTGTACTAATTCTTGTTCTCTTCCCGCAAATAAATTGAGACCGACTGGAAGGAGTCGTTTCAAACAAGCAACCATCAGTGAAGCTTGGATTTCCTTATCCTTATCCCTCTTCTTATCACGATGCTTCTTCTTTTTCTAATGAAAGAAAAACGATGTCAAATTCATTCAATAACGTTTTATGTACTACCTTTCCGCCAGAAGGTTGAGATCCGTCCGGTACTACCGTCCTTCTGGTAGCAGTGGGCATGATGAGTACCATATTATCGATTTCATTAGCAGAAATAAAGTTCTGTTCTTCTCTCAAGAAATATTGAGATTGAGACCAAATATTGAAAATATCAGCCACATGATTATACAAATCTTCTGCTTCCGGAATATTATGTCTCAACCAATGATTTCTTTGTAAATCAACATATTTTATAAGCAACGGATAGAAGGCGTAAATATCCCTAACCAAGAGGTGCCAATCTTCCTGTATTTGGGTCTCAATTTGTGACGTATCATCGGAAGAACTTTTGATGAAACCTCGTAGACTTTCTTCCTTATGGAACATCGCTTCTGTGCGTTTCTTAACCCGTTCGGCCAATGGTAAAAACGGATCCTTCAAGAGTTCCTCACTGCTGTTGATAATTATCTGTTGTGTGTAAGCCGCAATTCTCGTCATCCACGGCGAATTCTCATTCCCGATATTCTTTTTGATCAATTTCAATACATTCTTCAATAGATGGTTCATATGTTCAGCGGTAACCATTGAAACGTGGGTACCACCGGTTGGACTGACGTTATCTGGTCCTTGGGACCACCAGAATGGTAAATAAGAACATAACATTGGCATAGTGACGTCGATTATATGAGGAGCATCCGAATAGTTTTTATCGCTGTCTACGAATTGATCGACTTCTGATAGAATCGTTTCCAAGGTCGGCATCGACGATTCCATTCTAGCCATGATATCTTGAGCTTCCAATGAATGATCTGCGATCCGATTTAGAAGTGAAAACTGATTATTTTTATTCAAGTGAGGTTCCAAAAAGGCGACCGGGAAAGTGGAACTGAACGCTCCTAAACATGAACCTAGAGGAGGCTTATACTTTTCGATTTCCGTCTTTAGATATTTTCTATCGTGGGTTAAGTTGGGATCGGTTCCCAAAGTGTACAAAGCTTGAAGGATCTTATAAGACGCAACTTGGATCTCATCCACTGTAAGAAATAATCGAAATTACAGGCACATTTTGTAGTAAACTTGGTACTTACGTAATAGGTCGCTTCCATATTCACAATTAGCCAGATGATCGAACATTGCAGTCAAAATTGGAATTAATACAGTATTTACATAGAACAACGAAGTAGAGGTCTTCAGATGAGTACCTCGAAGGTGACTGTATTTTCCCTAAACAAGGAAATTTTTGATTAAGTTGGTATCTTTGCAAATAGATACTACTCACTTCTTGCAAATTGATGATGGTGTGTCCTAAATCATCTGCAGTATTATTGAAGAAAGTCAACATGGAAGTTCTGATGAATTCTGGACAATTTTTAACCAGGGACTTGGCATCTATCGCTTTCACTAGTACCTGGAGGCAACGTACTGTAATCCTCACATCAGCTCCAAATGCTGTCAATCTGGAACGCAGTAAACTTGCAAGTTTGCAAAATAGAGCGGCGACCATTTCTTTTTCCTTGAGACTGGCTGCACCAACATTATTCGTTGCCGTAGCAATAGCGATGAAGTAATTTCTGTGCGTGCTGAAGTACTTCTCCATCAACGGGAGCACAACTTTTGAAAAGAATTTAATATCTCTAGAGGAAGTCCTATAAGATGAGCGTCTGCTGAACGTTTGAGATGGTTTCAGCATTTTCATGTTGATAGTGGCACGATCCAAATATTGAATCAATTTTTCCAAAAGACTGTAAGCGAATCTCAATTCGGCAGAGGGTCCTGCGGCGGATTGTTCCGTCTCAGCCGGTCCACCACGATTCGGTTTATGCAATTTGTATCCTTGATATTGGAGGTATTTCAAAAACTCTTGCGAACGTTCACGATCTTTACGTTTCTCTTTGTCTGTGAGTAAATCGTACGGAACCAATTGCGGGTGAATTCCACCACCGCAAGTGTTCAACTCTTCTCTCTTTTTCTTGGCCCAAATGTCGTGAGCGTTTTCGGCTAAACGTTCAGCCATGTTTTGCATTTCTCTGGATAACGTGAGATTCGTCATGTCTACTGGATGAGGATTGTAGTTGAACGGAGTGGTACCATCACCGCTTTGGCGTTGAACGGATGAATTCCTGTTGTTTGAAGGGTGGTCCACTTCGGAGTGTTCGACTGACCAACCAATCGCGAGAAGGGCTTTCAAAGATTCACGTACTGGTTCCTTGTAACGTTCTTTTTCCTAAAAAAAACATTGCTTATACAGACAAACTTTCTTAAAACAGACAAAATCTTACATAATCGTTCAACATGGCATACGGTTTCAATCTCGGGTGGTTTTTATTAGAATCTGACCAGTTTTCAGCGTATTGCCACCCATTTTCTAGTTTCCTCGAAGCCCAAGCATCATGGTAATGTTCCGAAAATTGTTGTACTATACTGTTAAGGTCGTTATTCAATTGAACGGACGAGGTATTGATAGGTTGTGGGTTATAAGGTCCATCCGGTCCGGTTTTGGCGCTTTTATTGGCATACCATTCGTCGTCGTAATTTTTGCTCAGCGAATAATCAGGAGGAAGTGCGCAACCGATCGCGCTCAAACACGGAAGAGCTTTCCCGAAAAGTTCCGGATCGTAATCCATCTTACTCAGAGAGTCGAAGATGTTCGAGAACAGCATCATGGTCAACCGTTTCTCTTCATCGCTCGATGCCCCGTATTGCCCTTGTCCGGTGTTTGAACCGTAATATTTCGCGCAACGTTCGTAATGTAACGTTAACAATCTGAGCGCTACTGTGGTGTATTCGGATAGGTTCGAAACGTCAACTGTTAGTTTTCTCAAAAGTTTTAGAAGCATCGACGGTTGAATTTGACTAGTTAAAGCTACCAAAAAATCGGAAACTGCTTCACGTTGGCCTTTCGTCAGCATTCTGTTTTTGGAGAGACGATAAACTGTATGCAATGTCGCATCGAGGAGTGAAGCGTAATTTTCGGCTTCGCTGTAAAATTTGCTATGTTGGATCAGCAGTGGCAAAATTGAGTTCCCGATGTAACGGTTCATACTCAAAGCCATATCCGACTCACTTCCATCATTCTACAAGTAAAAATAATTTGTTGAGGTCCGATGGGAACAATTGGAGATGTTTTGGACTTACCCTGTCTAACATTGTGGCGGATCTCAAATCTGGTAAGAAAGCTTCCTCCAAAAGCCTGTAGAACAGTTCTTGAGTTTCGATTCCGTAAACTCTTTCAAGAAACAAAACAACTGATTGCTTATGTCCTGGAATCAAACCTGATGGCATATCTGATTTTGGACGTTCTTCACCAGCCGCTGGATTTTGCAAAGTGAACCTCAAACTTAAAACGCCTTGCAGATCTTCTAACGGCACTAGGGATCTCAAAATGGCTCTAGCTCTCAAACTCTCATTTTTACCCTAAACACGATATTATACGTAGAAAATCAGAAAAGAATTAAACATTTTCGCAGACTTACTAATTCAATCACGTTGACGTCTGGAGCACATCTTCCCAAAAGATCTACCAGGGTACAGTAGAAATTGAGAATGGCCGCTCCAGTGTCAATATAATCTTCGTCTTCTTCACTTTCAGGTAGTGGGTGAGTAAATGGTTGTGAATCTACTGTCCCTTCGGCAGCTTCATCCATGAGCTTTCGTCTATCGGAAATTCGTTCAGACATTTTATTCGCGTCCACGATAGCGCGTAGTAATCCTTCGCCTTCACCTCTAAGTGCAGGCCCCAAACATTCCGGTCTTCTGATCAACAATCTTATGACCAAATTGGCGTTTTCTTCGACGCTTTCCCCATTGACCCAAACGCAGAACCTCAAAAAGTCCAAATAGCGTTCACCTTCCACAGGATCCCAACCCAAGTCGGGATAACCTTTTTCCACCAATTCCGAGTTTGACTGTAGTCCACATCTCGATAAATATACAGCAATTTTCTCCAAATAGTGTTCACGTAAAGCTAACGCCAATTCGGTGTTTTCCATCAATGAAGAGTAGGCGACATCTAGTGGAGTAGATCCACGTAAGCTCGGCCTAGATAACAAGATGTTGCTGTTGTCTAATAAAAAGTCGAAATGTTCGAACATGGCTTTTTGATTCTGGCGACCGGTTCGGCAGAAATAACACAAGAAACGACAACAGGCTACGACCATTTCGTGTGATGTGTCCTTTTCTTTAGTCACCACTTCACCTTCGACTGGTTGGGTCGGTTGAGTTGTTTGGGCATCGGATTGAGCTTGCGAGCGCCTTCCCAAAGTATTTATCATAACCGCCATTACATTTTCGTGAGTGCGTAAAACTCTTATCAAATCCGGATGTTGGAAAAAGGTGTGGTTGTTGACCAATTTCCATAAGCGTTCTCGCATCAACTCTTCCTCTTCCTGGGACATTTGTACAGGCAAAAGAGCGCGTATTTTGCTCAACCCTACCCACATTTCGGCCACATCGTTCTTGGTTTTGGCGTTGATGATGTACGTCTTTTGCAAAGCTCTTATGAGTTCGCCGACTGAATCGTACTGTCTGACTAACAAACTGAACATTTCTTGGACCAATTTCGGTGTTTCGATTTGGGACTCTTCGGCCCATTTCACGATCGTTGAAATCAGAACTTTTCTGAATATCTCTTCAGGTGTTTTCTTTTCCGGTTCAGGCTCTTCCTTGGGTTCTTCCTCTAATTCCTTCACTGCATTGATTAGGTTGTACAGTTTTTTGAAAGGCCCCGGTTTCTGCACGTCGAGGTTTCCGTCATCCGGTGGTGCTTGCAATGCTTGAAGTGATACATGTTGCATCAGCTTCAGATGGAAGTTGTGCATCCTCTCCGATAAATCATCTCCAAGAGGGCAATTCTCTTTATCTTCTTCTTCTAAATTTTTGAAAGACAAAATGGCGTTCATCTGCTCGCGTGGAGGACACCTGAATTCTCTCGTCTTTTTTGCTGCCAAAGCGGACGGTAAATCCGACTGTTTGATCTCAATGTAGCGCCTCAACTGATCAGTTTGTACTTCTCCGACGAAATCATGACTGAATGCTATGATGCATTCAACTCTGTGTCTTAGCTGAATATCGCATAAATGTTGGAGGAGGTAGCACATTTGTAGTTTGGCTCCTTCGGCCATTTTCATCGACATTAGACCTTTTCTGTGCTCGTCTTTTCCTTCGCGTTCGAAAGTTGGGTCCCAAGTTTCTGGACAAACCATGATTAACAGTTTTGCAACGTCTTCATCAGCTAACATCCCTACGAGCAAAAGTCGGTCAACCAATTTCAGCAATGGTCTGAAAAATCAAAATAATTACTAGCTGTTAACATATTTTTGGGGTAGTCTTACAGGAACAAATTTTCGTTAGAGCCTCCGATGGGATCGCGATTATGGACTTGATTCGTTTCTACAGCTTGGGATAAAGCGGTCATTACGTAATCTCTTACAACATCTAGGGGGAAAAAGGGAGAATATAAATCTTTGATGTTATCAATCACATCCCTGTAATAAAAAATATGAGATTAACAGGATTCCAGTCTGAAGAGAGTGAATAATTTACGTTATATCGCTCATCTTCATTTGAGGTTGAACGGATTCCATCTGCAAGAACCTCAAACTATGTCCCATGTCCGGATTCTCATACAATTCCTTAAGTTCAGGCCCCAATGGGATAACGTACTCATTTTTGCAAACTTCCCTATGAAATTAAATACCATGCTTACCGGTACTTCATTGATAATATCAAGACTTACATTGTGGTGGCTGCCGATTCCAAATGAACAGCAATCAGCAAATCGTAGAAACCTTGCCTAAGAGGCCCACTCATGTATTCGCTCTTTATAGCGTACAAAAGTTGTTTTTGATCGACATGTTTGCATAAAACATGAGCAGCTTTGTAATTGCTCTGGTAACACAAAGCCGCGTACAAAGTCAAAGTATGCGCATGGAAACTCAACAGTTTATCCATCTCGATCAACTCCAAAATATCGATACAGCGATCTTCTTCGGGAATATGCAAAGCCAACATCGAAATCGCGTCCTCGCATAACATTGACCAACCTCTGATATCGGACAACTTCAAAGCGTGAACTTGAAGGCTTTGATTCGGGACTCTAGCCCACTGGTGAGGTTTCAGACATTGGACTTTGAGCCTTGGTGGAAATTGGGGTATGACGTGTTTGGCACTGTTCTGCAAAATGGCCGCGGATAACGGTAGACTGGTGGGCGTCCTTCCTAGTTCTATTTGGAGGACTTCTTTACTGGTGGCCTCGACGAAAATGGCGGGGAACAGCTTGGATTCCGGTTCCATTTTGAAAGTGAACGACGTGGCTTTTCCTTCGCAAGTGAACGTGATGTAACCGGTAGCCGCGTCCAGGAAGCACCCGACGAACATCCCTTGAGAGGCCCCTTTACCGGAAGCGTCCTGGGTGACTTCGTTGTAAAGTTCATCGGCCCTAACCATGTAACAGGATTGACGATCGACCCTGTCTATGGGCCTTTCGTAATCGTCCACTATAACGATCGAGCTCTTCAGCACTTGACTTTGGTTGAAGTCCTTGCTGTGGAGGTGGTACTGGGTGGTCACCCAGCCGACGTAGACGTGTGTCGGATCTTGCCCCGGGAAGATCCGGATGCCGTAAAAGTACTCGTTCATCAGTTTCAGGCATTCGGCGTCGTAAATCTCGTCCCCAATTGCCTCGAATTCGGAGGTTTGCGGCACGGATAGCTGCTTCTGCTGGTTGCCTCCGCCCGTGATCTGCAGAAGATCCGACTGGGATTGCTTGATAGTGGGACTTCTCGTTAATTTAGACGATTGGTGTTGGTTGGTTTGTCTTGACGTTGGAGGGCGCAAACCGCCCAATCTTCCGCCTCGATCGGGTTCGGGCGTTTTCGACTTGTCGGCCTTTTGGCGGTCGGCGCTCGTCGCCTCGCCTTTCTTCCTCGAGAAGAATCTAAAACAAGAACATTGAAAACCTCAAATTTCCAGACGTTTTCCCTATAACTGGTGGTAACATCGATCGGGGTGATTAAGCGCCGTGCGATTTCTAAGGAAGGAGGAATTATTGGTGTGATTACCTGCGTACGGTTGCACTGCTCATAAAAATGCAAGAAAATTAATAACACAATTACCAAAAAAGTACGAAAATCTTAAATCTAATAATGGTTGTTATACCTGAATGGAGATCGTCCCCTTTTCTTCTTTTCCTCGACTTTATCTTGGTTTGTAGGAGCGATATCGTGATATCTGTTCAAATTTAATTCGCTGTTTGAACGGTTGGTGCCTCTCATTCCAGTCACCCGAAGATCTGAAAAATTACTGTCAGTAGATTTTTCGATAAATTATAGGCGACAAAATCGCACTATTGTCTTCGAATCCATTGACATTTCTAGTGAGGGAGCCTTTTCGGGGAGGTCTTGACGGCAACGCTAATTTATTTGATTTGGATTTGAAACCTTCGTCGGCTTCAACCGCGTCCTCATTGTAATTGCGATGAAGACCTTTAATGTCGCTCATCGAGAATCCGCTTTTCATTATTTGCTCAATGTGAGCCGGGTTCGTGATTTGCGATTCCGCTTCTGCTTTCAGCCGATGTTGTCGGATTTTTATTTCTTGCCACCGTCTCATTTTCTCATCTTCCCTGTAAATAATTTATTTATCATCGAACCCGTTTTTCTCCACTCACTGATGATTTACTTACGAAATGAAACTTGATTGGCAAATGACCGGTAAACTGAGCCTTAAAAATTCCCAGTTCGCTTTTTCCATAGTTTCGAAAGTGTTGTGGCTGATTTTCAAACAGGGTGGACTATCAGATCCCGCTAGGATTCTAGTGACGTCAATTTTCGTATCAGGCATATCGTCGGTGTTTTCGAAAATGGGTTGGTCTTGCGTATACCAATAAGTGACGGCTCTATTCATATTTCTGAAATTGTTTCACAGAATTTTAGTCAAAAACTACAAAAACCATAAGAAACGGGGCGCTTACACGCAGAAAGGTTCGTAACCTTCTTGCAGTCCACAAGTTGTGAAATACTTTAACAGAGTTACGTCTTGTCCGAAACAGAGTCGTGCTTTTTGGCCTACATTCAAAGTAAAAGCTGGGACGAAATTGTCTCCTTGGACGTCGGCAAAAGTCGTTTCTCCCCCAAGAGCATCCATCAACAATTCACCATTTAGGGAGAAACCTAAGGATTAATCTTAATTACTTAACCGATTTTTTTTAGATTTTAAACGATTTGAAAGATTTTTTTGTTGAAATAAAAAAAAATCTGTAGAAAACTTCAAATTCATCCTTCATGTCTCCCTGAGCTTCCAGACTTTCAAATCAGCATAAGAAATATTGCATTTTTTTCCCGAGTTTCAAACATCGTTTTCGCAAGAAACATAATCGAGTCTTTATACAATATTTTTAATGCGATTTTGGAATTCCGGAAAGAAAAGAGGCACCATGGTACAAACCGAATTCATCAAAAACTTATCTTCAAATTGAGTTTATTCCACTTTTCACAAAAAAAAAACTCAAATCTGAGATGTTCCTCTTGAAGAAAAATGCTTATAAAGCCGCATGCAATTTTTTATCAGTGCTAAATAATAGCTAAATGTTGTAGGTTGTTATATAAAAAGAAAAAAGCGTTAAACTCATAAGAATTTGAAGTCCTTACTGATGGTATGATCGATTAGATCAAGGAAAACTCCAACTACGTCTCCGACCTGCCACTGTTTGCCAAAGGACTCTGCGGAATTGCAGTAAACTTTTTCCTCCTAAAAAATCATATCAATCAATTTTAGACAAAATCCTCAAAAAATTCCGTGCAACATACATTGTAACCGTCAAACGCCCAAGTGTTTTCATCGGATCCCAGCATGCATCCAGGAGCGCAATCGGCTTTCGCCCACCCGACCCTCATAGGCCCGGCGGTGAGGATCTCGAATTCAAAGTACCACTTTCCGGAACTGACGGCGTAATTCTTCTCAGCCCGGTAAGTCCTGAAAGCGGAATGGCGCAACCGGCTAGCCTCGGCCAGGAGCGCCTCGTGCTGCTCCCCGGTCGGGGGGTCCAAATTGTACCCGTAAACCAAAAGGGTACGCACCGTTTCGGAAGCTGTGTCGCGATTGGCCTTTTTGATCATATCGTCCACCTTACTGTAGGGCACCAGATGCGGACTGCGGAACATGTCGGGGTCTTCGTTGAGCCCGTAAGTCCAACCCTGCTGGATGCGCTCTTTCGCCCATAAATTGTGAGTGTTTTCGGCCAACTGATCGACCAGTTCTTCCAGTTTCGGAGTCAAAGTGATCGCGCTCAAATCTAAGGGCGCGGGTTTGTAGCCGTTGGCTTGCATGAAGGGCTCGTTAGGGAGACGCACGGTTTTTATCCGCGATGGCGGCTTGTCCATGGTGATGTGGTACCCAAGAGCGATTACAGTTCTAAAAAGATCCGCGCATAAATCGTCCAGAATTGAGAGGAAGCGGGTGGTACACTTGGGCAGAAAAATAGGGACACTTCGATTAGCTGCGCCGGATTTAGGCAACCAAACATACTCAAATTTTAAGTGCTGCGTGAACGAGCTTTGTCACCGCTGACTGGAATGTTCTTACAACACCTTGTTACAACTCAAAAGTATGTCAAAACATCGACCTCTTCACTTGAGTTTTGTGGAAAAAATTGAAAAAATTTATTTATTTATTTGCATATAATTTATTGACAGTTTATCGATTTCAAACAAAAATCGCACGAATTTTTAGCGACATTTAAAAAAAATTAACCCTCCAAAATGGTAATTTAATTTTTGGTCAGATAATTTTTTCTTAGCAAAACCACAAAACATTCATAATATTAACTCTTTGCCGGGCTAACATGTTTCTCATGAAAAATTTAAATTAAAAGTATCAAACAGTCGATTGCATTTATTGGAACCTCGGAAATTTGAAGGGATGAGACAGTCAAGTGTCATTTCAAATTATTGTAACGTACGTGGCACCCCCTAGAAAACAGCAAATCTGAGTACGTACCAAATAACCCTCATGTGCCAATTTTTAAATTAATATTCCCAACACTTGACAAACTACTGAAAAAAATGATAAATAAACATTTTCATTTCAATACTCTGTAACTTTTGTATTATTTTATTATTAACTTTTGAATTGAGGTCAATTTGGTTGAATCGTTTTATTTTGACCTAAGGAGTATGCGGTAGTGCGTTGTATGTACTCGTATTTCAAAGACACCCTGTATTGCCGGAGCTGTTTTGGCTGCAGTTGCTAGTTGTTTTTGAATGACACAAAATCACCAACCAACATACAATATCAGTTGAAATACTCATAAACACAAATATTGCTAAACCAGTCTATTATTCATAAATTATTTTTAAATTGTTTTTTTACAAAATTCCTCGCAAAATTCGAATGAATAGTTTGACATTTTAACATATTTTTGAGTTGTCAGCCAAAGCCCGTTCACGAGGGTACTAGAATAAGACGTATGTTTGGTTGCCTACATCCGAGGTGTCCCTATTTTTCTGTCCAACAGTGTATACTCACTTGAGAGTTTGTACGGCCAATTGCGAGTCGTACTTCTTTTCAGCTGGTGGCAATTTATCGAACGGTACTAAACAGGGGTGGATGTGTCTCAAATCGTCGCGATATTCACCCCATTGCCACCCAGCTTCGATTTTGTTCATGGCCCACATTTCGTGGATATTTTCCGCCAATTTATCCCGGATCGATTCGACGTAACTCGCCAGGCTCACCATGGAAGTGTCGACAGGAGTGGGCACGAATGCCGTATCGTCCTCCACGACCAAAGCCCCTGCGATTACGTTCTTATTCATGTTGCCGAAATAGAAACAGGGTTCTAGATTCAAGACTTGTTGGGGTAAAAGGCTTTCAACTAGCGGCGAAAACTCTTCCGGGGAGAGGTACTTGAGGCGACCGTGATCGCCGCCCAAGAGGAACCGGCAACTCAATTTGGACGAGCAACTGATGACGGGGAAGAACATGCCGTCCAAATTGAAATTACGGAAACTTCCTTTGATTGGCACTCCGTTGAAAGTGAAGGTTATTATGGGTACGGTTAAATCCAAGGCACAGCCGACGACATCATCTAAAAACCGATTCAGAATCAATTTCAGTACTACTTTAGTTATTTCAAACGATTCCGAATACTTTTTCTGATGTACGGCGTGGAATAACTTTGGACTACTTGAGTGGATCTTCCGCCGGACCAAAGGTAAACGCCATCGAACCCGTAAGAGTAGAGATCATCCCCTACCCCATTTCCGCCCCATTTTTCGCCGCCTCCCGGATATGGGACGTACCCTTTGGAATTGGCCCAGCCGATGCGTAAATGAGGCATCATGTGCGTGGTCTGCTCCAAGTGGTCCACTGTCACTTCAAAGTACCATTTTTGATAGATGGCGCTGCCTTCCACTCGGCCAACGAATATATTCGGCCGAATACTACGAAATTATTATACAGGCTGATTCAAAAGTATAGCACTACCGCTTTAGGGATGCTTTCTTAGCACCAAATAAGGGAAAAACTTTCCTATAAAGGTAGAGTACACAAAAGCTTGATAGATACAGGTGCCACATTCAACATTTTCCTCTATATTTTTCGGAAAAAAATTGAGACAATAATAAAACAGCTCATCATATAGCTTCTAGAAAAGTTTTTGTTGATTCTTGTATCTTTATGAATTCCAGAGATATTGAGATTTTAATGAAGCTGGTTGGGGTAGAATAAGTTGAAATTTGAAGATTACGACAAAATACCCCTTACAAAAAAGATAGCTTAGATCAAGATAATTTTATTCTTCGTATACATTTTTACTCTTACTACTCCACTTTCGGACATTTTAGTTTAAGTTTAGTTTTAAGTCGTGATATTTCTGTTGGACTTAAAACGAATGAAATAATCAAATCCTCTTGATCTAATAAGCTATATTTTTTAGGTTGTAATCGTTGAATTTGAATTTTTGATCCCCCGACTAGGTGTACCTATTAAAACCACAATATCTTCGGGATTAACAGAGATACAAAAATCAACAAAAACTGCCTCGAAAGCCTATGAGATTGGCTTTCTATTTTATTAGAAACTTATTCCCTACTTTTGTTGACATGCCTCTGGAAAAATTTATTGGAAATGTTGAATGACACTTTGTATCTATTTGCCTTTTTCCTTATTTTGACCATCTATGTTTAGACCTAAAAAATCTACCCAGAAGCGGTAGTGCTATACTTTTCAATTAGACAATATACAGGGTGTCAAAAGATATAGTGAATTCCTCACGATATTCTAAGGCAAAATGTCAGTTAGAATTGACTGTTGATATCTTTACAAAATTTTGGTCTTAGAATGTCGTCAGGAATTCATTAATACCGGGACATCCGTTGATTTTGGGACACCCTGTATATTGGAAACCGAGAAGATTTTGGTTGGTGGTACTTACCTAGCTACGTGATCCACTAATTGAGTTTGTAGCAATAGATTTTTCCCGGGAAGGAGGTAATCACAGATATTATTTTGAGAACTGCGTACTGCCACCCCATTACCCACGCACAATGAGCACAAAACATCTAAAACTTTCGGATCTCTTCCGTGTTTTTCCAAAAGCGAAATTATGACTTTTATGTGTTCATCCTAGAATTGAGGAATGCTAAGTATGTACAGAACACAGACTTGAAAGTAAAAAATGAAAACATACTCTCATCATATTCAAAGCTTCAGGTGAATCAATAAGGACGCAATGCAGTACGTCCAACATTCCGGTACCTTCGCTGGAAGCTTGCGAGCCCAATCTCGAAAAAAGCCAATTTAATCTGTTGGAATTGGCGAACTGGGCGCAATTTGTGTGATTGCCTTTGATGATCGCGGCCAAAAGTTGATAGAGATAGCCGGAGATCATGTCCCAATTTTGATCTCCTGCCAATCCCGCTAAAAATCCTTGTGAAGTGATAACGTTGATTTTATCGATCGCTTCCAGGATCAAATTCAAAATGCCTTCTTCCTGGAACAGATCTTGGCGATTTCTCAAAGCCCTCAATCTATTTTGCTTTTCTTCGTGCTCTAGAAAAATCATATTATTACTGATCTAGGCCTATTGCTAGTTTATTATACTAACCCATGTCATCTTCAGGTTGGGCAAAATAATTGATAAGATCTTCAAGGCACATCACCATTTCGTTCAAGTTTACTGCTAGGAAAAAAACAGAGTGCCTCCGGTTCATCTGAAGGGTTTCTAGACCGCTGCAATTATTTTTTAGTTTCCTGCTCTTGTGGTGTTATAAGTGGCATAGGTACTCACTTGATAAATTGCGTGAATAGCGAACTGCATTTCCTGATCACCCTGGCAGTCCTGGATTCCTCTTCTTGACTTCTGCTAAAATCCAGACCGTCATCCATTTTACCTTCCTCGTGCAGTACCGCCTGCTTTTCCTCTACTTTTCCCACCCCTTTCTTTTTGGTTTCGTACGATTTGTACGAAAGCCACAATCCGCTCTCAGAATGTTGTACGATCACGGTGGAATCACCGTATTTTATGATGGGCGCCCCGATAACTTCCAAATCTTTGTCTTCCAGTACCACCTTTTGATCGTCTTTTTCTTGGCGCAAACAGAAAGCGGTGGTCGCGGTATTGGCCTCTTCCCTGCTCACCAAATACAGCTCGTTGTGTTCGTTGACCGCCAAATATCGCCCGGTGGTAATGTGTCTTATTCTCATAGGGTGGTACCAATTTATGAATCCGCCGGCCCATTTGGTCCTTGCCAGTTCCAAGCGCCATAACGAACGCGCTTGAGACATCACACTGCCACCCTCGTAGATTACAATACTGCAAAAGATTCCATTTGAAGCCGAATTGGATTTTGTACAGTATGGTACTTACTTAGTTTCGGTGTTCCATGTCGATGGTATGGTTAGACATTCGTCACCTCCGTGGAAGAATCGCAAAACGTCACCACCGAAAACGTACCCCACGTATTTCATACGGGAAGTACCTGTACCGTACGGTTGTACCGACCAGTGGGTGACGTGAAAGCTGGCATTCACGATGGAGATTTCGTTTTCTTTCGTCGTGTGCTGATTTAAAAAAGGGAAATTAGTCGAGGGGTAGTTTCGGGAAACGGGATTCGTACCAAATATCGCTCGGTCGCTACGGATACTAAAATTAGGTCATCCCCTACGCGGACTTTCTCACCCTCGGATCTGGAACATTTTTAGTTTAGTTTTTCTCCGTTTTTAGTGTTTTTAGGTACCTTTGTTTGCTTGCAGGGTGGACGGTCCACCAGCAGGCTTCCCCTTGGCTGTGCTCTTGTAGACCGACATCAAAAGCGAGTTTGTCGTTACTGGAACTTGTCGAAAGACAAGCCAGGTACTACAACATTTTACCAAAATTCATTTCGGGGGATAAATTTTTGAAAAGTGCCACTAACCATATCGCTATTTTGGTGCCGTAATAAGATTGCATTGCCGTAAAGTAATGTGCGATGTCCTGATCCGGTTCCTTTTCCCTATTAGACGTAAAATTCAATAAATTGTAATTTCTCCAAAAGTACCTATAGAATTGAGCACTAAGTACTCCAAATCTACTACACTCGTCATTTCTGTTACTCGTAAACAATTAAATAGGTGGGTATCGGATTACATTAGAGATCTACTTTAAGGTATACTGCGATTAAGTCGTTTTATGATTGTAATAAAAGGCCATAATACTCATGTTATATTTTTGGAGTAAAAGTATTGAGGTAACTAGTAATAATAAAGGAAATATAAGGAGAAACGGAAATAACATCGTAACTCGATCCACTACGAAATTAAAAAGTGATTAGTTCTCAATAGTTATAGCCATAAAGTTACCTACTATTTAGTGTTAGTTAGTCACTTTAAAATATAACAGAAACAAAATTTTGAAATATTTTAGTCATGTATTAATAAGTACACGGTATAAGAGTCGATGGAGTTAGTGGCCTAATATGCACTGTAACTAAACAAAAAGTGCCAAGTGGGTTAATAAAACTACATCAAGTACGACGTCGAATTATTTTGGTAAGTTCAATTTTACTTTATTAAATTCCTATCAAATGTTTTTGTTAGTGGCTTCTACTTTTCTCGAGACAATTTAAATTTTGGTAACAAATTTACTTACTAAATTTTCCTGGCCCTGAAAAGCAAAAACCAAGCAGGTGAAACATAAGGAAAAACAGAGGAAACAAACACAAAAAGGTTACAATGAAGTGATTTTCGTTTTTTTTTCATTCAAGTAAAGTTTTTCAAAAGAAAAGCACTCACTTACATAAGTGAAGTGTTTATAAAATCAAGACAAAAAGGCAAGTAACAAGGGAGAATAAAAAATGCGTCATTAAAAATTCTTCAGAATAAAAACTGAAAAATAATTATGACCTTTTATAAAAAGTATTAAATTTGATCAGATTATGATTTTCGACGTATTTATTTACATTTTTAATTCAATTCAATTTGACCTTTAAATTAATTTGTGTTCTGTAAAAATAAATAGGTCACTTACAGTTTCGTTGCCAGCCGCTGTTACCAATTCTTGTAGAGCACGTACGGATAGAGCCTGTTCTATAACGAACACACATTGCGACAAATCCGGGGGAATATTCTGAAAAAAAAGGGAAATTATTTTATTAGTAAAGTAGGAGACCTCATAATCGAGCGGCAAAGATTCGCCGCCACTGTCCTCGATCAATTTAATATCAACCCGGAAACAGGACGAATCCTGAATGTATCCTGTTATAACTTCGTACCTTATCTGCGATATTTTCCAGAAAACAGTGTCTGTTTCCGAATCCTTCGGCAGCTAAACAGACACGTTCTCCTGTCGCCGTGCAGGAGAGACAAACCATGTCTTCCTGAAACATTCAGAGAAACGAAATTAGCCCTTGCAGGATAACGCAGGATAACCTCAAAGGACATCAATAAACTCGCGATTCTTATTACCGTTCGTAGGAATGAAACATCATCCTGTTCGGATCCCCCTTCGGCCTCGGCCATTTCGGGGGCCTAATTTGACCTGAAATCATAAATTATTATTTGTTATTAAAAAACCACTGCAGGACAATTGAATTTCACGAAGGATAAATTTTGAAAGCGCTGAAATCCTGCAGCGAAAGAGTGCACCAACGTAACGAACAAAAATCTAGAGCGTGAAATCCCTAGGTTTACGGCGGTTTCACAAGGGCCGTATTGATTAAACATAATGAAAGTATTGTTTATTTACATGATGGCTATCTGAAAATTGCAGGATGCGGAAATCGCGCATAAACGCACGCACTTTTTACCTCTCGCTTTCTACCCACACTTCATACCGAATAGATTATTTGGTGATAAATGGGGTAGATGGTAATATGAGAGGGTAAATCATGAGTATAAATGCTTTTGGTATTTGAATTATCATTTGACCGGGAATATTTCACATACTTTCTAAAATTTATTATGACGCATACCTACATCCATTAGGTTATGGGTAAAGTACAGTGTTCATTATTTTAAGACACCTCTACATAACAACCATAATGTTGCGTTTTCTCACATATTACACATTATTCTGATTTATATTATTTGAAATTCGATACTTACCTATTTTAGATAAATTATAATTTGCATAAGTGCGAACCACACACAGCAGTAAAATTTCGTTAAGGAGCACTGAAGAAAATTTGCTATTTTTAACTTTTAGCTGTGTATTGAATATTTTTAGAAGACGAGCCGGAATAAAATTAGAAATTTTCGAACAGCATGCGGCTGATGTATAGGTCTTATTGCACTTTTCTTGGAAATTTCAACCGCTTTCACATTTCTTAATTCCAATAAGGGTCGCAAATGCATAGAAATAAAAGTCTCATTAGTCGGATGACTTAATAATAGCTTTTAAGAGAGATAATAATCTCTTTTATACCTTCCTTATTGTTCTCCGGTGCAGTGAACGTGAATGTTTATCTCTTGATAGAGTATTTCTCAAGAACACATTTTTGGAGAAAAATTGCTGGCTTTTGCCTTTTTAAAATTTAAAATGATGATCAATAATTATTGAAAGATTAGTTATCCTACCAAATAATTCTTAAACGTAATGGAAATGTTGGTGGGCAAAGGTCCAAAAGTATTTACTAAAAATATCAAACATTTTGGATATCGCGACTTTCAAGATTGGAATTAAGGCACCGACACCTACTACTACTGACAGAATTTTATCAGCGCACGGAAATCTCAAAATAAAGTAATGTTAATCTAATAAACGTAACAAAATTGTATTAATTATAATATAATAATTAGAAGTCGGATTCACTATACCAGGGTGTTCTAAAAATGAACGTCCCCGAGGTATTAGGGCTGATTGCTTCTTGGACTCCTCTCGTCAAATCATACAAAAAAAAGTCCATATAAGTAAATTCTATGATCCGGCCGTTTAATACAGAGTCGGCTTTACTAGTTTTGAGAGATCTCTATCGAAGAAATTACTAGAGAACTAGAGCCGAATAAATCTACGAATTCTCTATAACGTTTCTTTGTACCCCCATCCGTGGACATACTGTACATGCGTAGAGAGGAAAGTGAGACGAATTTTTTAATCTCTATTAGGAGGAAGTAAGTTCAAGTGGAACAAAAATAGATGGCATTGTCGGAATACGGTAATGTGAATATCGATAGCTCGATCAATATTTTCAAGCTAAGTAGTTATTATGATACCTAGGTAGTGAAATTAAAAATGTTAAAAAAATGTGATCGTTGAAAAGTAACCCCTGCACTTACATATAACTCCAATTTTCAACTTTTTGTGTATAGTTGTACATCTAGGTCTTTTCTTACATCTAATTAATCAGTCTGGAGAGGTTTGAAAATGGTTTAAAAAACAAATATGTTATTACTCCCCCAAACAAAATTCTAGGCAAAAACCGGTTAGAAATTTTTGAACACCATAATCCGACTTGATGGGGCTCTTTGTACTTTTCTCCGAAATTTTACCCGCACGGCGCTTTCACTTCTCTTCCAACAAAGGGTCTCAAATAATAATAAAAGTCCCATTAGCCAGATACCTAAACATGAAATTCGCCCATGTCTCAATAATTATTTTCATTTGTTCTCCAGTCTTCAGTGGTGAATGTTTACCTCTTGATCCCAGTACTTTTCGAGCAATCCCGGTGAAAAATAAAGTGAAAAAAATTGTTTGTTCTTGTTATTTTGTTATCTAAAATGATGAGTCGTAATACATATCGGAAGGTTAATTGCCCTTCCAAATCATTCTTGAAGGTATGGAAATGTTGTTGGGACAAAAGTCTAATATTATTCACTTACCTATACTTATACCTTATTGCCTTATAGTATCAAATATTTTGGATATCCTGAATTCCGAGATTAGGATATTTATTACGCTGCCATAATGAATATGATGATAAAAAGTATCATATGATAAAATGAATTATTTATTTACTTATTTAACTAACAATTTTCAATTACAATAAGTAATATTATAAGTATTCGAGTTATTTATTGTTTGGTGATGCATGATGATTATAGAAATAATCTAAGGAACACAAAAAATCACAAAACAGAACGCGGATTTTCGGAATTTAGGAATAAGTTCTTCATTTTCTATAATACTAATGGGCGATCCCGATAATAATAATTCAAGAAACGTCTCTTTATTCATTTGCGACACCGTGTATTTCAGCAAAAATAGAAGAAAATACTTTTGATATTATCTTCCTGCCTCTTTAGAGACCAATTTTTTGAAAATCTCAATATTTTCGCTGTAGTTCAATAAATTAGGTTCATTCAAATATAAATAGTTGTTACTATCAGAGCAGAATGTGGCAGAATCTTCCAAGTTCCAGAATTTGAGATTTGGTCAAAAATTTGGCGGTATTTTTCAAAGTTCTAGTAACTTTTACGTTCGAAGTTGGTATCTTTTTAAGTCGTTTGTTTGTTACTGCTGTCAGTCAAGTCATTTTGCGTGAATTTCGTGGTATGTCAGCGCGATAGTGTAGAACACGTTCTCGTTATTTATTTTAGAGATGTTTCTTTAACAAGTTTAAACCTAAAACCCCTTCATGTCCGATTAATTTAACAGTCTGTAACTTCCTATTTAATATTTAGTAAGTATCTCCGAGGCAACAACAGTCGATTAGCGCGTAATCTCGTTGTTTTCACCTTGCCTTGTAAAACCAGATCTGTTTTGATCCCGAATTTCCCACAAAGGCCAACCAATTTGTCGACCTTCCCATTTCCGACGTCTCTAAAGGGCCAATCGTCTGATTGCAGGGGCACAAAACGAGGATGTGGTCATCGCAACAAGTGAACAATGTCTCGGCACAAAACAACAAAGAGAACCAAACGCAGAGGAACGAAACGGCCGGGCCGACGTTGGGAATGACCTCGGCCATTTCCACGGCGACCCCCAAACCGGCGGACCTCCAGAAGACCACCGAACTCGAGGAAACTCTGAAGCCTTTCGACGTGTTCGAATCCGAGCACGAATTGAACCATCGCATGGTCATCCTCGGCAAACTCTACTCGTTGGTCAAACAGTGGATCAAGGACGTCTCCATATCCCGGAACATGCCCGAAAACGTCGCCGAGAACGTAGGGGGGAAAATCTACACATTCGGAAGTTACAGATTAGGCGTGAGTACTTGTAACGTCCGCTTTTATCTTATCATAATGACTTACGATTTCATTTTCTTAGGTGCACAATAAAGGGGCCGATATAGACGCTTTGTGTGTGGCTCCTCGTCATATTTATCGTAAGGACTTTTTCGGCTCGTTCTACGAGCTACTTAAGCAGCAACCGGAAGTCAGCGATCTGAGGGCGGTGGAGGAAGCTTTCGTGCCCGTGATCAAGATGAAGTTCGATACGATCGAAATCGACATGCTGTTCGCGAGGTTGCTGCTGAAGGAGATTCCGGACTCGATGGATTTGAAGGACGATGTGCTTTTGAAAAATTTAGACGAGAAGTGCGTTCGCAGTCTCAACGGGTGCAGGGTCACCGACGAAATCCTCCGGCTCGTTCCTAATATTGACAATTTTCGACTGGCGCTACGCGCAATCAAGCTTTGGGCTAAAAGTAATTTATTTTGTGTTTTCTCTGGTTTTAAATTTATTGATTTTTGTTTTGTTTTGTAGGGCATGGGATTTATAGCAACACTTTGGGGTATCTCGGAGGTGTTTCATGGGCGATGCTGATGGCCAGAACTTGCCAACTTTATCCGAACGCGGCGCCGGCAACTTTAGTCCATAAGTTTTTCTTGGTGTTTTCACAATGGAAGTGGCCTCAACCTGTTCTTCTAAAGCCGCCTTCGTATGTTAATCTTGGATTCACTGTATGGGACCCCAGGGTGAGTTTTCCATTATTATCCTTTTAAATAAAATATCAATTTTTGAAATAATTATGAATTGAAACTTTTATTATGGTGAAAATAAGCTATGAATATGCGCTAAGCTCAAAAAATTCTTATTGAAATACAAATTGGACAAGAGCATAGATGGACAAGAGCTACAAAAAACAAAGAATACAAAATTACAGAGTGACGCAATACACTGAACTACAGAAATGAAAAATGTGGAAGGTTTAATTGATAGAATACTTTGAATTTACACTCGAATTTACACCTTTATTTTTATATTCAAGTGAACATAATAAAATAATTAACCTCGTAATTAACGTTGATAGAATCAAGTTCCTATAAACTATGATCCGCAGACGTTTCCAGCGAGGTTTCCAGTACATTTTTTGAAGGCATAACCACATTCAAGAAGAAGTTTCAGATAAGAAAGGAAGACTATCTTACAACCTTTCAGAAAACAATTTGTTGATTCTTGTATCTTCATTCATTCCAATAATATTGGGATTTTAGTGCATTTAATTGAAAAACTCGGCTGAATACAGATTTTTTTTTTGAAAATTGCAACAAAATTTCGTAGACAAGAAGATAGCTTAGAACTGAATATTTCAATACATTTTTACTTTCACTACACTACTTTCAGAAATAAAAATATTGTCTCTTTTGTTTGGAAAACTGCTATTTCAAGCCGCGGTAGCAGTGATCGTTTAATTAGAAACGTATTAAAACAACTTAAAGCTCTCAATACGGTGTATCATTTTTATCCAGGGTATTTTGTTCTAACCTTTAAATTTTAATATTTTGTCCTTTAATTAGCTGCACTAAAATCAATATATCTCTGCAATTAATGAAGATACAAAAATCGTCAATAGGAGTTGTGAAAGTCCATAGGCAAGGTTTTCTTTTTCATTTGAAACATTTTTCCGTATGCGGTTGTCATGCTGCTAAAAATGTACTGAAAATTTTCTTTAAGAGTTTGCGTCCCATAGTTAGTTTTTTGCTTATTTTTATGAGAGGAACCGGCCGAACGAATTTTATAACGTTTAAAGGTTTGGAGTTGGTTTGGAGTGAAAATTGGTCTCCTGTTTCAGTTATACGTCCAAGACAGATACCACTTGATGCCGATCATAACCCCAGCCTACCCCCAGCAGAACTCGACATTCAACGTGTCCGCATCGACGCGGCAAATAATGATGGAGGAGTTCAAACAGGGGCTCCAACTGACTGACGAGATAATGCTGAACAAAATATCGTGGAACAAATTGTTCGAGCCGCCACCGTTCTTCATGAAATACAAACACTTTATCGTGTTACTGGTCAGTGCGGAGAACGGCGAAGAGCATCTGGAATGGAGCGGACTCGTGGCCAGCAAATTCCGTTTACTCATAGGTGAGATAGCAAGCTGAAACATTTCTGACATTTTTGCAGTATTTTATCGCACTCGCACGGATACAATAGGACTTTTCATATATCGAATTTTCGCGACAGAATTCATCTTCAGACCTTGTTGCCGTGTATTTTATCCACATCCTTCTGACGATCATTTTAATGAAAATTTAAATTTCCATTTGTGTCCCCTTGGTGCTATACCAAAGGATTTGCTAAAATACACTTCCGTCTGTTACATATTCTGTGAAAATGAACATTCCAGTGAAATTCGCTAATTTTAATGTGACGTAACATGTGGCAGATTTTTTCAACCAATCACATCAGATAACTGCGCTATCTAGTATTTTCTAACCAATGAAATCACTCAATTTGTCTACCTCTTGACCTCTTGACACCCGGCGCAAACTGATGTTTTTGGGATTACAAACTTTCTTGAGCAATTTGTCCTAAAGAAATTTCTACTTATTGGTTTTGAGTTTTCTCAAGATTTGCCGGAAAACTCCTCCTGTAGTGACAGTAATTTATTATTAAATTTTCTTCTATTTTGTTGTTGTTTTATGGTAGGTACTTCAAATTTGAAATTACGGGAAAAAAGTTAATTTTGGCAAACTGCTGTTACTGATATTTTTGACGTTTATGTAGGCCAAGAATTAACGCTCAATTGTCAAATGACCCAGTCTCTGACCCAGTGCAGGATCAACTAATTTGATTAATGAAATTAGGAGTGCTTACATTCCAAAATTGGTTCAAAACTTCTCTAAAACATTCTTTAGAACCTGAAAGTTCGTACATATGAAAAATGCGGGAAAACCACAGGAATCCAGGCTAAAAGCATTTGAAATTTATAGAAAGAAAGCCTGAAATGTGATTAAATTTGACGTTTAGGGTTGAGTTGGAGGGCTGAGAAAAAGGATATTCCGTATGGGCAAAGGCAAGTTTTTCACTCTGATTGATACAAATTTATTCAGGTTAGATACAGATCGGCCGTTAAAAAAAGAAGATATGACTTGGGGCGTTTTTTATAAGAGACATCGGCAATTCACTCAATTTCACTATTTCTAGCGTCGAACCTCAAACCTGTCTAAAATGGCCCAAAAGTACATAAAATAAAATATCGCGAGTGAATTTTTTATAGCCGCCGCCACTGGGCCATCTGACAGTTGACCGGAAATTGTCAAATATCGGTAACTGCAAGAACCCAATAAGATATGGAATGAAAATAACAAATAACATTACAGAGAAGTTGAAAATATTGCATTACTGCCACTGATCTCATTTTCAACAAAAAGTGTAGACATTGAGTTGATAAGTTGATTTAATTGAACAAAGATTGACTACTTCTGAATTAATCAGAGACATGTCAAACCGTCTGGAATAGGGAGCGTGCACGCATAACCTAAAAGTCTAAAACAATTGAAGTCTGGGGGTTAAACAAGCGTTTCCAAGATAGTTGCTATGTAATTGGCAACGCTGGATAGCTGTGTGGCATTTTTATTTGGCAGTTACTTAACCTCATTTTTGGTGGTTTTATACGGGAGATTTTTCTTTCCATTTTTTTAGCTTATTTCCTCTAAAAGCTATCCAAAAACAAGGCACTAGTCGGGCATTTTGAAGATAAACGCAGAAAACAAGCAAAAGGTGCAAAAATCGGGGATACAACTGAACTTCAGGAAATTTGTATAATGTGTGATATTATAACTGTTATTCTATATCGTTTTAGCAACAATTTTATACGCTTACCTTAAAAAATATATAAGAAAACGGAAAGCAGTTGAAACTTGTGTGTAATTCATAAAAATATCCGAAAAACTGTTGAACTTAAATTCCCGCTGAAAAACTGACAAATATTTTTGACTTTACAATGTTGCCGGTTTTAGTTAGCAACTGTTATTTAACCCCCAGACTTCAATTGTTTTAGGCTTTGAGGTTATGCGTGCACGCTCCCTATGAATACAAATTCAACATAATAAAATTTGAAAAGCCGTGTTTACACAATGCCAAAGTTCTCCTCAACTAAAAGGTGGTGTTACAAAGCAAAAATCCTCAAAACGTCAAAATCTGAACTACAAATTTGAAATAATAACCATAAGTATGTTAAAATGGATCCTATTTTCAGGTCACCTGGAACGGAACCAGTTCATAACGCTGGCCCACATCAACCCGGAGAGCTACTCGATGCCGGAGACGCAGCACGAGCCGCACAACAGCCACTGCTCGATGTGGTTCATCGGACTGGAGTTCGAGAAGACGGAGAACATCAACGTCAACCTGACGAACGACATCCTGCAGTTCACGACGACGGTCAACTCGCACGCGATGAACATCAACATGCTCAAGGACGGCATGAAGCTGGAGGCGCGGCACGTGCGCAGGAAGGAGCTGCACCAGTACCTCAGCCCGAGTCTGATCAAGCGCGAGCGCAAGACGAGCACCTCCAAGGGCGCCGAGAGCAGGAAGCGCTCGTCCACCGCCGCCGCCGCGACGACGACGACGCCGACGCAAGGGGACGCGGCCGAGAAGAGGGCGCGCCTGTCGCACGAGATGCACAATACTGTGAGACTTTTGTAGTGGTGTAGAAAAGCGGCTATTTATATTTTTCACGGGTTCATAGCGTGATGATATGCATAGTTCACGTCTTATTGGATGAAAATGGGATTTTGTTGAATATGGCATTGTTGTGTCGGGACATTTTTCTGAACTCATTCTGGAACATTGTACAGTATGTCCCCAGATTGTCTTACAAGTTTTCTTTTTTTAATTTCACCAAAAACCTTACTGAATGAAAACTTTAAACTCCTAGAACAGTTTTCGGTTCTGCTCTTGTTGTGACCGTTGAGTTTTTATTTAATTTTTGGCCCAAAATTTGAATTTGGTAAAAAGAACCAGAAAATAGTAAAATACTAATAGATTGAAGATTAGTAGGCAAATTTTTTGTTATGTATAAATGTCACTTCATGGGCCTGTGCGAATGATTCTATCTAGGAATTTTGACACATTTTCATATTTTTGTATTTTTAATTTTGTTTTAACTGTCACATCCTAACGCGCTTTTAGCTAAAGGCACCACTAAAATGGAGGTATGCATATGGGATATGGGCCATAATCTCCATTATACTGCCATTATTCATGAATGTCACATTTTGACGAAGTTTTACGTCTATGATTATTATAGGTTGACAAGTCTCTGAAATTACCACACGGTCCCTGCAGGTGTCTTCATTACCGGCAGCATTCGCGACTACTGTTTAGGGCTCTGTTTCTCAAAATAAAATGATAGATAACGACTTGAGTCATCTACATTTCTTGAATCAGTTCGTCAGAAAAGAATTAGCTCAGATAATAGTGACACTTGAAAAAAGTTTTGAAAATTATTTAGAAAATTTTCCTCGGGAGCACTAGAAAACTTTTAAAAAAATATAGGTTTTCTGATTTTTTAACGCTTTTTAAAATCTGTCAGTGCCTTTCCAATAAAATTCGCCTATTCCAATTATTTTATGACATTTTTCATGTCCAAATTTTACACTAAAAGTTTATTAGAAAGTTAAAGTTGCCATTTCGGATTGAGGTTTTTCATGAGAGTGTCAAGGAATAAATAAAATATTTTTCGACGCGATTTTGGTCAGTTTAAAGAGAATCCTCTTTTATTGGCTTTGGGCAAGTGAGTATAAATTCATAATAAAAAAATTTAAAACAAAAATCATTTTTTCAAACTTGAATTTATACTCCGAGCTTGCTCACAGCTAATAAAAGAGGATTCTCTTTCACGTTGAAAAGTGTTTTTGAGCGGGACTTGAAACATTGATCTATCTTATCTCCATCCTTGTAACTCTCATGTAAAACCTCGATTGACCGTTTCTGTCCGAAATGGCTATAATTGGCTTAGAGACTATGATCAGTGATTACAGTAAAAGCGCAAACTGAAATTTGAAAACAAGCAGAAATAATTTTTAGAAATCATAAACAAATTGAAAAAGACAACTTTTGTAAAGACGATCTGGAGAGGACACACTGTATAAGCAATAAAAACAATGTGATACAAAATCGATTTTTTGCAAAAACATGGCGATTGATCTCGAATTTGAACTGATCTAACCTCACATTTCAATGCTATTTGAAGCATGCATGACCAAAATGTTTTCTATAAGGTAGCCGCTTTTTATGCTATTCTGGATATGTATTTGTAGTTTTGGTTGATAACCGAACCCACATCACTGGACTCTGGTGATTCCTGCTATCGCGTATCGGCGAACCCATGTACGGGTTGACCTTCTTGTTGACGTTTGTTGCAGTTTGATGACAGTTCGAATAACTCGTTGGCGTCGAATTGCAACGACGACTCGAACAGCAACCTGAGCCTGGCGGAGGACGCGACGCCGGTGGCGCCCTCCCTGCCGACGGCCGCGCCGCCGCCGACCAATCAGGAGGCCGTCTGCACCTGATGAAGAGCCGGGACTGCGGTCCGCTCTCAGTGTAAATAGGAGGAATCGATATGCCGATCGCAACGTAGGATCGATCGTACGTTACACACCTTTGAGTATCTTAAGGTCACGTCGAGGAATATTACATTACTTTTAATTCGAGGAATCAATGAAGGAATAACGGGGACTGTCAGTTTTCATTTTTAGGTCGAGATTGGGCGACCTACTACTACGTAGACCGGTCGATCACGTACGTATTATTAAAATTTAGATTACGAACAAACAAAAAAAATCGATAATAAAAAAGTAAAGACAACACTGAAAAACATCCGGAGAATAGTGAAGTAAAATATTACTGCAAACGTGCAATGTACTTTTAGCTTTTCTTGTATGGTGTATATGTGGTTTTTTGCGTGAGTGTCTCTCGTGTTGTCCGCAATAAATGTCTGTAAATAAATTATTATTATTATGATTATTATATTACTTTTACGGTGATTTTCTATCCGGGAAATTTTCTTCTTTTTTATATATTTGCGGTAATATTTTACATGTAAGTTAAGTAAACTACTGGATACTACTAATATTATCATCACGAGTTTTTCCCTTTTTTTTAAATGATTTCTTTTCAAAATTCTGATGAAGGAATTTTAAGCAGTAATGAAAGGTGAGTTTTATTTTTTTAGTGTTTTTTCTTATTTTGTTTCGGGAAATCAACTACTTATAATAATTATTATATTTGCTCATTTTACGGGTTGATTTTCTAATTTCGTTCCATTTCCAAAAGTATTGATTTACTCACTGATTTTTATTTTGTTAATAATTATCATATTATGATTATCGATAAATTAGTCGGGGAAAATGATTTATTTGCAGCTATGTTTAAAGTTCTTTTAAACACATTTTTGCGCCAATTTTAGGTTAAGTTTATTATTATTATTGAAATCTAGATTGTACTGGCATGTACCCATAAACACTGAAAGAAATAAAGGATATTTTCCCCCCAAAACAATATTTTTTTAACCATTCATCATATCCTGACATTGTTCTTATAATCTTCTTGAAAGGAGAAATGGAAGATATTATACAGTGTGTCCCTGAACTGGCGCCACAGAGAAGATGAAAAGTTCCCATGAAGGTAGGTTTGCAAAGGCTTGAAATTACAGGGTGTCACATTTAACATTTTCATCGCTAATTTTTTGGAGACATTTAGAACCAAAATCGGGAAAAAATCAAATAATAAAATGTATCTCCTAGCATAGACAACTCCTAGGTGTATTGAGGTTTCAGAAAGGTTTTTGTCTATTTCTGTATCCAGACATTGCAATTTTAATATGTATACAGGCTGTTTGATAAAAACTCCAGAACGCCACAGTTTCTTTGGTTGCGATCGGATTTCAAAAACCCATTAACAAAAAATGATTTATTTTTCATGCACTACGAATAGGCCTTGTTGCCAAATTTTTTCCCTCAACTTCTTTTTTCAACATTGGTAAATTTAACTTTTTTAATGATAAAACGCGATTATTTCCAATTCAAAGTTGAAGTAGATATTTTTTTCTGTACCATGGGTCAATAAAAAAGTTGATTTTTGTTAATAATCATCAGAAAAACGCAAAAAATGAATCGCCAAATTTGGTCAGATTAAATAAAACCCGTCATTTTCACGTTTGCTTTGGAATCCAAAGCACTCCTGAAACTGACTTTTTTTAAATTAAATTCAAATTTGACGGATCTTTTATGCGTTTTTTCGGTTAAAAATTCAGAGAATGTCAGCTTTTTACACACCATATTGAAGAGAAAAATACGTACTTAAACTTTGAAATAAAAATAATCGTAATTTATGGTTAAAAAATTGAAATTTACCAATGTTGAAAAAAGAAGTTGAGGGAAAAAATTTGGCAACAATGCCTATTCGTAGTGCATGAAAAATAAATCATTTTTTGTTAATGGGTTTTTGAAATCGGATCACAACCAAAGAAACTGTGGCGTTCTGGAGTTTTTATCAAACAGCCTGTACATGCTGTCCCAAAATCGCCCGATGTCCGGGCAGTGGTAGCTTCCTTCTAGCTCATTTTGAGACGAAAACCTTGATACATTTTTGTCGAAGAGTCAAAAATTGGAAAAACAAATCAAATCTGAAAAATGGTTAGAAAAAACTGAAACATTGTATCAACTTTGTTTAGTTTATTTTGTTTCTACGACCCGAATTCTAATTTAGCAGGATAAAAACCTAGATTGAAGGAGATTTTTGCTAGCTTTCAATAGCGCCTCATTTGCTAACCATTAGTGCCTCGGCAAAATGTATTAATCTTTGGTATTAATAAGGTTTTCGTCTCCAAATGCGCTACGGAATCACCATTAACAGGACATCCGGTGATTCTGGGACACCCTGTAGACGAAGATGGTCGGGACAAAAAACTAAAATTGGAAGAATTCACAGCAAAATATCTATTTTGAGTTATCATCTTTACAGCGTTTACCACATTTTACTTCAATTTCAATATTTGTTTCTCATATTCTTTATTGTAAATATATTACAGAACAAAAAACGAAATAAGCAAGTTGCCGTTGAAATATGTTCTTAAAGATTTCATGATGAAACCTACACATTTTCCAAAACGATACGAAACATTTTCATTGGGAATTCTTGATCAAATCTGCACATCTTTCTCCAACCATTACAGCTGGAGCATTCGGGTGCCCTGCCAAAGTAAATGGGAACACACTTGCATCGCACACCCTCAAACTGGTAATCCCATGCACCCTGAGATGAGAATCCACAACGGCGCCTTTTTTTGGATCAGGTCCCATCGGACATGTGCTCACTGGATGGTACAGATTCATAGTCATCTGCCTGATAGCGCAGTACCAGTAATCCTTACTCTTGTACTGGTGATTCTCGCAAGCTCTCAAAGGTCCACCCTGAAGAGTCGTATTTAGGGCTTCAAAAGCACGAGTTTCGGTTATCTTTAAAGCCAATTGCACGCCTTCATAGATAGTATCTATGTCGTGATTTTTCGGATCGGATAAAAATCTCGTATCGATGATCGGATAATCGTAAGGATTATCGCTCTTCAATCGTACCGTTCCTTTCGATATCGCGTGCAGGGCGACAACGTAGAAAGTGAAGGAATTGGCCGGTTCACTGTGCCCCCAAACATCCTCGTACGTTTCATCCTTTAGACGAAATGCCGATTGCGATAAAGGCGCAGTGGAATTCGATGGTATGAACATTAATTCGATTTCTGGGGTAGATCGATTACTGGATTTGGATTTGAAAAACCCTACTCCTTGATTGTTGCCGGGAACTGCCAAAGGGCCGACCCCTTGAAGCCATTGCTCGATGTATTTTTGGGTGGGCAGAATAGGTTCCGTGTAGTTTGTGTGGAAATTCAATCCGTAAAAGCAAGGATGGTCTTTGAGGGCTGAACCGACTTCCAAATCAACCTCGACTTTGATATTCAAGCTTTTCAAATGCGCTTTAGGGCCGATTCCGGATAGCATCAAAATTTGTGGGGAGTTTATCGCGCCTGCTGATAGAATCACTTCTTTTTTTGCTTTAGCCAAGTATAGTCGATTATTTCGTGAAAAAATCACCCCAACGGCTTTTTCATTTTTTATCAATATTTTCACGACGTAACTTCTAGTCAGTACTCTCAAGTTCTTCCTGTTTAGAACCGGTTTTACGAACGCTTTACCGCCATCTTCTCTTCTACCGTTTATCATGTTGAGTTGCGAGGGTGAAACTCCTAAGCGATTAGCGTTATAATCGACTTCTTCATACCCCAATTCTTGGGCTCCATTCAAAAATGCATGCAATTGAGGACTGTTAGGTTTGTGATATTCCACGTGTAGGTATCCGCCTTGACCGTGATATTTCGGTTCATACGGAGCGTTTTTGTTGTTGTGCGTGAAATTTTCGGACTTTTTGAAAAACGGAAGGACTTCTTTGTAGGACCAGCCAGGGTTTCCCAGGGCTGCCCAATAATCGAAATCGCTAGAATGTCCTCTTGAATAAACTAGACCGTTTATGAGAGTGCTACCACCCACGCCTTTTCCTCTTGCTAGTGGACACTGCTCATCGACCATCCCTTGATTGATGAATAAGCAATAATGAATACTAAAAGCAGTAAAATGTCTCACAGTTACCTAAGCATGATGTAGTTTGTGAAGTTGTATTGAATCCCCAATTGTATTTCGTGCGTTCGATCGGAAAATACAAATTTGGAATGTCGGTTTGGTTATTTCCAAAATCGCCTGCCTCTAATGCCAATACGGTTTCCTCACCATCTTCGGATAAACGATTTGCCACGACGGTTCCTCCTGAACCCAAGCCGATTACGATATAAGAATAACAGCCAAATACTAAAAAAGAACAATATTTTTCTGGTTTGTTCCAAAAAGTTTTTCATTTACATACATGTTGGAGGTGATCTATTGCATTTTGGTTCATATTCTTTTGCATCTGTAGGCAAAATGAATTTCGGAGCCGATTCGTTAATATCGTCAATTAAATTTGTGTAATACTCAACCTCCTGTTTATTAATAGCGGAAATTAGTAACAAATCCGGTTGGATTGTAAACAATAATAAGAATGATATTATTTTAAACATTTCACAGGAAATCGTTCAAACTGTGAGGTATATGTACACTTGAGCAAGTGAATTGGTAACTTAATTTAAATGAATTATTCACAGGTTAAGTACCTTTTATACTTAATTATATATTCCGCAAAATTGTTAACAATGTGACGTTATCATATATTCCTGTGTAGTAATGTTTTAAAAATAATAAATAGATTGCTTCTTATCTAAATCATAAAAATTAAGTAAGTACCTGGAGTTCAGATGTGGAATGTATTGAAGTAGACTGAGGAAAGTCTGGTTTTGTTAAAAAAAATACCGAATTCCGACGTCAAATTTCTCTCAATTTTTGAACGCTTTGTATTTACTTACGTTTTGAATTATTAAATACTTACATATGGTATGAACAAATAATTATATTCGATTGCGTCAGAGTTGGAAAAGTACAAAATATTGTTTCAATATATGTACATAGACTTTTGAATAATTGGAAAAATGATAGGATTGAAACTGATAAAGCTTAGGAATTTTTTTCACAACCTTGCAAAAAGTATGTACTTTTTACACAGACTAGAGAGGACACCGCGCTGCCGCGCGTTGTCCGTAATTTCTTGGTTATTATACAAATCTATAACAAATGTAATTATTCTCAATTATATTTCACAATAGATCACGTTTAAAATGGATATTGTTACGTTCTCCAATTGAATCATAATAACATCAAAATAAATAGTCTCGGGCAAAGATTATCTCCCCAAGATGGGATACTTGGCCGAAAAATTAATCCCGATACCGAAGGCGGCAATAGTTCGTACAGTCGATTTTAGATAGAGTCACATTCGCCAAATTTCTTGCAGTTCTCTTTAATTCGTAACTTGTCAAAAAATCAATTAGATGGCGGTATTAAAAAACCAGGCGGAGGTGATCAAAAAAACAGGCGGCGGTGATCAAAATTGTCACTGTTGTTATGATGATGATTTATTTTGATTTATTTTGAATTTATTCCTGAATTATGAAAATTTGTGAAGTCAAAAAACGTTATTGTGATGCGTTCAAGTTGTATTATTCATGGAATCAGTTTCATCTTGATGCAGGATCGTCTTTGTTCACAGTGAGTGTGTGTTTAAAATAATTTGGAACCAGATTTTGGCAATTAATTCAAATTTTTCTGGTACGTGCATCCGATTTCCGAGGCCAAAATGAAGAGTACTGCGAATACTGCGATATTTTCTGCAAGCAATTTCCAAAATTTCAAACTGTTTGAATTACGGACACCGACACTGCAAAATTTTCATCAGTGCAAGAACGGTAAACTCGATTGCAAAGGATCTGAATTGGTTGAACAATTTATGGAACTGCTATATTGCGGCTAGTATTCCGGATACACATCATTTCTAGTTGAAAAATTATTAGTGACAAAAGTTTCAATATATTTTTTTGATTTCAACTTGATTTAACTCGTTTTTTCTAGAATAATTATTGCCAGTTTATGTTTAAAATATTTCAATTAACCTTGTAAATTCAATTATTTTCGATCATCACGAGAAAAATTGAATTTGAAGGTGGGCATAAACCGGTGTACCTGTGCGGTGCACTTATAAACTTATAAAAAAATCATAAATATTGAAATTTACAAAGAGGGCTATGCAAGAATACGTCGATTGTATCCTAGAAACGGATTTATAGTGGCGGCATCTACAGCCGCCAGGGGCGTCGGATATTTCCGGATGATCCTTCGTGCCGCAATTATCGGGATTAAAAAATCAAACGTGCTCTTGCCAATCTTGAGGGGTTTATCTATGGTCTCGGGTAATCGCTCCGTGGTGAGTGTGAGAAAGAAGAATCGGTAAGCTCAAATATGTGCGATAGAGATAACACTTCATCCAGGGCACAGACTTCCAGGCGACGCCCGGTATATTATTTTTATGAACACGCTCTCGTAAAGCGATCGGAACGGTATTTACGAACAAAGCGTTCATCTTCGGTCCGGTCCCCTGGTCCGCTCTGTTCACTTACTTTGGCGCACGCGGTGGCGACTTCCCCGAAAAATCAATCCGGACATAGTAGGCCGATGGCTATTAGTTCTGAGTTGGTGTCGCTAGATGGCATACACATAGACGGAAACGTTGCCAAGTAATTTAATTACGAATTTCAAATTTATGACAAGTTATACCATCAAGATACCGTATATTTTAGACGCGAAACGTCACTTAAAATTTTTTCTTCGTTATCATTGCTGTTATTCGACTTTTTCAAAGAATTTATATTGTGGTTTTGCCGTAAAATGCCTCAAAAAGTGTGCATCGTGTGCGGTTGACGCCCGGCTGATGGAATTCTGCATTATTTTCCTCAAAATTAGTCAAGGTAAGATAGTCATTGGACATCAATCTATATTTCGAGGATTTTATTTTAAATAAATTGGTATATCCTATCCTTTAATAAACTAAAACTATTGTTTTTTAGATGTAGACAGTGGCTGCATGCGATGAAGCACTTTGATATGGCTGGTTCTGCAACAGCTCGTATTTTTGTTATCACCATTTTGCCGAGAAGCTCTACGCTTTAGCCGAGTGATGTCCGAATAAATGGTACATAATACTCTCATGGTGGTGAAGGAATCTATTAATGAAAAACAATTATTCCATTTTCAGGAAAATTTACACGTTTTGAAAAAATGCGGTAGACAAATTGAAGGCACGCCAATCTCTTCATTTAGTCTGGGCAAGAATTTATGGATAATTAAAGTGCAGCACCACTACTTCAGGAATTAGAAAAAGTTTTCACCAGGTTTTCACTGAACATCAAAACAACACGAAGAAACGGCGGGGCGTTTGCAGTCTTGCACTAACCCAATCCAATAGCGAAATTAGAAAGATGTTCTATTGTCGCCTAAACTGCAACACCTTGTATCTGATTTTTCATATTAGTTGTTTTCCATTGGAGAGTAGCCCTAACTGATTTTTAAATGTCTCAATTGGTCATCAATGAGCTTTTATCGATTATCAACATTCAAAGTAATCTTATTTAGATGTTACTTTTCGTTTTGAAAGGACATCAATGTGCGAAATACAAAAAAATATGTGTATGAGGTTTAAATTAGCAGTTTGGGCGACGATATTATAATTATGATGTTATTATTATTATTATTTAATTTTATAAGTTGATATAAATATAGTAATATGACTTCAAAATAATTATTTTATAAATTTTTTAAATGAAATTATGCGAAAATGTTTCAGTGATAACATTTTTGTATTTTTTTCATTTACAAAATGTAGTGAGGAACGTGGAGAAAATAAAAAATCGAAGGTTGCGAAGGCTGCGAGCAGGTACGACGTTTCCGGTTCTTTAAACGATTGCTTAGCAACATTTCAGCATTTCCGGTTCCGAAATGCCATCTAGCGACACCAACTCGGAACTAAGCTTCCCCCACCACGGACAAAAATTCCCCTTTTCTTTCCCCTCCGGGTATACAAAAATCTGACCTACTCTGTGCTTTGGCGTTTTGATGGCGATTTCACGATTTACACCAATCAAAACGGCTCTTAGCATCTAACGCTCCAACTTCATTCGTAAGAGACGATGTTGAGATCATCAACTTTATTTATAAGGAAAAAGGTGTAGAAAGTACTATCGAGTGCAAAAGTTCTCCCCAACCTCTTGCTTTAGCACGCGGGCTCCCCCGTTATGCTAGAGCACTCGATAGTACATTTGACTAGGGTAATTTTAATATACTAGTCGTAACTTTGTAGTGAGTAACTAGGTTTTGAAGTTTTAGTAACTTTTGCTCTGTAACACTGACTTTTTACCCTGAAGTTTGCTGGGAGTTGGTGTAATCTAATTTTTTCATTATTTTCTACTTCCCTGTAATGCAGTTATGTGCCTTTTCTTTCGTTGTGTTGTTCCACCTTCCAACTAGGTATTCATTTTATTTAGATTTATTTAGTTACAAAACCATGACAAAACCTAACAACTCTAAATTCCGAGTTAGTTACTCATTACAAAGCTAATCTGCCTGTATAGTATCTTGCTTGTGTACCTAGATTCGGAAGCGAGACTTTGCCGCTCGCGCAAGACAGACAAAGACGCTTTCTAATCGAGGTGCACATGTTGAATCCTTTGGTGACCCATGAATACCGTGGTGAGTGAATAAACGAACCAAAAAAAAAGATCATCGGCAGATAAAAATCACGATTATTCTGTGGCGGAAAGTATTTTTCCGCATACTGAATGGAAATATGCAAATTGTTGGTGAGAAAATCGTTTAGAAATGGGGTCTATTACTGCATAGCAACTCATTTCTGTATGCTGCTTTTAGAATCTCTATCATCGAGATTTTTCGAGGGATTTTTACCAATTTCAACCATTTTTCCCACTCGCGCGAAATATTCCACTTTTCCGACACGTTCCGTAATGTACTATTTTCCGTTCTCGGCGACACATTTTAACTTGGCTGCGCCCCGTTTGAAAACGTGCGCCTTATTCCTTAACTTGTTGCACAAATAACTATTGACTAGTGATTTTTCAGCTTCAGTGTACTTTTTCAATTTTAAAAATGTAGGGGTAACTCAGTGCAAATCTTAGTAGTTTTCGAGATATTCGTTATTTTATAAAGTTCTGCATGATATGGGTGTCGGTAGCCGGCGTGGCCAACAAAAATGAGACCAACAATCATTTCTAAATAAACAAAATTATTTAAAAATTTTCACATTCATTGATAAAAGTTGAAAAAATGCCACAAAACCGAAAATTAAAAAAAATCGGAAATTTTGAAATTTCAGTTTTTTGTCCTCCGACCACCTGCAGCAAAATGGCAATATCATTAGAACCATCAAAGATATAAGAATCGACAATAGTTTTTCTGATGAAAGGCCGACATCATAGGCTCCTCTTCTTCGTTTGAAACCTTTTTGGTGATAAGCCCATATTTAGGGCAAGCTTGCTCTGCCCTAAACATGGGCTTATCGATAATCCACCTCATTATCTACTTGATACCTAAACTACTATTATTCTAGAGTTTTTTCATTTTAATTTTGATTTGTAAGGTATAATTGTTTTATAAGTGAACATTGATATGGGAAATAACGTTTATTGAGTTGGTACATGATGTAAAAGCTCCTAGATCACTTTAATCTCTTATATTTTCGAACACCTATACATTTATACATTTATAATTTTTGTAGGAAAATTGCCAGGTAAAACTATACATTACAGTCAAATGTGACTGGTCTTGTTCTCTATTTCAATTTCACAGGAGTGATGAGTTTCAAAAAAATTTTCACACGCCCGGAAACGCTATTAATGCCTATTATTCGTTCTGTAAAGAAGCTTTTTCCGAACTCAGTGCAAAATATACCATTACAGATGTGCAGTGTTATTCAAGTAGAAGTTTTTCACAAAATTCGCTAATCGGTCTCCAACCATCATGATCGGTAAACTGGGATGTCCTCCTATAGTCACAGGGATAACACTAGCATCTCCGATACGCAAACCTTTAATACCGTGAACTCTTAATTGGCTATCGACGACAGCCCCTCGATTGACGTCATTGCCCATTGGACACGTACCGGTATGGTGGAAGAAATGTTGCGTCAAGTATCTGATGGTGCATAACCAATGCTCCCTGTCCGAATGTTCGAATTCGCTGCAGTATCGAGGGAAAGTTCCGAAATATCTCGCACCGATTTTTCTAAAACTATCAGTATCCATCAAATCCATAACCAGTTGAACGCCCTCGTATAAAATTTCCGCATCTCTAACATCCGACAACATATTTAAATCGATCAGAGGATAATCGAAAGGATTGGAACTCCTGAGACGCACGCTACCGTTAGAACGAGGATGCAAACCGTGTACAGTAATGAGCATGGATTTTGCAGGATTCAAAACCCCCCAAATATCCTGAATCACCTCATCGGTGTAAGAATATTGCGATTGCGAAATTGCCGGATCGTCGTTTTCTAGCAACATCAGTTCAATGTCTGGCGAACCTCCCGGCGATGGAGTCGTTCTCGATTTGTAGTAGCCCAACGCCATTACGTTACCTGGTCTCGATAGCACCCCTTGGCCCTCCAAGTAATCCTCGACCCCTTTCCTGATCGAGGAAGTCGGCTCTGTATAATTGACAGACACGAAATGCATCCCCAAAAACATGGTGTGGTCTTTGAGAGTCGACCCGACTTCTAAATCACGAACCACCGGAATATTGAGTGATTCCAAATGTCGTCTTGGACCGATTCCGGATAACATCAGCAAATGTGGCGTCATAAAAACTCCGGCGGTCAAAATCACCTCTTTTCGTGCGTTCGCAAAATATTTCCGGTTATTCCGGTTGAATACAACTCCGGTTGATCTATTTGTTGGGCCGTCGATCATAATCGCGTGCACGTAACTACCATTGAGTACCGTCAAGTTGGGTCTTTCGTTCAAAATCGGTAAGATGAAAGCTCTGCCGTTGTCGTATCTGCGTCCGTTTTTCAACTGGACTTGCGGAATGGACGCCCCCAATTGGTTCGCGTTGTAATCCACGCTTTGGTATCCTCTTTCTATGTTGGCTTGAATGAACAGTTCGCTTTTGACGGTTCTGGGGTGGTGGTACTCGACGTGGAGGTCTCCGCCTGTTCCGTGGTACTCCCAATCGACTACGGCGTCTTTGTCGGTTTGATGGAAGTCTTCTAACCTGATAAAATGGGGAAGGACGTCTTCATAGGACCATCCAGGGTTTCCCATTGCTGCCCAAGCATCGTAATCGTCTCTGTGTCCTCTCGAATGAATCATGTAATTGATTAAAGTTGACCCTCCCACTCCTAAACCTCGACCGATATTGCATCTCTTATCCATCATACCTGATTGTAAAATAAATAAGTTGAATCTTTGATGTTAAACTAAGGGCTTTGAGACTATTCAATATTGAATTTAGCTACAATCAAATTTCAGTATTGAATAGTCTCGATGGTTTTTTCCAATATGAATTTTATGATGGTTCACCTTGGCAGCAAGTTGTTTGAGGTGTAGATATGAACCCCCAGTTATATTCGGATCGTTGCATAAAGGCACATAAATTGGGAACTTCTACACGATCATCACCGAATTGACCAGCTTCCAAGGCTAAGATTGTCCAGTTTGATACTTCGGATAAACGGTTCGCTATAACTGATCCGGCAGATCCCAGTCCAACAATTATAAAGTCGTAGTCTCCATATACTAAGCAAAATGAAAATTAAGTCATTTCACGAATTATTCGATTGATTTTGGACAATTACGCTCAGGAACGTCTCCAAAGTTGTATTCTCGAAACTCTTCGGCACTCGTAGGTAAGACATTGTGAAGGTTTTCTACACTTCTATCCACTAAATTTACATAATATTCTACCAAATTTTCATAAACACTTGTCGCTATAACAAGTACGAAAATTATTGGTAAAACTATTAAGCAAAGCTTAATCATGTTTTTTTTCTAATTTCTTAGGGTCAGGTATTCAGCAATTGAACTATAAATTCAATTTTACATAGTACTTACCTATTTATAAACTAGCGTATTCGGAAGATTATCTAATTTGAAAATGTTAATTGATAACCATACTTTAGTAGCATGTCATTAATTTAAACACGAATAGTTTCCAATTAAAGTGCTTGTGTTTCGTGTCTATTCATTCTACATGAGTCTAAATATGTTTAACGAGCCTTTTAAAAGGATGAGTACCTCGACGTAGAATAAACGTAAATCTCACCCTATAACAAGAATGGTATTTTGTATTTTCTAGGAACAAAATGTGGAACAGAACTGTGGCTTTCTGGAGAACTTTTCTCATTTATTAGAACACTCAAAACTGACCTACTCTGTGCTCAAAACACAAAAAACACAAAAAACACTCAAAACATTTTTAATACCTAGGTATAGTCTATTCAAGATAAATTGAACATCACGTGACCCCAAAGTACCTGACAAATACCTGTCATTAGTCAATGGTTATCAATGTTTATCATTTAAATTTTGCTACGCAACTTAGGTCACGTGATGTTCAGTTTATCCTGAATAGACTATATTCTATTTTCTAAAAGTTTAACCAGAAAGCATATAGGACCGCGATTATCATTAATTGGTCAATTTTCTGCCTTAAAATCAAGTTGATTGTAGATTGCATCATAAAATAAAAATTTGGGAATCTCTATTTGACCTGCTTTCAAATAGTATTTTAGGTATCAAGTAGAGATAATGAGGTGGTTTATCGATGAGCCCATGTGAATAGACTTAGATCCCACATTGACTATTATGAAATCGTAGTCTTCGTACCTAATTTTCTGGGGCCAACTATGAAATTTATAATAATTATCACTCACTAGTGGATAATATTAAAAATAATTATCATTATTTATTAATTATTTAGTATACAGGGTGTATACAAATTGGCGAATTCCCTGGACGATGTGCTGTTAGTTAGGTTGTAGAGGGAGTCCGCAAATGACTTTTAAAATTCTTGTGGACAAATTTTTCAACGCCGCTAATTTCTGTAATCACCAAGATTTCCAACTATAAAGCGTGACTCAATATTTGATCAAGATACTTAAGGGTGCATTTTGCACGGTAACGTATACTTTATAAAGGCCATCCAAGTTGTGTTTTTTTAATTCGGTTTTCAGCATTTTTTCAAATACAGTTATTGACGTGTTAAAGTGAAAAAATTCGATCGCTGCGATGACAAAACTGCAAAACTGGCAGGTGTGGCTGAGGATTTTTGATTCAGTATTAACTCACCTAGCTCCGAATTTCTCAAAGTCTTACATATCAAGGAAGAGAACCTCAACCTCACTGACTGCTAGGGGCAAAATCATTTTTCCCGAGCCATAGGCGACTGATTTATTATTGGTAATCATAATTTTTTATTTCATAGTCAATGCCCAAAAAAATGGACCCAGTGAACGCATGGTACATACATGATTTATTATTCATGTCTTGCTAGTTTTTATCTTTACAGCACTTTACATTACATTTTAGTTTTACTTAATTTAAGTAATCACACTATATGTATATTTATTTCCCATATGTTCTTCATTGTTAATACTTGAAAACAACCAAATACGCGTAAACATGTTGCTGTTTGAAGGCGCAAATATTTAGCACAGTTTGTCTTTAAACATTGCAAAATGAAAACATGTTAATGTTGTGGTATTTTAATAAAATCTGCACATTTTTCTTCAACCAAATTTCAGATGTTCCCCGAAGGTATAGTGAAACTCATAAGATATTTTCAAGTTTGGTTTTATATGTATGTATTGTACTACAATTTTGATACATAATTTCAATTTCAATTTCAAAATATTGCATTTTGGCAATACTTACGTTTTCCTGAGTACCTATCTCGATTCATAACATGATATGATGCATGACACGCTTAATAATTGTTTGTTTAGATCTATTTGGAGAATCTCACGCGAAAATTCGGGCCGTAGAAGCAGAAGAAACTTTTCTATAACTATCCGAAGTTTGGTACTTATCTGTGATACTTACATTGTGCCAGTTTTCATTCTTCCGAAAAGATGGCGTTTACTTTT
Organism: Salpingus planirostris; assembly: GCA_949788335.1. Classification (NCBI taxonomy): domain Eukaryota; kingdom Metazoa; phylum Arthropoda; class Insecta; order Coleoptera; family Salpingidae; genus Salpingus; species Salpingus planirostris. The sequence continues at coordinate 1,889,023 of OX460918.1, read as the reverse complement.
AGAAAATTTTAAACCGTGATTAATCTACAATATAGTCTCCAATTATGGGTGTTTGATAAACTTTATTGTGTGTACTGTACCACACTGCTACTCTTGAAAGCTCAATAAAATTTAACTCACAGATGTGTAAAAATTCAAACGAAATTCCGGTTTGTAAATAGGATGAAAATTTCGCCACTTTCTGATAATTATTATTATGTTATTATTTGGTACCTAAAACTACGGTGCGATCGAGAAAATTTCACATAAAGGATGAAGGTAGGCTATGACTATCATTCTGTCTCACCTGAAAACTAATAAAAGGATAGAGAGAGAATGATATAATCACAGCATCCCCTTATGTGAAATTTTCTCGATTGCTCTGTATTTAAGAAATTCTATATCCAATGAAATTGACTCTTGTGTTGTATTTTTATTAGTATTCTATTGGTTATTTTTGTTCTGAAAATTATGTCAGAGACATCATGCATACGAGATTCTCATAACCCACAAGAAATAAAACGTTCGGTTATAAATACTTTATTATAACACTTCTTCCGTTAATTCTAATATAATTATGCAATTAAATGGATACTTACCTGCATGCACATGAGTGATTTTACTCATCAGTCATTATACCCAATGGTATTACCCGCTGCAATGCGAAATGAATAACAACTTTTTTAAAGAAAATAATGAATTAATATTATGTTATAAACCGCAACCAAGGATAAACGAAATAGTGTGCACCGCATATGCAATTTGTAATACGCAGTGAATTTTTTCAATTTTTAATCTCATTTTTTTTGTAAAATTTTATGCCAGAATAATAAATTGGATATTTTTTTCTACTGTGTATTCTCTCAACCATACCTGAACCAAAAAAAGTCATCACATTGTCAACTCTCAAGAAAAAAATTGATACGAAGAGATCGAACCAATTCTTCATAAGGTTTTATTGACAAGCCGTTGTTTACGACAGAGGAAGCTTTGCAAGAAAGAGGGCCTTAATTGGGCCTCATAGGTCTTGAAATCAGAAAATAAAATAGCTAAATTTTCTAGTGCGTGTCGTGTAAAATGCGTTTGGAATATATTCATCCTCTCATAATCGGCCACCGACACAGTGTAACCATCCCGAAGGTATCCATTCTCAAGAGAAATTTCACTGTATATCTATAATGACTTGTAAAAAATTAAAATAATAAAAGTCTCGTCATAAAATTTCATATGTACAGTCTGGTTTATCGAGAGATACTGTTTCGATATTAGATTTTTATCGTATGTCTCGATGGCCTGAACCATCATCGAGTATTTTAGACTTTACCCGCTCCATCAACTATGTGAAAACCAGTGATGAGTGCAATCTAGCAGGTGAATACCAAATTACATCAATACTTGGTCATGAACCTTCCATAAATCTCGATAAGTTCCATAAGTTAATAATAATAGGTAGAAATGTAGGACTATCGATCTGGTTTTATCGCATTGATTCGAAAAAGTGTTATTGGTTGGTTTGATTTGAACAGGTGCAAAAACTAATTCAATCGATAAGTAGGTGATTCTTCCAAGTCTACTTTTTATCTAATTATTCACACACTATATTCACCGTATAAACGTATAACCGAATGACCGAAAAATTATTTCCTATCATTACTCCTCCTCTTGCATGTATTGTTTATATGTTTCGTGTTTTGTTTTAAAGGATTATAAGGCGTATAATGGAATTTTTAGTGTTACAGTAATTTCTAGTTCTTACTATTACGAAATTATCTCATTGTACGCCTCATCAATGTCCCAGAAAATTCGACCTTAAACTGTGTTAAATCTGTTTAACATATCCATCATTTATGTCGGTACGTTAAATACCTCTACTTGCATACCTACGACATAAGTACATAAATTGTAATAATAATATAATTCAAAGTCACAATGATTTTTATTATAATTGTGCGGTGATGTGATGTACGAGAGGCATCACAGCGGAACAATAACATACTTATATTCTTATTGTCATTATTATATCCTTAGCGCTTTTAGACCAAGGAAAAAATATATTTTGAATCGTCAAATTGTCCCAATTTATATCAAGTGATTGCCCCATTCTTCCGGCCTACAAACATCAGTGCGCTATCAATCAAGTAGTGTGCTCAAAATGACCTCGGATTTATCATTTTATTAAAAGGGCCAAAAAATGAAATCACGTTTAAAATTTTGATCGAATATAATGCCAGCATCACCCACTTTCCAAATAAATTTTGGATATTTTGAAGAGTCTTGAGATTATGATCAGAACCAGATGTATTAGTCGAAATACTTGAGTACTCGAGTACTCCGAAAGGTTATGACTTGTTTTTTTTTCTAAAAAACTTTTGTATTATGACAATTTTACATGATTAAAATGGTTGTAATTCATGTGAAAAATTGATCTATAGGCGAAAAATAAAAAAATTTCATTCAGTAAAATAATTCTTATACGTATACGAGAAATCCGATGATGGCAATTATCAATAGCACTACTATTTTCCTGTAAGAATGTTTATTCATTCATCCTAAAAAGTTTTGTCGTCCCGGCTACAACTTTTTATCAAATTGAAAATCGATGACAATTTTCTTTTCTTATTTGCGTGTCATAATAAGATACGCGTTTTTCGTATCAATATGAGACCGGTTGGAAATGATACCGTAAACACGTAATTTCTAAAACTAGACAGCAGATAAACACTGTAGATATACAAAACACGAACATTTTGGATTTGGTTTGGGCCATTCACATAAAAAATCTCTAAATCGAACAGAATGCTAAAAATTAATCAAAACTGCCAAATAAAAAAAGACTAGAATGAAACAGTCATGGCGGAAATCTCGTCAGTTACAAAACTCGGACGGGTGGAAGAAATCAGTCTTTTTACCATTCGGGCTCCAATATACTATTTCAGCACAATAATTTTGAAAAAAAATAAACGTTCCGGATTAACGGAACACCCTGCATAGTGGTCATTATTTTTTGGTGTGGGTTCATAGTAGGTATAGTGAAGGCAAAATCTTTTCATCTTTTTGATTTATCTGAAAGTCAAATTTGTTGATATCCACGTTGTTATAATCACAAGTGAGAGTGAAATTATTACTTCAAATGTCCTAGAAGGACCCTATACCCTACTCGTTTTACTCAAAAAATAAATCGCACTCAATGAAGAATTCAATCAAATACCTACCACACCAATAGATTGCGCTAACTTCAACAAGGAGGTAATGAGCAATTGGTTCCTTTATTGCTTGATAAAAGAACTTTGATTTTATATCTATTCAGAATTCTTGTCAATTGTACGGTTGTGACGTCAGACCAGACGTAAGTACACCTCCAATTTGGCTACTAGTAATGTTTATGAACACTTTCTGCTTCTACTAGGAATACAAATTAAAGGTGTGTGGGTTTTTAGTCAGGTACCAGTAGATGCCATCACTCTTACGGTGCGTATAATAACGTCGTACTTATGGGCTGATACGGGTAAATCCAAAACCGAGGATATTATTCAACTGGAATATCAATGGATTCACAAAAACTGTAGTAATAATAAAATCAAGGTTGATAATGGTCACGGCTTGTAATAACCCTACCTTCCTTAGGTACCTCATAAAAATTCAGCAATCTTTAAAAATTTTATTATAAAAGTATAAAAAATCATTTCCGGGATTTTATTGTATCTTACCAAAATACTCTTAAATATTAGGTATCAACTTTTCAACGAAATTGGACAAGCACAAGAATCAATAAAGCCATCGTCCATAAGGTTATTTTATTAGTGCGTGTACTTTTGCACGTTGTAAAAAATGATAACTTTAACTAATTAAAAAAAGTGCAAGAAATTTGCAATAAATAAAACACTTCACGTTGTTGTTACATCAACGATATGATGGGTATTGCAAGTAGGTACCTACACAAATAATCATCAATAAGCATGGCTTGTTAATGGCATGATTAACACAGAAATTAGCCGATTTATAAAATCAACATTTATGTAACTATTGATTGTACTCATGATCCTCACGCTTGATCTTGAAAACGGATCTTGTCAGAAAAAAAATCAACAAAACCAAAATCTGTGTGTTGATTACTAAAGCATACAAATGTCCGGTCAACAATTAACTGACGAAAATAAGTTTACTGAAACATTTTTCTCTGATTTTTTCCTGCTTTCGGTGCGCTAAACTGTTAAACAGAATCTAATTGAAGTGTTTGCGATTTATTTACGAATGAATGGTCACGCGCCAAGTCTAATCCGACTTCATCTAGTCATTATTTTACGAAAAGGAACATAAGCCGGTTATGAGTCGTTATAGGTACAAAAACTTTCCTAAACACTGTCCGAGTCGAATTTCTTCCGTTTTATTAAAATAGTCTTAATGTGCAATCTTACAACTAAACTTAGGAAAATTACCTACGGAATTTTGTGTCACAACAATAAATATATAGGTACCCTAATGTTATAAATTACAGAAAAACTCATTTTTTTTGTTTGTTTCGTGCGAATCTTTTTCTTGCGGAATATAAGACTTGTTTGATCGTGTGAATAATTCATGATTCAAGTGAAGACAAACATGATCCAATAAGGAATTAATTTCATGAGAAATTGGTAAATTTACGAATACCGAATGTTCAAGAAAAAGATAATCACAATATTATGCGCAGCCTATCTGGGATAAATTGAACGCATTTTGTGCGCAAGTGGTATGATACTCAAAAAATATTACACTACATAAAACAAAATTCAAAACTAGATCAATTTCGTTCGCTAAAAATTGAGCGTCGTAGTTTTTGACGAAAATCGAATAGGTACTGAAGTTTTTCACGTCTTCAAGTAATCTACAAAGTAAGTTTAGTATGTAGTGCACATCACGTGAAAAAGAGACCTACTTATGTAATTCAACTCACTACGGGCTACGGATTAATTAATTATTGAACACCGGATACCTAGGCTAGGTTTTCCACGAATAGTAAAGTAGGTTTATAAAGTTCAACTATTATGAATTTATAAATAAATCAGGCGTCCTAATAACAACAAATACGAAAATTAATAGGATCTGATCTTTGGTGTTTATTCGATTCGAATATACAAGGTGCGTTCAAGAGGAGTCGTAGTGGATTTGTAAATTTCCGGATAGAATCACGTGCGGCATTCGATGTCATTTCCTTGACGAGCCTTCCGTTTTTGAATCGCATTTCCTTATAAAATTCGCAAGTACTTCCATGAATGAACGAAGTATCGCGAAAGCCTTGAACTGTACCCAAAAAAATACAGAACACTCGAAAAACTAATGGGTTAATGGAGTATATCTATACTTTTAGTCACACAGGTATCTGTTTATCTGTAATAGATAGAAAATTTCATTTGGCTCGATGGAAACCTGGTGGTTTTCCTAACTCGATGGATATACTGTACGACACCTGAAATAATTATTGTAAAGTGCTCAAGTTGAGCAACTATATACGCATATCTCTACCATCGACACAATCAATGGGATCTTTATATAAAAGCGGGCGACCTAACTGACGAGATTTTTGTTTATTGTTGGCAGTCGGTGTGGAAAGAGCGAGTACAACCGAAACTGACTTGAAACAATAAATTATCATTAATTGTGCAAATAAGAAATAATAAGTTACGACATTTGTGCATTGTTTGTGTCTTAAGGTGCCAAAAAATATTTTCTGAAAATTAAAATAAAAATTTTTGGTAAGTCATAAGCGTTCTTATCTACATTTAGGTATTTTTGGAAAAAATAAGGGATCAATATTTACTTAGATAGTTTTGCAAACGAAATGAAATTAATTTACAATCATACTATAATTATGTCCCTATTCGGTCTTTTCAAATATGAATAGTGTCTCAGACTTACACGCTATTACTGGGATATTTTTAGATTTTAACACGTGAATTGAAATAATGCCAATTTCCATTCAATAATGATTGATCAAGCAAAGTGCGTGAATTAACTCTTTTATAAACTTGTATCAGATATTGTAATTTTTTGCAAATACCTAATCAAAGTTGTATTTGTGTCTCATTTTGATATTATTATTGCGTTTTTCAATAAATATTGTAGACAATTAAAGTTTATTGAATTGGAACACAATAGAAAAAATGCTTCGATTAATAAGATAATCGTCTTTTTCCTTCGGCCGTTTTCATTGGAGGATAATTTGCAACGAGGTCGAGAATACACTTAAACCCTTAAGAAGAATTGCATAAATATTATAATGAGAGGACGCAGGACAAGTCGAAGAGACAATTTAGCCTACACACGTGTATCTTATAAATTAATATATTCATGTTTAGGATAAAAATTTGCATTTCATTTGCTAATAACAGCCACCTATAAAGCTCTTGTACTGAATATAAATGAAAGAGAAATCAATTCATGGAATTTTTCTTAAAGATAAATGATAAATATCTGCCATTCAATTAGCTATTACTTACGACAATATGAACTTGAAATTTTAAACGTAGGTACCCAATAGTGAACTAGAGTATGTATGTAAAAACTGATAACTCACTTATAAGTAATGGAATTTTGGATGATAAATACATAGGTATATGATCTTATCAAATCTGGAATAATCTGAAAAAAAAATCAAGTGATATTATCTCTCAAAGGAATTTATTCTGATTAAAATATTCTTACCTGGCAGCTGGTATGAATAGCTAGAGGGTAAATTATTAAAATATCATTATCTCAGCTCGTGTACCTATTCAATGTGCGAAGGTGTTTACAATTTAAAAAGTTACCTAATAATTATAAAAACAAACATTATTCGTATTTACACACAAAACCTGTCTTTTTAGTCTGAAGATGTCAATTAAATACCGAGAACTAGCCACTATACCAACAGAGTAAATAAATAATCCCTTGTTCTTTCATGATTAGAATCTAAATACCTAGTCAAGATTTTTTAATAAAAACATATTATGATTTGATTGATCGAACTGATTATGTATACTTATCTGCCTACAACAAAGTGATTTTCTGATAATTCTTGAACTTCAAATTATCGAATCCGCTCTACGTGGTAAACAGCAGAAATTGTTCATTCTGAGAGAATTTGTTCTAAATCACTGAACATATTGAAAAACTTACTTTCTGATAAGAAGTTTCCTCACTTATTATTATTTGAGTGCAACAATCAGGCGTATTGACATTTTCTAGAGCAATAAATAAAATACGTCCAACCTGAAGATAAAATTCAGTGTGTGATTTTTGATAAATAAAGTTATTGGCTAGGTCAGTTTGATAGAACGAGGTCGATGTGCAATAATTACCTGAGTACCTTGACAGAGTGCATCTACATTATGTTGGTACTAAAATTGGCGAATGAGAATGGTAATCAAGGTGAAAGTGGAATAAATTCGCAATTTATAGGAATGTTAATTTGCAAATTTTCGAGGTAAATGGTAGGTAAATATCTATTTTCCCCGGGGAAGGAATGTAATAATTTTCGAAAATGAGCGCAATGATAAGAAATACACAAATACACCAATGCGTTAGTTACAATATCGTCAAAGTAATAAATACACACAAGTGACATTTCATTATATTACCTCAATGCCACATACCTGTGAATTTAAAATGGTTGTAGCACATTTCAAATTTACCCATTTTACTGGTGCGAGCAAAAATATGTTCCACTAGAACGAATCCAATCAATTTTATAAAAGAGTGAAAAACCATCGGTTGTTGATTTTTATTTATGTAAGTTGTGCCAGGGGCAGGATATATTATACATATAGGTATTATATTAGCCCTTCGCCCTCCATGATCAATTATTGTAGTATGCCCTTTCATGCTACTGGTACCACAAATTTTAAAACAGAAAGTAAATTCCCTAGTAGGCGCGCCTTGTGCGCGCGCAGCCGTCACTGTCATTGTCATTTTTTTGTGCAACTGGTACGCAACGCTCTGAAAATATCAGCCGAATTTAAGGAAAATTTAGTGAAATTCACGTAGATTTTCCCAACCGAACGAGGAAAATGAATCCTTCGGATCCAGAAGAAGTTGTAGGCCTTGCGTTATTAAGGAGAATTGAACGGTTGGAGAGGAAATCCAAGAAAAAGAGACGTCATCGTCGGCACAAAAGGCGCCATCGCTCCTCCACTTCTTCCAGTGATTCTTCTGGCGAAAGTAACCGGGAGAATCGACGGGACCGATCTAAATCCCCCATTGAAACCCCAGGAAGGGTTGCGGAACAGACAGGAGGTACTTTTCATCTCTACTTATTTTTAGGTTAATTTCGAGTTCACTCGTATTGAATGAACAAAAGGGGGGCTGGAGCCCCTTTACCTTCTATGTAAGGCTCGTGGCGCGGAACTATGTGTCCCCACAAAACAAGGCTCGTGGCGCGGAACTATGTGTCCCCACAAAACAAGGAAGCCAGAGAGGCCCCTTCCGAGGGGCGCCGTTTCGAGGGTAGTATCCTACCTCTCGCGCTATCCCCTGTATGCAGGGCAAGGCGATAATTTGTGTAACTCATGGCTCCCTCGTTCTACAGAGTTGGCTCTCCCAGAAGAACCGGAATTAAATCCAGAGTTGGCGTCACTTCTTGGACTCCCGAAGGCTTTCGGAGGCCATCATTTCGAGGGACGCTCGACTGTCTCAGAAGCAAACCCAATTAAGCGCCTGCCTCTCGGCCACGGGGAAGGCCCTATCTCTCGTCCTTCAGGACGCAGTAGATAAGAAGCAACTGACTGAACTTTTAAGTGACTCGGGGAGACTTATGGCCGACCTCTTGTATCAGGAGTCCTGCCTAAGGCGTAGCCTGATAAGTTCGTCTCTAAATGAGAAATTCAAGAAAACTCTTAGCGACGCCCCCATTGATGAGTGGTTGTTTGGTTCTGATTTACCCGATCGTCTGTCCTCGGCCAAGTCACTCGAAAAATCTTCTTCCGAGCTAAAACCGGCCAAGGTTGTTAGAAAACCACTGCAAGCGCCGAAGCAGCAGGGAAACTACAAGCGCCCGTTCGGATCGTCGATGACAGCGTCCCACCCGAACGGACGGCAGACTTCGACTTACAGGGACAATTCTCAGAAACGGTCGGCGAACAATGGGAACAGCCAGACACGCACCAGCAACTACAGGAGCCGGAAGACATCTCAGCAGCAGTCTTATCGGACTCGGCCGAGTCGTCGCTAGTCACCGATTCCCATGAGGGACGACTCGCGAGATTTGAGGAGGTATGGCGGGAAGTAACTTCCGACCCTATCATTTTATCTTACATAAAGGGTATGAAGATCCCCTTCGATCGAGTAGTGTATCAGCATACTCGTCCGACTGAAACTAAGTGGTCTCAAAAGGAAAAAATCGCGATTGAATCTGAAATAACTCATTTACTCCAGATCGGTGCAGTTGTTAAATGCGCGCCTTGCTCAGATCAATTCTTGTCACCCGTTTTTCTGACGCCCAAGAGTGACGGTTCCTTGAGGTTCATATTGAATTCAAAGTGCCTCAACGAGTTCATCGCAGTTCAGCATTTTAAATTGGAGGACCGGAAAACGGTTTTTGGTCTTTTAAGTAGGGATTGCTTCATGGCCACACTGGACCTGAAAGAAGCTTATCACTTAGTCCCTATTCGGGCCCAACATCGAAAATTTTTACGCTTTATTTTTAACGCTCAAATTTTTGAATTCACTTGCCTCCCGTTCGGTCTGAATGTGGCGCCATCGGTCTTCACAAAAATAATGAAGCCCGTGGTCTCGTATTTGAGATCTCGAGGTTTTTCTTCAGTGGTTTATCTGGACGATTTCTTACTGATTGGCGACTCTTATTCAAACTGCCAAGTCAACGTCTCAGAAACAATTTTTCTCTTGAAAAAACTGGGATTTGTGATCAACTACCAAAAGAGTAACTTGGTTCCAAGCCAAAGTTGCAAATATTTAGGCTTCTGTTACGATTCGAGGGCTATGACCTTGGAGTTACCTAAAGAAAAGCGTGGAAAAATTAAAAGACTGATAATTAAATTCAAATCCACGGTCTCTTGTAAAATTCGCGAATTCGCTCATTTTTTGGGGCTGTTGACATCTGCTTCTCCCGCCGTTGCCTATGGCTGGGTGTACACGAAAAGTCTGGAGAGGTTAAAGACTCAGTCTCTTTGTAAGCGCGATGGAGACTATGATCGGTACATGGGTCTTGATGGCTCAATCCAGGAAGATTTGTCTTGGTGGTACACCTATATTGCTGTAGCCAAAAACAAAATCCGGTCCAATTTCTTCGTAAGGGAAATTTTCACCGACGCTTCAAAAACTGGATGGGGGGCGGTGTGCGACGGCGATAGAGCTTTTGGGTTCTGGTCCGAGTTAGAAAAACAGCGCCATATCAATGAGTTGGAACTCCAAGCGACCTTTTTTGGGCTCAAATGCTTCGCGACTGACCTTTACGATTGCGAGATTCTCTTACGAGTGGACAATACGACGGCCATAGCCTTTTTTCTTCTCTATTAACAGAGGAGCCGATGTTTTTTGAACCATCTAAAGACCTACTATTTTCTTCTGACAGGTCGCACCACCCACTGTGGAGACAACTTACCCTGGTGGCGGGTCGATTATCCGGCGAGCCTTCAAGAAGAGGGGCCTACCTCCGGCCTCCATTGACATAATGACCTCCTCGATAGCACCAACTACTCTAAGACAGTATAGCTCATCTCTCAAGCGTTGGTGGGCTCATTGTTTAAAAAATAGGATAGATATGTTCGAACTTAACGTCCCAGCAATCTTAGAATTTTTGACGGACCTCTTCAACTCGGGGGCTGCCTTCGGTACTCTAAACAGCGCAAGGTCTGCTCTAGCCTTGATAATTTCGCCGGACGTAGGGTCGGACTTTAGGATTAAACGCTTTCTTAGGGGTGTGGATAGGTTGAAGCCTGGGAAACCCAAATACGACGTGACATGGGACCCACAGGTAGTGCTGAAGCACCTCTCTTCCCTGAAAAATCAGGACATCAACCTGGAGTTGTTATCCAGGAAACTGGCCATGCTGTTCGCCCTGGCGACGGGCCACCGGGTCCAGACCTTATCTCTGGTCGACATAACTAATTTGGAATTCGCCTCCGAATCGATAAAAATTAAAATTCCGGAGAGGATTAAGACTACTAGAAGGAACGCGCCGCAGCCTCTATTGATACTCCCGTATTTTAAGGAAAACCCAGAGAACTGCGTCGCGGCCGTTTTGAAGATTTATCTGGAAAAAACCAAGGACCTGCGAGGTTCCTGTAACAGGCTGTTTCTAACTCTTAAGAGACCTTTCCGCGCTGCCACCACCCAGACTTTGAGTCGCTGGATAAAGTGCGTATTAGGCGAGAGTGGCGTCGACACTTCTATTTTCACCGCTCATTCGACAAGACACGCCAGCACTTCGGCGGCTGAACGCAATGGAATAAGCCTCGACGTGATTCGCAAAACGGCCGGATGGTCGGAAAACTCCAAGACTTTCGCAATTTTCTATAAAAGGCCCCTACGGACCTCGGATTTGTTTGCAAAAGCGATAATAGATTGAAGGCTACTTGTTACCTATTGGTTACTGGACTACCAAAGTCCAGTCTTATTGGACTCGTTGAATAATAGTTACCTGTTACCTTTTAGTTATCGGACTACAAAAGTTCCGTCTTATTGGACTCATTGTTGAGTTATCTCATATTATCACCTTGTTGTATGGGGAGTGATCCCCACTTTTTGTATTCTTCAGTAAAAAAGTTTGTAACGATTTGTTGCAACAGCTTTAAACATCTACAATAATTGATCATGGAGGGCGAAGGGCTAATATAATCTAAAGATCAAACGAACTTACCTAAGTGAAGTTCGATCTTGATTATATGTAGCCCTTCGCCCGAGATGATCAAACCCATCCCGACCCCCGGTCCTTTTGGTCTCCGGGAATCCCCGATCATCTCGTGCAACAAATCGGCTTTAAAGTACAATGACAGTGACGGCTGCGCGCGCACAAGGCGCGCCTACTAGGGAATTTACTTTCTGTTTTAAAATTTGTGGTACCAGTAGCATGAAAGGGCATACTACAATAATTGATCATCTCGGGCGAAGGGCTACATATAATCAAGATCGAACTTCACTTAGGTAAGTTCGTTTGATCTTTAGATTATAAGTGATAGCTATTAATAATTTTTTGTGCTTCAATCAAAATCGCATTCAGAAGTTTTTTCAATACAAGCTCTAATGCTCCTGTCGGTTCAGTTTATTTCTGGTGCTTGTTTCGTTAAGGAGCGCCTCGTAGTGTAACACCTAACTTTATTTAAACTTACCAGTTTGAAAAAGAGTGCTTTCGTTTTTCCAGGATCGAATTCGATAAATGTGGATAAGATGAGCGGACAAATTGATAATCCAGCTTTCGTCAACGATGATGGAAAAAGCAACCGCAGGTAACAAGATAATCTTTTTTTTTATTCAATTATAACTTTATACAACTTTATATTCGTGTACCTAGTACACATTGAAAGCGGTAATGAACCTTATTTGCATACACTCGAGATCCTTGAATAAATAATTTTCTGTAAACGTTTCCGGATCTTCATCCGGATTTTTCATTCTTTTCATGACATCATAAATACCTAAATACCTAATTAGCATTGGAGCTAACAAGAGACAAAAAACTTTCCACTTGTAAATATACGTCATTTCAATTTTTACGTCTACTAATTTCGTCAAGTATAAAATCTCATTAGTGTTTGAGAAATGAAATAAGCAGTAAAAGTTTAATTTAATTCAGTTATAGGTAGCTGAAACTATGTCAATGTTGGAAAAAACTGACGCCAACTCAATTTCGGTACATTTTATTTTTAAATCCCGTGGGTTCTCACGACTTTTTTTTCGTAGGTACTTATAATAATACTACGGGTTTACCCAAATTCTAGTGCATTCCATTTGAGTTACCTGTAGAATAGTAGGTGGATACATTTGTAATAGTCTCGTGAAAATGTTAAAATTAAACACCTTCTGGCGTTTATGGGCATATTTGATAGAGGAAATAAACTAAAAATTCATTTGATGGATTTTTACAATCTCTATTTCAAATAAAATCTTAATAACCGGTATGTGCGATATTCGAATATTTATGCTGCTGCAGCTGTAAAACATGTAAAGTAGTCGGTACCAGATTTAAAGATAACACCGCTCCAAATATACAGGATGTTTCGAAATTATGTTTACAAAATTTTAGAGTTTTAAGATCTCAACATTTTTCGTCAGTCTCTTTTGGAATATTAATTTTTCTAGAAACCAAGCGGAAATTGGTAGAAATTTTCAAAAATCATCAAGATCTTAACAAAAATATTACTGTAAACATTGAGAAAATATTGAGACCACAAAAAGTTTCCGAAAAACGTAAACATTTATACAGAATATTACTGATTTTGTGGTAGCTTATTTCTCGATAACGTATGTATGTAAATACATACAACTATGTGCATATTAGAATAAATACAGAAATTGTACCTGCAATTATGATTATGCTGATAATGATTGCCGTTCGTATTTGCAAAAATTTCAATTATTCATGGGAGAGCTTTGTTCGCATACTGATAGCTTTTACAGTCAAGGGCATAAATTAAATATCATGTAATTCCCTGGAACACCTTCGCGAGTAAAAAAAATAAAACGAAAGGAAAATTATACAAAACCAAAACGTATTTCCCAACCTCAATACGTTCACACATATAATTAATAAATACTTACGTACATTATCTACATTTATAAATATTAAAACAATAATTCATTTATTGAAATTTCAGTTTTACGCCTGCCTTGAATTCCACAGAAGATTTGATACGAAATGATGGCAAAAGCTACATCGTGGAACTCAAAGACCTCAAAAAGGCCGATGAGGCTAATGCCTATTACGACCCTTTCCTTCACAGAGATGTGGAGCATCCAACCACGTAAGTTTTGGAAACATCAGTATTTTTATTGAGTGTTTATTAGAACCCACTTCCTATTGGACGTCTTTAAACTTTCTCATTTACAATTTGTTATTAGTTATTCACCTTCCATGTTTCAATGAATGGGACATCAATTAGTACAGTGACGTACACATATTTTGATTCTATTCTTAAATCACATTTCCTATTAAGAAGATACCAGGATATACTAGTGACGTGCTTTTAGTCTTAATTTGAAGTCATCAACGATTGTTTCGATCCATCGCGGTGATTTATTATTGCCTCGTCGCAATTTTTGATACGTAATTCGAGGTTTGACAATATCGGATGTTGTGTTGACGTGCACAGTTTAATTAAGCTGGTAAATAAAATTCGCACACGATATTTTTTACATAATTAAAAACGAAAATAAAAACCAGACGGGACTCGAGGACGATTTTGGCAGGTTCAAGATCAAACTTTATCGAGATCTTCAAATGGAAAGTTTATAGTGGATCATTTCTTTTTGGCTAATTACTCTCTAGTTGGCAGGCGACTTTATTACATCGTTAAATTACTAGCCGTACCTACACTTGCACAATTTTAGCACCTCGTAAAATTTTCCTAAAGGTTCACACTAAACATAGGACCGAATTTACAGTAGGTACCAGAAGTCGGCTTTAATGGAACATTACTCGTAAAATTTTCTGTGAGAAATTATTGATATGTGATCGAATAAAGTATTTGGCGCCTTCCCAGATAATTCACGAATGCCATCGCGATTTAGACGTCCGCTTGAAACCAGCTCGAGGAATCCGAAGGCTGACACACCTTTAATTGCCGAATTTAATCTCTTTCAGGAATTCGGAAACGCTCCTCCATCTCCTGAAAGGCAGCATGGGCACCGGAATCCTTTCCATGCCTCTCGCTTTCTACCATTCCGGCTACCTGGTGGGAATAATCTGCACGATTTTGATCGGCGGCATTTGCACCTACTGCATCCACTTGATAATCCAAGCCGAATACGAACTGTGCAAACGGCGGAAAATCCCGAGCATGGGCTACACGGGAACAGCCGAGGCCGCCCTGCAAGAAGGGCCTCCACTCTTCCAAAAATGCGCCCCCTATGCGGGACTAATAGTCAACATTTTCCTGCTGATTTACCAACTCGGCGCCTGTTGCGTCTACACGGTTTTCATCGCAGAAAACCTCAAACACGTCGCAGATGTTTACATGGACGAATTGGACATCAAAGTCTGGATGCTGATCATACTTTTGCCGTTGATTTTGATCAACTACATCAAGAACTTGAAGTTTCTGGCTCCTTTCTCCACCATCGCTAATGGGATCACAATCGCCAGTTTTGGCATAATCCTTTATTATCTCGTAAAGGCCGATATGAAATTCGAAGGCAGGGAAGCGTCCGCAAAATTAGCTGATTTTCCCCTATATTTCGGAACGGTACTATTCGCACTCGAGGCTATCGGGGTGATTATGCCTTTGGAAAACGAAATGAAAACGCCCAAATCTTTCGGTGGATTTATGGGAGTTTTGAATATCGGGATGGTCTCCATCGTGTTTCTCTACGTCGGTATGGGACTTTTGGGCTATTTGGCTTTCGGGGAACACGTCGCAGACACCATCACCTTGAATTTGGAACCAGGCGATGTGTAAGTCTGCCACTTTTACGAGCGAATTATTTTTAATCGGATATTTTTTAAATAGGTTGGCTCAAGTGGCGAAAATCATGTTGGCGATAGCCATCTTCATCACTCACCCTCTGCAGATGTACGTCGCGGTGGACATTATCTGGAGCAACTATTTGCTGGAGAAATTCGAGAAGAATCGGTACCAGACTTTCATCGAATACGTGGTGCGGACCGGACTTGTTCTCATCACTTGTAAGTTTTACGGTTTTTCGAAATTTGGGATGGTTCTTGATTTATTTTTTCTCTGCAGTTGCTTTGGCTGTGGCGATTCCAAAGTTGGACTTGTTCATCTCATTATTCGGAGCGTTTTGTTTATCGGCTCTGGGTTTGGCCTTTCCGGCGATTATCGAACTGAGCACGTTTTGGTACTCCCTACGGGGAACAAAGGGTACTTTTATAGTGGTAAAGAATATCGCGCTCATTATTTTCGGAGTTATCGGCCTAGTGGTCGGCACCTACACCAGTATGCTCAAGATTGTGGAGTATTTCAACGAATAAAAGTCTGTGATAAGGAGAGGACGCTTTTTTAGTGAGAAATTTTGTGATGAATAAACATACAAAGAAAATCATGCGAAACTACCTATTATTTATTGTATCTATTCTCATAAAGATTAAGTTTTTGCTAACAAAACTGTTATCTAATGTCTGGTGAGACATGAATGCTTGGTAATATTTTCATTATATTTTACACAGAGGACTTTATATTACCTACATTAATTTATAATCATGGAATATAAAGTCTTTTAGTGAGACATATATAGATATACCTGAAATCCTGAAAAATATAGTGATAAGTGATTACCTATAACCTGCCTTAGGTAGGTAATTATTTAGTTCTAAACTAAAATTGAAGTAGATTAATTATAAATATATCTTTGATTGATTATAGTTTTACCTCATTAAGAAGCACACACTCCATCCACTAAGTGCAGTGCATTAAATGTTATTTACAAAAAAGTATTTTTGTACCTCTATATCTAGTTTTATAATACCTATTTAGTTATTACAACTTGTACATATAATATATAATTATTAAAATTTCAGAGACAATAATAAAAATATAGTCTTATTTCGAAATTGACTGTTATTCAAATAAACCAAAAAAAAAATACTAAAAACCAAAGTCAAAAACGTGTATTTTTAAAAATGATTTTCTGAAATATTGTTGACATGTCTGGGACTTTCTTGGCATGTGTTACATAGCCTTAGATGCACTTTTTCGGGGAAGTACAATTTTCTAACTTAGTTTCTCTATGAAATGTATAGCTGGCGGCCTACCTAACACCCTACAGTTGAATCGCAACAGAAAAAGTTCAATCATATTTTGTCGTATTATGAGTGCATACCGAAGAATATTCTAATATTTATGTTTATATCATTAAGGTATCCACCCTGTGATTATGATTTTTATATTTATTTGGGGCACATACATACAAATAAGGATAATAAAAATTAAATAAGGATAATAATAATACACATTTTTTGGGGAGCGAAATAAATTTAAGATAAGATATCTTTCTTGAAGTTTTATAACGACTGAGAATAGTAGTTTATTATGTCAACAAATGTTGGCGATTTTCAAGAAAATGTAGTTTGAGATCACCATTTGGGTGAATATCGCCATACATATTATACCTATGTCGCTCAAAAATTTCATATTGACGATTAATTTGAATTAGGTATGTGTTGAACTTACAACAATTTTCTCTTTGATGTATTTATGTGAATTTTCACAAAAAAATATCGTTGTTATACATATAGTCGTGCGAGAAAATATCTAGTTCGCAGGAAATTTTTCTTTCGCAGCTCGTAGTTCAAGACACGCACGTGTATAATATGGTACTTTCCTGGCTAGTTTTGTAAGTTACTTATTAATTATATGGTTATCGTCATCTGATCCTTGTTTAGTAGGAAACTTTTGGGAACCACGCTGATGTCTGCGCATACACACGGGGTGGAAAAGAAAATAAGAATGGAAATGCGAAAAAACAGATATCGTATTTTTAAAAAGATTAAAATATGTAAATATAAAATTGTCTATGAAAATTGCTTACTATTAGAATGGAATGCTAAAATTCAATACAAGACAGCAAAAATCCGTACGTATTATGGCCACCCTTCTGCAAATTGGGCGCACATCCCCCGTAAGCGCAGGCGATCTTTCACGTTATAGATTTTGAAAATGGCGACGGCGCCCATACGGTTATTTCTGGAGGTGTGTCGTTTTGAAATAGACGCGCGCGTTATAACTAACGAGCGTGTTTCCTAATGGAACGATGCCTTCGGTGAGTATATTTGAATTAGGAAAATTTGAAGATTGTAGCAAAAAGCATAAGAAAAAACCTCCGCCGTGAAAAGATACGAAAAACGGTTATATGCATACTTTAAAAATGAAAATCCTTTTCGAAATCGAGGGAGGCATGCTTATAATAATGCTTCGAGTAAAACGCTGACTGCTGTTGCTTACGTAATTAATGGAGTTACTGTATTTCGGTGTATAGAGTAGAAATTGTTAACGCCATGTGATCTCAGCATGTATCCCTCCCGTGACGTAATGGATTTAGGTCGGCGACCGGAGAAAATCGATCGACCTTTAAAAATTTCACTTTATGGGGGGAGATTTTCAAAGCTCAGACCAGACAGAAGCCAGACGAAACGGTCGTCATTTCTCCCGAAATCCCAAAACAAGTAAACCAAAGCTAAAAGAATTATTTACATTTTCAGACCAAATCAATTGTTAGTGTGGTTGAATTTTCGATTAAGTAATTCATTATCGATTCATCACCATTTGTTTGTTGTTTGTTCCCGAAAGCTTAATTTGATTGGCTTCTTCTGTGACTTATTGAACCTTCGTAAATTCTTGCCACGAGGAGGAAAGTCGAAGCAAAATTACAAGGTTCTAAAAATAAAACTAAACGCCTCTATTCTTCCTGTTTCAGTTGATACAGATATTAGATTTAATGAAGATAAATCTCGCCTAATCTGAATTTATATATTGGGGCAAGGTTGAATTATTCGTTTCAACTATAATATATACGTATTATAATTATTAATTGTTGAAGAATTCAATTTCGATATTCCTCATGATGTACAATAATCATCAAGTGTTGAATGAGATTACGCAAAGCGTGTGCGTTATTTATATATGAACAACAAAAACAAATAAATCCGGGGCTATAATCACTTTTGAAATATTCGACGACTGATGGCCGAGTTTAAAGTCTAGACGACTAAAGTCGAAATCGTGATGGATTCGAAAATAGGTTGCGAAATGTCGACTTTTTTCTATTTCTCTTGGCATTTCGAACATTTTCCAATGAAGTTTCTCCAACAGGCGTTCGTTGAACAATTTCATTCCATTATACCCTGTTACGGTCCGGATCGATGCAAAATGTGTTAAAGTAGAATTTTCCTAATGGCTTCACTTCAAAAATAGCCAATTTGCAGGAGATCGCGAGAGAAAATTCCTCTGACCTTTTCCCCACACAACAGTCCAGTCAGATTTTTACGTCCGACACACAGTAAATATTTGTTCGAAATATTGTGATTAAGATTATCATTATACACCTCTGACCTACCATATGTAAAACACATTAGTTTTAAAATGTATGAATGGCTTAAGATGGTAGAGCGAGAAAATTAATCTGTAAATGGTCACTCAGCTCTCTTATTAAATAACGAGTGAGTTGTTTGAAATTTATCAACAATCAAAGTGCATTTATGATAATAACAATAATAAAAGCATTATTAAAACATAGAGCGGCGACTAAGCAAATCAGTTACGCAAAGTCGAACTCAAATGTAGCGTGTTAAAGAAAGACAGATTGTTGAACCTATTAATTAAGCCCATTTGGCTTGTCGTTCTCGGCGAGATCACATTATAGTCTGCTAACAAACCATCAGTCTATCAGAGGGCAGCCGACGTTTTAGATTGACATCCTCATACTCATCAATTACATAATTCAACAGTATAGTGCTTTCAAATTCAGTCGGTCCAATAATTGAATAATCACACAGGTAAATAATTAAAAACCTCTCTACAGTGAATTACCTATATTTTATTAAGTATTTTGAATTAGCCATATCACAGAGGCTAAATGTACTTGAGTACAATTCCACGCTTTTAATTTATCTACATGAGGCAGCGAAGGACTTTGTCAGTTCTAATTCAATATGATGTTACACATGTGCCGGTGCATACCATTAATCTTAATTGGTCGTATCCCTCATTGTTATTCCGATGATTTTCTGCAGCGACTTGGTCGAGTAAAGATGTGTTTGAGTGATCGGCCGAATTGGGAATTGTTAGAGGGTGTGCGCGTTTAAAATAGAGTTGAACTTTCAGATGCTGTAGAAATGCAGCTATTAGTCTGAGAGTTGGCACGCAACTTAGGTGATGCGTTTTTGCGGAGCGGAGGATCGGATTGACTGAAACAAAACCAAGAGGAAGAAGATGGCGAGCGAATCCATGAAGCTGAAGCCAGTTGGCTCCAATAAGTGAGTTATTCTTCCAACTTAATTACCAAAAACTGATGTGAAAATAGCTTTAATACAATTGGCAAGTGTATTAATGAATGCTTTTTTTTACATGAGGTACACGGATGATGGCGAAGGTGGAGGAAATGGAAACTCCCCGACTTCCAACGACGATTACGACCCTCACCTCCATCGCCAAGTGGAGAGTTCCACCACGTGAGTGTTTCGGTACTTTTCCTTTCGAAATGATCACTTCGATAAATTTGCGATTTCTTTCAGGAATGTGGAGACGTTGATCCACTTGCTCAAAGGATGTCTGGGTACTGGAATTTTGGCGATGCCCGAAGCTTTCAAGAATTCCGGATTGGCGAACGGGGTCATTTCGACTTTCTTAATAGGCGCTTTATGTACGTACTGTCTTCACGTGTTGGTCCAAGCTCAATACGTCCTTTGCAAAAGACTGAGGGTACCAATTCTCACTTATCCCGAATCAATGAAATTAGCTTTAGAGTCAGGACCTCAGTGCCTTAGACGATTTGCCAGTATGTCACCGTAAGACCAGTTATTCATAATATTATTAAAAAAAAATATTTAAAAAAACATTTTTCTAGGATTATTGTAGACATCTTCCTTATAAGCTACCAACTTGGGATTTGTTGTGTCTACATAGTCTTCGTCGGCGTGAACTTGAAAGCTGTGGTTGATAACTACATGGATGCAGATTCCAAAATAAGCTTATCGATGTATATTTTAATGACGTTTATACCATTCATCGCGATCAACTGTATAAGAAATCTTAAATTATTAGCTCCATTTTCCACACTGGCTAATATCATTACATTCGCTTCATTCGGAGTCGTTTGCTATTATGTATTCCAAAATCTACCTGATATTAGTAAAGTACCAAATGTTGGGACCCTTTACACGTATCCGCTTTTCTTCGGTACGACTCTGTTCGCATTGGAGGCTGTTGGTGTGGTCATAGCTTTGGAAAATAACATGAGGACGCCCAAAAGTTTCGGAGGATGGTGTGGAGTACTCAACATTGGAATGGTTGTGGTGGTTGTGCTCTATGTCGGAATGGGATTCATCGGCTACTGGAAATATGGAGATGACGTGAAAGCCAGCATAACTTTAAATTTCCCCGCAACGGAAATGTGAGTGAGAGATTTTTCCGCACTTTTGAATTCTAATTTCGAATTTCCAGATTGGCTCAATGCATTATGCTGTTGTATTCCTTGGCCATTTTCATTTCCTACGGTCTTCAGGGATACGTTCCAGTGTCCATCATCTGGACCACGTACGTTGTCAAACGACTGGAAGGAAGCGAACACAAATTGTTGTGGGAGTACGCCCTTCGTCTCGGCTGTGTTATTTTAACTTGTAAGTCATTTAGAACTTTTTGATTTTGATATACAATAATTTGTTTCCTTTTTAGTTGTTTTGGCTTTGACGATTCCGATGTTGGGTCTCTTCATTTCCCTGTTCGGCGCTTTCTGTCTGTCGGCTTTAGGTATCGCTTTCCCTGCCATCATGGAAATTTGCGTGAAATGGCCAAACGATTTAGGACGATTCCGCTGGATCTTGATCAAAGACATTCTGTTAATCATTTTTGGACTAATCGGTCTTAGTGCTGGTACTTTCAGTTGTGTATCTGAAATCGTTGCAGAATTCAGAAAGACTGCGAAGTAATCTATACTTGAGTTAAAAAAAAACGAATAAACTACTGAATTCATAATATGTATGAAAATGCACAAACGTGTTTGCCAATTAATTTTAAAAATTACCCAACTGTCTAATAATAGGTACCACCTAAGTTATTTTAATCTAATATAACTAATAGAGTTAGGTGAGTTATCCGTGGATAGGCGAGAACCAATCTCAGATTAATTTTATTTACTGATAAGAATTTGGGTGTTGTAACTTTATTCTACTTTTATTAGTGGTAGAATATTTTCCTGAAAATTCTATACGTATAGCCATACTCCGGAGTTTAAAAAAATCCGCCGGGAAATAACCAAAAATTAACTCAAGTTTTAAGTATCTTATAGTAAGAATGGGTTCCACATCCGCCCCACATATTATTTTCGCGGTATTGTTCGGAATTAATCCATGCGTAGAACGGCCATTACAGTCATAATATTAACAACTCATAATAATAAGTAACGATAATATAAGTAGAAATTCAAACTATTAAGTAGGAAAGTAGATATTGTGCGACATATCAATTTAAATTATTGTTTGATTTATTTTATTAGACAAGATGAGTACCTAATTGACAAATCATAGTGTTTTTGTGATATAATGATACATTTTTCGTAGATATTGACGCATTAGAGCTCAAAAATTGTTGTTGTGAACGCTAAAGCAGGCTTTAGTGTTAAAGTTCAAAGATAGGTGCCCTAAGTGTATATACTCTGCAGTTGTAATTTGTAATGAACATAACAATGATAATCGAAAGAAAGATTTATTTAGTTTATTCTTGCGCATATAGGTGGAACCTATAGTGCCTCGTTTATAACAACTTCATTGAAGTACCAACACCTACATACATATATCTAAACCACCTTATTATTAAGTACTTGTTATTACAGGTATTGTACTAATTAGGTATAAGAAAATGTTGATGATAATTATTGATAACCTCCTGAGAAGGGTTGATATATTTTGGGGCTTATTATGTACATACATTTTGTTATACATATGATAATAAAGAGAGCTTTGTTCAGTCGGGTTCCTCGTTTGCTCTTGCGTTGAAATATCCAATAGAAATTTCACACTTTCATCGCTCTTTTTATTTCGTCCTAAGTGGGGTAGTTTACCCTGAAAAAGGGCGGAATTCGGTCCTTGCCCGTCTGGGAATCCACAAGGTATTGGGTACAAAAGACGACTCACTCGATAGCCTTCAAGATGACGTAACGTGCCGCTTTCCCCACACGAAACGGACCGACCATGGTCTGTTCTCAAAGTTTAACGCCATCCTCGAGCCGAGTGACGGCGGAGACACGTCGTTTTATAATAAAGAGAGGTGTTCCCGTTTGCGTTTGTTGTGTGTTGTGCATGTACTTTTTTGGTCCTTTGCGATATTAAAAGCGAGAGTGGTTCCAGTCCAGTGTGTGGGTCTCGTCTGACTAAACAAAGTCAATAATGGATCCACGGGCGGCACCGAAATTTGGATTAAACTCACGATTTTAATGTCACCATTATAATTGTCTACGGTGAGTTTCATTATGCAGAATTTGACAGGTAGAGAACTCTACCTACTTATTTGTACTGATGAGAATACTTACCTCATTCCTATTTATGGTATTGTAATTTTAAAACGCAATAAATCGCTTTTTATCTACCTGTACTTGTGTATCGGTACAGGTAGATACATGGTCTCATTATGGCGATAATACTTGAAAAAAATGGCTTTGGGGAAAACAGCTTAAATTATTTTTTAATTATTTACCGTGATTCTAAGAACGGAAAAGGTACTACCAATAATATCGGTAATGGCATTGTGATGGACAAGTGTAAAATCCTGTTATTTTGGTAATGCGGTAAATGCCGATTTTCGCACTTGTCAATTGTAGCCGCATATCCGTAGAAAGTCATAACTTTTTCTGAAAATTTCACTTAATACGGTCTGAGAACTAATTGCAATTAAATAGAGGCAAGTGACGATTATAATTTTAATTCACCCATAAATTAAAATCTAACTCGGAGTCTAGTGAAAGTGCTCACGGTATTTAGCAAGAATTTTTCTCACCACCTACAAGCGCATTGGAACCGTTGGTGGTAGGTACTTTTTACTATTTGCAATGCTTTCGACAGACTCTGATAATTAGATAATTCCTTCGGTACCCACTATCATTGATAAGTTGGTAAGTACGCACCTGAGTGAACCATCTGTTCATGACACTTAAGACCTTCATAAATAATTTAATAAATTCACTTCAATGAAACGAGTGTATCCATACCTACTGTATGTAATCTAAATGATGTTAGGTGGGTGTTGTAAACCACGGATTTTGTTCTAAAGTCTTTGTTTATCTCATTCCTCTAGATTCTCGATCAATTGATAATTGAATAGACAAATTATCGAAATCATGGCTAAACGAGTGACGAAAAACCATTACATTGCCTCGCCCAGGCGGAGTATTTCACCAACACCTGTCCACGTATCGAGAAGTTTAGCGTATTCAGATGGGGAAGAAAGCCAAAGAGCACCATCGGAAAGGACTCTCTCCGAATACACTTCAGTGGTGAGTAATTATTGCTATAATTCTAAATTTATTACTTGGATAGATGCGAATTGAATTTCATATACCACAGTATCGTTATTCTATCAATCAAAATCTTACACACATTCCATTTATGGATGCACTATAAATCATACCATTGTTATGCCTTTATACAATTATTCTACCTATAATACATTATGCTATGCATAACACAGGATTGTTGATCGAGGCAGTATGAAAGTACTATCTACCGTTTGAATTTCAAATTGCCCCAATTATTACGAGTTTATCTTGATAACGACTCGGTCATTCCGCTCATAGTTACAATACAATAAAAATTGTGGTAAGTGTCTTTGACGGCTATTTTGGCCTAATTCTATTATGGCCACTGATTTCTATTAATTTTTCCAAAGAGACATTCTCATCTTGATATTTGATGTAGGTATAGATAAGTGATAATTTGTGTTAGCCTTCGGTTTAAATTATATTCCCGTTTGATTACAAGTCAAGATTTCCTGTTTGTTAACAGCCTTGATAGTTAACTGTACTTTTCCGAAATCCACAGCCATATACCATAGTAAACGAAAGAAACGGTAGAAGGTATCACCAAAACGGTACCAGAGGCAATCCACCGAGAGCATCTTCGGTTTTGAGCAGAGGAAGCGGATATGACGACAATGGCTCGGATATTTACGTTACCAGTGGAGCGTACAAGGCCCCATCGGAAATTAGGTATGAAAAACTCGAGGGTAACTATAAATAGGAAATAATTACCTTTTCGTAAAAAAGACTTGTAATTTACTCGTAATCAAAATGCAAGATGAAATACTGTATTAAGAGGGAGAAATGCATGTAATGAAGGGCAAGAGGGGCATTGCCCGAGATGGCTAATATACAATTTTTTTCATTACTTACGGAAAGTAGAAACATATCGCCAAATTTAAACATTTTAACAAAATAGAAGACAAAAAGTTGACGAAATGAAGAATTTTACTAGTATTTGAAATCCAAACAATGCAAATAACTTATTCCATTGTTGAAAATTCGCACATTAATTTCAAGGGGTAAACCGCAGCTGAAATGTTTATAAAATTAACTTCCTGTATAAAGAGATTTTCCCTGACTTCCTCTTGCGACTACCCTGCCGATTTCCTCTAACCAGTTTTTACTTTCTCTTTCGATAATCGGTGATATTTTCTCAATTTCCTCTAGACTGTATATCTACATGAAACTTCCCGTAATTACTTCACCGGATTTTCCTAGCAGTTTACTTCTCGTTTGGAGATAAAATGACGTACTTCCTCTTAAATTTTAACTCACCAGAAAAAAAGGAGGAAAATCGAGAAAAAAATCAGTTCCAGTTCACATGACCAGCTAGGAATTTCGTAACCATTACTCACCTCAGCACATACATAATAGTTGCATTATTATTATTTGTTTATAGTGTATTGTCATTAATTCAACGATTTGGAAAGTTTTTCCTACGGTGTTCCATGTTCCATTTTTCTCACCAAAACTTTTACTTTCAAACAAATACTATACACATCATTCATTCGGTAGCGGATTATTACCGCACAATAATCACGAATTCTTATGCCACAAGATAATTTTAATTTAATCACGTGAGAAACGACAGATGGTCTTGATGGTTCGTTGGTGTAGGTCAGCGCCTCTATCATCGGACCGATTATCCTGTGAGAAAACCATTAACTCGCCATTAAATTGCGTTTAGCGTTCATCATTTTCCGGCATTGGCGGCGGACGTTTTTCGTCTCGGAAATGATTGATATTTTTTGCCGGCAGTCGCAGCTCGAGGGCGAGGGCTCCCAGCCACTATTCGTACAGGAGCGGGGTGGCCCCGTCGGTGGCCAGCACCGTCAAGACCCGGACCTCTCGGAAGGGCGGCGTCACCGTGGAGACGATGGCCGCCCCCAACCCTTTCTGCCCCAACATCAAGGGGATGTGTTGTTTGATGCTCTTGCTGAACCTGGGGATCATTCTGGTGACTTTGGGATTCGTAATTGTGATTCAATTTGTCGAACCTGTCTATGTTTGGTGAGTAAATAAAGTTATATATACTTCTTCTACATAAGTAGAAGATGCTCCGTAGATTTTTTGTGTGGGGAAAAAACGCCAAAAGGGCTAAATGTTCTGATTAAAAGAAAACCGGAATGTTATAACATTCGGGCGTTATGGTATAGCGAAACAAGTCGAATTGGGACTTATGACTTATGCCCCTTCCTGTACAATTAATTCTATAGAAATTGTTCCAATAACATCCCTTGATGCTTTGCCTTGATGTTTAAACCACGAATAGCGTACAGAGCGATCGAGAAAATTTCACATAAGAGAAGACTGGTGACTATCATTAATTTTCTCTCTACCCTTTTAGTAGTTTCCAGATGAGACAGAATGATATTCATAGTCTCCCTTTATGTGAAATTTTCTCGATCGCACCGTATATTTTACCTTTGATTGTAATGATTTTTAATTACTTGCGGAAACATGTGCAGGCAGGGCCGGTCTTTTCACCTCTTAAGGGCCAACTGCATCGCTTCCACTTAAAAGTTAAGCGGAGCTTAAGCCTTGACTACGATTGTTGACAACAATCGTTTCTAAGGTTCAAGTTCCACTTAAATTTTAAGTGAGAGCGGTTTTTTTGGCCCTCACGCACCTTTATTTAGCGATTAAATACATTCAGTTACAATTGCTACATCAGATGAAAATCTACAAATTTAACTGGCACATAACTTTAACCGATGGAAGATGAATATATGTAGATCGGGCCTTAGTATTTTTCATATTTTGAAACTACTTCCGATAAAATATTGTCGTGTCCCAGAATGAATTGGGGTTGATTTAAATTATTGACTAAATTGTCACTTTTCCGCCTAGCAATAATTTTTGAAATATTTTATCAACAAATGAAATACCCGCGGTGTCCTAAAAATGGCGGCCTCGAGGTATGAGAGCCTTTATCCCTTGTAGCGGCTCGGGCACACGGCTCACTTGGCTCGAGAAGTAACAGGACATACAGAACTATAGCGGAGGAAAATGTGTAGTTGGATAGCTCAATTGGTAAGAGCAACCGCCCGGAAAGTGGGAGATCTGGGTTCAAGTCCCGGTCCAGCACCAACACTTTTCCTCCCCTATACCCTCAACAAAATAAGGAAAAAAGTGTCTATAAACTATGGTCCGCAAACGCGTAATTGATTGAACATAAGGTCATTTTCAGTACATTTTACGGAGACATGACAACCAAATTCGGGAACAAATTTCAGATAAGGAAGGAATAAGCCTATTATCTTATAAGCTTTCAAAAAATCTTTTGTCCCACATAGATTATTTCACGGAAAAAGCTTGGATTTTTCCGAAAATGTGCCTATAATAAAATGTACTTATTACATACATAGTTGAAAAACGCTATTAGATGATGTATGTATACTGTTTTTTTATTAATAATTTATAATTTTTTTCAGGGTTTTGGGAATTGTGTTCTTAATCTTTGGTTTCCTAACTCTAATTGGAAGTATGATCTACTGTGTCGTCATCTGTAGGGATTTCAAGTCGCCCAGGGACGTCCATCCAGAAGATTTATATTGGACCCATCATTGGCAAAAAAATATTGGATCACCGGAAATTCACTACAAAGCTGAAGAGAAATACGCCGACGATCGCTATAGTGATAGATATTCTGTTAGTAAACTTTCAGGAAAATATTCGGACAGAAATAGTAGATACTGATAAGTGATAGGTAATGAATATGGCTTTAAAAATAACTTGACTAATAAAATATGTACCTACTTTTTATTAAGTACTACTTTTCTGCTAGAGGCAATGATTGTTACTTAACGTGAATGTATGTGATATTTTTAATCAAACTATACTTAATAATTATTCAACTGGAAAGAACGATATTTTCATTCAAAATGTGTTCTCGGATTTCATTCTGATTTGTTAATGTTAAGCAAATGAAAAAATGACTTATTCCTTTTTGAAAACCTGCTCCAGGAGGCAACGAATATTATATTGTTTTTGAATAACCTGATTAATGTAGACTGTAGAAAGATTTGTATTTTGCTGTATAGGTATAATACCTACAATATGAAATGTAAAAATTAAAGTATCAAGGAAATAAGGTATTAAAATGAAAACCACGAATAAGACTTAATAGGAATATTATGTATTCTATACATCAAAAACCTCAATAATAGTGTAGATATAAAATGCAATAAAAAATACGATAATTACAATAATCAAACCTAATAAAATACGAATTAATATTTACAACCATTTTTTTGTATAATATAAAATGCATAATAAAATCATCAATACCTAATCGTGACACTGTTTAAGCATTTCTTCCAAACTGAACTTTTCTTGTTCCTTCTCAATCTGTTCTTGTAATAATCTCTCAAGAATATTTGTTTGGAAGCGCTGCCTTAAAGCCATATTTTCAATCTTCTCAATTTCCATCTCATGCTGAATTCTCCTCGTCTTTAATTCAGTCAGTTCTTGCTGTAATTCTTCCAATCTACCTTCAATACTGGCTTTACTCAAATTTTGTTCAGAATATGAAATGTTTGATGATCCTTGTTGATAGTAATCCATCTCTTGCATAATCGCAGGCGAATTCTGCATGAACATATCACTGGTGAACTCGGTCAACAATTTGGAACTTGACGAATTGATCATCATGGAATTCGAATCGGTCAAGTGACTATCCTCAGCAGAATTTTGACTGTTTTCGTCCAATTCTAGCACATTCAAATGGGCGTCTTCTTCTTCAGAATCACTAACAGCTCCACCAAAGATGTCATGCTCGGCTACATTTTGATTGGGAGCCTCTACAGGTTCCTTCTTTATAACCGTTCCCTTGTTGACCTTATTCTCGTCATCTTCGTTAATGACCTCCCATTTCACACTGACTGCATCATTGTCGATCCTCAATAACCGCTTGACTTCTTTTTCTATTTCCGGAGCTTCGACGTACTTTTTCTTCAGAGTCTTCCTGAACCGCCGTTTCCGCACGTTTTTGGCGGGCGGCGTGATCCCGTGAGGCATCAAATACTTCTTTTCCACTTTGTTCGGATCTTTTCGTTTCGGTTTCAGCGCAGTTTCCTCATCGGTCGTCGGCAGATCGTCCTCTTCTTTGCAAACGAGCATCTGGCAGATGTCGGCCGTTTTGTAAAAGCCTTTACGGTCGATGGTCTTCAACGATTCAATGATCGTGGGCAGGTCCATGACTCGGGCGGGCAATAGCCAATGGTCCACTCGGACTTCGCCGTGGCGCATATCGTTCTCTATTTTGATGGCGAGACGATCCTTCAGGGTGCTCCCGCTTCTTATGGCTTCGCGTAGGAGTTTCGCTGGCTCCAGTGGCAGGCGGAGGATGAATTGAGACTCCAGCTCTGCGGGGCCGTCCGCATCGTGACCCCCCTTATAATTACTACCTTTACTCATCTCGGTATACAATCTTCAATGATGACTTTGGGGGAAAATTATGGCTGATATGCACGATAGGACTTTATATAAACGATATAAACAGGTCAATAAAAGGACGCGGAAAAGTGAGGTTAAATATTTTGACACTGACAGATGCCAAGCTCCAAGATCTACTACTACTCATATTTCAATCCATACTTGTGTGACCAATGAGGATGAGACTGGCATACTGCTAGCCAATCATGAATCGCGTGAAAGGGAACTGAATAGACCGCCATAGAAATGCTGTTAAAAGAAGTTTCTGTAATCACGCGCGTAATGTGCTGCCCTCTGTACGGTTTTATTTCCTTATTTTTTGTACTTTTTCAAATTGGTTTGTACTGGAATGGAAAAGTAGAGTTAGCGGGTTCGCCCTTTTTTTGGTACGGAAAGAGGGAAATTGTGTTGAAAATGGCAAAGTTCAGATGTAGGATCGCGTGGAGGGCGATAAAAATGTGCTGGTAATGTAAAAAATTGCTTTGCGAATGCGGCCAGGGCAATCAGTTTCTTCATCGGCTTTTTGCCGGATGAAGTGAGAATTTGTATCGGCATTCGCAAAAAACCTCGTCATGAACTTGCAGCCTTGTTACATTATTCATATTCTGCGGGGAGAGATTGCATATTCATCAACATTATAATTACTTATGGCAGGTAGGTAGGTAGTTTATTACAATAAAATTTCATTTAATTTTTGTTATTTGCACGAGCCAGCGACCCGATAAGGGAATTTCTATCGTCATTCTGCGCACTAAAGCATCAACCCCAATACATTTTCCATGCTGATGACGTGTTTGCGGCGGGAGTTCGGCGCTCGCCTCTTTCATCCTTTCAAACGGAAAACTCCTCGGGAAAACACCTTTTTCACCTCGCATATAATGCAGTTCGGTCGGAAGGGATAAAAGACGCCCGAGACGACGCAACGACGTCGAACAGTCGGGGCTCGAAATGTTGTTCTTGTTGTTGTTTATGACGGTTCTTGAATTAATATAAATCGGTTTTACATGCACGTCAAGTTGCATTCGTAATTAATGATAGGACGTTGCATCGACGGGGAGATGGTTCGAAAACAAATGGTACTAGCACAATGCAAAATTCATTCAACTTTGACTCGTTTATTTCTCCTCTTCGTGCGGAGTGATTGAAACAAATCACTTCTGGCGGCGCATTTCGACGTTATTAATGGTGCCCCATCCGCGAGGATGATGAAAAAATCGCCGCGAATATTGATGAAAACGCGGGTATACGATTCCTTTTTCCTGTTGTCGTCCGTTTAGGAGCGGTGTCGGATTTCTGTGGTCGCCTTTCGATCCGGGGGGTCCGTGGTGCGCACACGAAAAGGCCCCGACTTGCATCCTCCGGTGTGCGCTAATGGGCCGCTCTGTAATTCGAATCCAATTACGGCCGCGGTCTGGTCTGGAGCGCCGCGTCTTTTTTTCGGGACCATGACGTTCTAAGAATAATTTAACCCTGTCGCGTGCAGTTCAAGGCATGTAAATTTGCAGCACGCCAACGGATTCCTATGCCCGCATCTAAAAGCTACTTCGGGCTCTGGAAGAGAGGGCATCGACCGTCTAAAAACACCACTGAATAATGTCATTTACGCCACTGAATCAGCGACTTATTTTTAGATAAGAAATTGCCTCCGACGCGGACCGCCCATAACATCCTCGCGTTTATCCAAGTTCATACAATGGCTGGAGAAATTTGAATTCGTTTGGTTTGGGGTGGGTGGTTGAGGGTCGAGGGTGGGACGTAAACAAGCCGTGTGCTTGTGTTAGCTGCAACATGTGCGGGCAATTAACCCCCGTGTTAAATCGATTAGACCTGCCTTGAATCTCTCGCTCGCATTATCCTGCAGGTCCGCAAACCGGAGGGATCTAAGTAGTGATCGTGGTTTTCTTTGGACTTTCCAAGTACAAGATGAAGATGTTTTGTTTTCGCGTTTTTCGCTCGTCGTTTTTCTCGAGGGGTTTCCACCCCGGCGCCTTGGGCGCCGTCCCGGAAGATGTCGTTGGTGTCGTTTTCAGTTTTCAGTTTGGCGGCGCATCCTGCACCATCGCGCGGCTCCTCTCTTCTCGTCCTCCTCGTCGGCCTTTCGTCGTCCGCTTCCATTTTCTCTCTTTTCGACCACTCGAGTTTCACAACTTCGTCGTGTTGTTTTAGTCATCTATTTGCCCCACCGGCCGATGAATGAACTGTTTTGATGCCTTTATTGCCGCCATTACGAACAAAAGAAACCCGCCCGATAAACATTCCGGCACGGAATGAGTTCCATCTTTGTTGCGTCACACGGAGAGGGAGTACGCGTCCCGCTTTTTTCCCGGCGACTTTTTGGACTTATTGATTTTTTAGGCGAGTGCGACCCATTTAACCCAGCGCGGGGACGAACCGCCCGAAAGTTCCGCGTCCCGGGTGAAAAATGCACCGCCGACATGCGACGGGGCCTTTTTTCGAAAAGTGCTCGATATTTATCCCGCCGTTCTAATTACCGTTCATTATTTCCATCGCGGACATGCGATGATGGAGTCGGTAATTTAGATCGAAATCATCCTCAAATTACATGGATTTTCAAGCAAAACGCTGTAAATATATTTCTAACAACGACCAATAAACCGACGTAATTAGTCGATACACACATACGACTATTTCCTCAGGCCTCAGGCGGATTGTCCTCTTTCCTCGTTTCATTGAGTAATTGAAAATTGCGCATCGGGGCTTTGGGTCTTTTGTTGCGAGTTTCAAGGCGGTCATTACGGTGTCTCTTCTTTGACGGGATGAGCCGGCACTGCTTTGAATAATTTGCGGGAGGTGGGTGAGAGGAGCACCTGGTCCTGGGTCACGCATCTCTCCCAGACTTTGTTGCGGGCACCTTACCATCTCTCAATGTCAAACTTGCGAAATCCTCGACTTGACTGAATGGGTCAAAGAGGGCCCTTTGCACGGCCAAAGACCGACATATCGAATTAAACCAACCCGAAAAGAGTTGATGGCGAAATTACCACTTGCGCCCATTTCAATTCATCATCCAGATGCATTCACTTTATGTAGGTAGATGTTTAGTAATGTTATAAAGTGCACCATCAGTCTGTAGAAATCCCATTTTGTGTACACTTTTATTACGTGAAGAGTAGGTGAATACAATATTGCTCTAATTATGGAGTCAGGAAAAAGAAAATAAACCGGAGAGTTTGTATAATAATAATGAGTTAATTGATAATGCTTCATGGCTCATGAAGCCGAAGAAAAATAGAGTGATAATAAAATATCGCGGATGGATAACCGAGCGAGGGCAGATTTTCATAAATATTTAATTACTCGTCGAGTTATTTTTCGCACGAATTCATCACTATTCCGCAACCCAGGAAAAGTCTTCATTCCGGACTGCATGCTTCGGGAGCTTCGGATATAGATCCAGCGGATTTATAATTTTAATTAGACCTCTTTTGTGGAGGAATTTTAATAAACGACCACCTCACACGACAGTATCATCTAGCAATGGCTCTTATCAAGAAGCTCACTTCAGATATTGGAGGAATACATAGGAATCTTGAGAAGGAACCCCGAATCGATATTTCATTATTACCAATTTCAATTGTACCTGTACCGCAATTTTTCGATAAAGAGAGGTGGCTCCAATTAGAGTATTTGATCCGCGAACGGCTTTATGGACGCATCAACTTAAGTCTACATTCCTGCAGTAATAAGCGCTCAAAAAACTGGAAATCACCGTCGCCATCATCATCATCATCATCAACAACATCGTGTGGATTTCGCCAAATATAGTCGCATGGTTGTTCTCTATTCCTTATACTTATTATATCAATTAAAATCATAGCAGAGAAAATGTAGTCACCAATATCCATCATTAGTGCAACCTTATTAACTCCTCAAACTTTTTTTTTTCGAAAAAAAATAATAATAATTTTTTTGATTGCCAACTAATTCTTCCTATCCTATGCCTCTACCTGATAGGTATTAACTATTTAGACTCTTCAGTCTAGAACATTATGAGGCGCTTTGTTTGTGACTCTAATAAACTCTCTGATGATGATCTGGAGCATTCGCCTGAATAATTGGGGACGCGCCGGTGTTAAAATTATTAATGACTTTCCGGGCGAAATGGGAGTAGCCACCCTCTATGCTATACAGCGTATCCCAGTATTTGATTCAGCTATTTTGAGGGTGGATTCTAATTGAGTCAAAATAATGAATAAATTACCTCATTCACCTTATAACATACATTCTTAAGGTTACACTATTTATACGCCATCAAATTTGGAATTTTGAATTCGAAGATTAATAAATTTTATTAACCGCGGGATATTTCGCCGCCAAAATCTCTTACACTAATTCCTCTCTAATTTAATAATTCTTCTATAATTTCTACTAGTTCCATTACTAAGTAATGCCCACTAATTCTCCACTATTTTACACTAATTCGCCAAGTAATTTCTAGAGCTTGTACAGCCAAATTTTTCCTCGTGTACCTGTAATATAAAAATCCTTTTAACTGTCTTTCGAACGAAAAATTGATGGCCTAACTGCCTATACGTAACCGTGAAAGTTGTATAATGAATCTGCAGGTAGGTGAATTAGGTTATTTTCTCATTTGATTCGGGAATGCACCCTTAAAAGTTGGGAGCCGTATATTGGAACACGCTGTAGATATTGTTATTTGGGTATTATTATGCTTTCTTCTTTTGGAAGTCGTCGTAAGTATGTACTTCAAAACAGGTCGAGAGGATTTTTAGAATTTTTAAGTCGTTTCATATGGAATTTTTAACTCGGCGCATTCACCTTTTCTGACAATCGAAAATGTTATATTGTTCACAAGAAGAGGCAAAAGCGAGGGCAAAATTAATCGCACATCTAAATTCACATTTTGGAAACTAAATCCTAGAGCTAATAAACTAAAGACCATACCATATGTCTATGCCATTCCTATGGTATCATCTTTGACTAAACCAAGATGTTATTCAAAAACCGTACTTCCACTTGAATAAAAAACAAAAATCAAATATAAAACAGCGGAAATGTCTTTTTTTTTCTTCAAAATAAATCAAAAACCAATGGTTTTCGAGTCATTCGATTTAGTAATGATGTTTGACGTAGGTAATTGAAGATTACAAAACCATCAAACTTCACGTTTTCGAGATGGTTCACATTTTGGATTGACTATTTAAGGTCCTCTTTAAAAAGGACTATTTGGTTGTTATTGTAGATTTTGTGGATCATTACTGCAGAATTAAAAATATCGACCATTTTCGATACTGTCCCAAACTTATTTGCATTAACTCGTTCTGTCATATATCAATGGTCATAATAAAAATAGTTATTTGTGTATCTAGGGCGCAAAGTGTATCATTGGCCCTCGAGGAGAGAAGTTGTAGCCTGAGGCGCAGCCGAGGGCTGCATCTCGACGAGAGCGCCAATGATACTTTGCGCCAGAGGTGCACACAATATTTTTTCTACAAATACTATGAAAATGTTACCACGCATTAATTTTCAAAGAAATTATAATTTTTTGAGCAGGCGGCATTGTGAATAATTTATTTGAATCCATGGAGAGGTTGTCAACAAAATTTGTATTTGCATTTCACGTCAATTTTTGTGCGCCGTTCAAAAATTAATTTTGCGCCCTAGGGCGCGAATCACCTCCTTTGCTCCCTAAAAATTGATCGCAAAGTTTGACTTTTCATAGTATTTGTAGAAAAATGTTTTTTAATTACATTTTGGTTATCAATCGTGTTAGCTATGATTCTATGACCATCTCTGTTTCACGTTATAACCATTGGATAGACAGTGACAGATACATAATTCATGGTAATTTTATTGAAAAATTGTTTGTACACAGGGTAGTCAATAGTCATATGCAATTGTTGTAGCAATGAATGAAAACTATTCCTAGTCTCTATTTCTTTAGAGATCTTCAAGATTTTAGACATATAAAACCAAATATCAATAAGTATTGTTATAAGGACCTTGGTTAATACTATTGGAGATCTCTTACTCGCTGTTTTGTGATACGAGTAAAAAAATCCGTGTATAGGTATAGTGGGTGTAATAAGTAACGTGATGTATGAGGAAGACCTAATGTGCATCAGCGCCTTTTTTCTCTGAGCTTAAATTTGCGGCTGCTAGAAAACCGGCATGATTTGATAAAAATCGCTTATTTATAGGTTTTCGATCAATACCGTACAGGATGCGAATATGCAAAAATCGTAAAAATGCGAGGCTTTGCATCGGCGGAGGCATACCAGTCACCGCCCCCTCCCCAAAAACTGCATCCTTTATTATTGCACAATCAAGAAGGGGGGGGTTCTTCCGCGTCCGCTTACGTTATGCACGGGGCGCGATGATGCACCGTTCGTTCGTTCGCCCCGTTGATAATTCATGTGTGAATGCGATAAACACCCCGAATAAACGCAGCGTGACGGCGGCGCAGCGGCGCCGTAAAAAATCGAATCGAACGTCGAAACGCGGCGGCGGCGGCGAACGCGCCCCCGGACGATAAAAGTGTTTGCCCGGAATATCGAACAGCCGAAGCCGAAGCCATCGGGAGGAGGAAGAGGAGACGGCGGCTACGCGCGCGTTGCATTTCCTCCCCGCCGACGCGTTCGCGCCCGCCCCCGAAAATGCACCGGAAAAAGGGGGCGGCGGCGCGAGGAGGGGGCGCATTCGTCATCATCATCCGAGGCTCAGACGGGCCTCCCCCCGCCCCCGCCGCCGTCATCGCGAAGGGGCGAACAAAAAACGGGACCGGATCCGCGATAACAACGGCTTTCCTATCCTCCGTCTCGTCTTCGTCGTTCGTCTTCCTCTTCCGAGATGGAAACTAGATGTATGAATGCGACTGTACCGCAGACCGAGTCGGCCACTGTGAAACTCGCGCATCCGATGCTCGACGGGTAGAGCTAATTTGTTATGGTTTAGGACCTGCGCAGAAGTCTCAAATTCGTCCGCGCACGCCGATAAAGAGCAACCTGAAAACATCAGGCAATCTGTGCTGAGAAACTTAGACAACTACCTGACATTTTTCGTTCTATGACTGAGAGATTCATTTTTCTACAAGTCTATTGGATAGAAATTAACGCAATCATTTCTGATTGGTTGAAGATAACTGTCAAATGTTTCGGCCAATGTCAAAGGCATAAATGAACAAGTCTATAAAACCTTAAATTTTCGTTTACCACCTCTTTGCATCCTTTAACGCAAAGTGTCCCGTAATAACGGACAACGAAAAACAGATTACCTTGGCAAAGAGGTAATTTTATGACTGTTTTGCTAAGAACAAATCACCTGACGAAAAAAATAATTAAACTTTCTTTTTGGAGGGTTCATTTGTTTTTCTTATAATGGTCCGTTTTCGCTGCCAAAGGATGATCTATGAACGTCCATAGACCTTCCAGTGGAGCATAACTGGACAGACCCTGGACCATCTTCTATGAGCGGTCCTGGACGCCCATTGGAAGTCCTATAGACGACGGTGTGCTACTTAGAAATGGTCAACAATGTTTCTCATAAAATTTTGCTTAGCAATTCAAGTCACGTGTTGCCCAAAATATCTTGGGACGACTATACTTGATAACTGTGATGATAATTCGAAAATTAAAAGGATAAACTGATTATTTCACTTTTGAGTTAGATGTGCCAAATAAGCACTAGCTTCGCGCATCCCAGGGTTCTAAACGTAATGAATAGTCTCTATTATACGCGGAATTTGGGGGCATTTTAACATCTTTAGAGTCGCACGAGCTATAGAGAGGACGACGAAATATTGATGAGGCGAGTTTGCGAACACGCCGCCCCAGGCGATGGATTCGTTTCGCTATCTGCATGCACTTTTACACCACTTATCAATTTGCTTCATTCTGTTTGCTTTCTTTCTCTTTTGACCTGCGGACAAAAAGTTCAAAATGCGAGACACGTAATGTGGGGGGACCAATAGTTTACACAATACCGTGGTGTTCATTGGGTCATGTCTTTAGGGTTGGCTTTGGTGATGATTAGATTCGCTGTTTCTATGGACATTTAGTATATTTTGAAACTTCATAGCGTACCCCGAAAGTATGTCCAATTTTTCGTTAGAGGGGGGAACACCACGGATTTGATGAAAAATGAAAACTGTTGTGGCGTTTCCAAGTTTTAATTAAAAA
Organism: Salpingus planirostris; assembly: GCA_949788335.1. Taxonomy (NCBI): domain Eukaryota; kingdom Metazoa; phylum Arthropoda; class Insecta; order Coleoptera; family Salpingidae; genus Salpingus; species Salpingus planirostris. The sequence goes on along the minus strand of OX460918.1, from coordinate 1,851,083 downwards.
AAAACGAATAAGTTTCCCAATTTCGAAAACATCACTTCTAAAGTTATGAGTATACTCTTTCCAAGATAAACTGACCATCACGTGACCTAAGTTGCTAGGCAAAATTTAATTGAAATGCATTGATAACCAATGACTAATGACAGGTACTTTAGAGGTCACGTGATGGTCAATTTTTCTTGGAAAGAGTATATCCGATCGCAAAAATAGTATACAAGCTCCAGGGATTATTTGGGAATTAGAAATGGAGATCATTCGCAGAAATTAATGGGCTGTCTCGATACTTTCTGTAGTTTTCAGATGAGAGAGAACGATATCCAGAGCCTCTCTCTTATGAAGGATTTAAATGACATGTCTCTGTACAAGATATTATTTTTCAGTGAAATACTCTTTGTACGTATAGGAACTGAAATTATAAACAAAGAAATTACTTTATTTTCATAATTTTTCTAATTCAAATATTCAATATACTTCTCTTATAATCGTCTGGAATCACGAAAAAATCCAGTTGGTTTCCCAATGCAAATTTCTTTATGCCAACAGATTAGCATTCGTTTCCATGCATGAAAATAGCATTCCAGTCTCCATAGTAATTTAAAAACACCTTTCATTCTTATCGCAGATATACTTTCGTAATGTGATAATGATTCCCTTGTCGAAGAAATTAAATATTAGACTTTTGATGTTTTGGTTTGAAAGTAACCCTCGGAATAATATAAATGACGTTAAGTTTTTTTTGCGAACCGAATTAAAAATCAGTCTTCAAAGAGACTGGTATAAGTATTTAAATTTAGACCACTCTAGAATAAATAGTGAATATAAAGCATGTCTAAAGGTCTTTTCCTATATTAATTTTGCTTCGATGAGTATAAAGAAGACCGTGTTTTTTCTACCCGTTTATCAACCGATTCAATTACAGGCCGCGAACTTTTCAAGCGCCCTCCGCGGAGAAGTGAGTTAGATAAAGAATAAAAAAAGTTATAGTCTGCCATGTATGAGGCGAGATGAAGAATTTGTTTAGTGTCCGATTACCTGCTCCTTCACTAAGCTACCATCAAGCTTCCAAGCTCGAGTAATTCCTCCAAGCGACACCTCCATTGTCGTATCAATTTGTAAAGTTGCCATCCCATCTTATTCAACGTCAATATTTTATCTCGTTAATAACTACCACACGTTCAGTATATTATTTTCCCGCGTAACAATTGAGGTGGCTGAAATATGACTCATCCATAATGTTACGGAATGGGTCTGGTAATTTCATTACGTAACTTCATGATTTTACTAGGATTTCTTCACAATTTAAGAATTTGTATTCCCGACGGCCAACATTGCAAGGTGTCACTGTTCATAACAATGAAGGTGGCTGAAAAATAACTCATTCTAAAAATGTTACGTAATAGATCTGAGTGATTTCATTACCGAACAGGTTCACGATTTCACTAAATCCAAGCATGAAAACCAATTTCAAATTGTTACAGTTATCATTTCTAGTGTTAGTTTATTCATGTTAATCGATAGTTGGTTTTAAATTGTTAAATATTCTGGGATTCAGCATTTTTAGCAATTTAGGGATTTTAATTTTTATGAAAAGTGTGATTGGCAATTCCAAACTTCAAAGTTTATTATGACAGTTGTCAATTTTCCTTCTTTTGTATTTATGAGTTTTTGCAAGTGATATTGGTGTTAAAGTGATGTGGTAGTCGGGAAAATAGTGTACACAATTGGTAGGAAAGTTTTATTTCGCTCGACACGTTGTGATGTAAAATTTTTATAAAACGTTCAGATTAACATTTTTTGCCAATTTCCTATTTTCTGTACTTATGTATGAGTATGAGTTTTACCAGGTAATCTCCAGGAAAATAGTGTGCACAACTCACGGCAAAAATTCCTTTGCGACTCGTGGGCTATACAATACAATAATCCCACTCGCACGAAAAATGGCACTTTCCTATTTCATTCTATCAGATACTATCCTTCAAGAGCTTAGAGAAAGCTGTTCATGAACAAAAAACGCAATTTTGGTAAACACCTAGTTGATTTTTCGAGAGAATAGCAGTGCAGAAAGATGCTTTAACATATAGTAGTTAGGTTGATCGATATGTAAGGTACAGATGTGTGCATCGTCAATGCATTAATGACCCAGAGGCAACCAATTTGCATTTAAACGGTTGACTGATTCCACAAAAGTAATCAATTATCGGGTGGAGACTAAAGTGACACTAATGCCTTTTCGTTCGACTTGCAAAATATGAGGACGGGGAAAAAGACCATCACGACGTACAATAATTTTATTCTATCGTTCGAAAACCAGATAATGAAATGTTGTTACAGTTTCATTAAATTTACATTACGGAACATTAATTTCAACCGGTCACGAACTTTTTACACCTCACCTTCTCGACCGATGAAAGATCGTTAGGCGCGAGAGAGGCTATTACTATTCTTAACGCAGTCCTTTTATTCATTTTCGAGGCACCTCGAAATAGTTCCGACCGGTAAAGAGAATCAAGACAAACGATGTATCCATGACAATAACGATAATGGCGCCGGAGGGAGGGTAGAGAGATGGCGTGCCGTCGGAGGGGAGGTTTGAGTGGTCGTGAGGCACGAAATAAACGCGGCTAATGACCATCACGGTGCAGCTTCTCTATAGATAATGAGGCACGTGATGGTGGCGATACGGGCGCCCCATGTCTCAGATAAAGATGGGGCTGAACCTAACCTCAACCGGCTCTGACATTCTCACGGCACAGCGGCAGGTGCACCTAGGCATAAAGCGACCCCACACACATCATGAACTCGGACGTAAGAACGCCATCTCGCTGCGAACGCCTCATTACAGACGCAGATTAATCATCCGCAATTGACATTATTATTTCTTCACCACCCGATACGTCACCCCCACTCCCCGCGTTCGGGCGCTGTTCGTCATGGCCGCCGGAGGGGAGGTCGCTCGGGGTCGTCGGGTTGGCGCTTTTTTGCGTATGCACGATGATAATTAAACGGTTTCACTGGGATGGCGCATCGATTGAAGTGGTCTCCCGTATAAAAGTAATAACTGGACGTTGGTTGCAGTCTGCCAATTTCCACATGCAGATTTAAACTTCATTAGAAAGTAATCGTCCGTGGTAACTGTATATAGAATAGTTTTTGCGGACACAGCGCGCAGCATATACAGCTATTTTAATTTGAGTTATTCAGTGCAGTTTTTGCTCCTCCTCGATCTCCTCCTTTTCTCGCGAATCGGCCGTATGCAGAATGAGACTCGAGAGGAAGACATGAAATTGTCACTTTTTTCGACCGAGTCGAAACGCCTCCGTCCCGATTTACATATCTGGACGATTTAATAAATCTTTAATTAACGGTTAGCTTCTCCTACGTTCGACTCCAATTAATCTGGAGTTATGACGGATCTTGCTTATCGCCAAATTCGGATAAAGAATTGGGCGAAATCGCAAGTTCAAAATGAGATAACCATACGTATAATTATTGCAATTAACATTGACCCTGTTGCGGTGAGGGCGATAGAAAGGTTGGTAACTTTCTCAATAAAAAATCGCGAATTGATAATATGGAAAGGGGTCGAGTGGGAAAGGGACAAAGTGTACGTATGTATTGGAATGGTCGTGCCGTAAATCAAGTACTGGTAGGTAGAGGTATAAGATGCAATAAAATGCCTGCCCTCGCGATCATGCCAGTCGTGACCTTATTAACATGAGCCGATAGCGGATTTTTCGACGTCGACATTGGGCGAATTTGATTTAAAACTGCATTTCCTTTCAACATTATTAAAAACTGGTTAACATTTGCATCACGCAAGGTCAGACGAAATCCGAGACGAAGAAGACGGCGTCGAAAACCACGACCTAACCATTTCTAATAATAAGATTTTGCTTATTGTATATGCAAAACGCAAACGACCATCAATGAACTTTATTTCGTTGACCCAATGTTGGTATTATAGGTATCTAGATAATAATCGTTTTATTATGGTCATTTATGGTACTTATGATATAATGACACAAGCAAAACGTCTGATGTGATGGTCTTATTTTTGTTGTGACTAATGCATCTGTGTTAAGTTACTATATTTCCTAAATAATACCGTTATGGGAATATTTGGAGAACGTCGGTTGATTGCATTGTTAATTTAGGTTTTTTCGTTGGAAATGCATTGGAGATAATAGTGTACGAGCAAAAAGCAAAACGACAAATGTCGGTTTAGCCTGGCATGCACGAAAGCTTCAATTCAGATATTCATTAAGGGGTTCCATCTATAAGACTACTATTTTGTATAAAAGCTTATTTGGAGCGGTTTCTCTAGATAGCATGGATATAGCATAAAAGTAAAAATGTTATTATTGATGCCTTTGTATGAATAATGAATGCTCACTCGCTAGCCATTCCGTCAATACCGGGTACAAAGATATTTTTAGTGATTTAAATGCCATCACGTTGCATTAAGCTTTTTACATTAAAAATGCAGCAATTTATTCGGTTACCCCTTTAGCGCCTTGCACCAATAGGCAAATAAATGTATCCACATAACAAATATTGGTATTCATAGACAGGTCCCTCAAATTTTGTTTTTTTTTTTCTAATTGTCATTACTCACATTTGTCTACGAAACAGGAATTACCTAATGATAAATAACGTTAGACATGAGATCATACGAGAGAGGATCTCGAATTAGGATAGGTCAAGGCGCAATAAAAGCAAACATGGTGTTCTTTTTTCCTCATTTTATTTTTGTTTATCTCTGTCTGGCCGTGTCTGGGCGAGAATCCTCAATGCTATTATTAATATTATTATATTTTTATGTTGTTTAATTGCGTTGTTTGTTATGAACTCAATTTTTGCAATAATGCAGCACAACAATAACAATTTTTTGCACGTCCGCCGAAACTTTCCTCTCACCTCTACATTAATAATTCGTCTCATATGCTATAATATGTATAAGGAAATAGCATAGAGAATTTAAAATAATGTTATCTGTTACTTTTAATCGAAGTTTTATAAGTTACAAAGTAAAAGAAACGCTCTTTAATCAGCAATTAAGAGTTATAAGAACCGATCGGAGTATCCGCTATAGGAAAGCGGCCATAATTCATTTAACAATATTTATCTTGAGTTTATCGGACGTACCTCTAGTGAGCTTTTAATTACAATCTCTGCGAGCGGAATATCTTATAACACGCAATCTTGCCAGGAAGTCTAAATTGTGTGTTATGTGTGGACAGAGGTAACCGAGCAGAAAAGTGATCAAATAATTTTTCACGAAAACGTCTCGCATATGTGTAGCGAACGATATTAACTAGCCGAGATTGAGATATCAAGCCTCCAGGACTATTCATGAAGCAGGTTGTGTGTAGTATATGTTCGTACATAAGAAGACGACGGCGACATTGCGGCAATGACATTTGTATGGCATTTCAAAGCGGTCTAGCCGGCTTCTCTTCGGGACTTCAAGTCTCTCGAGTCGCGTGGTGAGTTTAATTCAACGACCAATGTCAATACTCCATAAACAATATCGTACCTAGGTCTAGGTCAGTGTTATAAGACCGCCGCTTCATCAACGGCATCAGGTCGGATTTAAAAATCCGCTGATTTATGTCCGCCGAGGAGTTTAGGCATTCTTCTTGCTCGAGTCGAGTCGAGCGCAGCTGTCAATCGGGAATGCATCAAACTGCATGCAGTGCACCCGTGTGGGCGTAATAAAATCAATGCCCGTACCTACTACCTACCTACTATCTTTCGTTAGATGGACGAAATTAATGACGCGGCTCATTCCGTTCGTTTTTGTACACGTGAACCGTCGATCGATCTATAAAGTTAAAACATGAGGAACTGATTAATAATGGCGAGCATCACCCGGGGAGAAATCAGCCCTGCACCCATTTACTTATACGAGACCGATCTGACGGTTCGCTCGGTAAAGACTTGATGTACTGCTATCGTGTTGTTGGGTATTTCATCATCATGATTTAAAGTTAAGATAATGGAGTCCTGATGCGATGTACTGAAGCCAACCAACCAACCAGCTCAACCAAAGGATAAGATTGATTGATAAATAGTCGACTTGCATTATTGCCAGGTACCTGCCGAACTAATTGATTCTGATCCCCGATTCCGGCAGCTTCAAAACGAAGACAAAGGTGCCAAATTCTCGAGTAAACCATACTCGCTTTGTTATTTCTGCTTACGATATGTAAAGTACAATGCAAAGAACTTTTGCTGAGCGTTTCTCTGCATATTGTAATAATAAGTAAACAAACAGTAAATGAATCACAAACGAAACAAAGCTGAAGTCTGCGTTCATTCCGAAAACAAACAATAATTGCGTTCACTAGGAGCTGGAAAGTACGTATGTAAGTAAGTGGAGTTCAAGAGTGTGCAGTCGAGGTGAAGGCCGACATCGACACTTGTTTTGCAAATTTTTTATTGTTATTTTCGAAATGCTAAGCGAGTGCTGGAACGACCTAACGGTGCCGACCCAGCAAACTATTTTTATTATAGAATAATTTCATATCAAAACGATATGCGAATTAAAACGGTCACTTTTCTTCGGGATCCTCAATTACGATGCCTCTCGGCCTAATTCGCTTATTCTAAGTTTAAGCCGAGAATGTACCATTATAATAATTTATGACGATTCCTGCAGCGATAATTAGCTTTTTTTAAAAAATGATCAGTTAGTGTCAGTTCCAGTTAGTAATAAGATCTGAAAAAAGGTCTCTATCTGCCGCGAGTACTCAGTCATTTTCTTATTCCAATCTCAATGCATCTATCTCTCAATCTCGTTTTGTACAGAAATATCTTCTCCGATATGTAAAATGCGCAAATTAACGTTAACAACACATTAAACCGCCTATGATGTTAATGCGGTGAGGTTTTAATGGGTAAAAATTTCATCGCATTTCTAATTACTCGCTCTTAACTATATCTCTACATCCCTATATGTATGATTCGCCGTATCACTTCAATTTTATACGAATACATTTGTATATGAACTTAGCCAAGTACTTACATAAATTGGTATATAGGCACACACGGGTTATTGAGGTATGTGTTAGACCGGATGGATATAAAGCCATAATTATTGCAAATATATCAGATTGATTTGCACATGTTGTGAAATCGCTCCGGTAATTTGCGCTGTTTCTTGACCTGAGATGTTAATGTTTTTAAATTACTCATGCATAATTTTTCAAGAGATTTGACTTGGATTATGCGAATTTTCATATGAACACAATTGTTACAAGAGTCGTTTTTATGCAAGTAAAGATTCAATTAGAGCTTAGAGTACTTCATATAATAATTATACATATTATCTGACATACGACCATAATCGACTCTTTATTGCAATGACCATCTTAATACTTGATCGGGGTTCAAATAAATGTAATTTTTTATAGTTCAACTTCCATTCAGATATTTGCTTGGCGATCAAGTATTATGTTAACAATTATTATAGTACAACATACATTACTCATTGTTAAGTTTCTTCTAACATTTTTGCTTTACGATAACATGAGACAAATTAGCAACAACATCAAAGTATACTCTTTCCAAGATAAATTGGCCATCACGTGACCTAAGTTGCTTAGCAAAATTTAAGTAATGAATAGGTATTCTGATCAGTCATTTATGCTTTTCCAGGACAAATTTCCAAAAAACACCAGAAAAGCAGGTTTTCAGGCCGCGCCTACGACGTTGGCTTGGAATCTGCCTTTTTGTCCTGTAATTTAAAACACTATTACCTAATTTGCCGTAACGGAGACTCTTATAAATGAATGAAAAAGTTCGAAAGTCAGGATTTGAGGCTGTAAATTGAACTAAATTAGTCTACCAAAAAGCGCGATCGCTAAACGGATCTAATTAACGGATTTTCGTTTTCAACCTTCACTAAACGTAAGAGATCTAAATTGGATTTTCGCAAAATCGATAATAAATAGACTCGGTAATGGGGCAAAAAAAATCCCGGACGCTTTTTCCTCCGACAGAGAGAGCTCGTTCTGCACGAGGTCCCTTGGTCGCCTCAACTCAGCCGGGCAGCCCCGCGAAGACCAAGAGCGGACGAAGAAGAAGAGGAAGAATTCGTGAGTACTTAGTCCTCTGGTTGTATTTCGCATGGATGGGCAGTCACAAGCTCACAAGCGCGTTGTCCATGATACCAACCAACAGGAGAGCGAAAGACACGACACTCTCGGCATTATAAAATATTGCTCGAGCCGTTCTTCGTGGACACCCACGCTATTTATACAGATCATTCTACAATTCAGCGACCAAGCGAGACGCAAAAATCATCAACTTTTTTTCTCGACTCCATCATGTAATGACATTACCGAAATTTCATTATTTCGTCAAGCCAAGTTCAAGAGACACACGAATTTCCAGTCCGATGAAGAAGATGAGTCTTAGAAAACTGATATGACGGGTAAATAAGATTCTCTCGCCGATTCCGCTAATGACGAGCTAATTACGTTCAAAAGCACCGACCCATGTGATAAGTGAGCAGTCAATTTCACTCCCATTTGGCGATAAAATCACCAAATTGAGCCATTCCACCTTTATGTGTGGCGGAATACGTTTTAGTTGTGTTGATTTATTTATTTTTTGTATGCCGAGCGGGGAGATTGTGGGAAAGGCGGCAGCGGGTACGAAAAACTGAAAATAATGGCTTTGTCTCTTTACCGGATGCTGCACGGAGCAGACATCTAAAATTATAACTAGGTGGAGGTATATACGGAATAAGAACTTTGTTTCCTGTGTGTGATGCTCGCAGTCGAAGATGCGCCGAATTATTTCAGGATAATTTTATTTACTCTCCATTTCCTCATGTCTAACTGGATAAATTTAAGTACCTTATACCCATAGAGCACACAGTTTAGGTGATGGGTACAGGTGTGGGGTAAAAATATCGCAGTTTCCGTCGATGTTAATACGACTAGTAATAATGAAAAGTCTGCCTGGAACTCGAGAGTGATGTGAATTAATACGAGTAGTTCCTGCACTGCTCTCATGCTGATGTATGCCTATCAGAGAGAGGGCATATCCGATGGTATCAGCCCAGTCATTCGCAGCATTTTGCCTTGTGTATCGAGTTTTTCATTCGTCAAAACACCGGGCGAATATATACGGTACAAAACGAAAGAGATTTTCGTTATGCTGCAGGAATATTCGCCTCGACAACAACAAAGCAACATTTTTCTATTTATTATGCGTTTTCAGCGCCTACGGCAGTCGAACCCCCAGCGAATAAAAATAGCACGAAGCCGAATTCATTAGTTGTATTACCGAAAGAACCTTTTTTTCCTATTTATTTATTTATTCATCTAGGACGACTAAACACACTCGCATGCGTTCCGTTTTAATTAAAATTTTAATTAACGGATAATTACGTTCTGATATTTTCCGGAGGTTCGTAAAACAAACCATCATCATCATCATCATCGCAGACGAATCCGAAATTGTGAAAATAAATGAGACTGCTGGAAATCTGAAAGTCGCGCATAAATTCGCTCCCGGATAATTCGATCGCAATGTGGGTACAGTTTCCGTGCTCTCCACACAAATTGCCGACCACTTAAGAAACAATTATTGTTAGATTCGCGCATTTCCTTTAGCGATTAGTACGTACGAGGATCGGTAGTACCCGGATAGGTCGGCCGGCATACACCTGCACAATCCGCGAGTGTATCGGAGGAAAAGATTGCGCTCAAGCCGTTACAGATATGCAGCCACATACTCCGGGTCGGGTCCGGACATCGTGATTAAAAGCTGTATCGCCGGATAATAATCACCGTATTCGAGATTTTTATAAATAACTCGCATGGAAATGCGCCGAGTGCGCTCGTGGTGCAGTTGCGCTCGATGCAGGAAGGAATAAACCATATCACTATTTGGTGACGGAATTATGGAGAGAAACGTTAGTAGGAAAAGTCTCAAACGTTGGTTAATTGCCGGCATCCGGTGGACGGGTCGGCCGTACTGGCTGCACGGAGAATATAAGGACGGATGGTATTATCTCGGATTTATAAAAGGCGAGGATCGGTACTTAAAATAGGTACCTGCAGCCGCACACTTAATGAAGCAGAAGCGTGAAGGAGGTTTTGTTTTAATTACGTTACCTCCACAGTCTGTAGCCGGCTAAAAGCTAAAAGAAGTTTTCATGCGCTATTTGCCAAAGCCCAGACCAGATCTTCGACATTTTCTTATTCAGGGGACCTCTCCTGTAATCTGGTATTACCTCTCTATCCCACTTTTTATCCCAGAATATTCTTCACTGGAAAGAGTTAGTTCTTTGAATAATTTCGCCTTTTTGAGTTGGCTTGTCCAAAAAAGCCCGTTCCGCCACTGTAGCCATAGAATTAATTGAGCTGTTCAAACGCAACCAAGTCGTGGATTATTACCATTATTACTTTATGTGATTAAAGTATGCATGAAATTTTTTGCGTCTTCCTTGGCATGCTTTACACCGGGCGATTCCGATCAAAACTTAATTAAAACGAATTATTATACCTATTCCTATATCAAGTATATACGCTCGAAATAGTTTCAGACACATAAAAAAGTTGCGGAAACAATTTTTCGACGTGGATTTTATTGCGACTAGTTTTTCGTCAAGACCTGACCAATGGAATTTGTTATTTTCGACGAAAAAGACCAAAGGTCGAGCGAAATAAAATTCGAAAGGTCGAACTGACCTACGACGGTTACGAGAATGTTAACTAGGTATAACTACTTAAGTAGGCAAGTTTTTTCCTCATACTCGTGTATTGTTTCGCCATTATAATAACAAACGTGAAAAAAAAACGCCAAAAATAACAGCTACATCATCGGCACCACACGTCTGCAAAACAGGATTCCGCTGCACCAAGCCTAAACTTAACAATTAAACCCACCCACAGAACCGACATGCTCAAGTTGAATATTGAAAAATACCACATGAAAAATATTGCATGAAGATTCCGGATTTTTCGATAATCAATAAAGTCGAGTCCAGTAAAAACTCAGAATTGGCAAGAGAAATGTACAAACTTATGGCCTAGAGGTTAATAAGAGGACTGGATGACCAAAACTGGTTTTCGGCAACACCCTGCAGTGCATAGGTAAGATGTTTATAAGTGGGTACCGTCAGCATCATCAGACCCGGATTGACTTTTTCGTCGGAAATATTCCCACCTGAAGCGATAATGCGGTAAATAATTCATGAGCAATAATTGCGGATGATTATTTCCTCTAGATCATGCAAGCGTCGCTCAGAAAGCCATCGATGTGCATACACAGGTAAATGAAGTTAGCAATTAGTGGCGGATAGGTACAATAATTATTGGATATATGAGGAAGGCGGTCCTTTTCTTCCTGCTACCTAGAGATCTGTCTCGTTCTTCTATTTTGTTTTGTAATTCACGGTGATATGGTTAGAATCGCTGGCGGGATCGCTCTCGGTGCACTTCTTATGTAGAGAGAAGTAACTATAAGCGCAGTCGTTACTTATTTATGTACTCGTCCAATAAAACGCAGGTATTTACAAGAGGTAACTGTGTTTCCACATCACGTCACATCTCTATCACACACGAGGACCGGATCGCTGGTGCTATTTATGTGCTGATAAACACATAATTGGACTCGCGATGGCAATTCCAAATAGAAAAGTCACGAAATCAGAAATACGACAACGAAAAAAATCCCACTGAAAAGTTTCTCTTAATTACAGGGCGAAATGATGAAATGTGAATGTAGTTTTTTGAGGGAAAAATACGTAAACTGGTCACTTTCTCGAAAAATGTCTCGTTTCCCCTTTTTCCGTAAAAGGGCAGGGAGAATGTATTCTTATCTACATAGTCGTATCTGTTATGAACCGCCCTTTTATTTTATTATTGATGAATTGTTTTTTCACAAGCTTTAAGAAAAGTTGTGTGTTTGGATACTAATTTCAGTTAGGAAAGGGCCGATTTTTCCTAACAAGGACGGGTAAAATATTCCTGAAGTATAATTCTTGAACTAATCATTAAATGAACACACATTCAGTGAAATTGTGTTTTTACTTTTTATGTAGAACAGAACATCTTACATTAGCAATCGGTCGGAAAAGCACACACAAGCACTAATACTAACACCAACAATATCAAAATTTACAGAAAAAAAAACTCTCATCCTAAGCATACATAGTAGTACATCGATTATGCTATTAGGATCGAATGTGAAGCTTTATGTGCTGAGGCTGGAAGTTTGGCTGACGAACGCAGTCAAGTGATTGTACGTTTTTATCAGAAATACGAAATGATAACTAATAAGGGCCAGCACAAATTTTGGGCAAATTAACTTTGTTTGTAGTAAAGAATGTGTGAGGAGCTAATTAGGAATTCAAGAGTTGCTAGGTTTTGTCAGGGTTTTGTTCTATGTTAGATAATCTCGGGACATAGTTTTGGTGAATTTTTTAACGAAATTCGTATTTTGACAAAGAAAATATAGAGATGAAGTAATTATATAATTGAACAAGGGACTGAGTTCTTTTGCATAAGTGAAAATTCCAAGTAATTAAAAAATGACCAGACTAACCCAACTTTTGAAAGCCCGTTTCACAGCAAAACATTCCGGGTGTAAAGTCAGTTACATATTGGCACCGGGCATACTATGGTGCTCGGTCACATTTTTGCACTTTTGGCGGACTTTTGGCTTGCTTTTCCATTATTGCCAATAAAATCTCCTGGTGGGCTGATTTTTTGAATCGTTCAAAATTTCCACCAAAAGTGCAAATAATGTGATGGTGGCACTGTGGTACATTATGCACCGTGACAATAGCAAAAGTCACTAAAACTTCCAAATCTAGTTCCTCACTATGAAGTTACGAACACTTTATATAGGTAAACTCATAGATGGTAAACTTCTCTCTCTATCAGTTAATAGTCATTTATATGAAGTTTGAAAAAAAAACAATTTTCATTATCATTTGGGTTCATACGTCACATAGGTAGTATGAAATATTAAGGACCGAGTTCGAGACTCTCAATTCGTTATCCATCATATCAACTCTCGCCAACCTTACTTTTGGGCCTTCAACCCAAAATCTCATTTTCATGCTTTTTCAAATATTTTGGAAAAAAAAATCGAAAACGATCTGCAGCATCCAGTGTCGAAATGTCGAAATTGGAGTTTTCGTCGGGTACGAGATAAATCATGCGCGTCTAGGTCTGGCAGTCGGTGGCTGATGGTGAGGTGCCTAATCTAATTTCAAGGTAACAAACATTGGCTCGGCCGGTCGGCGGGGTGCATGGGCTTATCGCCTTATGTAGATTCACTTTTGTGCATCGTCCGGCTCGGACCGAACCAATCCGACGACCGAGCCACCGGCAGCAGCAAAAGATGAAGAAGACGAAGAAGAAGAAGCAGAAGAAGAAGAAGCGAAAGAGACGGGGGTCTCCTCCGGTTTTCTTTGCGGGCGGCGGATCGGGCCGAGCCGGGTCGGGCTGCAGATCCTGTATTTGGGCCCCGCGGCGGACCGGGTGGAAAAAATGCGGCGCGTAGCTGCAGGTGTTAATGCAGATGAATGCATGCGCGGCGGTTCGAGGGGGCGACGGCGGGGGCGACTAATCAAGACCGGCCACGGTCTCGCGGAGGAGACTCACCTCAACTCGCCCTGCCTCGTCGTTCGCCTCTTTCGCTCGCGCATTCGGAAATTTACGGCCGAGATTTTATCTCGCCGCGCGCGATTTATCCGCCGATATAACGCGAAATTCCGCTCGGAATTATTTTTCGTTAATTAACGGCCGAAAGTCGTCTAGTAGTCCTCCGGCCAGGATGATCCCAGTCGCCGCTGTTAAACCACGATCAATCAATCTGCTCGAGAACCGGTGGTAATGGTCAATTTCGAGATGTGCCGTAATTACGGGAGAGGAATAACAATTTCGGTCGTGAAAACTGACCTTTCTAATTCTCTCCGGGCGGCATTTTTCCTGCATGCGACGTCATTAAAATCCGTCTGGTTGATGGCTAAAAACGATTTAGTAGTCGAAGAGAACGCAGACGGCCTTCAACTTGTATACTGGGTGGATGATGTTCTCCGAACCAGATACAGTAGAGACCTTTTAGTCCGAACGGCTGCATGCAATGTGTTCGGATGAGCGATTTGTTCGGATTATTGGAATCAGTGTGAATATCTGAAAAAAATAAGAAAAATAAATCTAAAATAAAATGAATAAATCAGGAGAAAAACATGAGTTTTGGTTTGCTTTTGAGCATTTTCTCCTCGATTTTGTTACTTTATTGAAGTTCATGCAGTAAAAAGTCGGGAACCACAAAAAACTCGGATCAAAATGAAAAAAAAAATCCGCGCCTTTCCGGGGAAAACTATTTCTATCGGCTTTCGAAAAATCACTCATAGTTTTCGGAAAATTGTACACTGCTGCGGATTATGTAACTTTGTACCCGATATGTTCTAAAAAACGAACAAGGTTATTAAATTCAAAAAAATATCATAAATTTTCGTTGTTTTTGGGCATTTCTTTTGGCGATTATGGTTCATTTTCGAAGTTCTTGCAGTAAAATGTTAAAAAATAGGTAACGCATAAAAATCTATAAAATGAGAACGAAAAAAACGCGTTTTTCCTGTTTCAGGAGGAATTTAAATATTTTCATCGGCTTTCCAAAAATCACCTGTATTTGAAATACATATTGCACAATACTATTCAAATTGAAGATTATGGAACTTGTGCCCAATGCCGGTTTATCAATGCTCAGTTTACGTTTAACTAGAAGTTAAATTTCTAGGTTACCATTAATTGTTACAACAATTAAAATCAACAAATTTAACTCTCATCTAGAAGATAACTGAGCATTAGAGCATTGATAAACCGGCCTTAACTGCGGTAAATAAAGATGGATAAATCATGAGTTTTTGTTTGTTTTTAAAGTTTGTGCAAGTAAATGTTAAAAACACACCAGAAAACAAGGATGAGAACGGAAGAAAACCGTTGGTTTTCCAAGAATCACTCATAGTTTTTGAAAAATTGCACACTACTGCTCGCATAATGGAGTTTGTACTGGATGTTCGGTTTGCTGGAGTAAGGGCTGGTCTTTTCACCTCTGGTTATCCACCTGTTAGCTAACTGGAACCTTAGACTGTGACAATTCTGGTTAAAATGAATAGCAACGGATCACAATCAAAATTCTAGTTAGCTAACCGAAGGTTTAACCAGAGGTGAAAAGACCGGCCCTAAATAACTAAAACAAAATAAAAAGTAGTAAAAAAAAAGAAATAAATCGCAGGAAAAACTCATTAACTGTTGGGCATTTCTTTAACCGCTTATGTGCAGTAAAAGGTTGAAAACACACCAGAAAACTAGGATGAGAATGGAAACAAAAATCGCGCGTTTCAGGAGGAATCTATTTTCATCGGCTTTCCAAAAAATCACCCATAAATAGTTTTCGTGAAATTACACACTATACTGTCCGTCACTTGTGCCCGACGTTCGGAATACTGATTACGGTTCGTTTTAAAGGGTCTCCACTGTATCCATGGTTGGATTGTTGGATCGCACACGCGGCATTAATATTATTAACGAATCGGCTCGAATTCCTCTTGCGTGGATTTTCGTTTCATTAGACGCTCGACTCTTTATCGGTCTGGTCTCGTTCGGTCTGTTTGCAGCAGTTGGCGAAAATTCGATTGAACACTCTCTTTGTATTACGTATTTCGAATCTGCACGATAATTGCGCGCTCGTCACTAACTAGAAGAACGGAACGCAAAAAAATGTCCGATGCGTTCGATTCCCTTGCAGTTTCCCATTTATTTTCGTTTCGCGGGGGTATTTTCGGCCGAATCTGACCTCGCTCTGTTCACTGCCCCTTTCGCCAAATCCTCTAAATATAAAATGAACGTCTCGTGTCGCTCACGAGACTTTGTGCGCGAACACTTAACACGCCGTAACGATGTGTTCCAAGTGTCTTTTCTACTGACTGCATGCGGCATGGCGTGGTGAAAAACGAAACAGACGCTGATGCACAAATTCGCATTTGTCTGGATTGTCTTTGGCTAAATTTAGGTGCCCACATGTCACCATCGGTCTCTAAACAATCTTCCACAAAATAATCCGGTACAGGAAAATCCTGAAATAATCTCAGCCGGATTTACGTATCGTTATATTCACCTGTTACAGTTATCGATAAGAATTCTGACAGTTAATTAAGTTTGACGAACTGGTTCGGTTATGTTATGAATGAGTTGGTGGGGTCTTTCGTCGATGCTCCACTTTACTTTTGTAAGAAAATTTTTCGTTCTTATTATGCGGACGCTTTTATTGAATCCGGAAAAACCCAAAGTCATCGACCGTACTCGTAGATCAAGAATGTGTCGACTGGATCCTTTCAGTCTTCTACTCTAACATGGTTAAAGTATTCCACCTGATGCTATAATTTTTGAATCGAGTCCTACGGTCTCGTGCTCTTTTCTTTTACCAGTCTAGTACTCATCGGTGGTTTAATTAGCGATGAGAAATGGGAAATTTCCGATTCGTTTGCATTAAATATTTCTCCGGGCGTTCCCGGTCTTATTACCCTGTTATACCTATAGTTTTAGTGTACCTAGTTGGTAGTGAATGTGCCGTGATAATTACTCTTTAACCCTTTCCAAGTAAGTAAAAGCGTTTACCTTACCTCCACCTCTATACCTACTTCGTTTTATTCATTGGACGTAATCACCTATTGTTATTCACACGCCTGTCAGGAACTGCATATTATAAACTATGTATACGCCGTACTTGCTATAGGACTACTCAAATAACAGTTATCTTGCAATGACGTGTAATTACGAACACATACAGAAGTACTTCGGTACCTACGTACCTTTCTATAAAAATTATTTTATTGACCATTTACGTTTATGCAGTTAACGACAGACAAAATATGTAACTGTGCTTTTAATCTGAGAGCCTCGTTGAAAGCTCGATTTTAAAAGGCTGGCTTCTCATAGAGACAGGAATAAAACAATTCAACTACAATTTGAACATGTTTAGAATAATTCATTCTTGATACAAACTTACCTCTATTGGAAACTGTACCAATTTCAAAAGAATAATTCACACCTTTTTACTGCCTTCTAAGCAGAATAATTAGCAATTTTTATGGAAGTGACAAACTTTCAATTAATGGTAGGAAGATGCCACAATATGACAATAGCTATTTGTGCAAAAGGATTTTTTCTGTTTTAGGCGTAGGATTTTGTACGGACAGTCGGTTATATTTCACCCGACATCTAAAGGAAAAGACGAATCTTTCCTGGAACAAATTAATATCTATAAAGATTTACTTTACCAAACACTTGTGAGAAATAATTATTTTTACAAAATTTTAAAGCTGGCAAAAGTAATGACCAAGGAAAATGGCCACTTAAAAAACTTAATGTCACCAAGAACGAGTTCCTCTTCATAGACCGAGAAGCAACAGATTGGAAATCAACCTTTACTGTGTTTATTTGGATTGAGTTATATTCGCATGATGAATATTTTTGATCTAGTTTGGTTATGTTCATAAGTCACGTCCTCAGTTCCTTTTATTTTTCTACACATATCTGGAAACGAGCAACTCCTTCTGTTTATTTGTTATTCAATCCAGCATTTTTTACAAGGTTTATTGAACAAATGGGGAAACATTCTCACAAATGTATTGAAATGTTTGAAATTGTATGAAAATTACAGGTGTCTAAACTGCAAATAAAAAAAATTAGATGCAAAAAATTACCAGACTAAGCAATTTCGTGGAGTTTTTAATCTTAAAGGCTAGAAGACACGATACTAAAAGGGCATACTAGAAATCTATGACCTATCTATGACCTACATATATTTCTATATGAAGTTGGTGAATATCAAAGATTTCTGGGATCGAAGTATCGTACGTGTTCCTGGGAGTAAAATTTTCTTGAGATGTGCAACCCCTAAAATTCTGTAAACATCATTTCGAGACATTTTGTATATGCGATGTCTTTCTTTAGCCTAAAGAGTTCATCCGTTTAGTAAATTAATTGCAACAAAATGATTCGAGAATGAATGAGAAGCATTTAAAGGCTATTAAAAACATGTTTCGTTCAGTTCAGTGAAAAGAGATGCGGCGGCGATTCGCAGTAGAAAATATTCAGCTCCGTCATAAAGTTGGTCATCTTCGGTGTTTAAGAGTCGACGACATTTTTTCCGTGGGATTTTGATTGCGGTTTCGATTTTCTGATGTTTCGCCACAATTAGCACTGGACTCGGTCGCCCGACAAGAAAAAACGTACAATTTCTGATGTCAGCACTAGTCATGGACGTTGGGTTTTCTCATTGGGAAAAGAGCGTAAGAGAGCCGCTCTGCGTTCTCCCGAGTCGCCGTTTCGATCGAGCACGTCTGGTGGGTGCCTTGTCTCGGGCCGCAGGACATCTGTACGTGTGCCTGCAACGCTCCGACAACCGAATTTCACAAAAAGGACTCGACACAAAAAGAGTACGTGACGTGATGCATCAGCTTGCTCTGGGAATACGACGTTCGATTACCCCGCGCGCCACTGATGATGGAAAACGTCAACCGGAAAAATGTTTCACAAAATCGCTCCTCCTCATCCTCCGCTTCGTTGCCGATCTTAATTGCGGCATCCAGTCGGAAAAGTGTACTTTTTCGTGAATTTTGAGAATGTCCATGGTTCATGTAGAAAATGGTTTGCCACAGCATAGGGCTTTAGTATTTGCACAGTTTCGATAGAGATGGTTGAATTGTGCGCGATCGAAAAAGTTTACTCAGTTGTGGATGTATTTCTTAGTTCTATAGAAATCCAAAGGGAAGATGGGCTGGGGGGCTGGGGTATGGAACAAGCAGATACAAAATTTTCCGATATGGGTTTCAACTGTATCTGCATAAAAAAGGGTATTTGGACCGCTGAAAATTCACCCAAGCAGGAAATGAGAAGAAAATGGCCTGATTATTTTTACCACATTTCCCACATTTCATTATGCAACTTGGTCATCTCATCATCGCACAGATCCATATTTTCACTAAATCTAAATCGTTAAATATTGTATATT
The DNA here is from genome assembly GCA_949788335.1 of Salpingus planirostris. Lineage (NCBI taxonomy): Eukaryota > Metazoa > Arthropoda > Insecta > Coleoptera > Salpingidae > Salpingus > Salpingus planirostris. The sequence goes on along the minus strand of OX460918.1, from coordinate 1,832,036 downwards.
GTGTGATTGAGCATTTTTAGCAATTCAAGGATTTATCTCGGATTTATCTTCTTTTGGAAATTTAGGTTGACCATTCCAAATTTCAAAATTAATTATGACAGTGGCCAATTTTTTTCGTTTTGTATTTTTGAGTTTTTGCAAGTAATATTGGTGTTGAAGTCGTCGGAAAAATAGTATACACGACTTGTCGGGAAAGTTATATTTCGCGGCTTGTGGGTTGTAATTCCACTCACGCGAAATTTTGTACTTTCCCGACACGTTGCGTAATGTACTATTATTTCATGGAAACCCTTGAAAAAGTGAATATTATCATGATTTTTCAATGGGACACGTTGTATTACAAACAGAGGCTGAAATGCCTCTTTTTCTGTGGGTGAGACGTAGTCTAGAGAAAAATTAGTGAGTTTGTGTAGATAATGGGGAGGATGAATGTACCAATATGCGCGTTTACCTTCAAAATCAAGAGAAACTACGAAAAACACGAAATGTTTATAAATTTGTTGTATTTCGCGTAATTTATTGAAAATATTCTTTCCCATTACAGCATTCAGTCGGAAAGAGCACTGTTGCCGCCTTCTAGGGTTGCAATGGTTTTAAGTAGCGCATCAGGGATTTGGTATCGCAGGTTTTATCTATGGTATCGCTGAAAATTATCTCAAATTGAAAATAGGTGCGAAATCCAAATACCTACCTATGACATATGACATAATGCAAAAAAAATACAAAATTTTTGTTGATTATGAGGATGTGGATGAAATTTTATGTTCACAAAATGCTAGAAAATTTTCTTTGAATGTAACTCATTTACATGTCCTAATATTTTGAAGTTTTCCTCAAGTTTGAAAAATTAAAGAAATAATTCGTTATTTGTCAAATTATTTAAAAATTTGTAATCTTTTCACGTTTTAATGAATCTATTAAGAAGCAGTATTCTTTCTGTGCTGCATTCAAATTAATGGCCCGTGGAAATACCTTCTCCAGTGTAGTTGAAACTGAACCGCGTATTTTTCTTGAAAAAACATAAGAAGTCTAAAAAACCCTAAAGCCGAAAAACACTGTAATTTTCCCTGCCAGGAATAAGTCGGCCTAGGTTTATTGCCTTCTCGAGGAGATTCTCCGCAGAAAAAATGGAGTACAAAAGATTTTGTCATTACTTTAAACTTTACTCTGCATTGATTGTTTTGGCAAATTTCTTTAGCTCTTGCGCATTTTTTTGACAGTGAAAACCCGGCATATTTTTCTATTTGCGCTTGCGCATTAGATGATGAATTTAAACGGCAGAAAAATCTTATATACCAGATCTTTTGCCCAAACCGAGGCTCAAACCACAGAGGGTTGCGGTCGCATATATCGTCCGGTCCGCGGTCATCGACTTGCGATATGAGGCCTCGGGCGCCTTCATCTCTTGTGCATATGATGACGAGAGAGGCCGAAACGCTCGATTTGCGATTTAGAACTGTCGACCATTTTTCAACCTTTCTACTAATAACCGGGACGATCGGCGAGATGCCCTCTGCATCATCTACCGTAGTTGGGCGCCTCCGGCTTTATCGCCGGAGCTTCCTACTTCCAACAACTAACCGACCAAGATTATGATGATGATGATGATGATGATGGCTCTAATAATTTCCTATCGACTTTTATGCCGTCATCTAGATTACTTCTTCTCCTACCATACCTGGTATCGTCTATAGTATCTAATAATAGAGCGATAGTACGAGATAACGCGGGCAAATTTGGTTTAAAAATATGGAAACTCATCAGATCTTGACATCCGCTTCACTCTTTTACGTAACCATTGCGATTTTTCCCATACCTGATAACTCTGAAATAAACTTCATCGCGATGTGTTATTTTCAATTCCATCATACATAAGGCGAGAAACTATCGGAACATAGAAAAGCCATTCATTAATTTCCATAGACATAAATTTCAGTGAGCCATTCATCATTCAAAGTCATAAGAAGACCATGCCGAGTATCGAGCCGTTTATGAGCTCTCTTTATTACGCATATAAATACAAATGCGATATAAATATTCACTACTGAACAAAGAGAGCAGGAGGAATTTCCAGTTTTAAGTGAGTTTATAAGAGAAGCCTTATCTGTAGTAGTTTGCAAGTAATACACAAAGTTCTGGCGCGGACAATAATTCTTCACTTAATCCGCCAAGTTGATACCTAAAATCGTTCCTACTTTGGAGTGCAGAACTAGATTTTTGACCATTTGGATACATTATTACTTTGTAACATTACCTTCCTGTCGTGAATTTTGGCACTGGGTAGCCAGTTATGTTGGCCCTTGAAATTAGGTTAGCCGTTTTTCTGGCACTTTTTAATGACGTTGACGTTTAATTTTTCATTTCATTTTCTGCAACACTACCACGAATTTTCACTTACTTATAAACTTGGTTGAATATTAGGTCCGAAAGTTTTTCGCAAGATTTGCCGGAAAAACTCTTCATTAGTCATTATTCTCTACTTCTCTGTTATTTTGTTGCTGTGTCTTTTCTTTTCTTATTGTAGATATTTCAAATTACAAATTTTGTCAAAATTTCATTGACGTATGTACAAATATCCCGCTGTGGAGTTAAGAATGCGCAGAATACGACTTTGGCCAATCATCATAGACTGCGCAATCTTTATCTCACTTTTGTGTCAAAAGCTAATTGATCTTCATATTATTTCAATGGGAAACTTGCGCAAGTAATCGAGTTGAAAAAATAAGATAATGAACTCCAATAAGTTGAATTGAATTCAGATTTATCAAAAGTTTGTTGAAAATGTCTTCAGAATCTGAACTACAATGTGTCCAGAAAATAATCGATTTTCTCCTAACCGATAAATTGGCATCAGATGTGATGAAGATCAAAAATGGCCGAGATATTGTCACTTGAAGCTGACACCCGTTTGACGGTTTTTCGTTTATAACTTTTTACTGGCTCAAGCTAGAAACTTGTAATTTCGGGTAGTCATAGGACTATTGAAGACACATAAAATCTGTAAATTTAACTCAAATCTATTGAGTGGAAGTGTTATTTTCCGGCGCCCTCTACTACTTCTCCTTGAGGAACTTTTTTTCTAGCATAGGGTGATAGATAATACATATAGCGCACGTTTTTTTTTATTGCGTTCTTTGACATACTGATTGTGAAATATTGGCAGCAAACTAATCAGAATAGGGCTAATAAGACTTAAAAAAACAGGACGTTCATTTTGGTCTTATCATGATCCTCATAATTGTGCCACTATCATTTCTTTGCCATTTCGGATCGAGACGGTCAATTGAGGTCACAAGGATGGAGATAGGTCAATGTCCACCTCAAAAACTAGCAAATATTTTTTGACATGATTTTGGCCAATTTTAGTATGGTTCGAATTGAATTCAAGGCCTAAATTAAATTTTCAAAACAGAAATCATTTTTTCAAACTTAAAATTATACTCAGAGTCATTTTGTCAAAGAAAATGAATGAGGATTCTCCCCAAATTCGACAAAATTGCCTTTTTTTTGAGGAAGACTTGAAACATTGATCTATCTTCATCCTTGTAACGCTCATGTAAAACTTCAATTGACCGTTTCTATCCGAAATGGCAACCTCAACACCAAAAACCAACATCATGCCAGTACCCCACCGATGCAATAACAAAACCATGGCAAAACCTAACAAAACCAAAGTTCGATTTAGTTCCGCATTTCAAAATTGAAACGACATTAGGTACCCCCGAGGACCAACGAAGAAAGAAAACTGTGCGAGGCATCGCGACGGTCGTGACGTGGAATTTCGGAAGGTCGGCGTCGTTGTTGTCGGCGACGGCGGCGTCGGGGAGGCGTCGGCGTCGCAATGACAGCGCCTCTTTTTTTGTATCGCGACGAGTCGATGGGTGCATGTGCGCACCGAGAGATCGGCGATAATTTTTCATCCGTCCGTCCGCATTAAATTTTCAACACGGGGGGGCGCGCGGATGACGGAACAGAGGGAAGAGCTCCGGGTGTTCCGGCCGGAACGCGGGGGCTCGGAGAGCGCGAGAGGCATCGATTTTTACGGGGTCTGAGAGGACTGCGTCTGGTGTCGATATGCGAACACTGCAGCCGGGGCGCAAACTTCTCCGGGCCCGGGCGCTGCATGTGCCGCCGCCGGTGCATCGGGGGCGGCGCGGGCGGACCGCGCCGCCGACGCCGCCGTCTCACCTCCCGCGCGACGGCTGGCGCCGCGACGCTAAACGGCCCGCCGCCTCCGCTCCTTTGTCTTTTTCGAAAACGACGCCGCGTCCGACCCCCGCGACGACCGCTCGACAGAACTGCGCTCCTAATCCCCATCGACTTCTCGCGTGGGTATTGAAGAAAAACCGTAACAAGATTTCCATTCGAACCCGGAATTTTCAACTTTTAGGTTGGTTGTCCAAGTCAATTGTCATAGAAACGATCGTTGCGTTCAGTAAAAATCGACAGAAGTTGATCTTTGACGGAGATAACCATCAGAGACTGCATAACGAGGGTGATTTTGGTGTACAAAGCTCCAGGAATTAGTTGGTGATTTAGAAACTAGGGTAATAAGAAGAAATTAGTGGAGAATTAGTAGGAATTACTGGGAAATTAGTAGAAATTAGTGGGAAATTAGTAGGAATTATCAGGGAATCTAGTGGGGAAATTACTTATTATTACACAAATACGGGAACTAGTGAACGAGATATTTTTCAGCGGAATACCCCTCGCAGACATAGCTTTATTATAAAATAGTAAAAGACACTGTTTTCTCGCACAAATGTTGTAAAAAAAGAGTGCGGAAATGTCTATCGCTATGAGTGATTCATACTATTTTTTCTATTCGCCCAATTTTTTCTCAACATTGAGTACTTATATGGTCGATTTAAGGATTTTTGCTACGGATGATAATAAAAGTCCAAAATTAGCACCTTTTCATCTACAGGGTTATTCCGGCCCAATATTTCAGTCGTGGTTTGAATCAAGATCATGCTAACCGAAGTTCAATTTTCATAGTAACGATTGTCGTAACAATGAAAATCAACAAAATTCAATTTGAAAATTGATTAAACCGCAATTGAAATACTGTGCTTCACTCTAATTAAAAAATTCCATTGCCATATTTTGAAACAAAATCAAGGTATACAACTTTAATTGGACGAATTTGGTATTTGTGTCGCAATGGGCCTGCATGAAAATATCGGAAATCCCGACCTTGAATGAGACCTTGTATTATTGGCATTGGGTCGTTCCGAATTCAAGTTAGATATTTCCTAGAAAATTCTCAACTGGGGATGGAAATTAATATTTTAAGTGAAAAATTCAAGTTCAAGTACTTTTTTGAAAATTTCACGTCAAATGCCTACAATAGCACCTTTCGACTTTAAATTGGGAAATTCTCATTCAAATTGAGAAATTCTGGTTTTAAGTAAACAATTCTTCAAAAATTCCATGTTCAAGTGTTTATAAACTATGTAGTTTAGAGACGGTTTGAGGTGTCAAATGTCATTTGAACGGCGGTAATAGTAGTTTATGTATCAAGTAGATAGTGAGGTGGATTATCGATAAGTCCATGTTGCTACGTGGTGCCTACAACGTTCTATGTTCAAATCCAAGATAATTGCCCTAAATGTGATATTTGCTCACTTAAATACAGAGAAAAATGTCAGTATGACTTGTTCTGTTATATAAACAATGGGTTGTCCTGGAAATGCACTTTATACACTAGTAAATATACTTTATACACATGTGTTTAATAGGCCTGTTTAATAAGCAGTCACCTTGCACAAAGAGGGTGTCATTATGATACCGTTTATCATCTTAATCCGCCCCTTAACTTGTTTATCCTATTTGTGAAATCCGGTTTTAGAGATTATAAGTAGAAAATTTCTCCGGATATCCGGGTTCCAGTGAGAAATTGCCATTCAAGGGTAGAAATTCTCAGTTTGACTGAGAATCTCAATTTTAGGTTGGTCAAAAGCAAAGATGTCAGAAGTTATGAATTTCTACCTAGTTTAATACAAGTGATCAATTATTCTCCCGGTTTTATGTTAGGAGTTTGTTTCAACCTTTGATTACGACATTTCTGTTGAGGAAAATGTTTCGAACCAAGCCCAGTCAACTGAAGTTTTCTTTTCAGAACCCGAACTTCAGATGGATTTTGACATGATTGGGTGAAACTCCTAAACTTCTGGATCCTGAGTCGAAAAATTGCGAAAAAGCCGCGTCCCTTTACGGTCATAATCATAGTATAATCACCTTAACGGTACGCGAGTTGACGTATTTTGGGGTAACAACCGGAGCGAAACCGCTCATCAGGTATAAGTAGGAGCGACGCTCCGGGGGTTGGGGGTAATGGCGGGGCGGTTATCAAGTCGGCCGTCCCCATCGGGGGTGATTAAACCGCCGATTATGGACTGTTCACCCCCGGGCCGCCGCCGCCGTCGCCGCCGCACTACACAACACGAGAGCCGTGCGGCGGGAGAAGGGGACGTAAAAAATCCGCCGCCCCGGTGTTTATCGCGTTTGTGTGCGCCTCCTTCGCGCGGTCGGCACATTCTCGACCGGCCAGATAGCCACCTTAACGTCACTTTTACGGTCCGCGGCGATCCGATGTCCACTCCGCCGGCCAAGAACGACCTCTTCGCGACGATAAAGTGCCCGTCTAGCTGATACGACCGCTCGCTTCTCCGATAAGCTGATGCCCTACTAAACGGCCAGATTCGCGCACTACCTCTCTTCGGTTTTTTCCTCCCGCAATAACTTATTGGACAAGGGAAGTGAATGAAGTACGGAATAATGGAAACATTACCAATTAGAAAGATAGCTATCTGTGTAAAAAATACATAATGTAGGACAATATTGAAGAGTCCGTCTTTATGCATGGCAGAGCGAGGGCGATAACTTGGGCAAGTCAATAATGTTCCATTATTATGTGTCAGTATCATAAAGATTTGATGGCAAACTTCAAGTTAAAAAAATACGCACGTTCATTCCAGATGTTCAATATCAGAAACTTCAACTTTTGACGTTAGATTTGAATTATGTTTTGAATTAGGTCAAAGTTGACTATCATTATTGTACTTGTCAAATAAAGTGGCAGTTTACGTCAAATGACGACATAAACCGTGAATTATACACCAGTTGCCCATAAACTTTTTATATGATCAACTGTTTATAATAATGTCATAAATAGCATCGTGTACTTTTCGGTTTAGCGGCCGTAATATGGCTTATTTATTATGTACTGTTCAATAATAATACTAACACATAATGAAAATCGGGTGCTTCGGCTTCTCAGCTAGGTCACACGACACATACAGTGCGCGTCTAAAGTGCCCCCCCCCCTCCCCCCTAAAAAATTTTGAATGTGTAGACATTTTTGAAATCGCTCGGACAGGTCGATTTTTATTTTCAATGAAGCATCTTTTCGAGCAATTTTAGTTTTTCCAACATTTCCGGTTTGACCGGAAATGGCCGCAAGTTTGTTTTTTTAAATGGACACACCTGACTTTTTTTGCATTCTCGTATTCTACGATTTTTTGTAGGTAAGAAAATGGTATCACCGCTCAAAATTTTTGACATTTTTTATCTCGCATGTGATCGGCCATTTTGAAATTTTCGAAAAACGCTCGGACCCGTCGATTTTGTTTTCCAATTCTGCATCTATTCCAGCAATTCTCATCCCTGTATCACTTCCGGTTTGACCCTAAATGACCGTCAATTAAAATCAGGTACATCTATTTAATAGACAAAGTTACGGTCATTTACGGTCAAAGCGGAACTGATACAGGGATGAGAATTGCTGGAATAGATGCAGAATTGAAAAACAAAATCGACGGGTCCGAGCGTTTTTTTTTTATTTCCAGCCGTTTTCAAAATGGCCGATCACATGCGAGATAAAAAATGTCAAAAAGTTTGAGCGGTGGTACCATTTTCTTACAGTTTATTCGCCTCGCTCGCAAGCTCGTTCTGCATGCCATAATCAACATGGACTCTCCAATAATTACCTAAATTATGGGCTGGTTATTTAATAAATAGCTATTATTTTTGATGACTCAGAGAAAATATTCTTGACAAAATCGTCTAATTGCTCTCACACCCCTAAAATAGAAGGGTGCGAATATTTTTTTCATTCTCATTCAAGTTTTATGGTGTTTTGACTGCAAGAACTTGAGAACTTGCCATTGGAAGAAGTGCCCAAAAACGAAAACAAAACTTTTTTCCATACTTAATTAAGCTTTTTTTATTTTTTTACATGTATCTTTATTGCCTTTCAGTGGTTATAGTTAGTAAAAGGTCGAAAGCTGTATAAGATGACTCTATGCAGATTGACTCCAGTAATCTGAACAAATCGCTCATCTGAACACCTTGCATTTGGCCGTTCGGATTGAAGGGCCTCTATCTCTACTGTATTACGTACTCATTACCGAAACTAGCGCCGATAATGATCGTAATTCATCTGAATTCCGTTTTTATAAGGCAACAATAAAAAGTGTCGGTGATGGATAAAGAAAGGAGGAAAGACGAAGGAACGATGACGTTGTTGCCGGGATGAGCGTGTCCGTGATTGGCTACCGGCGCGGCGGCGGCGGCGGAGAGATGCAACCCTTTTCTCGAACGTTGCGCCGCGTCTAACGTCGTCTTCTAACAAAGAAGAGAGGATAATTGCGCCCCGAGTTATTCTCGGCCGCGGCACATCTCTCGCGAGATGCACTCGCTCGCCGAGGAGCCGTCAAACGTATGATTAATTAAACGGCGCGCGGTTCGCGAACGAAAAGATGATGCCCGGATTATGCTCACCGGCCGCGGACCTCGAGACTCTGCACGCATTATACGCCCGGCCCGGCCGAGACGGGGAGGCCGAGGAGAACATTCCGCAGGGCAACGACGGCGAGCGTCCCGCTGATGCCGACCGCAGGAAACTTTGCCGAGCGCGAGAGCGGCGAATTCCGAACTCCGGGCCCTACACCAAAAAAAAATCAGGCTACTACATCACTGAGACTATCCTGTAATTTGGAATAGCATTACCAAGTACCTAAACCTATGACCTTAATTGACTTAAAATTATTCTGTAGGTTGTATGTACTCGTTATACTTGAGCGATCGTTTCATGTATTTCGTTGAGGCTGAATGAGAAATGCAAATGTTGACAAGTTCGAATTTACGGTTTTCGAGTCAAACACCAAACTCGATAACAAATTCCACCACTCATCGATACTAACTTATGTTTTTTATTTGAATTTTTGTCACTTGATATTGGAAATAAGTTGACATAAACGCGAAACCTCACAATATCGAACCCAGAATAACGAAAGGACACAACGTCGATATCTGATGATAAGATTGGCACAGAACTGCATGGTTTACTGATTAAGAATACGTTGTTAAGAAAATATTGTGTATTGTTTCGTGATTCTATGTATGTTTTCGCGATTATATCGTTTCGCTATTATGGCTGTTAATCATCTTCGTTTATGTCTTGTTTTATCCTAAGTAGGTACCTTAAGAAATACTTACAAAACATTACAAGAGCAAACAGAGAAAAAAGTTAACAATTTTGTAACATTGTGGCTTAATAATACCATTATTATGACCAATATGATTTTGTCCACAGTGTAAAATTTGAAGTTTGGTAGAGAACTTTGAGATTCAATCATTTGCTTATTTGTCACCTTATTCAAAATGGACATCATATACTTGTACAGAGATATAAAAAAAATCCTTCATAAAGGGAGGCTATGATAATCGTTCTGTCTCATCTGAAAACTACTAAAAGGATAGAGAGAGAGAGAATAAGAGTCAAACCTCCCTTTATAAAGGATTTTTTTATGTCTCCGTGCACGATACATTGGTTTACTGGTAATTAAAAAAATTGTTGTTAACCATTGATAAATGGTACTTTGGGGGTCAGGTGCTTATCAAAATAAGTTGGAACATATCACCATTGGCATTGACTTTAGAGTTCCTAAAGCAATAATTATTAGCGAATCTATGCATACTAGTATTTCTAGTTCTATGCATCAGCTGGATAATTATTTCAAGGTGAATGTTGAATGCCGGTTTGGGGGTGGGCAACCCAAAATTAACATCTTGTAGACTTGGACGGTATCACTATTTGTAGAGTAAAGTTATTAATAATAGAGGAAATATGAAGACAAATGAAATGAGAAGAAAACGTAAGGTTCATGTTCAGAGCTCGTAGTTTACCAATCGGTATGAATTAATTCTCAATATTTTGTCTAAGAAAAAACCTGGATTAGTAGTTTGTTAGCTAATTCCTGATATAATTTCGAGGAAAAATATATCCAATACTTATATGTTAAGTCTCATTTCTCAAAATTAACAAAATGTGACTTATTCAGTGCGTGATATCTATACATATACTCCTCATTTGTTGTTCAGGCAAACATAAGATGTTGATGATCAATATGACTGTAAAAGAGTTATGATGGAAGGAGAAGACTTGTATTGTCCTATTTCACTCCATCTCAAATTCTTGTGCATATTTCCATTTTCTCCGGTTTTTAGCTCGTTTTTGGCCATACTTAAGTACATATTAATTTGCAACATTCATTGATTGAATCAGACGAGGAATCAGTATCTTATCTCTTGAAGAATATTTTCCAGTTGAAGTGACAAATAGTGAATACTCCATTGCTCCGATAAGTAGATTCCAGCAATGAAATCATAAAAGTTCATTTTAAACTTTTGTTCTGATTTTATTTTTAATCCGATAATCTCATAATCTAACGAACTCGCCTTCTGTACACACCTACCTAGACAAGACACCATACACGAAAATAATTAGCATTCCCACATGTGTGTGTGCATTACAGTACAGACTAGAGACCCTTTAATCTGAACGGCGAAATGCAAGGTAGTGTTTGGATTATTGGAGGCAGTGTTGCAGACCTTTCTTAAGGAACACAAAACAAAACCAAGATAAATCTAAAAAAAAGAAAAACGATATTAAATCTGGAAAAAACCATGATGTTCTGTTTGTTATTGAGCATTTCTTCCGGCCTTGATGGCTAGATCTAGAATTTCGTACAACCAAAAAAAAAAAAACCAAAAATTGGGATGAGAATGAAAAAAATATCCGCGCTTTTCGGTTGATGGAACTTCATCCCGACGTTCGGATTACCGCGGAGGTTCGCATTAACGGGTCTCCACTGTTGAATTCGAAACGGGCGAATATTTCGGCAGTTCTTCGCGTTTTTTGGGTCCGCTGGGGGGTCCGCCGCCGCCGTCGGCGTCCTTACAGCCGGGCGCAAGTCTGCGGAGGAGATACAGTCTGCGGCACGGCACGGTAATGGCACTCGGTGCAATCTCCGTCACCGCGACCTTCTCAAGGGTTTCGAGTTCCTCCTTGGTCTTGGTCGGATCGGCCGCGGCGTGTCGCGGCCCCCTTGCGCCCCGCACTCGCAGACGACCCCGCGGCCTAATATCGAACCCGCGAACCCGCCGCACCGACGACATCCGCTCGCCTCGGCCCCAACGAACCGTCATCATCATCATCATCATCATCGGCGTACACCCGAATATCCACGACGCTCTTCTTTCACGGGGTCTCTGTCTCGCGAGTCTCGGAACGAAAACGAGGCGCATTTCGGTGCATTATCATTCGGCTCTGTTGTTGTCGAAAGGACGACGTCATTTATTTTCTTCGAGCCGAGAGAGCAGGTTATCTGCAGTCGTAATAAGGCGTGACGTAACATTTGCATGGGTTTTTGTTCGCGTCTCAAGGTCAGACGGAGTGATGGTCGCCGCCGTCGCGGGATCAATTTGGGAGTCGTTGCGAAATGCAGCGGGAGGAAATTACCGAATTTCTCACACGCCCGCGTCCGTTCGCTCTTTTCCATCCGCGAGACGCCCGTCTGCTGTGCTGTTGCATTTCGTACTGCAGTACGTACAGTAGACGCTTTTTAGATCGAACGCCCGAATGCTAAGATTAGCGAATTGGACGGATTACTGGAGTCAGGGAAAATGACGTCAACTGATACAGTTTTCGATATACAGGGTGATTCAAAATTGTTGGACCAACACTTCAGGGCAGATTCCTCTCGTCAAAATAATGATAAAAGTTCCTATAAAGGGGGGTCCGCAAGTGGTCAATAAGGGAGTTATTAGGCCTCAAAGTCTGCTGGTGGCCAATTTATATTCGCTTATAACTCGCTTAATATATGGTTTAGAACTTTCAGATTTGGTATATGAGGAAAACAATTGAAAAACTAAACGTTGAATCTTTTGGTGATCCATGAATACCGTGGTAAGTGATTAAATGAACCAAAAAAGAGGTCATCGGCTAATAAAAATCACGATTATTTTGTGGCGGAAAGTATTTTGACTGCTTTTAGTGATTTTTCAGCTTCAGTGTACTTTTTCAATTTTAAAAATGTAGGGGTACCTCAGTGCAAATGTGAGTAGTTTTCGAGATATTCGTTATTTTATGAGCTTTTGCATGTAGGGTGTCGGTAGCCGGAGCGGCCGACAAGAATGAGACCAACAATCGTTTCTAAATAAACAGAAATATTAAAAATTTTGTACATTCGTCGTCAAAAAAAATTACTTTTGATTTCGGAAAGTTCGAAAATAACAGAGGGCCTTCCATGTAATCAGTATTTGTTTTGATGTAAAAACTCAACGTGGACCTAATTTTCAAATTTAAAATTACCTCCGATTTTCGGTTCTGTGGCATTTTTCTCCGAGCGGTCGTTTAATAATTTGAACTGTTTACGATGAATGTACAAAAATTTAAATAAGGTTTGTTTATTTAGAAACGATTGTTGGTCTCATTCTTGTCGGCCGCTCCGGCTACCGACACCCTACATGCAAAAGCTCATAAAATAACGAATATCTCGAAAACTACTCACATTTGCACTGAGGTACCCCTACATTTTTAAAATTGAAAAAGTACACTGAAGCTGAAAAATCACTAAAAGCAGTCAAAATACTTACCGCCACAAAATAATCGTGATTTTTATCTGCCGATGACCTCTTTTTTGGTTCGTTTAATCACTTTCCACGGTATTCATGGATCATCAAAGCATTCAACGTTTAGTTTTCCAATTGTTTTCCTCATATACCAAATCTGAAAGTTCTAAACCATAAATTAAGCGAGTTATAAGCAAAAATAAATTGGCCACCAGCAGACTTTGAGGCCTAATAACTCCCTTATTGACCCCTTGCGGACCCCCCTTTATAGGAACTTTTATTACTATTTTGACGAGAGGAATCTGCCCTGAAGCGTTGGTCCAACAATTTTGAATCACCCTGTATATTGAGGCATATTGATTGATAGTATATTATGTATCTAGACTAAAGTGACAGTTTTTTTGTTCGTGGAACCATCACCTTAGGGAAAAAAGAAAAACTTTAGTCCTGAACGAGGGGTATATCACTGAAAAATATCACTATCACTATTTCCCGTATTTGTGAAGTTTCATACTAATTTTTACTAATTCTTCAATAATTTCTGCAAATTCCCCATAATTCCTCACTAATTCTTAGTAATTTCTCACTAGTTCCTACTAATTTTCCACTAATTTCTTCTATTTCCCTTATTTCTAATTTTCAACGAATTCCTGGAGCTTGTCCACACAACATTCCCATGCGAACTACTCCTCGGTCCTGAGTCACATCCTATTTTTTTTGCAATTTTTAGGAAAGAAATCCAAGTATTTAATAATTTTCACACTGACCTTACGAAGGTATGCTTTGAAATAACTGAATCAGCAAAAAAACGGGATATTCAATAGTTTATTATTTTTTATAAGTTTTTATTGTACTTTTCTTTCATTGGGGAAAAAAGTAACACTTATTCCATTCTTTTACCTTGAGAAAATGGGACACTCAAGTTCCTGGATTGCAATAAGAAGTTCATTCCAAAATCGATGGATGCATCTCAAAGTTATAAGACGTTGAAACTTCTGGAATCGACACTTTGGCTCGAAATCTGGAAATAGCCGATTTTCAGCTTTATACATACGTCTTCACTCTTCAGATTTCCATAATTAGAAAAACAGTAAAATCTATTCAAGGGATATATTGCTGAAAAATATCTTGTGTACACACTAATTGCCGTCTTTGTGAAATTTCATAATAATTTCTACTAATTACCCTAATTTCTAAGGGCCGGTCTTTTCACCTCTGATTATCCTCCTGTTAGCTAACTGGAACCTTAGACTGTGACAATGTTATAATTGAAATTAATAATAAAGGGTCACATTCAAAGTTCCAGTTAGCTAACCGGAGGTTTAACCAGAGGTGAAAATACCGGGCCTTATTCCTAACAAATTCCTTTAGCTTGTACATACACCAAAACTCCACTGCGGAATATTCTATTCTATTTTTTGTCCTTTGAGAGAGAAGAGGCACTTAAACCCCTCAACAGTCCCTGAATTGTAAATAAATATAAAGGAAAAAAAACGAAAAAATAAACATGAATTTTTGTTTGTTTTTGAGTATTTCTTTCGGAACCTTTTTTGACTAGTTATCGAAGTTAATGCAGTAGAAACACGGGAAAACTTGAATGACAATGAAGAAAATATCCGCACCTTGCCGCAAGAAGACACTTCTTTATCGGTTTCTCAAAAAATGTCAATAGTTTCTGGAAAATTGTACTACCGAGTGCAAAAGTTTTCCCCATCCTCTCGCTCTAGCGCGCGAGTTCCCCCGTTGTGCGAGAGTGAGAGGGTGGGGAAAAGGACTGCACTCGATAGTACACTGAAGGGTCTTTGTTCGGATTACTGGGGGTTCTACTGTATCATAAAATGGGATGAGCCCCGTAATGGCTGCTGCCGAAAGTCACAAATTTACGGCGAATCCATAAAACATGCATCTCGATCGAATTTCCCACCGACCCCTAATTTACCCTCTGCCCTTTCTGCCAGTCCGCGGGCGCCCGTATGCAGTTTCAGGATTTACGGGCGGCGAACGCGATGATGGACTGTTTTATTCAGATTATCGTTTTGCGGGGATGCGGATACGTGTTGCTCGGAGTTTATGCGTCCGCAAGTCCACGATCGGGGCTGCAAAGTACACGGCGTTTCCAGGGAACGGAGCGAACCGTACGGACCAGAACAAGCAAACTAGTGGGGAAGTTGTGTTGTTTGTCAACAAATCATTTGAGAAGTTTGGAACACTTCCATCGCCGTCGTGCATTCGGTCTTATTGGGGTTGCGCTCTCGAACCGGGAGGGACGGGAATTGTGTCAAAGCGTGCGTAGGTCGCGGAAGGGATTCCTCGTTGCGCCCCGACGGATCCTCGAACCCCGCCGACTTTTGCTCCTTTCACCCTACTCAAATTATGTGCACCATAAATCCCTTTCATGCAGTAAATACCAAAAATCCTCCTAAATCCTCGTTAAATTGTACCGAGTGTTCAATATTACTATAATGAATTTTGAGTTTAAATTTCTAAAGATTCCATGGTTCGGTATTTTCCCCTCTGGTTAAACCTGTGATCCTCTGTTATTCATTTTAACCAGAATCGTCACAGTTTAAGGTGGCAGTTAGCTACAAGGAGGATAACCAGAGGTGGCAATACCGGGCCTATAAGCACAGCTTAGGTAGAGACAGTTGAATCATGCGTGTGCGAAAAAGTTTATCCAAAGTGGATGTAATTTTTCAGTTCGACAGAAATCCGCATGGCAATCGCTAGATGTCACCACTTTTTGTCTAGGTAAGAGGAAAGGTGGGGTACACAAAACACAGGTTAAACTTTTTCCCATAAGGATGTTTCAACTGTAAGTATTTACCTAAACTGTGCTATAAGCAAAGCAGAAAAACTTTTTGAAGAAAGCCAAATGCAATGTGAAATTTCAGAAAAGCATTTAAAATTTATTCATGTGTATTTTTTCATACTTGAAAAAAAAACATGAAGTTAGTGGTTGCTGGTTTTCTTGTATCTTACCTTAATTTATGCAAGGCAACATCAGAAATCGTCTTATGGGGTCTTATGGAGAGTGACTCGATTTATGATACGCCAAGTAACGACCATTCGAAATTTGTAACATTGAAGATTATGAATAGAAACAATAGACCCCAATCTGTGTAACAAAAAACTCAAAATTGCCGTTCAACTTGACAATTCAAATACTTACAGAAAATCTTTCAATGCGCATGACAGAAATACAGCATGCGCATGCTCCCCTAAGTAACTTATCTTATGAAATAAATCCTTTGGAAATCCCCAAGAAATCCTCCTAAATCCTCATAGATCCCAATAAATCCCTATATAAGTCCCCATACATCCTCGAAAATCCTCGAAGGTGTTTGCTCCTCGGCTGCTGCCCATCTTTCCTAGTTATAAAGGAATTTTCCTCTTGGTGATGATGAGTGGCGCCCCGTCCATTGTAAATTACGTCCATCAGAACGAAGAATGGCTATTATTATTTTCAGTTAGTAGTTATACGGCGGATTTATGGCCTAATCATGCTCATACAACTTCTCCGGGAGCGCAATAAATCGGACACAACTCAGGAACGTGTCTGGTCTAGTTTGGTGGGATGGGGTGGCACTGGCTGTGCGACCGCTATCACATCTATCCGGTGTACCTCTTCTGTATACGTCGGCATTATACCTATATCGATATAATAAATCGAGAAAATCGAGGTGACGTCAGCGAATTTATATCGAAAATGCATCAGAGAGTATGGAGTACGCGCGGAGCCCGGTTTTGTGTGTGCAACACAACTCCAAACGGGTTTTTACGTTGCCTCCCGACCGAACAAAGAACTGGTAAATTCGCCAAATGGTCATGGGCAGTCGGTATGGAAATCCGATCGGATTTTCGGGCGAATTTGCATGGAAACAAGAGGTGACCCTCGGATTTCGAGTGCGGACCCTCCGAAATTTTCGCCCGAAAACCGAACTCGGGGCGAACGACCTCCGGTCGCCAATCACGTCTGCCCGGTCTTCTTCGTTTTCAGGGACATGAGACGAGGGCGTTCTCTTGTCAATTTGTCATGCATTAATAATTCCATTCCGGAGAGTAATTTTACATGCTGTCTCGCTGTCGCAATTACACAAACCGCTCTCACTTTCCTTCACGGCGATCACCGAAAGACGGATCGCCATGATATCTACCTACCTACCTGAAATCCTGAAAACTACCGCCCTGCGTGGCCTGCTGCGATGAGAGAACTCGTCCCGAAGGAAACGGGAATGGTCGGGGTCGATTGGCTATTATCGGCCGGATAATAGACGTATCGATTGTAATAACTGGGTGGTGGATTAGTGACATGGGAATCTGAGGAATGTATACGTAAATCAATTGCCATCGAATAAATGCACCGTCGAGATTGATGGCTCGACGTGTATTAAAGTTTATGGTGTATATACTAAACGTAGTACATAGTCGAAGCCTTCGCCATGGCAAAAACCCGCTTTTAATAAAACGTGCTCTCGCATCTCAAGAAACATTTGCATCGCAAATATTACCAAGACGTTGTTTCCAACAGGAACTCCCTGTAATGACATCGGCAAATCCTTCCAACCCAGAGTAAAAATCCGAAACTGCAAAACTCTTTTATAAACATTTCTTAATCATTAATAATGGAAAGGAAATAGCACTGTTCAAATTTTGGTAGGTCATCAGAGCAAGGTCATTTTTTGCTCATAGAAATCCCAAATTAAATTCCAACTAGGTAAGTATGTAAGTGATTTATTTAAAGCGCAAGACAATCAACTAGGAATAATATTTTTAAATGAAAAATTAAAAAAATTAACGTTTCACAGCAGGATAGTCGAAAATGTGAGCCACCACATTTTGACTCCATTGTAATTCTGACTGACTGATGCTTTGTAACAGTATCGTATGAAAGATATTCGGAGTCTAGTCTAAAATTCAGACTGACAAAAAGGATAAAAGGATAACCTGTTCGAAGTTCGCAACGACGGACCAACCAACAAATATTAACGTTCGATGCAATTCACAACTAACAACTCTCCATTTGTGGTGTGTGTGTCGTGAATCATTTATTATTTGAAGTTTTAAAAAAGAAAAAAAAATGTTATATCTTGCATAAGTGTGATCTTCCGTGAAATCGTAAAATCTTTCGTGTAATGCAATTCGGTATTATTACTTTAATATTTATATTAGGTGTTTAATCTGATAATTTTACATTTTTAGATGTCTGTACCTAAATATCAGTGCATTCATCGGCAGAAAGTAATTATTGCACAAATAATAAGAAAAACAAAATCATAGTTATTATTTCGTCAGTACGTTGAGACAAAAAAGGAAAAGAAGACACTAGGGGTCAAATAACTGGAAAATTAAAATAAATAAAAAAAAATGACAGTGGCGTATCATCGGTTCCTAAGTGGTTCCTAATAAGAGAATTTAAAGTGCGACATTACACCCGTCAGATCGTTTTGTCTACTAATAACTCTGCATCTCCAATAATATCGGAGTGGTGTGCGCTTTATCATGAAATATTCTATAAAAATTCGTAAGTGTTAAATAATTTTCAAAAATACAAAACTAGCCATATCATCGAGATGGATTTTGCCATAATTACATTGGTTTTTCTAATGATTTATTGTTTCTTCCAATTAAAGCCATGTTTCTGCACTTTCTTCATTGTGTTAATTTCGTTAGTGCTTCGGTACGTTTTGGACATGTTGGGTACCGGACATACCGCTTTACTTGATAAACTTTTGATCGTATTGTAATTAAATATTTTTCATAGTCTACAAGGCCCAGTATTTCAGTTGGTGGTTTAGTAAAACTTTTCATAAGATTTTGTTGATTTTCGTTGTTACTATGGACATTATTCTCGGGTTACCCTAATCGCAGTTTAAACGGTTTAAACCATGACCAAGAAATTGGACCTTTAATCTGAACGGCTAATTACAATGAGGTTTTTAGATAAATGATTTGTTCTGATTACTGATGTAGTCAGTGAAAATTACGTCAATTGATGCAGTTTTCTACATTAAGTAATTAAAGAATGAATGTAAAAAAAACTTAAAAATCAAATTACCTAGATCTGGAAAAAAAAACAATAATTATGTTTTTGGGCATTTCTTCCGGCCTAGTTCGATATTCATGCAGCAAAAAAAACACACCAGAAGAGAATGAAAGAATATGCGCATTCTTATAGAGACTTTTTTTATCAGATTTTCAACAATCACCTATACTTTGTGAAATTTGATGAAATTTTATTTGATGCAATTGCTTACATGAATTAAGGAAGTCTGAGAAAAAAAAATAAAGACGAATCTAAAAAAATCGAAAATAGTAGATTATGTTATTAGGATCAAAAGTGAAGCTTTATGTGCTGAGGCTGGAATTTTGGCAGACGCACGCGCTTTTACCCTCTCACTTATGTCACAAAAGTTGTCATTTATATGTCATTTGAAAATAAACAAAATTGAATTCAGAAAAAAACAGAAAACTCAGATAAAAATGAAAGAATGTCCGCACCCTTCTGAAGAAAACATTTCTTCATCGACTTCCCATAGATCACCCCTAAGTTTTCAAGAGTGTATTTCAATTGATAGGTAGTTCAAAAATACGTTTAGTAATATTTCGTTGACTATAACCATTGGTACAACAATCACTATGGAAATTATAAAGTCGGGTTAAGCCATAACCAATTAAGATATACTGGACCTAAAGCGAGACCTAAAGGCAACCCTTTGATCCGAACAGCTGAATACAAGGTGTCTCTGGATGAGCGGCTTGTTCGGACCGCTTACAGTCAGAGAAAATCATGAATATCGTTACATTTCGAGCAATCCTTCCGGCCTCGCTTCCGGCCTCAAAGATCTTGGCCATAGTTCTCGAAGTTCGTGCACTAGGTAAAAACACCAGAAAACTTGAATAAAAATTTAAAAATCCGAAATCCAAAAATCACATAATTTTTGAAAAATAGTACCCTGCTGTTCGGATTAGTATGGCGGTTCGGAGTAAAGGGTATCTTCTGTATCTAAAAAACGAAAGGGTAATGGTCGAGGATTGATCTGGCCTGATGTCTCGTGTCGTACCGACCGGGTACGAAATTCAAATAGGAGGGTAGGTCTGTATACCTACCATGTGTACAAACGAACTTCCTGTCGAGTTAGCCAAGACCATCCCTCATGGCAACTCGACAGAAAATCCGTTTGGACACACGGTACTTGTGATTGGGTAGTTTTGGTGCTTCGGGTCGGGTGGTAAAAAAACAGAAAACTTTAGAAATAAAAATAAATCGGAAAAAATAGAAGCCGCACCCTTCTGTCTTATCGGCTTCTCAAAAAGGGTGTCTTCTTTCTATTAAAACGAAAAGGTGATGAATCCGTCTCGGGCATGTTCATGAATCATGATGATGAGTATAAGGCACCTCGTATGGTACCAACAGGGTTGAAAATTCAGATAGGGATACTATGGAGTGCATAAGTATTCCCCAGTCTCTCGTTCTCTAGCACTCGATAGTTCCTACTCTGTGTACAAACGGATTTCCTGTCGAGTTGCCATGAGAGACGTTGATGGTTAACTCTGCAGAAAATCCGTTTGCACACAGGGTACTATATGGTGATCGGGTACACGAGTTTCGGTACCCAGTTCGGGTAGACCGTAGACCGATGGATGGTGGTGCGGTGGAGGTCGTCGCGTCGGTCGGCACGCGAGGCGAGGGAAGGCAAGGTGCAAAGCCCCGCTCGAAGTCGGGTCAGTTTTTTGTGATAATGTGTGATATTGATTCGGGTGCAGCAGGCCGGCGCGATGCACGTGCATAGGGCGGAGGGGGTGAGGGGCGGCGGCCGGGAGTGCAGCCAGGCAGCCAGCCAGCGGGCCAGACGGGGCGTTCGGCAACAGCGCGGAGGTCTCCTCATCTCGCGAGATCTCGAGCCACGAGGTCGTCGGCAGCCGACGCGCCGACCCGCCATCAGCACCGCCATCCCCACCCAGCAGACGCGGCCCGAGCACCGGCACCAGCAGACCGCGCCGAGACCTCCGCCGTGGCCGCCCGCACCCGATGGCCGAGACGCGCGCCGCCCCCGCCAGTGCGACGACCATGCGGTGCACCGCCGCGAACGCGCCGCCAGTGAGTGACCCCCGACCCGGCCGCCGGCCCCGCCGTCACCGACGCCGCCCTCACCCTCGACAGTGCCAGTGACTCGCTTCGCAAGCCCCCGATCATGGCCATCAACTTCTCGGCGTCGTTCGCCGCCTGCCTGGCCGCCGGACTCAAAGTGCCCAGGCAGATCATGTACTGCATCTCACAAGGTACCGCGCCGTTTTGTGCGTCCCTCGAGTCCCTCGACCGACGAAAAACGCACGAGGAACGCACGCACGCACGCACGCACCACGCCGCCGCCCCCGACGTCTTCCTCCCTTCGCGATCGTAGTAGGCCGTGCGAAATCCCGGACCAAAACGAAAACCCGGAGAATCACCCAAACAAACCGTTTCTTCCTTATTACTCCTCCTCGTCCTGCGTTCGCGTCTATGCGAAATCCCGAAATCGACGGAAAATCTTGTGATGCAGACTTGCGGATGAAGGCTTATCTCGAAGTCTCCAAGTCGCGCGCTATTTACGGAGCTATTTATAATCGATGCATTTTTAAGACTAGCCGAGAGTGTATCTACTTGGTAACGCAAACAACGAATTGAATTGCACGTGATTTTTCCGACGATAATAATCAAAACAATTGTACGAATTACGGGATTCATATTATAGGCACCTCTAGAATCGCTTTATTATGATGATATCTCTATCTAGTAATGTGATTTTCATTGCGGTGTTTATAATATTATTGACAGGTAAAATAATGTGAGTACGCCGTTTCAATTTTACAATTATTGGTGAAACAATCATGAATAGGTATAGTAAACATTGTTGAAATCATCAAATTTCTAGTCAAATTATAAAATGCGAACCGAAATGTTAGAATGAGAAAATACCGGCTGTAGAAAACACTATAAACTGCGGATGAACTCATTAAATAGTAACGTCGGTACCACGAGGATGTTAGTCTCTTTTTTCCAAAATATCGGTCGACTTAAAACCTAAAAACGCTATTGCTCTCATCATGATACTGCCTGATGGTGAGATACATTAGTGTTCGTTACTCTATCAGAGAATTTCAAACTCTCACGAAAGTTTCTACCATGGTACCGGAGCCAATGAGTTGTGCAGTTTAGTTCACAATCCGGCTTATTCTGTATGATCTCAGAAACTGTTCAATATTGAACAGCGAAAAATGAATACCTACAAATGCATCGAGTCCGGCTTGATGTTGTATATTTCTGTGATTTCTGACAAGTTTTTAATTTCCATGACCGTTTTTATGAACTTCTAATTTAACCGATTGAATTTATTTGCCAATTTCCTGGCAACTCACTGAAGCACTTGCCTACTTCTTATTCAATATTGAACATTGAGATTTTTCCTGCCTGTATTGAAAAAATATATTGAAATGATGGATTAGTTACTAAGAATCAGCTACTAAACTAAGCAAACAGCGTTCAATATTGAGCCGTTTCAATGGTCATGCAGAATAAACCCGAATATTTTCAATTTGGTTTATAGATTCCTGCTTGGAGACAAAAGATGAATCAGGTGTTTACAAATGGTTTCTTACATTCTTAAGATTACTTTAACGAAAATTCATGGCATAAAAATGGAAACTAAAATCGATCCCTTTTGTTGAACGTAGAATCATGACAGTTTCAAGAAACTAAATCTAAACCTGCATAAGCATCTTTTATCTTTTTTAAGAAAATGTATGTCTTGAACTTATCGCAAAATTTGCCGTCTACTTAAATCTCTAAAATCGAGTGTGAAATCAAGCATAGGAACGTTTTTAATGCTGATATGCACTTGAGAACATTCAAGAGAACATTTCATTACAAAATGAATAGTTTACCGATCTAGTCAAAAATATCATCTGCACTTTTCTGTATGCATACCAACACAACCTAGATAACGTGTAGGTGAAATGAATGTACAACATTTTATATTATGTGCATTCAGATTGATATCTTTCCGAAGTTACAATTAACTTGATTCGTTATCGAATTAGCACTTGAGATCACCAGGTGCCTCAACGTTGCATGTGCAGTTTATTCATTTGCCGTAAGTAAACGTGAAATTCATTCATTATTGCGCATTTTTAATCCATTCAATGTTGGTGTCGCGATATCAAATTCCATTATTTCCTTCAGTTTGTCGTATACTTAGATGTGAATCTGATACCTAACCCGTTCGGATTTTTCTCTCAAATGAATATAAATGGTCTCGAGGCGTTTACACCATTATTTCTTACGACTATTGTTGAGGATGGTAATGGTATATTTATGAAGAAAAGATACAGAAGAAAAAGAGGTGACGCGTTGTCAAAAAACATTCTAACCTTAGCCATATACTGTGCGTTGGAGTAGAGAAGAGAGGCACCTCTTGTGGTGGCGTTCACAAAACAGGTTTTCGGATTAATATTTCATCAATTTTTTTCGTACATCTTCTCCAAGTAGCTGCATACCTATTGACTTACTTACATGTATTCGAGAAAAGATTCTCGTCTATCTTCAAATCTAAAAACGCCAGTGATACCTCCATTTTATACTTTAGAGTTTCGAAAAGATTTCAAAATTTTCGACCAACAAAATACCGTATGAAATTGCGATAGAAAGTTGGCAATTATAACAGTTTTTCGCTCGACGATCTGATCGATAGAAAATCTTAATATACACATGATTATAGCCCGAGGAAGAAATGGAAATAAAAAGAAAAAAACTTGTGAACTGACCAACTTAACTCGAAACGAAAATAGAAAGGTAAGGGCGATTCTAGTTAGAAAATCAGTGTCGTCCACTTTTGTCACCTCCTAAAGTAGAGCCGAAGTAGAGCAAGTTTTTTTACGCGTATTTCATAAAATTTTCAACAGTTTGAAGTTCATGGATCCCCGGATTCAGATAGTAAATAATTCGTAATTATAAGTTATAATAAAAACTTATTATCAGAAATCAGAATAGATTCAAAGAAAGGTTATTGCTAGTAAGGTGGACTTTGATAAAATTACTGCCAAGATAACAAAAAATTCCTGGGCGAAACCAAAAAAATTCCGCGTATTCAATTATTACAAAGTAAGAATTGAGTGCAAGTTGTAATTATGTAATTAGTTGAGTCAGATTAAAGCTTTTGATATAAAATTTGAATAAATTCTTAATAATTATTGATATTAAGCAAAGATATCAAGTTATGATCGATTAGATTTATGGCCGGGTAATAATAATTTTTCTAGAAGAAAAGTTGTCTGTCACGTACGTCGTTTGAGTAAATGTAGATTTTTCATATTCTGATATTATGTAGTCTAATATGCGTTATACAGCAGGTTGAGACGGTTGAGGGCATAATAAATACATTAGGTGCTGTACATAGGTAGTATGTATACCGCGACATACACTATGACGACCTGAAATAATTCTATTCGTTTATCACTGATTTTATTTCCGTTTATGTGGATATTTGAGCACGCGAGAGATCCTGAACAGTTCTTGCATGTTGTCTATCTTTCTTAAATCATTAATTTCGATATCTAAATTAACAGGCATATCGGTGATTTATTTCTAATTTATTGTCTTTTATTAATAAAATCAATCATGGAAAACATCCTATATAGTTTAACTTATCATACGGTGTCTTGCATATTATAGCAAATGTTGAAATAAAAACAGAAAGCAATTTGAAGTTTGGCGGCGACTGCAGTCAGCTTAATAACGAAATTTTATCGGTGCACTTTTACGTCTCCGAATACGCCTCAAATCCTGTAATAAAACATTTTGAAATTACCCCAAAGTCGTCTAGTAGAATTTAATTCGGGGCAATATAATTTCGCCATCCACTCGGATAGACAGTTCCAGAGACGAATTTATTTCTGTGATAGTTGTGGATGGATGGACGGTCTTTGTGTGAACGGCTTTATAATTCACCGGAAGCGCAACGAACACACCTATATGAACGTGCTAATACGGCATTTACCATTTTATAACCAACTAATCCGATGGTAATGTCGGTCTATTTACGTGATTGGTGGCAAATTTGCAAACCCATAATGAAAAGCGACGGAAAATGGGGCGATCGTCCTGAAAAAATACCGGTGTTCATTAGCGGATTTCTCGCAGCAAATGCCGATCATCGTGATGATAATTATGTGTTATTTTTCGAGTTCAACTCGCATGCACGACAAAAGCGCGTAAAAAGCTAATTTCTTACATGGGACCGTTATGTTTTTAGCTCGTTACCTAATACTATAAACCTATGTGATTTTACTGGGATCTTCATGGCATAGTACATAATTTCCATCATGATCCTACATCGGTCATGCCACTTGAGTTGAGTAAAGATGGTGTTTTCACAAATTGCGATTTATTTCAGGTGATAATCCGTACCTTTTGTTTATTCTTTATATGCGCTCATTATAATCAAGAAAGTGTCGGGTATACAAATTGCAATTAAATCGCGAATTTCATAATCATTCAACTCATATCTTGATTAAGTTTTATTCGGGTTTTATTACAGGTGTACGACAGTCGTTTGGGCGAGGACAAGTTTTCGTTGATTTCGTATTATAGCCATTAGAGAGTTAGGGATAGGTATAAAGTTCCGGGCAAACTAAACAATTAGTTTGAGAGAAATAGCTTAGGAGAACCGAAAGCAACAGGGAACAGGATAATAGTAAACCGGAAATTAATTTGGATAGTTCTGAGGCGACTTGGACAACATACTTTCTCTTAACTAGTCTCCATCAGCTGTATTTATACGTACAGAATAGTTCATGCGATTCATCATAGGTCAGTGTCATTAATACCCGTGGTGATGTGGATGGACCCCGTCGTCTGATGTCTCCAATCTACAACTGAACAAATTAACATTTCTCCTTTTGTGTTTCTATTGGTCAGTTCGTATAACTAATGGATTAATTAATTACGAAAATTTGAGGACAATTTATGTTTGATTCGGGATTTAATTGCGACAGAGATAAATCCGTGTCCGCGATTAATGCATTACATAAAATGCAATTAAAATATTTATTTCTCATTTTAATAAACGCACATGTTCCGATGAGTAATTGCGATCGATTAATTCCGAGCAATTACGCGAGTCTTTTTTCGCGATTCAGTTCGTCTGGTCATCGCGTATAATAAAGCGCAGACGGTTAAGGTCATCATCCAAGAGTACATACTCAGATATTCACTCGTTTACGGTATGTACTTGTGTGTGCATTCCAGATATAAAGAAAGTGATGATGACTTTAGGTGATAATTGACATTAAAAATAGATTTGCATAATTTTATCTGTTTTATAAGTATCGTTTGTTGTCGCCGGTCGAATAGAGAAGTGAAGCGACGGTGTATCTCTTGGCTTATGGCTTATGGTCATGGTGACGATGATGACATTGACTTCGGCACGACTTTATGGGCAATTAATGGATGTTGGCGGTTTTGTTTCCTCCAATACTCCACACTCGAGTCCACACTGTAACACTAACGATAATCGACTCGGTTAAAAGATAAACCCAACGTCATATAGTAATAGGCCTAATTGGCCATAATTGAAATTATCAAAAGGAGAAAAGTCGCCGACCAAACAATAAACTTGCATTTTAATTTCACGATTTCTGCGCGAGGACGCTCTTGTAACGGTGCTCTTGAGGACGGTCATTACAGATTTAATGCCCTGGATGTAACACACAACACACATATGCAGAAGAGCAAGATGTGAGCTCGGATATTATTAAAGCTAATGATTGGCAACCTTTAGTGCCGTGATGCAAATCTCTTTGCCCCGGATTAATCACAGAACTCGCCACATTAGAATAATTATTACTGACTGCAGCCCAAAGCGACAATTTCCTGAGCATTGATTTCTCGTCGAGATTTCGCATCAATTTCAATAAATTTGTGACCGCGGATGCATAGATGCATACGTATGTACTTACGTATACACGATCAATGTCTGTTTATCTGTAGGAATATTGTTAGGTGACGAAATCGTTGACCTATCACAATGTTAAATATCTTTCGGTAGAGCCTACCGCAGGACTGTTTCATCACCGATAGGAATTATGGTAAGTAGATGCCAAAAAAAGTTGTAGCGTTAACATTATAATTTTATGGCGTCTGGCGGTCAAATGTGAAAAAAACACCGAATTCCTTTATGCTTTCCGATGTATTGAACAAAAAAGACATAAATATGCATTCGAACGTGTTCAATGCATCTATATGTAAAATTCCCAAATATCCAGCTATCTATTATTGGAAATTACCCGAATGAAACTGGAAATGCTCACGTTGTGGAATAATTTCAAAGTCAGACATTTGCATCCTGTCTGCTGTTTGTACCTGGTTCAAGACGAAATTAAATTGTAATTAAAAAAGTGCACAGTTATAGTAGTAGTTATGACGATGTCGGGATAGGGTAATCACTGTATTATTCATACGCGGTGGACTCTTCTAGTTGGAAGGTAGAAAATTGATAGATAATGGTATTTTAATGGGTGTTTAAATTTTTACCACCGTATTAAAATGCCATCTGAGTTTATAGCGGTTTAGGTAAACCGCGCCCTTCCATTCCACCACGTAATCTAGTCGGCGAATCTTCAGTAGGTACGAAAATGATTTTTTCTTTAAACGTAGGTATGTAGTAAAGTTAAATTTTCGTTCTTCGATCGAGAATGATAGTTGGACTTTTCTGCCATCATTTGAGGGGCAGTGGAGAGTACTTTTTCGCAATTCAGGACTAAAGGTCAACTTTGATCCCTTTTTTAAGAGAAGGCGAAGACGCATTGATAATGGTAGATTCTTCCGTCCGATTATCTAGGTCAAACTTGGTAATTTTTCACAAATCCTTTCTTGAGGGATTAAAGTGTCTCTTTTTCCCGTTGGGAAAGAAGGAATAAAACCGCATTGCGGTGCACTGTACTCCCTTATCTAGGTCAAACTTATTCATTTTTGACCAATAATTCGAAATTGAATCGGAAATTGATAAATTGACCCATATTTTGCAAATTCAGGAAAATTTTCTATTGATTTTCATGATTGATTATTTTCTTATCATTCTGTTGTAGCCTCAAGTCGAGAAATTATTCAATCGAGGATTCAATTGTGTGGATTATTTCCTAAAAATTGCGGAAGATAGCCGATATGCCTTAGGTCTAAAACGGACTTTTGATCCTTGGGAAAAAAGTGACAATTCCGCCCCTAGGGACCGTCTGTTGAAACTACTGCCGACCCCCAAGTTTTTAATCAAGTTCATGATTCTATACAAATTAATTATTCATTTGAATACAACGAAATACAATGAAAACGAGGGCTCACATTTAACCATCTTCAGGAGCGCGAGGGGCAAACATCTGACCAAATTTGTGTACACTACTGAATCCCTTTTTTTTAATTAAAATCCCAAACATCCATAATAAATCTTCGAAAATTCTAATGAACCCACATAACATAAATCCCCGGAAATTTTCATAAATCCTGATTAAATCCTGATACATCCCTATAAACCAAAGGGTAACCGCGACGAGAATGGGGTGTACAAATTTTTGGAAATGCGATCGGATTAGAAATGTATGGACATGTATGAGAAATCTGTGAGAATGTTTGGAAATGTGTGGGAATGTTTGGGAATTACTGGGAATTTCCGCATTGGGAATGTCTAGGGATGTGCGAAATGTCGGGAATGTGGGAATATCTGAGAACTGCCAGGATGTCTACATCCTTGAAAAATCATTGAAGGAGTACATCATAAATCTCCAGGTGTTTGCCCCTCGATTGAACAATTTTACTTTTTTTCTAATTTTCTGTATTTATTAGCTCATTAATTTACCATCACCACAGTAAATGATAAAAGAGGTAGGGATACCCCAAACCTGCCAACCTGTATTTGTTTTCTTCGTTATACGCTCAACCAGCAAAACGTAAAGATTCGCAAGGAAAAATAACGATTCCCTCCATGTAACATTTTAATAGTTCTAGTTGTGGTTCTAGTCATAATATTTTCGTTCGTGGACCATCCGCTAACAGATCGCGCAGTTCGAAATACGTACGAGTACATCTTCTGATTTTCAAAAACGCATAATTCCATTTTGGAG
Organism: Salpingus planirostris; assembly: GCA_949788335.1. NCBI lineage: Eukaryota > Metazoa > Arthropoda > Insecta > Coleoptera > Salpingidae > Salpingus > Salpingus planirostris. The sequence goes on along the minus strand of OX460918.1, from coordinate 1,802,972 downwards.
ACTTCAACGACGAAACAGGGCGAACAGGCGACGAACTTTTCATTTTTCATCGCTCAAATATGAATGAATCGCGATATCGAAACGAATCAAAATGTTTTAGAAAAACCACTCTTTAAACCACAAATGATGTAAAATTCATCTCGATCGGAAGTATTTTTGTAGACCCACGAGGTCATGAATAATTGTCTTGCACCAATCGATTCCCTAACCTGCCTCGTAATACATACGATTAGGTGCTCAGTTTTCGAATGATTCGCTTCTTTTCACGTCTAGAACTCGGTTTAGAGGGGCTAAATCCGGAGACCCTATGGGCGAATCGGGGGGGACAGGCGACGAACCTTTCGATCTTCAAGTCTGAACCTTACTGTAACACCGGTATCGTTTTGTTCGTTTTGCAGACACGGCCGCCCCCTATGTGCTATACAAGGACGGCATGGACCAGTCCCGGGGCCAGTGGGGGGCCCAGGACGCGTACCCGCCCCCGCAGCAGCAGCAGGGCACGTCGGGCGCCGGCAGCCCCCAGCAGGCGTGCGGGCCGACGGTGCCGCTCGGCGTCGAGGCGGACGCCGTCCCGCCGAGGGACCAGAGCCTGCCCTCGCCGGCGCCCTCGCCCTACCCGGCGACGCAGGCCGAGCCGCGCGAGGACGACATCGCCCCCGACCAGCCGACCATGGACCTGGAGCCCAGGCCGGCGTCGCAGTGCTTCCCCGCCGACCTGCAGCAGCAGCAGCAGTACCCGCAGTACGCGAGGGCGCCCCCGCCGGCAGCCCCGCCGCCCGTGCCCCCGCACATGCTCCAGGCCAGCAGCTTTTCCGCCCTGCAGTACCTCAAGCAGCCCGGAGTCATGCTCACCAGTCTAGGGGCTGAAGGTACCACCCTGAGGCCTGTTCCTCAATGTCACTGCGAATTTGGAAAGGTTGCGTCCAGAAACCGGTTGATAATTCGACATTTTTGTAGTTAAAGTGTCAAAGTGTTTCACAACATGAAAAAGAAAAATCTGCTTTCAGACTTTCAGACATTGCGTTTTTATCACTGCAATAAGAAGTAGGTAGTATGTAACAGAACATTGACTACTTCTTTCAATTTAGTTTTGATTTCATTGAATTTATTAGAAACTACATGCATTCTAGAGACCTGGCACCCTATAATAACCTTAAAAATCTGGCACACAAAATGACATGACAATGATGAACGTCATATATTTTCTCTTTCTTGTTGAACCATCTATTTATTATTTCACAAAAATGATGGTTACCAAAGGAAAAGAACTTCATATTCACGCGGAAATATTTGTGCAGTTTAGAATGAAATGCATTTTCGTCAGTTATTCCAACGGTCTTGTCAAAACACGGTTAATTTTATATCGTTTTATATCTACAGACTGATTCAAAAGTATAGCACTACTGCTTCAGAACGGCTTTCTTGAGGCCCAATTTCCTATGAGGGTAGATCCGCAATGACTCGATAGATACAGAATGCCACATTTAACATTTCTACTTCATTTTACAGAGACATGACAACCATAATCGAGGAAAAGTTTTCGATAATAAGAAAGAGCTTCTAGATTTTTTTGCCGATTCTAGTATCTTCATTCACTCAAAGTATATTGCGATTTTAGTGCAGAATGATAAATTTTAAGATTACTACCAGAGGCATGGCACCCTATAATAACCATAGACATAATGGTTATTTATGATATAAATGTTAGAAGTGACATTTTATTTTGTGAGAAGGCAAGTTTGGGGCACTATACCTAGAGATAAATCTAGCCGTGTTTTGATAAGACCGTTGGAATAACTGTCAAAAATGCATTCATCTCATTCATGGAAAAGCAAATTATGACGTTAAGGGTATAGTCTATTCAAGATGAACTGAACATCACGTGACCCCAAAGTACCTGACAAATACCTGTCATTAGTCAATGGTTATCAATGTTTTTCATTTAAATTTTGCTAAGCAATTTAGGTCACGTGATGTTCAGTTTATCTTGAATAGACTATATCAGCAATGATATATTTTTAACGAAGTTTTATGTCAACGGTTATTTATAGGTTGACACTTCACTGCTACAATCGCAATATTTTGGGAATTAACAAAGATACAAAAATCAACAGAAAACTGATTCGAAAACCGACGAGATAGGCTTTTCATTTTATTGAAAATTTTTGCTCAATCTTGGTAGCCATGCCTCTGAAAAATGTAGTGAAATGTGAGAATATGACACCCTGTATCTATTAGGCCTTTGCGGACCCCTCTTCATGAGAAGTGGTATAATGCACCTAGTTTCCCGAGTGTTATCACTTCGTGCATAATTTACTATTTTCTATTCTTTTTCTAACCTGATTCCAATCAGTAATTTTTAAATTTAATAACGATTAAAATTAGAAATATGCGTGAATCACTAATACAGGGTGTCAATATACATTTACATTCAGAGCCAAAACCGCATCGAAAAATCTACGCTAGTTTTTGTGATACTCTGTGAAACTGAATCTACCTCCATCCTTGTCTCCATCATGTAGCACCTCATTCTTCCGTCTCATGGTACATGCTCCCCTTAATAGATACAGGGTGTCACATTCAACATTTTCAGTACATTTTTCTGAGGCATGACAACAACATTCGGAAAAAAGTTTCAGATAAGACAGGAAGCCTATTATCTTACAAGCTTTCAGAAAAGCTTTGGTTGATTCTTGTATCGGCTGTACGAGTATGTTCTTATATTTTCTTAAGGTTGCCATTTCGGATAGAGACGTTCAATTGATGTTTTACATGAAAGTGACAAGGATGGAGATAGATCAATGTTTCCAATCCAGCTCAAAAACTAGCAAATTTTTTCGACGGGATTTTCGCCAGTTTGACGAGAATCCTCTTTTATTGGCTCTGAGTATAAATTTAAGTTTGAAAAAATTATTTTTGTTTGAGATTTTTGGATTACGAAAACAAACGAAATTCACACACTTTCAAAAGCTTAATTTAGGCCTCAAATTCAATCGAACTATACTCAATTTTACTCAGAGCCAATAAAAGAGGATTCTCTTCAGATTGGCGAAAATCCCATCGAAAAATATTTGCTAGTTTTTGAGCTGGATTGGAAACATTGATCTGTCTCCATCCTTGTCACTCTCATGTAAAACCTCTATGCGAAATGGCAACCTTAATGAAAGCGTTAGTATTAGTTGATAATTCTCAGCCTTATGGGGGTAATAATCTGTACTTCACAGGTAATTATAATCGAACCTGAGTTTTATATTTCGGTATGTAGCGTCTGGACGCACTCTTTACAAGTCGCAGTGACGTTGTGGAACGGGCCCCCGCTTTTCGTCTACGATTATTTTGTGTTTTTTTGCGCTAATTTTGGTTTCGTTCTAGGAGGCGGGCAGCTGGACCATTACGCGGGCAACATGCAGGACCTGCGTTCTGCCAGTCTGCCGGACGTGATCCAGCAGCAGCAGGCCGGCCTGGGCAAGTCGAAGGGCCTGGGCGGCGGCGGAGGCGGCGGCGAGTTGCGCCTGTTCAAGTGTCTGACGTGCGGCAAAGACTTCAAGCAGAAGTCGACGCTGCTGCAGCACGAGCGGATCCACACGGACAGCAGGCCGTACGGCTGCCCGGAGTGCGGCAAGCGCTTCCGCCAGCAGTCGCACCTGACGCAGCACCTGCGCATACACGCCAACGAGAAGCCGTACGCGTGCGTTTACTGCGAGCGAACGTTCCGGCAAAGGGCCATCCTCAACCAGCACCTGCGAATCCATTCCGGTGAGAAGCCCTATGAGTGCCCGGAGTGCGGGAAACACTTCCGCCAGAAGGCCATCCTGAACCAGCACGTCCGCACACACCAAGGCGAGCGCCCCTCCTCGAAGCCGACGGCCACTCTCGCGGACCCGTGACCCGCGATCGAATGTCGCGTCCACGCCGCACGGGCGGTCAGAGTTGGTCGGCTGCACTCCCCACTTTTCACTCTTTTACTACTTTTTTTTTTCTTTATCAAGTATACTCGAATGTAATACCATTATCAACACTTGATTGTTCTCGTTGCTGCTGTTTGATCTTGCCCATCACTCGAACCAAAATTCAAAAAACCACATAAATCTCAAAAAAAACTTCTTGAGAAAGATTCGTATATTTGTTTATATACAATCATGTGACCGGCGACTTTAGGCCAGGTTCATTACCTATATCAGAGTATATCGTTAGAGTAGATGGGCGTTATGTGCAAAAGATGCAACGCACTGTGCCGCATTGACCCACAATGGCGAGGCCGGGTGAGTTACTTTCAATCAACCCTCTATGATCACGAACCCAGAAATCCGAAACGAGAGAGGCTGGCAGTAATTCGCACTCTCCTCTTCCGTGGACGATAGTCCGATTATTATTGAATGGCATAAACGGGGAGGAAACGGGCGGAATTCCCAGCCAGTCGTTTGGAGCAGACCGTAAGCTCTTGAACGGTTCGTTCAATTTTTAGAGTGCGTCCTGACATCTACCGATCCAGGACTCAAGCGATGATGGATCGTTCGATCGGGTCCTGTCTACAGTGTGTCCACGGATGGGGTTACTACAAAGAGGGAAAACTTTTTTATTTTTGATTTTACAGAAAAAATTATTCCTGCATGCATTCAAACCCCTAAAACCACGTGGTTTTCATTTTAACAGCAATAACCGTTATTTTTTTCTATTTGAAAATTCTTGTTTCCCAGTATGGATTCGGTTAATTATACTTATTTTGGTACTAATTTTGAATAAAAATGTTTCTAAGTTCAAAATTTTCAAATAAAATTGAATGAAAAAGGAACTGTTACTTACAGTTCAAATGGTTTTCGGAGCATGCATGGAAGCATGCAGACGATATCATGAGAAATAATTCTTTCAGTAAAATCAAAAATTAAAGTTTTCTCTTCCGTGGACACACTGTAAAGAGTTTGTGTTCGAAAATACCCTGTTTACAAACGCTTCTTCTGTCGAGTTGCCATGATTTGTCTCTCTGTCTCTGTTTCTTTAATGGTTATTTATGAGACAGAAAGCTGATCATGGCTAACTTGACAAAAACAGTTTTTGTACACACGATACAGGTTGTCCCAGAAATCGCGTAACAAAACAGTTTACTGAGAGTTCCCTGAGCTGGAAAACGGAAGCATCAGGCGCGGAACTACCTTAGTTTTGAAGTTATTAGACGTTAGAGTGAACCAATAAGGCAGTATTTATTGCAAATACAAAAAATTTGGCTACTAACACTAACTAACACTAACAAAGTTGCCAACAACAAAGTTTTTATCTTTACACCTAGCAATTTTGAAAATTGTGAAATTATGAGTAGCTTTCTTTTTGGCAGAAATCTGAGTAAATTTTCATCAGAATGCATCAGAATGCATTCAGAATGGTTTTACGGGATTTTTAGCTAATGAGCATGAATCCGAAGTCAGGTATGGTTAGATTCTGAGATAAAAGGAAAGCGCCTATTATCTTTAAAGGACCGTGCAAATATTAGTTTTGTTAGAAATTCGTACCTACTCCTTCAAAAATTATTACACTCAAAGATTCACTCAAATAACAATCTCCAAAGGTAGATTTTTGCTACTGAGTTTTTGACAGTTTCAACAGGATTTTTGATGCTTGATGCAAGCAAGTGTCATCATTTCCTGCAAAAACTTCCAAAATATTGTCGTTCAGGTAAAATACGCACGGTTCGTGCAAGATTAATTACAACTAGCGACAACTTATGAAATAGAAAATGTATCAGAAATCTTGTCAACAATTGAAAAAACTGGCACAAGAAGGCTTTGAATCCAGGTGTCGACTTTTGGAAGTTTTTGCAGAATTTTTCACACATTTTTGATGTTTTGATTGTTGAAGTTCATATTTACTGGTGTGCTGATTTCTCAAGCGCTGGGGTAGAAAACAGACGGTCCCTCCCTAATCGATTAACTCCAAAGGCTAATTAGATCCAAAACGAAGAACGTTTGATTGTTTCGTTTGCCAACGTTGGACGTATAGGTGTTATTCGGAACTCACATCAGTAAAGTGTTGATTCGCGAACTCTAGGACACTCTGTATAATATATGCCGAATCGCCGTTTTGGGCAATGCGACCGTGAAAAGAAAATCAAAATCATAAATCAATTTTTTTCTTCACTTACATCGAGTTGTTTTAGTTGAATTCAACCGAGCACTGGTAACGAAACGACTTCAATCACCGTAAAAGAACGAGTCGATGAATTACTAATGCTCGGTTCAAATTTGGGCGGACGATCGTGTGCCATCCGGGGTGATTTAGAATCTGACGGTTCTCTTGCAGATGTCAGTCCTCATCTGGTGTTCAAGAACGGCATCAACCCGACGCTGTGGCCGCAGGACGTGCCCTTCCCGCCCGACGAGGGCAAGGAAGAGGTCGCGTCCACGTACGGCGACGGCGACACCAACTCCCAGAACGACCGCGGCTGCTTCTCGCCCAACGGCGTCACCGGCAGCCTGCAGTACCCCGCGTACTTCAAGGACGCCAAAGGGATGAACCACTCGGTGTTCGGCTCGAGCACCAACTTCGGCGCCCTCCAGTACCTCAAGCAGCAGCAGGGCGGCAAGGTGCTGCCCGACGTCATACAGCACGGCCGCTCGGCCGGCATGCCGCTCTACGTGCGCTGCCCGATCTGCCAGAAGGAGTTCAAGCAGAAGTCGACGCTGTTGCAGCACGGCTGCATCCACATAGAGTCGAGGCCGTACCCGTGTCCCGAATGCGGTAAACGGTTCAGGCAGCAGAGCCATCTGACGCAGCATCTGAGGATCCACACGAACGAGAAGCCGTACGGTTGCGTCTACTGCGGCAGGAATTTCAGGCAGAGGACCATCCTGAATCAGCACTTGAGGATACACACCGGCGAGAAGCCGTACAAGTGCGGGCAATGCGGAAAGGATTTTCGACAGAAAGCGATTCTCGATCAACACACTCGCACCCATCAAGGTAAGTCGCAAGACAGGGTCCGGAAAGCTTCGAAAACGTCTGTTTTTCTTCAAACCTCAATAGAAGTTAATTTTTCGCTTCTCTATGAAGAATGACTTTTCTTACATCATTCAAAAAGGTAGTGAAAAGGCTTTTTCGCAATTCAAGAACTAAAATGGCGGCTTCTTTCTCAAAAGATCACAATAATGAATTACTTTTCTCCTAAATCAGTTTATTGTTGGTGTAGTTATTTTCAAAGCATTCCATAGTAAAATCAGTATGAAAAATAGCGACAGCAACAATATTCACCCACGGAGAAAAAGTGTCACTTCATCCCTAGGTACTACATAATATACTATTTTTTATTTGCGTGTCATAATGAGCTCCGTACGCGTTTGCGTATCGATATGAGACCGATTCCAGCGAAATTCAATTCACTACCCATTTTGGGTTGAAAATACCGCAAATAGTGGTTAATTTTTGGAACTACACAGCAGATAAACACTTTACGAGTAGATAGACGAACATTTTGGACTATAGCCATCCATAGCAAAATAAAACCTAAATCGACCATGGTGTACAAACTTTAAAAAATTAAGAAAAATTCTGACAAAAATAATAAAAAATAATGTCACGGCTGGAGACATTTTCCACACTCGTCCTTATAATTTTAGGCTCTTCAACTATTCCAGATCAAAATGCTCAGACATGATAATTTTTGTTTCACAAGGCGCACAGTTGAATTTTCGCTGAAAAATCTACACTATGTATAACTTCCCCAATAATTTCTACTAATTTCTAATAATTCCTCGCTATTTTCCACTGGAGCTGGTACACCAAAATTCCCGAAAAGTTTTCCTGCGGAATACCCCATTGGATTAATAAATTTCCGATGTTTGAAGAAAAAATACCATACATATACAACATACTATCCAGAGGAAAGCTACTTTTCCTCTATATTATACAGAGTGTCCTGAGAATGGCTTCCCTGAGGTATGAGGGCTAATTTTTCTTGCCAAAGTAAGAGAAAAGTTCGTATGAAGTTGTCTCTTGAAGTGCTTAATAGATACCGGATGTCACATTCAACATTTTCACTAGACCCATAACTAGACCATAACAACTGAAATGAGGTATTTTCAAGTATTTTTCAAAATAGCTTATCTGTCTATGGCTTATCTGATACTATGGTATTCAATAATTAAGAAGGTATTTTTTTAATTTTTTTTTGTAAATAAAAAATTCCGATGACGTCAGCTATTACGAGTTTTCTATGAACCAGTAGATGTGCCACGCGTAGTTACAGTTACGGTGTTGATCCGTGCTGTGAGCAGCGGATATTTTCCTCATTTTTGGAGACATCACATAATTTTATTGAGAACACGAAAACACATATGTCAGCAGACATAACGTCAAAATGTTGGTAATATAGCGACTATTATTAAATTTTTATGAGCGCCATCTACAGACGAGCTGTGTCCACGATTTGCAGTTGCTGACGTCACGGAAATTTCTTTGTAATTGCAATAACTAATTGAAATCAGTTTCTTCCAACAAAATTCTTATGCAGAACTCATTTTGCGATTCATTCATAAAATTTAAATTTCATTCCCCGTGAAAATACCTCATTGAGAAAATGATTCAAAAAATAAAATAAAGTAGAATGTCTATTCTACCTACAAATAATCAGTAATTTTTGAATTTCGATCAATTCCAGAGATATTGCGATTTTGTACAGCGGCAGCGGGTCAAAAGACAAAATCTCATGAGATTCAAACCAAATACTTCCCAGACAAAAAGATCCTTCATATTCAGAAAGTTTTATTGCTTAAATACAATTTTCGGCTACTTTCGATCATATTGGCATTTTAGTTAGAAAAACTATCGTGGCCCCGACAAACTGCCCTAAAATCGTAATATCTCTGTAATTAATAAAGATACAAGAATCGGCCAAAGCTTTTCTGAAAGTTCATAAAATCGGATTTATTGTTTAGATGAAACATTTTCTCAATTTCGATTGTCATGGTGTTGCTAAATTTGTTGTAAGCTCTTGAAGACATGAGTTTTTAGGAACTTTTTTCTTATTCTGATGAAAGGAATCAGCCCCATTATCTGGGAGCGCCATTTTGAAGACATCCTGTAAAACATGCTGTTATTTTCGGAAACTGTTCTAGGCGACAGGCCGTTTTGCTGCCCGATGCCGAACTGCAGGAGGCGGTTCGCCACTGAACCGGAAGTCAAGAAGCACATCGATAATCACATGAACCCACACGCGGCGAAAACGCGCCGCGACTCCTCGAGTTCGGACGGCAAGTTGACCGGCAACGGGATGCTGCCGCGCGGCCTGACGCCGACCACCGTCGTCAAACCGGAGTTGTACTTCCCGCAGTGCTACGCGCCCAGCTTCAACCCGCCGACGAGCGTCGCCCAGTTCCAGGCGGCCAATCCGGAATTCAAACCGCCCAACGGCCTGCCGGCCCAGTGACTAACGGCCAGCTGGCAATTGGGCCCGTGCATCGGGTGACCCTTTGCCAGTGTCTGGACTGAACCGAAAAGGGGCCAGAACGACGATAACGGACTTGGGCCCCCTTTTCGACCCACCATCGACCCTTAATTTTCTCTCTAAACAAATATATAGAAGTAAGTTTCTAATATTTATTGGTGATTTCAATGAAATATCTCCCCCAAAAAAATAAAATAAAACGATATTTTGCTGAGTGATTATCACATGGTGCTGAGAAAAAAAATAACCGAGCGGTTTAAGCTGTCTGTTTGTAACATACGGAATGTAGCACGTAATGATCTAAGTATACCTAATATACTTATAAAATATTAAATGTAAAAGTATTTTAAAATTTTATTCAGACGTGTCCTGTTCACTTAGTGGCAATACTTTAAGCAGAAGTACTTTAATAACGTAACATTATTGTTGTAGCTAGATTTTACTATTATTATGTGATCTCTTTATTAATGTAAAAAAAATTCAGAAAAAAATAATCGGCGTGAATCTCGATATCTTGCTAGAACTGTTTGACGGGTTCTATCGCATCCTTCATTCAAAATAAGTAATTTATTAATAAAATTGATCTTTGCGGAAAAATTAGTAAGAAGGTGAAGATGTGATCTCATAATAAGAGAACCAAGTTGTTCCTTCAGTGTTTTTGTTATACTTTTAAACTAACGACTATATTTCTACAACAGACATACAACAATACAATACAATAGACAAGCGATTCCTATTTTTTAGTTGCAGATATATAATTCTAATACAGATCGTTATTTACCTAACTCAAATACAGGATAACCGGTGATGGTATACTCATCCAATTCTTTATATGATCTACAGTTTTTATAATATATATTCTATATACACTATTTACTTGATAGGCATCAACTCTTTTATAGAGAGGAGGGGTCTACACTCCCGTGGACAGGTGTTGGAGCAAGTACCACGTTCATATAAAAATGTATTTATAGTTTCATTCATGAAAGTAACAGAGTAGAGCGTACTTACCGTCGGTTTTATGAAAAACTCGGTAACGATGCACCTTTAATGGGTCATTTCATCGCGGTAACTTTAACACCGTATAATTTGTCTCAAAATGCTGTAGTCGCTGTAAATACTTCCGTTCGTTTTAGGCCCCGTCAAAAATCTTGCTAATAATTAATTATCAACTATTATAACTGGAGACCAAATCTTGTTTTTTTTTTGTAAATGTGTTTGTTTATATAGAATTATTTGTATACGATTACTTTATAGTGAAATTGATTTTTTTTATTATTATCTTATTTTAAAGAAAGAGCGGTGTACAGGCCTACCTACTTTTTATTAGAAATTGAACGATGTTACGATATATTGAAAATTAAGAGAAAAAGGCTGTAGCAGCCGAATTTTGTTGAGCTACAAGACTTATAAATGAAACGTGATAGCATTTAATTAGTTGTATAAGCCAGTTTATGTATATATTTAAATTTTTTAAAAAAATCATTTTTACTAAAAATAATAAACACCTAAATATTTGTAATAATAATAATCTTTTTAAAAATTTTAAGACGGGAGAGATTAAGTGATCGTGTGATATCCCAGTTTCGGGTGATCTTTAATTGTTATTAGAAATCTATAACATATACCTAATAATATACTTACAAGATGATGCAAAAACCGCCCCATATACGTCTACACAGAAAAATCACCAAATTCATCAATATTCTATCACTATCATAAATTTGTTTCAAGACTGATGATAAACCATAAAAATATGGCATTCCTTACTATTAAAATCATTCCAAACGCATTGCTTTAAATTAACTGATCATAATTTTTCCCCCAATCGGCTGGAGGGGTGGTTTTTGTTGTAAAGAGATTCTGTGAATGCTTCGAAGTGGACGAGAACGTGTGCAACTTATTTAGATGGCTTTAAGAAAAGAAAGTAATGAATTTAATTCAAACGCAATACTCCATTTCGATAAATAAATAATTACGACCCGTAGTCGAAAACTACTCTAATTATAATACTCAATGTGTTATTATCATTATTATAACCCTCATGCCCCAGAGTTCAAAAATTAATGGAATTTCCGCTTCAACTCATTTCAAAATCATTCATGATTATTAAAGTTAATTTTTGACCTCCTCGGTATGGTATTAATATTTATAGGTTTTAGGATTTTGTACGAAGTGCAGCTCTCATTTTCTACTTACACTTTTTTTTATATTTGAATATATTCGACGATGAATCAATTTCTTAGATCTCTTAGAGAGGATAATGGAGAATAGGCGACGGAATGGTGTAGAAATATTTAAGTGCCATAGTCTTTAATATTTGTAATTAGATTATTTGTTTGTTATTCTAATTTTATATTGTTGCACTCCTTCATTTCATCAAAAGATCGGTGCGAACGTTTTGAAGTGTCAATTGTTATTAATTATAATTAAATTAATCTGATAATTACATAATAATAGAATCAAATAATTTCGGTCAGGATCTGAGACAGTTTGAGCCAACCAAAAGACTGGGATATTAAAGATATGAACTGACAGGGTTTTCTAGATGAAATTAAATTTGTCTTGTAGATGTTTTTTCTTAAAAGAATTATTAAGTATAATAACGGTGTGCAGTTTTCGTGTTTTTAAAGGACCGCCCTGATTTATTGTTTGTGAGACAATCTTTACCTAAAGAGGCAAAAAAATAATAAAATCAAACAGGGGCGCCCTTTTCCCATCCGCTTAGATTATCCATTTTATTTGATGGGGAAGGTACGCCGAATTTGTTCAAAAAACCAGAAGTTTATCCAGTGGTATATATGTGTTTATAAAATCGAAACAATTTTGCGTCCAGCGTACTTTCAATAAGAGAATCATTTCAGTTTTTTTTTTTCATTACAACTACAACAACTTACATAATACACAACTCGCAGCAACCTCAATAATAATGCCATTAACACAAATGACAGTTACTAAATGCTCAACCAATGTACAATAGTCGTATTTTTTTTAAACACATGCAATACAAGTATTTGCTCAAAAGTACAAATACTGTAAATAATAATAGATACCGGAATTGTTTTATATTATAAATATATTCTAATAGAAGTACATATATGAATTGATTCTCTTTGTATTGCATATTATTAAATAAATATGAATGTATTTGTTTGACTTGGTATCATTCCAATTATCCCGAAAGACCTTCTGTATCAGGCGCCATCTATAGAATATTATGAAAACTCGAAATATCAAGAAGTTTTGATCATATACATTATGATGATTTTATCGAAGGGCATCTCGGACGGTATGCACGACCCTGCCGGTACGACCCCGCCTAATTTTGTAAATTAGTTCGATGCTATAACGTTAGGTGATCGAGTCCGAGTACCACGGTGACTGAGAAGAAGTAAGAAGTTACGCTTCTGTAGCATAGAAATATATGTTATACACGGTGTCATAGAGAACGGTGTCCAGAAATTATATTAAAAATATGAAAAAACGTTTTAATGAACATGTCTGGAATCGCTTCTAAGGGCCGGTTTATCAATGCATGCTCAGTTATCTTTTAACTGAAAGCTAATTTTGTTGATTTTGATTGTTATAACAAAGGTAACCCGGGAATTTAAATTCTGGTTAAGCGTTAACTCAGCATTGATAAACCGGGGCTCAATAAAGGAGATACACAAAAGCTAGGTCCCATATGATGATTTTTATCGATTTTTATATAAACGATTCAAGATGCAGTAATAATTTTTGGTACCTACAATTATTAATCTTCTGGTGTTCTATAAAATAGTCTGAGTCTGAGAACGATTTCAAAATTTCAACACATTATGAAATTTTGAGGTTTTTGTTAAACAACGATTCGAAACACCGCATTTGAAATATGTATTCGATGAATAATATAGATAATAATACTTATAGAATTATAGTTTATAGTCAACATATTTTGGCCAACACGTGACTCCTAAAGTACCTGTCAATAGTCAATGGTTAACAATATTTTCCTAAGAGATTATATTATAATCTCTATAATTTTCAACTTAGGTCATGTGTTGGCCAAAATATCTTTGGACGACCATAGTTCATCTCGAAATACAGAGCTATATAAGCATAAGCTAAGGAAAAAACATTACATAAGTGGAGGATGTGGCTATCGTTCTCTCTCTATACCCTCTTAGAGCCGGTTGTATAAAGAAATTGAACCGGGTTCAAGCTTGAACTTGGTTCAATTTCCGTAGAAATGATTGTTGTAACAATTGTAACAACGGAAATTGAACCAAGTTCAAGCTTGAACCCGGTTCAATTTCTTTATACAACGCAGCCTTAGCAGTTTTCAGATGAGACAGAATGATAGTCCTCCCTTTATGTGAAATTTTCTCGATCGCACTGTAGTATTGAACCCACAGGCTACCCGATTATCATATGTAATGTACGGAGCGATCGAATACGTTTTACATAAAGGGAGACCGTGAGCATCGTCTGTCTCTATCCTTTTAGTACAGGGTTTTCATTTAAGCCCGGTCCCCACGTGACCTACCGAAAGTATGCAACCCAACTTACATCATTGGCGTAACAAGCAGATTCCGTGAACTATGATGTTTCAATAAATTCCTCTGACAAATAAAACTGAAAAACACTGGTGGTTTTTGAGCAATTAAGTACCTAAGTGTTGCGGCAGTTCTTCAATGGTGCGAGACCTAAAGCACTCAAAATCTTCCGTCTGACTGACACTGACAAATTATCGAAAAATTCGAAAAATGACGCCACTGGTGACTTTCACACAAATATTACTAAAAGCAACCCAAAAACTATCCATATCCCTAAATATGAATAACAAGTTGACTAACTAATGGCCATAGACCTAATGGCCAAGTGGGGACCGGGCATTAATAAAAGCCATGTAGTTTTAAGATGAGACAGAATGATATTTATTTAGTCATAGTCTCCCCTTATGTGAAATTTGTTTGATCGCTTTGTACAATTATCCTGAAATACGAAGTGATCAAATAAAAATTCTACATAGGAAAGGGAAGCCCCAAAGATGTTTGATCTTTGGGAAGCCCTGACCATTAGTCTGTCTCATCTGTTTCTCTAAAGAAAGACAAAACGATAATCACAGCCTCCTCATTGTCAACGAAGATGTGTACTACATACGAGTATATTATGGAAGAGGAAAATATGAAACTAACCAAGGTACGTTCTAAGAAGAAATATAATGTTATTTAATTGAATGAAATTATTTGGTCACAACCATAGTCACAAACTAACCTCTCCTATCAATTTAAGAGGTTTAAATTACTTAGCGGATCATCTTCGACTTGGTTTCGGTGATTGGTGGACCTACCTTTTTTCGCACGTCTTTGATGCAGTCCTAAGTGAGAAATACTGGTATAATCTGATAGCCACTCGATCGGATCACTCGAAGAGAGTTTGAAAGTTTATTGTTGAATGTTCACAAAGTAGAGTTTTTACTTTTTATCCTCGGAGACGGAACTTGGAACTTCTTGCTCCACCGCAAACGTCTGCATCAACTTGTGTGCTGCGCGCTCCACGTGCTCGGCCACATGCGCCAAATGCCAAACACACCAATCCACCAATCTAGAGTGAAGGCGTGAAGGAAAGGGGGAGAGGATTCGAGCGCGAATCAATTTGAATTTTTCATGTGATTGATTTGACTACGGCAGTGGTAATTGGTACTTACTATACGAGTAAATGAGAGTACTGGAGAGCGAAACGGGACAGTCTAGTGTAAAGTGTAAGGTCGCTAGCGCTCTTAATAAAATAAAGTCTGCAAAGATTAGGGGTATTAGGGGTATCTCTAATAATGCAATCGATTTCATATCGATTCATCTCGGTTGTGGCTGGAGGCCAGATTTGTTGGTCTGTCATATTGTGTACCCATTGTGGGATAGCCCAATCTGTTTATTGTTTGATACATCAATAATGTAGGTATTATTGATAACTCTTGCCTCGACTGTTAAGCCGTAACATTCTTATACATTTTAATGGTTCAATTGGAATAATCCGGCACAAAAACTGAATTGGTATAAAGTCCTAATGGATAACTCCAGAACTGGAAATTTCCATTATCCACGGCACTGACATATGGACTTTTCAATGGTATCAGTTTCGATTAAGACCAAATGAAAACCTTCCATACCACGAAAAATTGAAATGATTTTGAATGTATCTATCCTTATAATGATCATTTACAGAAGGAGTTTTGTGCATTTTTTCAAAGAAAATAAATATTGTGAAATTCACAATAGGTACTTATTCCAGAATTTGGTATACATATTCTTTAATTATACATATTTACATCCTCTCATAGTATCGTTTATATTTTTCGCTGACTGAGTATAAAAGTTAGAGCTTCTCTACGTATGTTCTAGAGAGAGCCTCTACTACCCTCTAACGAATAGAAAGAAATTCCAGTCATAATTCACATTTTTTATTTCCCATGAACATGATCAATGTAGTACACAGTGGAAACATAAATCAAGTTATTATCAAAACTCAAAAAGAATAACCTAACTATAATAATATTAATAATAATTACTATAATACCACAATATATTTACAATGAGATTTCCTCGGGCTCACTAAACGCCCCGATTCTTTTGTGCACATCGACCGGCCGCACAGCGAAATAGTATTTGTTCTTATCGGCGAACTGCGTCAGGGTGCACGCCATCGGCAGCGCCAGTGCTTTCACGTCACCGACCCTCCTCCACATCTCCGTGCTGGGCAGGGCGTTGGTCTCCTGGTACGCGTAAAGTTGGTAACTGGCGATCGCCTCGTACATTTCCAACTCGTACGGCATCCTCCACTGCAGAATTATGCCGGTGTCAGTCTTCCGGATGGTCAGGTGCGGCTTTGGCGGGATCGACTTGAGCGACTTCTCGTTTTGAACTCTGATGATTGGCGGGGCGGGAAGTGGCGCCGGATGTTTCAGCGATAGCTTCACCAGCGATTTCTGTATCCCTTTTTGCTGCGGGACCGTCTTCAGTTGTATTGCACTGTTCGCTTTCTGTATCATCGAAACCGACGATCCGTTCAAACCGGGAGCTGCAACACATAAAACACATGACGACGGTTCTCGCATTTTCATTCGATATTTTGACGTTTCTGGAGATACAGTTTCCGGTTAACTGTCAAACGGCCCAGTGGCGGCGGCGATAAGACTATAAAATATTCGTCATCACATTTTAGGTACTCTTGGACCATTTTACACAGGTTCAACAACAAAACTGATCAAATTGAATTAATTACTGATATAATACAGTGCATACAGTTTCTCAGTCTTATAACTTGGCTCTAAACTTCAAATTTCGCACAGTTCAGCCCTTTTCCTACAAATTTCCAACGGGTTTACCGTGGTTCCATGTGTTTTTCTTAGTTTATACAGACTATTTTCGGGCCAATTCAGGCCTGTACCACAACGTGATTGGGTGGAATGCAAGTGTATTAGTGGCATAGAAACTGTTCAATATTGAACAGCGGAAATGGATACAAATTAATTTTGTGTTCTTCCGAACTTAGAATAGTCTTCAACTGTTGAATTCGAGGTAGGCAAGTCAAGTGCTTCTGTGACGTGCCAGAAAATTGAAAAATTAATTTAATCTATGGCTTAGTTTTGCAACAAACAGCCCTAAAAATTCAATCTCCATAAGTCGAAGAAATGTTCCTATATTGTGAGAACGATTCAACAGTTCAGTGGTTATTCTTATTATAAGTTTGAATGAACACGTTCAATATTGAACTGTTTCTATTGTCATACAGAATAAGTCTGTTAAATACAATGCAATCACGTTTAAATATAAGTTGATTCGTTGAAGATCAACCAAATCAACTCTCAGTTGAAAGATAACTGAGCATGATGAACTGGCACTTCCGGATTCAAATATCTCGGTTACAATTATAACAAGAATGAAAATAAACGAATTCAAATGCCGGATAAATAGCTTAGTTAATAACTAAGTTAGTGAAATCTGTGGTAAAACTGGGTCATTTGACAGTTGACCGGGAACTCTTGTTTTCCATGAACGTCAAAAATGTCAAACTGTGTCGTGATACCAACCTATGACTGCGTTTGGTTGGAAATTCACCAGGAGGGCTTTAGAGCCCATGCCGTTGTTGGGCGACTGCACCACATACATCACTTGTTGTGGGGCAGTAGTATTGGTCAAGACTGACGTCATGGGTACTGCTTTACCTTGAGCAGTGGTCGTCGCTAACCTCAGACCAGAAGTTGCGTTAAGTTGCCTCATCGAAGATGTGCGTAATGGAATAGTTCTAATGCTCTGTGATGGCGACGACAACTTCTTGTCATCTTCATCGGTTAGATCGATAACGGACGACGACTTTTTTTCAGGCGGTTTTGCCCGATTATTATTATTGTTGTTATTGTTGTTGTTGTTGCTGCTGCTGTTGTTGTTGTTAATCACAGGTGTTTTCGCGTTGTTTATGTCGAATCGTCGATTTTGCAAAGCGTGCGATAAAATTGGAGTTTGCGGTTTGGCTGCGGGAGACTGAACCTTTTGCGGTGAAGCGATCTGCACAAACTGTCATTAAATAAAAGAATAACAAACATCGTTATATTGAATATACTAACGTGGAGTTGTCTGGTTGTTTGGAGTGGTGTGGTTGGTGGCGTTTTCACAAGTTTGCTGTTTGGAAGTATGGCAACTTTTTGAAGTTTCGGCAGTACGACTGGCGCCCTCTTCTTGGCGGCCGACGTTTCGTTCGTCGGCACGAATTTCACTTGCAAACCTACGGACCGAGTGATTTTCAGCGGGGCCAAAACTTTTTGCGTTGAATTTGTTTGCTTCAAATCGTTTATCAATCTTTTGTTCACAGTCTCTAAATCTGTGGCCTGTTTGGATAATCCAACGATTTCCTTCTTCATACTGTCAATTAGCTGTTCTTGCTGCTTCAGTTGATGGTGGACGTCTCCTAGTTCACTTTTGTAAACGATAGCTTCACATACTTTTTGTAAACAGAACTGTTCTAAATCGTAAATTGACAACTTTTTAAGCTTCTTCTCTTTCATGAATTGCGATAGCGAAGAAAGCGATTTCAGTATATGCGGTTGATTTGCACTCTTCTTACATTTATCTTCAGAATCAGTCTTTAAATGATCTTCTCCAGATTTGTGCCGTTTAATTGTTGTATCATCATCTTCGCTGTCTGATTGAAGCAACCGTTTCAGTGATGATCTTTTATCTAAAGGAAATACATTGTTTATATCCAGTGGGATTTAGTGTTTGAAACTACTTACCAGAATCGCCCGTTTCCATTTTTTCTAAAACTTTCACGACATCAGTTTCCGATTCGATCTTCTTTGACGAGCACTGTTCAGCGGCAAAACTACTCTTATCGAGGAGTTCCGATTCTATTTTATAATTTACATCTTTTTCATCAATCTGCACTTCACTGGTGAGTTTGTCTTTAAATTTATTCCCGCTATCACTGTCCGCATCGTCACTCACGTCGGATTTGATTGGCTGTTCATCAATATCGACTTCATCTGTATGCAATTCGCTGTTCAATTCTTGCAAATCAATTTTGCTATTGTCATCTTCATCATTTTCTGCTTTCTCACTGCCATTGTCATCGCAGTCGTCGCATTCTTCAGGATGCGCTTCGTTATACGCACTTTCTGCATTATCCTCATTCGCATCTCGTATAACGGTAACATCCATCAAATCATCAGAATCATTGGAGTTTTCACATTTATCATCAAGAGGGTTCACTTCGTTTCTTTCATCTAGTTTTTCGTTAACCGTTTCAGAGGTTTCCTCCACTGGGACATCTGTGTCCATGATTTCTCCTTCAGTTTGATCATCTTGTGTTGGTCTGTTTTGTTCCAGTTCCTGGTTTTCACAACTTTTATCTGTGTCTTCTTTTGAAATTCCAGTTTCGGACTCTTCGTTATTATCAGGTAATTTTGATTTGTTGTTGACTGGTTCATCGTCTTTCTCTTCATCACTATGATCTTTTGCATTCTTTCCGTTTTCTTCAGAAGATTCTATAACTGTATCTTCTTTTGCATTATCAGGTTTTATCGTTTCTTTTTCTTCTTCATCATTTACAATGGGAACATCTAATTTTTCGACTACTTCGGGTTTTTCAATATTCGACTCAACTTCATTGGGTGTTTCCACTGATAGCCCAGAAGATTCTTCTTTAGATTTATCAGGGTCTTCTTCATTCAAATCTTTCAAGTTTTCAGTCGGGGTTTCGGCAGTTTTGCTTACATCAATATTCTCAGTGATATCTACTTTACTTTGACTATCTTCATTGCATTTGTCACCGATGACCTTTTCGGGATTTTCATCGGGCGTATTCAAAATGTTACCTTCTGTATCTTCAGTAGTTTGGTCCAAAGAATCCACTTCATCAGTTTCTGAAAAAGAGCAAATATATGGATACCATGTTGGATGATTTTCCGCAATATACTTACTAGATTCAGGCTCATCGTCGTCTATTGGCAGATGAAAGCTTTCTTCATCAGATTCTTTATCTTCATCAGGTCTTTTGTACGTATCAAATACTTCTAAGGAATTCGTTAAAGTGGTGATTTCGCTGGTTTTGTTCAGGCAATGGTCAATGGATGGCATTTCTGATCCTGGAACAAGTTTATCAATGAATGACTGGTCTCCTCCAGAATCCTCAGGAATTTCCTCTTAATAAATTTGATATCCCCGGGCACATAAAAAGGGGAATAACGCAGAGGTTCAATAACGAGCGCGCAAGCGCTACATCCAGATAACGGTACTTTGTCCATTTTCCCTTTGCAGATTCAATGTCTAGCGTTCAGCGTATTCTATTTTAAAGATATGCTGCCTACATAATTACAAACTGAGCATTTACGTTGAATATGTATAAAAGAGGCCAACTTTGTACCTAAATCAGAAATATATTTGATCAATATTCGAAAGTTTACACTAAATCTATTTGTACAGTTAAGAAGATATGAACGTATCTAAGATCATAAAGAGGCATTTTGACATTTAGAATTAGACCTTGAAGAGTCCTGTATTCGAAATTAATTGCAATTCATCAACATAATGTAAACTATTATTCCATCACTTATTATGAAAAGTATATTTCTTTTGCATATGTCGTTAGTTTCAGATTATCCGTGAAAAAAGTTGAAAATGAGACAAATGTCCCAAATTCAAGTTGTCAGTAACTATACTCATGAAGGCTTTTGGTCATCTTTTCCATCATATATTCACAAAGAATTTTGAAAGGAAAAGTACGCAATTCCCGTTTCCATTAGTGGAAAGAGATCAAACAAACAGATAATATAATATTATTATTACTTATTGACTTCATTTCAGATCGGTCCCGATTGTTTGCATCAACAAATGATGATTTAAATATGACGTTACAAAGTGAATATTCTTTTCAAAATATGTAACCGATTTAAAACCCGTTCAACTCACCGGTGGAAAACTTGTCAATTAATTCTTCTAACATTTCTCAACATTTAGCAAAAAAAAGTCAAAAGGATTTGACATTATAATTTTGTCACAAGTCAATTCAACTTTTTTGTTGTTGTTAGCAACGACATGAGTATTTACGGATACTGGTGAATTTGATTAATTGCAAGAAAATTGCATAGGCCACGAAAGTATGTTAGCAAACACCGAAATTAAAATCAAGGTCGTAAAGTGACGTATCAGGATTAAATTTTGAATGAGATTATTTAAAAACTCTTTTAATCGCCAAACGTTTCCATCCGCCATCTTGAATTTTGTCACGTGATCCTATAGCGAAACAAGTTCATACTTCTTATTATGGTGCCTACTACTTAAACCGTAAACCCACACTGTACTTAGATATGTTCAAAACATCTATAAAATAACGTAAGTCACCTTTTTATAGTTAGATGTCAAATGAGAGTCTTGACATAATGTCACAATTTGAACGTGGTATCGGGTGAGCTACGAGTAACGTTGAGAAATAGACTACCGCAGTCAGGTCAGAAATTCACGCGACGATGCCGCATATTCTACTTTTAGCGGGTTATTGCGCTTGCGCGGCCCGTTACCCAGAAGTGCCGGGTGCTCTCTCTTGGTCTCTAAAACGGGAAATTGCTGATTGGACCACTACGCCCTTTCCTCCCGTTTCTACGGGGTTTGATGCACACTGAAAATGCTGGAGTTTTGGGGGGAGAAAGAGGAAGAAAATGCTCCGATTGTGAGGGGGTAAAAGTGAATTTGTCAAAACCACTCGTTCGTCAAGAGAACGAGATCCTTGACGAAATTGTGGGACGCGGAACTAAAAATCAATGACTGAAACTATTGAAAGTTGCCTCAAATGCAAGGGCGCTATGAACATGTTATGCAGGACATATTCCAATACAAAAACTTGAACCTAAGTAGAAGTTCGAACGCCTTTTCATAATTTTAGTCTTCCATTCTTTAATAAGTAGGTGAACCAAGGAAAAACGGGTACCATTTTTGGTTTTTATCAAAAAATTGCAGAAAAAAAAAGAATTATTGTTCCATTACTTTCGTTGGATATGCTGGAAAGCAAAAAGCCTCAAATCCTTAGCATTCGTTAGGAAAATTATTACACGCGTAGTCAGTACGATTATAGCTGGTATATTGAAAATTTTGCGAGAGCAGCTCCAACGGAAAGTAGTTAAAGTTCGCTATGAACTGTATTTAATTCGTGGAGTTGTTGATTAAACCTTGGTTGAGGAAGTGATCCACATGGGCACAAGAAAATAAATAGCAATAATAATTAATTGATAATACTTACTAATCTATTTTGGAAAATTTTAAAATTGATATTAAATAACCAAACGGTCGATTTCAGAAAAGAAAAATCGTTAAAGTTGTGCCGAAGGTCAAACAAGAACATTGACTGGACGCATGCGCGCAATGGAACAAATAACGTTGACCTCTATATTTAGTTCTGATGGGTGGCCTGTTGTAAAGTAGAATTTTAATTTTAAAAAACATTCGAATAGTTTATCCATCATGTTATGGCGAACACTTGCACCTAAACTTTCGGCATATTTTTTTATAATCATGTTAATTTTCAAAAGATTTAATCAAATCCAGATATTTCCTCACTATTATTACAACACGAAAATAGGAAGTGAAAAGTTTAGAAAAACGCGACTGAAAAAAATGTAGAAATGATAGAATGACAAAGCGTATATCTCTTGTCTTATTCGATAAGTCCGTGACCCTCTTTCCTGATGCGATTATTTCTTCTCCTCAACTTTTGGGTTTTTGATTGATGAAAACACTTTGTGTGCCTGTACTACACAAATAATGAATTTCGGCATGATGGACAAACTCTGTACACTATAAGCGAATGAAATGTTGGATTAACTCTGTGCCAATCTATTAACGAGCTGTCATACTGCTTTTACAATAGTACTTAATGCCGTCTAGTTCTCGTTATAATATTTATAAAAATTAAGCTATTACCAACTCCCTGAACTTTGACAGAGTTGGGACCCCACATTTTGACCAAACCTAACTTGCATGTCTAGAATAAAGCATTCTTTGTTTTGTAAGATAATCGTGATGGTTCCAAATATATTTTTTCACGACCATATGCGCCCTTCAGTTCACAACTCATCAGAACCGTGGTAGGAACTAGGACCAAAGATGTAGCATGTTGTGTGATTCCATCATAAAAATGGATTGTGAACGGCCCAGGGTGATCCGGGCGTCGGGGCTAACAAATAACATTGATCACGCTTGACTACAAAGGAGTACGGAAAATCCCGGACGGTTTCCTTTGCAAGTTTGGCTTCGAAACCCGATATTTTTTACCGACTCCACGGAATATGAAATTATATCATGTTTTCATGTATTTACAAAAGTATCATAAGCGTAGGTGCTAAGCTAAGCACTTCAAAGATGTAGACCTTACTTGTTACTTGTATAATTACGTAAGTACTTGGGCTAAGAGTTTGACTAGGTACACTACAATATTCGTAGAGGTATTTTGTCGGTTCGATAGTCCCGTGTAGGTAAATTAGGTACATATGAAGTTTCCAAACGAGTTAGGCAGTACAGGCCACATTCGTTCAGTCTGGTACATTACATTACCAATAATGATCGTTCTATTTTGCAAATGGAGAAAGTTGACTAAACACATATGCCCATAAGCATAGGGTCCATCATATCATATATTCCTGGTGAAGAAATTTTCAAAATGTACATTTTCGAAAATGTCAATGTGCCCTTTGGAAAGAATTTAGAAATATGTTTTAGAATGGTTTTGACTTTTTATGTTATTTTCACATAAGAAAAAGCGATTTTCGTAATCTTGGCGTTACGTAAAGTTTACGGTTACTATTCCACAAACGGTCCGACCGCGCTGCGCCAGCTTCGTAGAACGCAATTTCATCGAGGACACGAGCGCCCCTGTAAAATGGAATCGCCCGATGTTAAAGGTGACCTCGGCTCGGCTCCATCTTGTCGTCAATTTTAGACATGGCTACCCAACTTCAACGAATATTTTCGAAAATATTCATAAGTTACTATTTCTCGTATTTCTTTTTGACTTTTCTTCTCCCTCTTCCTCCATTCATATATATATATAATGTAAATATGGCTAGACTACCTTCAATGCTATACATAGGAAGGCGAAGGACGTCCAAAAACTCGGTTTTCTAAATCCAAGGCAACTTGGTAGTTGCTGTAGGTAAAGTTTTCAGATCTATTTCAATATCAAAAAGACCTTTTCTCAGTCGAGCCTTCATCAGCTGATCTATGGATACAAAGGTCATCGACTTCTCAAAGATATGATGACGTCTTACGTGATCCTTGTAATGAACTGGGTTCAATAGAGAATATGCCTTTATTTCAGAAAAAATCCAGACAATATGTTCCATCCGCATATCCGGCTTGAACCTTCATGCGCTTGCGCACCTCCAGAAAAATATCCGAGGATTGAATGTCGACCCGTCTATAAGATCAATACCCTTAAAAGACCCGATCAAACATGAATTTGAAAACATCAAATTACATACAACTTTTGTTACACTATGCATCTGTAAGTCTGGGATGATAAATTCTCCTGGTATTTTTAGAATGCACATCATATGTATAGTTACAATACATTATGTAACTACATAGGACCTAGTTCCAAAAAGAGGTACAACTGTCGATTCCTAAAAGTCCGGGTTCAGCAGCATTTCCCGGGGTTTAGTCGGTTAGTCCAAATAACGTCCCTGGGTAAATAAATACCCCGCAAAGCAACGACAATTCAGTATTTTTCCGGGACCCTGTATATTATAGAATGAATAAAAATAAAAATCTATTTTCATAATAACCTAACCAATCGAATGAAATTTTTGAAAATTTTGAGGTTAATTATTATTCATCTTTTAAATTCGCACTACATAGAAAATAAACCAGAAATAGAATGACAATAATGATCATGTTGTTAATCGATTACATTCTGGTAAATTTGAAGTATGTATTTTGTTGATTTTCGGTTAGAAATCGAAAGATATCGATTTTTTATCGCACTTTGAAACTCCGTTGTAGACAAGGGGCTCTTTTGAAGAAATCTTAATAACATAGTACCCGTTATTAGATTATCACTTTAAGACTACGGTAGTAGTGGGAAATTCTATGGGTGTGATTGGTTGTTCGTCCAACTTTACCCCGATTCCCGATTTCCCTATATGCGACTTGTCAAACTGTTCTAATCGGGAAAATATAGCGGATAAAGGACAAAGGGCGTGTGATCGATTCCGCCAATCGTGGTGCATTTGGAATCCTAATAATCTTTTGAATATATCTTCTCAAAACTTGGCCGATCTTTTCATAGATTTAGAAATTTGAAAATTGATGATTTTTACTGATTACGGCTTTTATACTTGAAAAATACAAATACATAAGGACCCAGCATATTTTTCGTTGTTCAATAACGAGCAATAAGTAACCTTTTTCAATGCATAAATGTCCATATGCCCTTCGAATGTTTGAACGTGGCAAAAGCAAGCCACCCGCACGACTCGTGAGAAGAACGCCGGCCCGGCGTCGCCGGCTATAATAAAGGTGTATACTGAAATTTGGCAACGCTGCTGAGTGTTCATCGTGGTCGACCCTCCCTACTTCGAAAAGAAAATGAACTCGTCCAGGACTAGAAAGCAGAAATCAAAACTCAAAAACCTTACTCAAGATTTTATCTTTCAATGATACATTTTGGTTAATGGATTGTAATTAAAACAAATTCAAAAAACAAAAAAGTTCATCTCTTATGTTTATGACTTTTTTCATGTAATCCGACATGGTAAAATCAAATGATTATGCCCTTATGTGCCGAATTTGTATAGATCAAGTATTGGCAGTAGGGCACATAGTGGGTCTCACCGTGTTTAAGTACCTTCGTAAAAAAGACAGGTTAGGTTAGGGTCAGGGACGGCAGAACTGGGGGTAAGAAAATGTTAGGTTGCTTCAGTTTATCTGTATCTGGGGTTGGGAGAGCAGAGGTACTATGACCCTCTGATCAAGTCTTTTGGAGACCCCACGTTTTAATATTGAATTTCCATTTTTGAGATTCACATAACTGAGAAAAGTATTATTAGTGTCACTGAATGTATGGTATAGGAACCTATATTCGGCATTAACCTCATTTTTCAATCGAAATAAGTCAATAAGTAATCGTCAGAATATTTTGATTTTGAAGTCCCAACAAGGGTTTCGCTATCAAAAATTTAATTATTTATGGTATTTATTTCAATTCCGAAGCATTTTATAGAAAGTATCGAACTTTAGGACACTGTTTGATTTCCGCATCTAACCTACTTATTCATTCGTACGTTTTACGACGGGCTTACTTCAAACACTTTCCTCGTCAAGTTTTGAAGTTAATTATATGATTTATTATGAATTCAATCGGGTTAGCCTAGGTCCCAGAAATTTCATGCATCATTCAAAAGACCAAGTTGATACCTAAGTGAAATCCTGTTTATACAGCAAAATTGTTATTCATGTAACGAAAGTGCAATACAAGTTTTATTGGCAAACCCATCTTTAGACGGAATAAGGCCCTCATATTGGATGAGCCAATTGAAACGACCCTTCATGCACGTACCTAAAACATTGTATGGTCAACGACTCTGTTTCAGAGATCATTTTTTTCAAAATCATTTCGCATAATTCGAAGTATGCTTTGGTCACACTTTTGATAGCTATTGTTTATCGTTTACCGTTGTGTATCGATTATGTCAAACTTATTAACAATTAAGGGCCCAGTTGTTTAGGTGTTTAGTCATAATTAAGTTATTGTTGATTTTCTTTCATTGTTGTAACAACTGTTTCTATGCTAATTAACCTGTTGGTTAGCCTAAACTTGGTTTAAACCAAGATATTGAACAACCGCGGCTCTAAATTGAATAAAAGGTTGAGGCTAGGGAAAGCCGCAGTGTGCCCCTTAGTTCATCATTAAAAACCATGTACGGAGATATCAAAAAGATCCTTCATAAAGGGAGGCTATGACTCTCATTCTCTCTCTATCCTTTTAGTAGTTTTCAGATAAGACAGAACGATTATCATAGCCTCCCTTTATGAAGGATTTTTTTATGTCTCTGTAGGTATAAAAGCCATTTTTGATCACATAATAGACGTATACCTATATCAATTGTTTGCCTTTGCAGTCCAAGTATATTCGTTTGATATACCCTCAAGCAAGATCCATATTTGTAGCCCAGCTTCGTGAGTTTTTTCTTGGCTTCAATTTTGTGTACCAAAAGGGACCAAACTAATGGAAGTTTTCTACTGATGGTACTTCACCCCCACTACTTCATACGACATACGACCTTCAACTCCCTCGGCGCCATTTAAAAAGTCGTCAAACTTCAAGTTTCAGTTCGCATGTTTTGACATTATACGATTATGTAGGGTTCGTTTTAAGCAAGTCTTATTCATTCTATTTCCATAATACTTTATATTATTCGTGTATCATAGAATTACTGCGGTAAGTAGAATAACCTAGGTGTACTATTCAGCGAAAAGCCGCTTTTCTTACCGTAAAGTGATGAATGGTTGAAAGACTGTTGCACACACACACCGTTTGAACATTTGTTTCACCATGTGATTATGACAATTTTATATGTTTTGCCGCCAATAAATAATGGATTATTACACACAAATACAGCCACAAATGCAGTGAAGCCACAGCACAGCGCGACCACTGGACACGGACAACTAACAGAGAGAAGCCAGAGGCCGTCTCCGTCTGCAGTGCACCTACTTTGCGCTTGCGACGTTGCCGTTATCCAAAAGCGCGACTCTGATTGGTGCATTTCATCACCGTCATCCGAAAGTAAAAACTACGAGTGAAGCGAGCAGTGGGCTCATGTGGGCTTGGCTGCGGCTGCCCGTCCCGTGTGCCCGGTGGACCGCTAAGCCTGGCTGACGAATTTGACGGAGAACTGGGAATCTCATAGGAGAATGAAGGGATGAGTTGAGTGTAGAGGTTAGGAGTCGAGGTAGGGTAAGCCAGAGCTGGGCTGCGTTGTATAGTCCCATATTTTGTTTGTTGACCAAACAAACTTTGAGAAAGTCTCAAATTGGTTGGGCTTTAAACCAGAAAAGTTGCAATTTTGTTAGGTATTGCAAAAAAGGAATAAGTCAATTTGAAGATTATTGGAGAATATGTATGTTTAAGAATTCCAGTTCAAGCATGGCATTCCTAGTTCAGGTTTCAAGGTCATTTATAAATTTATTTTGGGGTTTATGGATCCAGTAATAATATAGGGCGATATAGGGGAGTCCGTAAAGGCAGGTGCAACTTGATTTTCTTATACTTAGTAGATGTGCATATGTCACTAAAATGACCCGCCAATGTTTTTTTCATTAGACCATGTGCGTGCGCTTCCTAGATTTACCGATTATGTAGGCGAACGGAAGAAATTATTGGCTGGCGTGGACCGCGCATTCCTTGTGCGCATTTGTGTGATACTTTTTACATTTTTAATGTGCCAGACTAGATAATAATAATATTGAGGCACGGACACCCACAGCTTTCTGTTGGTGTTTTTCTATACATGCTAGGCATCATGCGAAGATAATAATTTCGGCAACCCAAAATATACCTATTTCGACTCTACTCTGCGCTCTGCGCATTTGCATACGAATTTCTGATGTGCCGACTAGATTATGAAACCGCGCATGCGTGCGCCTTTAATTTACCGATTATGTGAGCTCACACACAACATATATCAATTTTCTGGTTAACGTTAACGTGGATCGCGCATTACTAACATTATTACGTCTTTTTAATGTATGATATGATTTCCATCATGTGTAAGTTAACACGTGTTCAATCCCCTTTAACGTTCCAATGATGTAGGCAACCCGATATCCATCTGGGTGTCGTGGACCGCGCAATAATGCTAATGCGCATTTCTTGGAGTTTATAGTTTTCAACTGTTTTTTTTTATAGTGGAAAACAATCAACAATCAACATTCAATATATCGCTCGATATATCGCTATAATGGAGCCATGCAATAGATATCTACCCTAAGGATATTAACGATTTGTTGGTATTTTGAACAATCCAAATCGCGGATTTGTAAAACATATTTTTAATAAAACGCAATCTGCAATATACCTGACAAACTATGTTGATATTCATCTATCCTAATTCATTATTTTGGTTCGTCGAGTTCCGTTTGAGGTTTCGTTGGGAAAAGATGTGTTTTCGACATTCTCGCCGCGTGGGCACGCGATCTCCTATATCATATCCGGCCCATCCAAGTCTTTCCTTTTTTTGACCTTACCTTTTCCAACTTGTCTTCGCCGTCCATATTTCCGTTTCTTCTTTCTTTACTTACTGACGAGTATTTTATCGCCATCAGTCACGCCAGTACCCATATCAGGGCGGATTTACCCGAATATGGTACGGGATGTGCATATTGTAATAATTGTATTTTTTGTTATAGTTTGTAATATTCCGAGACGATATGGCTTTTGTCTAGATCTCTCAGAATGAAAGGCCGGAATGAATGAGTAAAAAACTGATTTTCGCGAAAATGTCTACCTCCGAGCACCCTTCCTTTCTAACATACATTCTCATCCTACCTCCAACCCTGATGCCTTCACCCGATGTATGTCGGATTTTTCAAGTTTATTATTATATTATTATTTCAAGTTATACATACAAGACCGAGTACAAGACGCATCGTTTTTCAATTTGAAAATAATGACCCATCTTTTTTAAATCGTAAAATGAAGTGAATTTTTGGGCCGCCTGCGGAGCGAATTAATAAGATATTCGCTGACTCTACGGCACATCGAGACATCTTCTTGGAACCTCGCAAGAAGATCCATGAATGAATGTTTTATATGAACTTCAACATACCTAAGTAAACTCAAAACTGTTTAATTGTACTTTTATAAAACCTTTGTAAATATAGCATGATTTTCAATCATTACAATAAGTTCAATACGTTCAATGTATGGACGAATAATACGATGTTTGTGCTTGTGTTACAAATTTCTTGACTTTGGACCATCGCATGGTTTGAGTTGATGGGGTTGATGCACATTATGCACGTTTTCGTGTCTCCAAGGCGAGTCTCATTGCAAAAGCTTGCACTAACTGCCAACGGCGTCAACGTGGCCAACGGTTCATAATGAAATGTGGAAGCTCTGAATTCAAGGGAACAAAGTAAAAAAGTGTCAGGACGGATGGGTCGTTTGTATCCGCGCTTACTCCGACTTTCCATCTCTGTACCTACTACTAAACAAATTGATAATTCTTCTTAGGGCCAAAAACACCGCTCTCACTTAAAATTGAAGTGGAACTTAAACCTTAGCAACAATTGTTGTCAACAATCGTAGCCAAGGCTTAAGCTCCACTTAATTTTTAAGTGAAAGCGGTGCAGTTGGCCCATAGGATAATAAAATATAGTGCCCGATGACTGCTACAAAGTTGCATAGCACTAAACAAATGTGCCTTTTTGTCACCACGACAACGTGAGAAAGAATATGAATCAGTGATATGAATGAGAAATTGAATGAAGACACACAGCAGCCAAAAGGGAATGAAAATGGAACAAAGTGTGCCGTCTTCCAGAGGAGTCTAAGACTCAAACAAGATGATTTGAAGACTATTCCCTTGACAAAAATGGTGATGCAGATTTTTGTCTCTTATGAGACACTTAATGATGACAGGTTCAGGATCTTTCCCGTACAGAGAAGCTGTAGTAATGGATATGATGGAAAACTGGAAGGTCCAACATCACCTACGCAGTTACCCAGGTTGCACACGGTCGTCCAATGGACGTCCAAGACCGCTCATAGTATGGTCCATAGCATAGTCCATTTATGGTCCGGTGGACGTCATTGGACGTCCAAGTGCAGCGAAAATGGACCATTCTTGATTTCTGGACCATAGAACGGTCCGTATCTGGACCATATCTGTACCATGAATAGACAATAACGAGCCATTTCTGAACCATTCACGAACGGTCGATAATGCGTCCATAATACTCGTACATGATTATAAATCCAGTGGCCAATCCAGCGGCCAATCGACTTGCGTTTTCGTCCATGCACCATCCTGGATGAAAACAGCCGAACCTGGACGTCCATTGGGCGATGTATGCAAGCTGGGTAGTGTTTAAGTCACTGAGTCTTTAGAAAATTGGAAAATCCAGAATCCAGACTTGCGTTTTCAAAGGATAATTTATCTACAAATCCTCTACATTTTGTGTAGGATAAAGATGGTTATGGTGAACCTGTTTGGGCAAATCAGTATTCTCGAGACGACCGTTCACAGTAGGGATGTTCTTTCCTAGATGAACGAAGACAGAGGTTTGAGGTATCTCGGTCCCAACTCTGCGAATGTTTTCAGAGAAAAGCGTGAATTGGACCAACAATCCTAGAGGTCCACCTGATCAATAGAGTTTGATGTTTCCTCTTCAGTTGCACATCGTCAATGAAGCGAAGACTGAAGGCCACGATGCCCCGTATTTTCCGTATTGACGGGAACCGAGATCACACGGTATTTATACGTTCAAGGCATCTGGTTGGAGGATAGTAGGTACTATAAGGGTCTAAAGTAATCGCAGCTTTTCAAACTGGTGTTTGGCTGCCCGTGGTACTGCAGGCATCCGGCATCAGCTCCACATTGTAGCGGATAGCGGTACTCGGCACAGTAAACTGTATGTCTTTGGTATGAAGCTTGGCTAAATATTTTGCTTGTGATGTCATCATTCGAATATGCCATGAGACAGCTTTACTTGGCTTGGCGTACTGAGCCAGGTAGATACCTCCCGCATAGAGGGTTTAGCTCGCGGCCAAAGTTCTAGACTCGTCTTTCTCTATTTCGACTTTCGAACAGACAACGCTTGGTCCGACTAAAATAATGACATATCTGAACTGGATCACTGATATCATTATATGAATAATAATAATAATTATTATTATGGTAATAGATAGACTACGCTAATACTTTATCGATTTGTTTTTGGTTCATAGTAACTCTGAAGTGATTAAATTTCCTTCCGCTGAAAAATTGAAAATTTTAATCCAACTCGAATTAAGAAATGCATCACTTATCAGTAGGTATAGTAGATTTCGTATTCGTATTCTACAATTGTAGCTGTATTCCATGATTATTTCATTCGAATAGTGAAATCTGTTCATGATAAATAACCATTTTTGATTGAGACTGATACAGTATACACCGGTGATGAGATTTCCTACCACAAAATTAATGATTATTTATTGTTTTGAGTGTTTTTTGAACTTCGTTCTTGTGTTAATTTCCTTCAATGGATTGAAAGCAACTAAGGTAGGGATACGTTCAATTAAAAAATACCCAATTTGTATTCGATAAGATAATTTCTCTTAATAAAAAATTGAAATGTGTCGTGTGACATACAGGCTGTTTGATATAAACTCCAGAAGGCGACAGTTTCTTTGGTTGTGATCCGATTTCAAAAACCCATCAACAAAAAATTATTTATTTTTCATGCACTACGAATAGAGCTTGTTGCCGAATTTTTTCCCTCAACTTCTTTTTTTAACATTGGTAAATTTAATTTTTTAAGGACTACTTTTAATTTAAAATTGAAGTATGTATTTTTCTCTTTACTATGGTATGGAAAAAGTGGTCATTTTTTCAATGTTTATCCAAGAAAACGCATAAAAAGTTTCGCCCGATTTGAATTAAATTTTGAAAAATGTCAGATTCAGGAGTGCTTTGGATTCCAAAGCAAACATGAAAATGACGTTTTTTGTTTCATTCGACCAAATCTGGCGAATCATTTTTTGCGTTTTTCTGATGATTATCATGAAAAATTAACTTTTCCTTGACCGATGGGATAGAAAAAAATATCAACTTTGAATTGGAAATAACCGCGTTTTATTATTAAAAAAGTTAAATTTACCAATGTTGAAAAAAGAAGTTGCGTAAAAAAATTTGGTAACAAGGCCTATTCGTAGAGCACGAAAAATAATTCATTTTTTGTTGATGAAATGATGAAATAATCATGGAATACAGCTACAATTGTAGAATACGAATACGAAATCTACTATTCTGATAAGTGATGCATTTCTTAATTCGAGTTGAATTAAAATTTTCAATTTTTCAGCGGAAGGAAATTTAATCACTTCAGAGTTACTATGAACCAAAAACAAATCGATAAAGTATTAGCGTAGTCTATCTATTACCATAATAATAATAATAATAATAATTATTCATATAATGATATCAGTGATCCAGTTCAGATATGTCATTATTTTAGTCGGACCAAGCGTTGTCTGTTCGAAAGTCGAAATAGAGAAAGACGAGTCTAGAACTTTGGCCGCGAGCTAAACCCTCTCTGCGGGAGGTATCTACCTGGCTCAGTACGCCAAGCCAAGTAAAGCTGTCTCATGGCATATTCGAATGATGACATCACAAGCAAAATATTTAGCCAGGCTTCATACCAAAGACATACAGTTTACTGTGCCGAGTACCGCTATCCGCTACAATGTGGAGCTGATGCCGGATGCCTGCAGTACCACGGGCAGCCAAACACCAGTTTGAAAAGCTGCGATTACTTTAGACCCTTATAGTACATCATACTGTACCTATGGTAAGTATAATTTGGAAACAAGAAAGTGCAGCACTAGACGATTTCTGGTCAAAGGTTTCTAAAGGTAATCATCTCAACGTGTTCCGAGTATTCACAAATATTGGATGGGGCGATTTGCCAAAGATAAATCCTAAAGGGGTCGTAGATTCTCTGGAATTCCCAGAGAATGACACTGAAGAGGTGTCCGTGGACGACCGTATTTTCGATTTTCACCATCGAAGGTCGAGTTACAGTTGGTCGAGATCTGGTGTTGTCTTCTAGGAATATGGCATCCTTTCTGGCAAATTTTCGTAGCTGAAGTCAGTGAAGTCTACAACTGTTCATCAAACCGATCTGTGAACCGATTAATTGTAACTTCGGTTCAATGGCATCCTCTTAAGAATTCGTTCAACAGGCAAAGACATCCAAGTACAGAGAGAAGAAGATGAAGGAAATCCAGGTGGGAGCTCAAATCAACGTGCCCGAAATCAATGTTGCTGATCTGCTTCAAACGCATAACCAATTTACTGGTGTTATAATGGCCTCGCAAATGAGTGTTATATCTCTCGTCAAAACAAAGTAACCCCTCAATTATCGACGAATTTGCAAACTTTCGACGGTGACAGGGATAGAAGCCAAGCCAATGAGTGGATCAATACTTTGAAAACGTATGCGGAGGTGCGGAATTGGAGCCCGGAAATTTCGTTGATGACGGCTCAGTCATACCTACGGGGGCCAGCGGTGGATTGGTATTCCTGTATAGCTTCTCATCGGGATCAACATCTTGGACGTGCATTGAGAAGGCGTTTAAAGCGATGTATGTGAACGGATGCGTAAACGCGTTCAAAGGTCTCAAGAGTCAGTTGCATCTTATACTTCCAGGAAAAACGGAAGCTTTGGTTTGCAAGGACTCTGATTTTGATAAGTTTGAAACCAAGTAGGAGATTTTGAACGGTTTACATGATGCCAGGCTAGCTACAAGTTTATTCGTTAAAGATTATGCGGGTCTTGATGAATTGTGGCATGATTTGCCGAAGTTGGAAGGGGTTTACAAAAGATCGCGACTGTACATACAAAATCGCTCCGAGAATATCAAGGTTGATGCAGGAGCAAGAGCGAGTACCGCAGGTTCCCAGAAGACTTTGCCGTGTTATAATTGCGGAAAGGAAGGACATTTGTCTACAGATTGTCCTGTTTCAAAAGAGCCTGTGTGTTTCAGGTGTGAAAAACCAGGTCACGATTTCTACCGGTGGTAAAATTTTGGCCCAAAGTCGGTATGGATGGAACTTATGCCAAAAACGTTCCGCTTTGCATAGTTCCGGATAAAGCTACCAGAGCGCACCGGTGCCCTATTTTACATGCGATGGGCTAAGGACCGAGTGGCGGATGTTGAGGAACAGACAATTTTTCTATTAGAAGTGCTATTAGAACCGGCCAGCAACCAAGCCCTGAGCCGATAACTGCGGGGATGTTGAACACCGATCCAGAGTTGGATCCAGGAAATCGTAACTCGCTGCTAGAGTTTTGTAATGAGTTTCGAGGGAGCTTCGCGCTCATGATCACAGAACTAGGATGTACGAATAATGTAATAAAGTTGGACATCAAGGACACAGGACCACCTATGGTCTGCAAACTATATCGAGCCAGTCTCCAAGAGAGGGAAAAGATAAAACAGATCTCACCGATACGGTGAGTCCGTATGCCAGTCCTGTGCTTTTGGGAGATTCCAGAGTTGTAGTAGATTTTCGATTATTGTTACGCCGGATGAGCAGGGTCAATTCCAGCGGATGGTTTTCGGGTTGACCAACGCGCCCTTCGAGTTTTGTCGGCTAATGAACATAGTACTGGGACCGCTGAGGAACAATGTGGCCATGTGTGCTACATCGATGACATTTTGATCCTGGCTTATGACTGTGGTTATAAGCTGAGAAGAATGAGATTAGTTTTCCAGGCGTTGAAGGATGCGATTTTCACAATGAAAATCTCGAAATGTTATTTTGGCCTGAATCAGGTGAGCTATTTAGGTTTTTTGGTAAGGCTTGAAACCCGGTAGCGAGAAGGTCATTATGCTATAAAAGAATTCCCACGACCTAAACATGTGCATCAAGTTAGACGCTTCCTTGGTCTGACTGGTTACTTTCGGCGTTTTGTACCAAAGTATGCGCACAAGGTAGCTCCGATAATGAGATTATTGAAGAATTCTGCAGACTTCAAATGGGAAGGTGAAGAAGAGGCATCGTTCAATACTCTCAAGGAGCATCTGAGTAAAGATCTAGTGTTGTAACTTTACAATCCACGAACTGTAAAGACTGAATTGCACACACGGATGCCAGTGAGTTGAGAGCTATATTGTTGCAGGAAGGTTCTGATAATAATCTGCATCCTGTTTATCATACCTCCAAGAGAACCAGTGAGTGTGAGTCAAATTATCACAGTTCGAAGTTGGAGCTAATGGCGATAGTTTGGGGAGTAAACAGGCAGAGAAATTACCTGATGAGTCTGAAATTTACGAATCTGACCGATTGTCAAGCAATCGTTTACATGAACGCAGAGAAGTCAGAATCCTCAGGTGGCGAGATGGTTCTACCTCTTACAAGAGTTTAATTTCGTTATCAAGTATCCAGCTAGTGATAAAATGGTTCATGTCGATGCGTTGTCAAGACCTCCAGCTCCGGAGTTGAGCGAGATCGAAATGGAAGTTCTTGCAC
Source organism: Salpingus planirostris (assembly GCA_949788335.1). Taxonomy (NCBI): domain Eukaryota; kingdom Metazoa; phylum Arthropoda; class Insecta; order Coleoptera; family Salpingidae; genus Salpingus; species Salpingus planirostris. The sequence continues at coordinate 1,766,781 of OX460918.1, read as the reverse complement.
GGGCCGAGATTTTAAATGTATCAGCTGAAGAGCAGCTGATTTCTTTCCAAAGGGCTGATACAGAGCTGTTACGTCTAATCAGCATTTCGCAGAAAGCTCCAGAAAAAGCGCTCGTGAAGAACGAAATGTGGATCATTATGTTTTGGAAGATAATTTTCTGAAAAAAATCGTGAAGGAAGACAATAAGGAAAAGCAGCTGTTTGTGGTGCCCAACTCTTTACGGAAAAGTCTAGTCGTCAAGTTTCACGATTATGGTGGACAGTTTTCTATCGAGCGAAGCGTCAGAAAAATTCAACAGTCTTATTGGTTTGCACGTATGAGAAATTATGTGAAGAATCATATCCGCATGTGTTTCAAGTTTATCGAGAACAAGATTCCAGCGGGGAGACAACCAGGGGAGCTGCATCCAATACCTCCACCACAGCGCCCTTTTGATGGGTTCATTTGGATTATGTAGGCCCCTTTGTGAAAAGTCGACAAGGAAACAACCACATCTTAGTACTGGTGTACGGATTGACTAAGTTTGTCAAGCATCACTACGAAAGCGATTTTGAAGAAAATCGAGAATTTCATCGCAACTTATGGTGTACCTGCCCGAATAGTAAGCGATCGAGGAACTTGTTTTACTTCAGCGGATTTCCAAAGATTTTGTCAGGAGCGCAAAACAAAAACATACCCTCAATTCAAGCAGATGGCTTCAGGCTAATCGTCAAGTTGAACGAGTGAATCGTACCTTGATTCCAACTTTGTGGAGCCAAACAGAAGATGAAGAAAAATGGGATCATCAAGTTCCTATGGTGAAAAATCAGTTAAATGCGGCGTTTGATGAAACAACTGGAAAGAACCCGTTGGAGGCGTTATTTGGGTATTGGCCAGTGGACGCCCCCAGAAGTTCAAGAGGGAATTAGGGAGACAATTCAAATTTAACAGGAAAAGAGCAAAACAGAATTTGATAAACATCTTTTTCATCAAGTTTCTTATTATGATATAGGAGAGGTATTTGCTAGGTGTGCGAAACTGGAGAGTCCACGAAGTTAAAACCTCATTATAATGGTCTTTATGTGATCACCGAAATCCTACTCAGTGATACAAATCGGATTTCAGCGATTGATCCAGATAGACAATTTTCGACGACAGCTCATGTGACCCAATTGAAATCGTATCGAATTGGTAGTAATCAAAATATTAGTGGAAAGGAGTCAGAACCACCAACCGAGTTAGTCACTGAGCAAGAAGTGAATGAGCTCCCTCTACGAAGTGAATCATCTTCTGATGCTGAGGATGAAGAAGAGTCTCGGGGTGAGGAAGTGCCCGCGGCAGGGTCTTCGGAACTGACAGAGATGATCTTGGGAGAAAAGATAAGGCCAATTCGTAAGCGGAGTATTCCTGCTCGCCTCAGTGATTATGATTTAAAATGAACAATTTTACAGTCGAGTGAGGGCATTTAACAATGACAGGTATGGCCGAGTGTTATGGAAAGTTATTATTATTCATTATTTTAACCAAGTAGTTTGGTAGAGAGTTGCCGGGATTTTGAGGAATAACAAAGGGATTCCCGAATCTATGCCCGAATCGATTAAACTGTCAGTGCTTGTAATCTTGTGATATTCCGTAATAAAAGCCCTGCAAACCGAATCTCGACCGTTCCTTTCATTTCGTTGATTTTCTTTTCTAATCCAATCCGGGGACACAGCGTATACTAATACTAAGAATGATATTGTGTAAATAACAAAAAGGTATGCATTCTAAATGACATATAATGCTTATACAACGCAGAAATCATTCATTCGTCATAGAAACATCTTTCGCTCATCATCACCGAGAAAATAATTTATCATGATGAAGTTTGTTTTTCTTTCATGTTTACTTATTGTGGAGGTTTTGACAGCTCCTCCAGAGAAAAAAGACTTCACTCAGGAAGGTAAGAATTCGAAATTTCATTCAAGTAGGTTCTTTATTCCAAAACATAAATTATATTCATAATAACTTTAGATTGCTCTAAGCCGATTGAAGAAGGTAAGATGGCATGCTTTGGATCGCTCCCAGTTTTTCATTGGAATCAAGCAGAACAAAAGTGTCAGCAAGGAATTTACGGAGGATGCCATGGTACCAACAATCGATTCAGCACACAAAAAGAATGTGATGATATCGCCACGAAAATCTGCAAGACCTGATTGCATTTATCTCTATTATAATGTTATTAATCAACACGGATTGTAATATATTCTTGATTTTAACTTCAAATATACAGTATGTCCCCGGATGGGGTTACAAAGAGGAAAAACTTTTTTATTTTTCATTTCTCAGAAAAAGTTATTCTTGACAAAATCGCCTGCATGCTCTCAAACCGCTAAAAACTATTTCGTTTTCATTTTAACGGGAACACTAATTTTTTCATTCAATTTAATTTGAAAATTTTGGACTTGGAAATACACGTATTTTCATCCGAAATTAATGGAAGTACCAGTAACCGAAACCATGGCAGAGGACTTTGTAACAGTCACTGAAATCACCAGCATAGCATCCTTCAGCACGTCATAACATTGACAAATGGAGAAAATATTCATAGCGAAGATAATTCACGCGTTAATAAATCGATATTGATCGATATCTCATATTTTATCTAAACAATGCTGTCGGTGACTGTTACAAAGTTTGGCACCATGGTTTCGGTTACTTCTATTAATTTCGGATGAAAATATTTCCAAAATTTTCGAATTAAATTGAATAAAAAAATAACTGTTTTCGTTAAAATAAAAACGAAATAGTTTTTAGCGGTTTGAGAGCATGCCGGCGATTTTGTCAAGAATAATTTTTTCTGTAAAATAAAAAATAAAAAAGTTTTTCCTCTTTATAATCCCATCCGGGGACATACTGTACATCGGTATAATTCTACCAGTTATGGTTTTCATTAAAAAGTGGTATATCTTTGGTATTTTGTCTATATCAAGGCTTGATAATTTCATTTACATAATATAAAAACCATCAACGAAGGACATCTTCATCATGATGGTAAGCATTTTCACATCGAAAGGCAAATAGAAGTCAAATATATATTTACGGAAGATTGGCAAATAAAATTACTCATTAATGTTATGTGCATATACTTAAGAACCAACGCACTATATATACAGTGTGCCACACTTATATCAGGTGGCTCCCCTGATTTCTTTCTTTGCTGTTATTAGGTGCTCATAATTTCTTGGAAGGTCGTGGAATAATACCCGTTTTACACAATTATTGATTACGATCGCAAGTGTGAAATTTGACCTTTTTGATTGATTTCAAGCTCAAAATTTGCTCATTTGTAATCAATCAAATAATTTTTTTGAGAATTTTATACGATCGTGATTATTAATAGTGTAGAACGAGTGACAAATACGGAGCGATCGAATAAATTCTACAAAAGGGGAGGCTAAAAGTGTAACTTTATGAATAAAGTTTGACACTTTGGCAGTCATATCACAGCCTTCTTCAGAATAATTCCTGAAACTCGAGGCTGGAAAGCAGAGCAGGAATGAATGAGCATTGAATTATAAGAAGATGAAACAGTGAAACCGAAAAAAAGATGTTCCTCTAGAATGGCCTATCCATGACGTCTGACGTTATCTAACATCTTGAGTCAGTCATCTCCGTAAATCGAAAGTTCGTCGGTATTACTTCCACAATAAAAAGCACCGCATACAATGGCACCTTGTATTAGACACTCAAGGATCATAGTTGCCGGTATTACTATGCTTCAATCACTTCAGGACCTCATGCAAATACGAACACTGAGCCGGCTACTTCGACTAGCACGCTTCTCTTGGAAGAACACGAGATTTCTACATTTTATTCCTGTTCTAATGCGATATACCTACTGTTTGTCAAATATGTTGTTTGTCTCCTCCTCTGTAGTCAGTTTGTTGGTCCGCCTATTAACACTGACGAACGCATCCGAGTGTTTATTAGGTGTCGTCCTCAACTAAGCCACTCTAGGTGTCGTTTCATATTCCTCTAAAAAGTTTGTTCTCAACAGTTCCCTTCCACTTTCGTTTTCATTTTCATGTTATTCATTAATTCCCTGAACCTCCCTTCCTACGACTCGAATCTCTGCAGTCCACTAGTAAGAAAACAAGGCATATGTCCTACCTTTGTCGTCACTGTTGATGCCGCAGCTGTTCCAGAAAGCGTGTCCCATTAGGCTTTTTGGGGCGGAGTAACTTTCGGCGTTTTCTTCCAGCTCATCCATAAAACTGGTTGCGTTGATTGTGGAAACGGTTCTAAACCTAACCAGCCCTTTAGGTGCCCTTCCCCAGACAAAGACGGTCAGTTGATGTTTCGTCGCCCAGCATATCATCATACGCCGCATTACGTTGTCTACTTGCTCTCTTATTGATCTAAGAGTTGACCAGGAATATTTTGTTGCGTTCTTGGCAGACCTTGTTTTCGCTCCTCTTTTCTTGACAGTTATCATAATCTAGTCCTCAAGGATCTTCCCGTCGCATCAACTTCAACCGAGCGGTACTTCTCACGTTTAAGTCTCCAGCAACTCTTATTGCTCTTCGCGTCCATCGCATGCTCTTTGCCGTTCCATCCATTACATGATTGGCAATTTCTTGTTCGTTTTGCTGGACGAGAAATAACCTCACTATATCTGGCTCTCCTCCGTTTCTACTACCGGATACCCCACTTCCTGTCCCCCGATCCCTCAGAAAACTAAAAAGAGATAAACACATAAGGGGTTGGATACAGGGACCCGGATGATTGCCCAATCTTGCAAATGTGGCGCATGCAGAGTCAAAGGTGTCCACCAGCGGATCTGTTCGAATCTAACAAAAGTTAGTGGAGGTCGTACCCTGGGAAAGAACGGAACTCGTCGTTGTTGAGATCGAGGACATACCTAAACCCATGAGAATTATGGTTTGGATTTTCGGATCTTCTGTGAAACTGGGAACTTTTACTGAGGATTCAAAATCCGGGAACCAAAACAAAACAAACGAACAAGTCATCGTCCTAATGGTGGAAAAAGGCCTCGGAGATTGATAAAAATCTGCAATGCCTTCCTTACCTAAAATTTGCCAAGATCTTGTTTAAACCCCACAGCAAAAAAGGTGAACCAGAAGAAGCCTGTGCGGCAGAACGATCCGGTACTAGCAATAAGACAGCTACTGGGTCCCGGAGAATCTGATGTATCAAGAGCGCCATTTCTTGGTCGAGTGAAAATAACCGTTTCTGTAAGTTTAGGTAATCATCAGAAGCATCAAGGAGACTTATTTCCAGACTTTTTCACACAAAGAAAACAATCCTCTAGGAAGATTACGCAAATGCTTACCATATGATATGGCAGCTCGGCCCCGAACCTAAGAGGTTAAGCTTATTTATGGTAATAGCCTATAGGTAGCAAATCGCGGTAATATCCACAAAGAAGAGAAATACAGTCGTCTTCCTCTACGGTAAAGGTCGTGAGTAAAGGTAACACCTATTATTTCATCCTCTGCAATTATCACAACTTACGAAAATAATTGCCGATTGAGGTTAAGAAAGGAAAAACATATGGAACACTTTGGTGGAACCATGGAGTCATCTGAAGGCTGTTCAACCGAATCACAAGTGCCAGGAAGGAGATAGACTCTCTGAAGAGAGAAGATACGAAAACCGGGGGCGGGGGAAACATTTGATTGAAATTCACGTACTAGGATGTTAATCCGGTACCTGATGCTAAGAAGGATATCAACTACGTACGTGATTTCAAATTCAAACCCTCGCGCGATATGCGATATCCGGCATCAGGGCGCTAAAAACCTTTGAAACATAAGTCTCCGGAAGTGACCGTGTAGTATGTCTACAGCAAGGAACGAGCACCACTCTTGTGCACATTATTCATGGCAAGGAATGTCACTGAACATGTGCCAACATTATGCAGAACGGTAATTTTTATGTCTATAGGCATGAAGATTAGGTCGACTATTATAGTCCACCCGAGACTACGGTTCAATATCATTTTACCTCGAGAGCGTGGAGAAGCTGATTGACAGACACTTCAGGGATAAAGTTGTTCTCTGCCGATACCAATTTGCAAGTACTGTCACTTTATAATTCACAAACTGACTCACAAGATTGAAAAATGTCTGCAGGGAGAAGACATTACCCTTGCAAACTGTTGCAATTCATATATTCTGAACAGTGGATAGGTTGGTCTGCATACCTCAGACTTCATATGGCCGATTTGATTCCGTATCTCGAATGATCAGTTCACTGAGATTCTTTCTTTCTCAGCTACAGCTGGCGTTTTTTATCTCTGCCAACGGCCAAGCAGCGCACTCGTCCGTAACCATGGAAACATGAAACGCCTGTCGCGCGGCTTTCAAACTTGCTCAGTAGCGGCGATATCTTATGATATTGCATTGAAATGCGGTTATAAAAATAAGAAAAAACTCAATTATATACCTACAATAAGCTGATGTATGTACCTACCACGTTTGAATCTGATTATTCTTATGTTGTTTTATCAAATTTACAAAATTGTTGTTCGTTATTCCAATTTATGAGTTTTTATTCAATTATACCCCTTTCTGTGTTACGCCACTGTTCGTGCAGTTTGTAGCTCGAAATCCCGAACTCACCCGAAGAATCGTTCGGATTCTGCGCGGCCGTTGGCAGAGATAAAAAACGCCAGCTATACTTCATACATTCTTGCATCAATTTCCTTTGGGTGCTCGCAACCATACCGAAATCAGACAATTTTCAATGTGATTTAGTCAAATACCGTTTTGGGGATTTCACACTGCTACGTAACACAGGTTTCTGTGGATTCAAACATATCTTTCCTAAATATCAACTTTGAGGTTGTTCTATAAACGACAATCCAGGCAGCGTTAGGCTGCGGAATCGTGGAATTCGATGGAAGGTACCGTCACGACTACTTTTCGCCACTGATAATACTGCGCTATATTGGCGGAACCTCGGGCGGAACACTCTCCAGAGTGAAAGTAAAAGACCTCCTGAGCAAGTAGCCCGGGGTTAGCAAAACTTTGGTGGTATTTGACCTGTGACATTTGTAAAACAACTTTCTGTCGAAGGGGCTCATGAGGTTGTGATTCAGATTTTCATTCCCCAAGAACTTAGCTATAAGTTGTCATTTTTGTATGCAACTCTATACCTCCTCTCAAGAGTAGTTTTAACACTACAAATGTGAAAGTAGGTGATTTGTTGGATCTAAGGTATTTCTGGTAGTATACATGCCTTATTCCTACTTGCAACGTCAAGTAAAAAGTTTCCTTCTTCAACACCCATATGTTGTTTTATAAGACCGCTGCTAGGAGGGTAATTAGGAAATACACTGTTAAAGGAACACTGCGGTCTTAGGAAGTATCTAACTCCTAGGCGTGATGGATATGGAGGTAATCTTTGGATAAGACTATTTGTTGTGAATGTGACGATTATTTGAAATTTTTTTTTTATACAACTAGACAATCAAGGGTCGCTACGCGCGCGCTTAATCGAAATTATTGCTGTTTTGGCTTTTGACTCCACGACACTCGTCGTGTCATCGAAATCGGCCGAAACTGCAAACTACGTAAGCAACCAAATATTCATTTACCGCGTGCACGGCGCTCAATTTCAGGGATCGATAATGAGGCGGGTCTTGAGAGACCGACCATGCGCACTTGAAAAATCTCACCTTACGCTTACATGTACAATAATGTACGGAGACATCAAAAAATCCTTCATAAAGGGAGGCTATGACTCTCATTCTCTCTCTACCCTTTTAGTAGTTTTCAGATGAGACCGAACGATTATCATAGCCTCCCTTTATGAAAGATTTTTTTGATGTACAAATGACTTTTTTAAAGTAGGATTTGTTGTATAAACTCCGAAACTTGAATACACTTCTCAAGTGACATTCAAGGTAAAGTAGTGAAGGAAAAGATCAAAAAGTATAGAAAGCAAATCCCGCCATTGAATGTTTTATTTATTGACCTAAATAAATCTCCAGAATAGAAAATTTACCTCCTTCCAGGAGATATTGCACTTAAACTAGCCGGATTTTTACGCACACAAAGATCTGTGAACGCTACAACCAACATTAAAGCCTGCCCTAAAAGTTCCTTTTGAGTTGATGTTTGAGCTAAATAATCGTCCCTCAATTTTTCATCCACATTGATAGGTGTACAAGGCAAATTGAAACTCTGTTGGTCGCTATCAATTAATTGAGACACTGTATTGATAGCCGACACCTTTTCATTACCGACCAATGTTTTGAACATTCTTGCTGGCAATTTTGATTTTAGAAAGTACACTTTGTTCAAACATTCCTTAGCCCCACTTTCATTCACATCAATGACATGTTTTGAACTTGTATTTAGAAGCGCTAACAACATTGAGGTCAATTCCAATTGTTGCGTGTATGACGCTACAGCGGTTGGTTGATTTTTAGCCTGCAAACTCATGTTAGGTGTACCCTCTAAAATATAAACATCTCCTGATGGAAGTTTTTTGAGTATACTAATGGCCAACTCGAAAGTGTCTGTGGGCAACATTTTTTTAGGCAAGGACCCGAAATCTTTACAGCCCCAATTTTGTAAATGACTAGTGGATAATTTCGCCCAACTTACACCTGTTGCAGCCAAATGCACTCCTACTGCTGATGAAATCTAGAAAATCGAGTCGGAAATGGATAATTTTTCAATTAATTCATTAACTTTATGTACTTACATTGGCTTCGTATAAGGTCGGAACTAGAATTTTCTTGAATCGCTTATTTCCATTTTGGCCGTTCCGCTTATCATGATCTCCCTCAGGTAAGAGTTCAGTTGATTCAGATGAAATGATTTTTTCGCATAATTTCTCAAGTACCTTGACTCCTAAGCCGTCAACTTCCAAAATTTCCGCCAAACTTTTGAATGGGCCTTTTTTATTCTGGTAGCTCTTTAAATTCTTTATTTTAACTCTGGATATGTTCAGACTACAACAGATATAATAACTTCACTCTGGAGTTTATAGTTGCCCTCTGGACTTTGTGAATATTGACTTTTGGAAGGACAACCTTTTTTATTGAGACGGTCCAGACCCTGGTCCGTCAAGAATTTTCAAAATAAAGATAAAATTCAACAATACAGAGTTCTGTATTACCACGACGGTGTAAGAGATCGAAAAGATAAACGCAACAACGCCAGATGGCGCCACCAATTGTAACTCGTTGATGTTGTTGTTTCATCTGGATTGAAAAGTGCCTCGGATCAGCTGGATCGAGGTCGACAACCGAATCGCTGATTCAACGAACGACAAGAGGCAAGACTCTTTAGGTTGGTTACCTTGTTTTACGGGGTTCCCATACGACCGACTTAAATTTAATTTCTTGCTCTCTCTTGATCCTATCCCCTTCGGTGGGGAAGGGCCATTGCATTCTAAGGGGTAGTTCCATGATAGTGTTTGTCCTGTCCCCTTCGGTGGGGAAGGGGAATTGCTATTATGGAGTGCATCTTGCTCTTTCCCCTTCAGTGGGGAACTAGCCTGATGTTGGGGTTCCAAATACGTGTGCAGGGTTCTGTCCCCTTCAGTGGGGAAGAATACGCTGCAGGCGTGGAACTCGTAGGGGTTCCGAATACGTGTGCAGGGTTCTGTCCCCTTCAGTGGGGAAGAATACGCTGCAACGTGTGCAGGGTTCTGTCCCCTTCAGTGGGGAAGAATACGCTGCAACGTGTGCAGGGTTCTGTCCCCTTCAGTGGGGAAGAATACGCTGCAACGTGTGCGGGGTTCTGTCCCCTTCAGTGGGGAAGAATACGCTGCAGGCGTGGAACTCGTCGCCGTAGTCCCGTTGGACCGGATATTCCGTCTTGTCCCCTTCGGTGGGGAAAGATGGAATATGTTGGGCGACTTCTTCAGGGGATTCATTGGAATCCTCCGAGTCATTTTGAATTCATTCAAAATTCTTTGCGACGGTCGTATGGGAAACATTCATTTGATTTAAAATTGTTGACTTGTAAAATTTAAATAATTGATTTTAAATTTAAATACCGAACACTGATTTGTAATACGTTTACAAATACTTGTGGTTGATTACACGTCTTAATTCAACCCTGTGTTTTATTTCTTCTCCCTCCAACACTGCCGTGGTATCCAACAAATTTCTCTTGAGCTTTAGAAATAAATAAAAAGGAGTTTGCTACGAACACAACAAAATAGAGTCCTAACCATTTTTAAAAACTAGACGATCACATGGCAAAATTTAACGCATAAGCGCGCTAAATTCAAAAAGGTAAAATCAGCTCAGGGGCGAACCGTTTCATTATGGCTCAGTAATAAGTTGACAATGGTGAAATGACCTAGCCTACGGGTACAATATGCGGCAGGTATACGCAGGTATACGCAGGTAGCCGAGGTTGTCCTCCCAAAAGTCAATATTCACAAAATCCAGACGGCAACTTTACTATAAACTGCTGGGAACCAATAAAAATAGTGGAGCAGTCTTAGAATCCAAAATTTCGAAAAAGTCCCCTTTTTGCGGGGTCGCTATAGTCTAGGTTGAAATAAAATGGCCCTTAGGCGTTTAATTGTACGCAGACGTATCAACATATACAGAGTGTCCCAGTATTTTAAGGGCGCATTCCTCAGTAAAAATAAGAAATTTTAATTTATTTACAACGATTGTTCAAAGTTGACTTTTCGATTGTCAATGTGATATCGAAATGACGTTCTTTATCGCACTCGGTGCGGTAAAATGACACTGACATTTCTTTTCGATATCGAATATCGAAATGACGACGTTTCAGTTTTAATTTTTGATTTATTTATACTCATATCCAAGGTAATTGGCGTTAATTGCCTCCAACCTACTATGTTGAATTTCCAAACGGAAAATGTAAAAGGCTCCCAAAAACAAGTCTAAAAGTCAACTTTATCAATGGTTGTAGATAAAATCTTGTATATAACGCGTACGAAAACGGTGTTTCCGCACTCGTCATGTTATCGAACTCGGCTTTCGCCTCGTTCGATAATTTCCACGACCGGTGCGGAAAGCACCTCCTTTTCGTAACTAGTTATATACTGGCCGCGCGTTATAAGTTGGCGCGAGCTCGAGATGCGCACTCGTCGCTGGGGGTTGGGCTTGGTTAGAAATGTTCAGTGGGGTAGACATCTGGGTGGAAAAAGGGCGTTTTATATACACAGTTATTTACGTGAGACATCCGGTTTAATTTTTCGCTAACTGACTGAGCTCTCTACTCCTCTACCCAGACCGGAGAAAAGCTTAGTTTCGTAGCCAAATCTAGCGAAAACTTTTCTACATTTAAATCCTCGCACTGTTACGCCACTGGGAAGGAAAATAGCCGCTGTCAGCCAGCACGAACTGTGCCGATGTCAGATTCGACCTGCGTCGGCTCGCGAGCGTTTGCTCAAAAAGAGTTATCACGCCGTACCGGGTACGGCCCTAGGGCCTCAAGCAGCCTTAAGACGTCCCTGGCTCGAGATTTCTAAAAAAGATTTTCGGACTCTCCGAGAGCTAACAGACATCACACCGCGACTACGAAATTAGCCTATTGTTACACACCCTTTATTGTATTTATCTCTTACTGGTGGGCGGCTTTTATTCATATTGGAGACATGTAGGTCCCCCATCAAAAGAAAACTAAGCTCTGTATAATAATTGTGATGAAAACTACAACTTTGATGGCCTACACCAAAGGCCTACCACTGTGTAATACGAAAAGTTCCCAGAGCTGTAGTTTTTTTATTTTTTGACCGATCTCAAAATAATAGCACAGTTTAGGTAGCTGTGGTCAGAGCTGGGTCGAATACTCTAAATGAGTATTTGAATAACGAATACCTAAATACCATGAAAAATAGTATTCGGTTTTCTTCGGATGCTAAATACCAGTAGGTTAAAAGTATTTAAAATACTAGTATTTAAATACTTTGGTTCGGATACTTTTCGAATACCCAGATCGAATACTCGCTTCGAAGTTGTGGATTTAAGATATGTTCGTAAAATTAGTATTAACATGTATTACACATTATAATGTAACAATCTTATTTGAAAATTTATTGATTAAATCGAACAGAACATCAAAATCAATTGAAATATGAACAAAACATAAGAATTTAAAGATGTCATTTCACTAGTGCGTGACTAACAAAACGTGTTCGAATTGTGGTCTGAAGGGCCTGCTAGAATGCGAGTTTTGAACATCACCTATCGACCTACCAAATCTGCGCTAAGAGTTTTATACGACAGTATAATCCCCCAGTTTTGTAAAAACCATGGCGAAAGTGAGTATTCGAAAAAAAATCGAATACTAAATAACGGATATTGAAATTCCAATGCCGAATACAAGATACTAAATACCCATATTCAAAAGTATCCGAATACTAAATACTAAATACTCAGAAAGTATTTCGAATAGTATCTTAAATACCGGAGTATTTAGATACTACCCGGCTCTGGCTGTGGTAGCACAGTTTAAACTGTGATAGAATGGCCTAATTTTTTTCTTCCACAAAAATCGTAATTTCATCAATTGATTCCGCTATTTTAGTTAAATATTTTTGTTCTGGTCAAGGGAGAATATTTTTCTAAATCCATGGTGGTCGAAATTATGACTTTGTTACGATATGAGACGGATTACGCTGGATTTGGGAAATCGCAACGTTAGGACCTCTCCGATACCCAGTGCAGTACCACAGTATCAATTATGAACTTTTATCATTTTTACCGACATTTTGCAGATTTATTTCGACTGCACCAGTAACTCAAGATAAGCAGATCGATTTTACATGTTTTTTACAAACCGAATCCCCAATTGAGAAGCTCCCTATCACAAGAAACTTTAAAAACAGATGTGGGAGAATCATCAAGCAATTTATTTCTTCTCTTTAATTTTTTTGAATGGGACGTCAAATAAAGAAGTTATGGCTTGGGGTGTTTCTGATAAGAAAGCCTGTATAACCACACTATACCATCTGTACAAGATCGAGGACATAGCAGATTTTTACCCAGGAATGCATCCTTAAAATATCGGTATCAAATATTGGGGCACCCTGTATGTACGTAAATAGGACTGTTGGGGGGTTGGGAGAACTCTTGCTACAAAATTTAGGATATTAACCTTAAAAGTTGATCTTCATTCCATTGATTGAATGTATTTAAAATTTTCTCTTGTTTTTCTGGTGAAAATTTGGGCTTGAAATCTACTTCCAATAAATTAGAAGTTGAAGATATACTCATGCCCTAAAATATGCACAAAAAATTAAACAGAAAAACAAATAATCCTGATTTACTTACCAAAAATCTCCACGTTTTCAAACACCTTGAATGGATTTTCGTTAATGACGACATATTCAAATAATATATGATTGAAAAATATTAAAACCAAAAAGAATACAACAAAAACAGTACATTTCAGGTTAACAAACCAATCACCTGTCACCTGTCACCTATTTGTCAACATTACCTGAACTGCGTTCTACAAGACGCTCGGATTGCTTAGAGCATAGTTTCATCTCCTTTTATCTTCATATAAAAAGTAGAAAAGAAATATGATCTAAGTGCTTTAAGTGGCTTGGAGAACGCAGCAATAATGTCATTTTTTGGACGGAATACTCATATGGCAGTTTCCTCGTACAAAGTGATTTCCAGTGGTCCCCAAACCCTAGCATAAATCGTTTGATAAGTGACGTGACAGATAGATATACAGGGTTCAATTAAAATGTCCGCTCGAATTTTCTGCCAAACTACCAACACGAGAAAAAAATAAATCACAAGGAAATGTAGCCTGAAGTCTTAGCTTCAAAATGAACTCTAACTGAATTTTCTACGTCTTTTAGTTTTTTAATTACCAGCGAATTAATTGGAGCAAAACATGGTTGATTGAAAATTTTGGATCCATAATCTCAAAAAGTTTCGGACAAAAGTCAGAGAGCGACACGAGAGCTTTCCAAAACCTCACAACACTTTTGGTCCAGGTGCTCTAGTTTTCGAAATATCGACAAATATTAGTCAGGTCGATCGCACATTTAAGATGTCCGCTCCGATTCTTCGACCCCTATAAACTCTATACCAAACATTGCCTATCTTTCCAATCTGCGAATTTTGGGCTACAAAAAGAGAGCGCGAGGTATACCTCTATCTCATACTAGATCGGGAATCATGAGATGTCATCTGTCAGTTTACCTAACCTAACCCCAAAATAAAGTGTGGCGTTTGTTGTTTGGTTGTTTCAGCGGTTTTTGTGTTGTAAAATGAGTAAAAGACGCTGTTATATTTGTAATATAAAGCAGGCTGAGAGCGGCAAGAGTTTTCATAGGTAAATATCATGTGACGGTGATCTGTACCTACTATTGAATTATCGAAAAACATTTTAGTTTTCCGAAAGATCCCACCATTCAGCAGAAATGGCGACAGTTCTGCGGCTTAACTGAGACGGCAAACGTGAAATACATCCAGATTTGCTCTGATCATTTCAACGATGTTGATTTTGTAAAGATTGCACATGGTCGAGGCATTCAAAAGTTAGCTTGCGGAGCAGTTCCAACTCAAAGACGCCAAGAAGAAAGAATTGAAGTCAGAAACTCAGCAAGTGATCTCGCGACTGTGCAAGTCATCACCCCAATACCATCTGCCAGTACGAGTAGACTTGAGAATACTATTCCATTAGATGAAATAGAGGATACACTTATAGGTGAGCAGATAAGTTGGATTCTGCACCAGTTACTTATCGACAACTTATTATTGATGCAGTTGAAAATCAACCAACCACACCTCCACCATTAAAGAAGCGACCTTTCTTTGAGCCACGTTTTGTTGGAGAACTGTCACCCTCTGATTTTGCCTCTCCTAAGCGCGCCCGAAGATGTGTAAACCTCGTGAAGAAAACGCATGATAAACAAAAAAGCGAAATTAGAAATCTGAAGAGGAGAAACGTGCGACTTATTAAGAAAATTACCGAACTGAAAGATTTAGTTGCACACCTACGACAGAAACAACTAATTTCGGGAGATGCAGAAGAATTTATCATGGTATAGCAAGGGTTTACAAAAGAAATGTGAAAAAAAGTAGATACCTTGAGGGTATTTTACATATAGGTACATAATTTTTCATAAAACAAATCCGAAAAGCGAAATTAATAGAATCCCCTTAATGTTTATCGTGTCAAAGAATGTCATTAGGTTGACTCCGCGAGTTTATTTGCATTATGTTTATATCTCATGTAAATTTTATGACAATTGCAGGACAGTGCATCAGAACCAATGAAGGAGTTGATAAACAGAAAATTGAAGAAAAAATCAAAAGCGAAATATTCCCCATCTCTGAGAGCTTTCGCACTCACATTGCAATTCTACTCTCCAAAAGCTTATGAATATGTAAGAAAAACTTGGCAGAAGTTGCTGCCGCATCAAGGACCTCTTCGTAGATGGTACAGTGTTGTTGACGGTCGGCCTGGATTCACTTCAGAAGCCTTGCAGGCGATCAAGAGACGTAGTGAAACCAAACCAGTTGTGGTCAACTTGGTTTTAGATGAAATGTCGATTCGAGAACAGATTATCTATAAAGGAGACAGATTCTACGGAGGAATCGACTTAGGAACATCTCTCAAGGGCAACACTGATAATCCCGTTAAAGCAAAATATGTACTGAAAAATGAATTTAAAAGACAAAAATTCAACCGGTTAGTTTTATTTAGTCATGAATAATTTTTTTGTATTTTAATATAACAATTATCATTATTATCATTAAGTCGTAATCTATGCATTAAGTATCTCTTTTCTCGCAAAATAAACTGATCTTTTTTTGAATTTATCATATATCTTTAATTTTCTCCTCACTCATTCAAATCAACCGCGTTCAAATTCAAATGAAAACTGGAAGCGACCGATCACGCGTGTCCCGATCTAAAGTGAGAGACGGATATATTGCGGTACTCTCATATCAGGCCCATTATCATTTCATAATGTTTGGTATACAGTTTATAGGTATATGACCCGACTACAGTTTCCACGACTTTTTCCTCATCATTGGCGGCTGCTAAGAGCAGCCTTGAAATCCATAGATTCTCAACTCAAAATCTTAAGCATGCATCAAACGGCAATACCGTGAATATCACGGTAGACGCCACCGCTCATATGTGTGCTACTCTATACCGCCCCGCCGCTATCGCTACCGCCACCGCTATCGCCACCGCGCCTATGTGGGCATCCCTTCATCCTGCGTGTCTGAATGAGAGAGTATATGAAAACGAAAGAATTTGAATGAAAACTTCTTAAGACTCATGGCCACTATTCGTTCATAATTTTTTATTTATAATAACTCTTGTAATAGTTGTGATGTAAGAAACTCTATTCGCGAATTTGGCTAAGCAAAATGGTCACCCAAATGCGGCGATTTTTGTTGATATTGCCTATATAGAGCTGTCCCAAATTCTCTGTGCCTCGGCTCGCGCAGGTCCCGAACGAAATTTCGGGCAAGTTCGGAAATGGGAGATAGAAACTGCGTTGACAGTGGCGTAACCAAGTTGGGGTTGGGGCCGAAATCAAGATATTATTTATTAATTCATAAATAATGGTGATATTAGATGGATAAATAATCAATAAGCGACAGAAAATATTCAATTATCCATTATTAGACATTCAAATACCATCGAAATAATCGAATTATTATTTTCTTTATGTAATTTCAACGCAAAGGGGAAGTTTACTATCGGCGCTACTGACATTCTTCATATTAAGCCCAAGATTTGGTTTCATTTATTAGCGTTTTGTACGAATGCGCATCTGACCTTGGGGCACAGATAATTTGGGACAGCTCTATAGGTAATATCAGGGCCTCGTAGCTCCCTTGATTTTTTTGTCCAGGGGAAATGTTGTGTTTGCCGATCTTGTTAGATGGCGTGAGTAGTATCACGAAACTTCTGTTAAATATGGTCAGATGTCGGTAGTAGTAATTTTTGAATTTTCGCGATGGCGGCGACGTTCGAATATAATTTTTTGATTGTTATTCGAATAATAAAATTTCAAACGTCAAAAACACCTAAACTTGAAAATCCAACAAAATCACCGTGTTATTTTTGTGCCAAAAAAGTGAGAAGCTGCAGTGCCGGGGTTGCATCACCTTCCAGGAAATGAATGTAAGTAAGTAGTGCTCCTTATGCTTTTTTGGTTATTTCAACAATTAATATCATTCTTCCCTCTTTGCGCGTTTTTTCTTCATCCCCATTGTAATTGCCATTGTAATTGCCACATCATACACAACAAAATGAGGCCAAAATAGTAAAGTATGAAAAATCGGCATAAGTTGTGACTCGATCGCTTCTTCAGAATTTATTTCTTTTCATTTTTGTGTAAAATTGGACCAATAAGATATCGAAAACAATAATGTATAATCTTTTTTGTACATTTATACTTCAGGGTGTGACTCCAAGTACCAACTTCCCGTGTTCTTAACGAAAAAACTTCAGAAGAGATGGATGAAATCGATTTTTTAAAGGATTAGAAGACTTGAAGACATAAAAGAAAAGAAATCGCCCCGTCCATCGCTAAGTTATGATATCGTTACTCGTTTGTCGTAACGTAATGAAATCAAAATGAAAACATTTAGAAAAATGTTAACATACAAATTTTGAAAATAAAAAGTCACAGTGAAATGTTGTTGAATTTATGCAACCCAATAATAAATAAAATGAATAAGACCACCCCGTCAAGGCGGCAGGTTTTGATTATGAGCGCCATCTAACTTCATCGGCAAACGCGGCCAATTTTTTCCCTGATTAGTTGGCGGTCTTGAGTGAAGGTTGTCTATGGTAATATCAACAAAAATCGCCGCATTTGAGCGTCCATATTGCTTTGCCAAAATCGCGAATTTTGTTTTGGAGTAGGTATACATACAGGCGGTTTGGAATTTTACTGATTTAGTTTTTTACCCTATTTGTCGATTTACATTAACGAACGTTGCGCTCCTAATGTGCTCCAATCCAGAGTTCGGCTCGTTCGACATTTTTCTCATTTTGCTCTCATTCACGATTCCAAAGTTTCTTTTTGTTCAAATACTTGTTTGAACTTAGATTTGAATGATACAGACCACTGTTTGGGGACCACTAGCTCTAGCCCAACGGCCTCCAAGTCAGCCAAGTCACGTCCATCCTAGCGTCACAAATATTCCAACATTCCCCACTACCAAGACCGTTCTACACTCACGTAATTCGGATAGTGGCAAATGTTGCTCAAAGAAAAACTTGTCAAAAAGAGCGTAAATTTCCGCTATAAGGGGGCCATGTCGCATGAGACAGAAGATCGAGGTGCTAAGTGAGATAGACAAGGATGGGAGTAGATTTAGTTTCCAGAGTTTCTCAAAAACTAGCGAAAATTTTTCGATGCGGTTTTAGTCAATTGAAAGAGAATCCTCTTCTGTTGGCTCTGAATGTAAATTTACCTTTGAAAAGGCGATTTATGATTGAGATTTTTAGATTATGAAAACAAGCAATAATCACCTAATTTCAAAGCTCGATTTGGGCCTCAAATTCAATTACTACCATACTGTATTTATATTCAGAGCCAACAGAAGAGAATTCTCTCCCAATTGGCCAAAACCGCATCGAAAAATTTTCGCCAGTTTTTGAGAAACTCTGGAAACTAAATCTACTCCCATCCTTGTCTATCTCACGTAGCACCTCGATCTTCCGTCTCATGCGACATGGCCCCCATAATCAACTCTAATGCATCGGAACCACTGAACAACTCGTTGGAAAACACCTGAACGGACAGAAGGGCTCATACTAGAAACACTATGCGTGAATTAAATCATTAAGGCAGTTAAATTTGTTGCTTTTCATTGTTGCAACAATTGTAACCCAGGTATTTAACCGCCAGTTAAACTTAACCAGAGGTGAAAAGATCGGCCCTTATTGAAATTATCATAAAAATAATAATAATAATTTTTCCACCCTGACCGTGAATCATCTCAAAATACACTCAGAACGTATTTTTCATTAAAATAAAATCATCGGAAGACACCCTCCTAAATTTACGGCCTTTTTCGAGGACTTTTGGCCAGTTTTCCTCTGAAAAATACCAGTATCCGAATTACGTGAGTGTAGAACGGTCTTGATAGTGGTGGGTGTTGGCATATTTGCGTAGCTACCAGCTAGCTGTGACCGGTGCCGCTACCTTCACACAAGTTTTTTGAACTGGGAGACGGGGCGATAGGAGCATATTTTAATATTTGTTGTCCAAATGAATTCATTCTCAGATAATTACACTGCCTAATTCAGTTTGAATCAACCTTTGAGTTACTTTGAGCATTTCCCTTGGCATTTCTATCTCGGAAGAAGTTTGAAATTCGATTCGTGTACTTTCGTGTCTACTCGGGTACTTCCACTCAAATATCTTCTTCCACTACTTTCGTCAAAGATTTGAATTTTTGACAGTTGGCTTCTAAAGCTTTGCGCAGCGTGGTGCAGCGGTGATTCACTGTCTATCCTTGTTTAATCAAGTAAATTCGAGCGGATACAAATGCTTCGACAAATGCATGTCACCAGCCGTCACCTGTTATCTCAGACGCGAAAAAACGTCTAGTTGTTTGTAAGTTCAGTTGTTGGCGTCCCAACCTCAAAAATCAAAACCGTCATGTTCATTTACAAGTTTTTTAAATTCTTTTAAACCCGGTTTTGAGTTAAAATGAGTGATGAAACGTTATTTTCCATCTTCAAGTCAGTGCAAACTACTGCTGCAAATCATCAGAAGTACATAAGAGTGCTCACAAAGTTTTATCATAAGGTGCATTTTTTTCTTCAGTTTTAATTCGTTTTGGAAATAGTTAAAAAAACTGGTGAAATTCGGGTGAATATGTGATAATAATTGGCTCCGTTTCTTGCAGACCCCATTTGATGAATTCTACGATACATTCATAAATATACTCCTAAAATCTTTCACATACTCTGCTGAAAACAACCTATATGTCCAGAGAATTCTAACGTTTGCAGCAAAGTTCTGTGCAGATATCGCAAAGAAAGAAGAAGACGACAATGATACGCACCCTCTGTTGTTTAGAACACTTCATCAGATATTCGAAGTAAATAATGAAATGATAGGTTTATACAGAAATATTTATGTAACATTTGTGTTTCTAGTACACTGATTGCGCAGTAGTGGAAACGAGATATAACACCTGCAAATTTGTGATGTTGATTCTTCAGTACATCAAAGATGGGGTCTCATTGGACAACGACTTATGTGATGATATTTGCAAGCACATGTTGCCCAGACTTCAGGATCCGAGAGTCGACATACGAATGCAGGCTATTTCATCCTTGGTACGGTTACAAGAACCAGCGAATCCGGAATGTCCAGTGGTCCACGCATTCATTAGAGCCATGACAGATACCAACACAAAAGTAATCTCACAAAGGCACTCTTTTGACAAACACTGAATAAATTGTTACTTTAGGTACGTAGAGAAGCCATAAAGTCGATAGCTCCCGCGCCTTCCACATTGCCTAAGATCAAACAGCACATATCCGATATCGATGGCACGATCCGAGCGGCCGCCTTTCAAAGGTGCGGAGATTTCGGTCCGACCAATTTCAGAATTGCCGATCGACACTTGATCTTAATGAGAGGCTTCCAGGAGGAGGTTGAGAGTGTGCGCAACACTTTCGCCGAGTGTCTCCTGGCTAAATGGTTGACCGCTTATAAGGGAAGTCATTTGGATTTCCTGCACGCTCTGAAATTATCACCGCGCGAAGAAGATCTGGACGATTTGGTCTACATCGCGGAAAGGCTTTTGAACACTTTCGTCAAGAGGAAATCACTGGACGATGTCCTGGACGAATTGCCTATTGAGAACCGATCGGTGCCCCAGAATCTGTTGACCGACATCATGGCGCTGTATTGGAAAATCTGCGCCGACATTTTGAGGGAATCGGATCCCGAAGAGAAATTGGAGCTGATCGTTCCAGATTTGACCGCCTTTTGCGAATACATCAAGGGGTAACTTTTCAAAATTTTATTTTTTTCACTATTTTCGCTAGGTACACTAAGCGTCAATGAAATCGGGACACCTCGAGTAGCTGCGCCGATATGTAGGCAACCGATCATACACCAATTTGTGTGCTGGCGTGAACGGACTTTGGCAAAGCCGACTGGATATGTTCTGGCAGCTCAAAAATTTGTCAAAATATCAACCTTTTCACTTGAGTTTTGTGGAAAAAATCGATTAAAATGTGTTTATTTCCAATTAATTCATGGATATATTAACGTGTTTTAGTAATATTTGTGTCGATGAGTGCTTGAGTGCTTCAACTGTGATTGTATTGTGATTGATGGCAAAAATTAGTGTTATTCAAAAAAGCATTAGGATCCGGCAGCAACCAGATCTGAAGACACCAATATCTGCAGCCAAAACAGCTCCGGCAACACATATAACAGCAACCAAAATGTTACAATTATAAAATAAATACTACGAACAAATTTAATATTGAAATAATAATTGCTCTTTATTTTTACAATATGAGGGCATATGAGGGTGAAAAGGTGAGAGTGTCTCTATTCAGGGACCAATAGCATCGGCACTGGTAATTATTCTCTTATAATTTCTAATAAATTGAAAAGATTTTCCTTCGATCTTCAATACATTAGTTTGATTTCAATAATCTGTGGAAAATAAATTTTTATGTAAGTAAATGATACGAGTTTATATACTTGCTTAACTTTTCTCACACGCTTGCGCAGAAATTTGAAGAGGAAGAGGCACCAAAAGAGGCTTAAAAACTCTCAGTGTCTCGCAAACATACACATCGTAAGTATGGACTTGTGATTGAATCCTTCATATTGTACAGCACTCATCAACACAAAGATCACTAAAATTGACTCGATTTTCCGTGAATTATTTGTAAAGAAACACTTTTTACTCGATTTTTGTCCAAAAACTTAGGGCCGATCTTTTCACCTCTGCTTAAGTTTAACTGGCGGTTAAATACCTGGGTTACAATTGTTGCAACAATGAAAATCAACAAATTTAACTGCCGGATAAACTTAACTGGGAGATGAAAAGATCGGGCCTTAAGTGAATACAGGGTGTCTCTGAAATACGTGTACAACGCGCTACCACATACTCCTGAGGTGAAAATAGAACGATTTAACCACAATGACCTTCGTCCAAAAGTTGATAATAAAAAAGTTACAGGGTGTTGAAATGAAAATTTTTATTTCAATTTTTTTAAATTATTTGTCAAGTTTTGTGAATAATAATTCAAAAATTGGTACACGAGGGTTTTTTGGCACGGGGTATATTTATCTGGACACCTCGATTAGCTACGCCGGATTTAGGCAACCAAACATACACCAAACTTTAGTGCCAGCGTGAACGGACTTTGTCACAGGCGGCTGGATCTTCGCTGACAAGTCAAAAATATGTCAATTTATCAAACTGCCCACTTGAGTTTTGTGATGAAAATCGACAAAAAGAGGTTTTTTTTACAGATCATTCAGTGATAATAGAGTTTTTCTAGTGATCTTTATTCTTTGTGTTAAATGAGTGCTGTAAAATATGAAGGACAATAACAAATCTATATTTATGATGTGTGAATGTCTTCAAGATAAGGGGATTTTTCAAGACTCTTTTAGCGCATCTTCCCCTTCAAATTTCTTCGCAAGCGTGTGAGAAAAGTTGAGCGAGTGTACTCGTATCATTTTTTTTACATAACAGATTATTGGAGTTGAACTAATGTTCTGAAGAATGATGGAAAATCTTTTCAATTTCATAAGAAATGATGAGAAAGTATGTACCAGTGTGAACGCTATTCCTGAACAAGGCACTTAACTTGTCACCCGCCTCACCACACAGTTTAGATAGAATTTGCCCTCAATAAAGAGAAGTTATTATTTCAATATTGAATTTGTTTGCAGTATTTATTTTATAACGGTAACATTGTGGTGGCTGTTATATCTTGCTGGAGCTGTTTTAGCTGCAGTTATTGGGTACTGCCGGATCCTTATGATTTTTCGAATAACACCAAATCACCAACCACAATAGAATCACAGTTCAATCACTCATAACCAAAATTTTTACTTGAACACGTTTATCCATGAATCATTTGTAAGTGAACACATTTTAATCGACTTTTTACCACAAAACTGAAGTGAAAAGGTCGATATTTTGACAAATTTTCGAGCTGTCAGAACATATCCAGTCGGCTTTGGCAAAGTCCGTTCACGCCAGCACACAATTTGGTGTATGATCGGTTGCCTAAATATCGGCGCAGCTACTCGAGGTGTCCCTATTTTTCTGTCCAAGAGTGTACATATACTTGGGGAACTAGTTTAAGGGACACCTTGAGACCTCGAGCATGCAGGGTGTCTTTGAAATACGTGTACAACGGGCTAACCACTAACTCCTGAGGTCAAAATAGAACGATTTAACTAAAATGACCTTAGTCCAAAAGTTAATTTTAAAAAATTTACAGGGCGTTGAAATGAAATTTTCATTTAATTTTTATTTTTTTTTTGAATATTGATTCTAAAATTGGTACACAAGGGTTCTTTGGTGCAACGAATATTTATCTAGACTCAGTTTTGTTTAATTTCCTAGTGGGGCGCTACATACAGGCTGTTTGATAAAAACTCCAGAACGCCACAGTTTCTTTGGTTGTGATCCGATTTCAAAAACCCATCAACAAAAAATGATTTATTTTTCATGCTCTACGAATAGGATTTGTTACCAAATTTTTTCTCTCAACTTCTTTTTTCAACATTGATAAATTTAACTTTTGTAACAATAAAACGCAATTATTTCCAATTCAAAGTTGAAGTAGATATGTTTTTCTATACTATCGGTCAATAAGAAACTAAATTTTTCTTGATAATCATCAGAAAAACGCAAAAAATGATTCGGCAGATTTGGTCGGATTAAACGAAAAACGTCATTTCCACGTTTGCTTTGGGATCCAAAGCACTCCTGAAACTGACACTTTTTAAAATTTAATTCAAATCGGGCGAAACTTTTTATGCGTTTTCTTGGATAAACATTGAAAAAATGACCACTTTCTTTTCTACATACCATAGTAAAAAGAAAAATACTTCAATTTTAAATTAGAAGTAATCGTACTTTACTCTTAAAAGATTAAATTTACCAATGTTGAAAAAAGGAGTTGATGGAAAAAATTTGGTAACAAGCTCTATTCGTAGTGCATGAAAAATAAATAATTTTTTGTTAATGGGTTTTTGAAATCGGATCACAACCAAAGAAACTGTGGCGTTCTGGAGTATTTATCAAACAGCCTGTATGCTACCATAAAGGTTCGCTACTTTAATGTTGCTATGGTGCGCCGTTTTGGAACTATTGATTTTACCCAAAAATGCCACTTATTTTCGGCGAATTTTTTCAAGTTAAATAAATGAGTCTAGCTAGGTTTTCTTCACCATCAGGGTCCAATAGTAATTGCATGATTCGAAATGATTTTTCTTCGCTCTTCCAAAACAAGACTAGCAAGTTTCATTCAAATAATTTGCTGAAAAAGATTTTATACAAATTGAAATTCCAAACTTTGGTGGCCTGACTACGGTCTCACAGAAAGGTTGAAAAATGATTAGGCGCACACTTAAAATGTTTGGATATTGTGAATGTCGATTACCACACGCATAGTATACAGGGTATACCATCACTTATGGCATACTAAACGGTAAGAGTTACGATTATTGACGCAATTTTTTCCTTAGAATAATCGGAAGTCAGTCACAAAAAATGATGGACGAGTGGCAAATCATGGAGTACCAGTTCATCCTGCTCAACTTATTCCAGATAGCCAACGGCTACGACCTCTCCGACGAAGTCGGAAGGCGAAACTTGCACACGCTGGTCTTGTCGCTCTTGCCCGTTCACAATTTCAATCGAAAATTGATCAAGGTTTTGGTGGAGATCGCCGAAAAGTGCAGCGCGGACGTGGACGGTTTCACCCTCAACATGTGCGAGATCATTTCCGACATCCAGGAGGGAGAGGTCGAGCAGCGGCCACCGGCGATGTCCGAGTACAAACGGAGAGAGCACGAATTCGAAATCGGAAAACTGGAAGTGCACCAGATGTATCTCAAAGACAAACAGAGCGAAGCGCTGAAGAAAGAAGATTACCAGCATGCCAACGAGATCGAACTGGAATTGTTGAAAACGAGACGGAAACTCGAGGAAATGAGGGAACCCGAAAAAGGGGAAGTCGTCAAGGTGACCAAAGATGACTCGAAGACGATCACTTGGTGCTTGAATATCCTGATGAGCGTCCTGGAGCTGCCCAATGTCAAAAACCTCTCTCCGGCTTTGGCCACTGTCAAAATGGAGTTTCTCGTACCGTTAATTCAGAAACCGGATATTGATGTTCACTGGAGGGTGCTCAGTTGCTTGACTGCAATGGCGTTGATCGACCGAGTTACCGCCGAACAATACGGCAAGATTTTATGCATTCCGGTAATTGACCAAGATCCTTTTTTTTTTTTTATTTAACCGTCATTGATGGATTTTATCCTTAGATTGCCACTTATCGGACTCTGCCGTGCAACGATACGCAAGCCTTGACTGAATCCATTTACGCTGTGTCCGATTTGATGCTGATGTATGGTTCTTCTATTATATGTGACGACGAGTCGGCCGCCCTCTCCACGACCAATCACAGTAAGAGTAAAAGGCGACTTTACAATAGCGACGAGGACGTTAGCGAGGGTCCGAGTCAAGGCAGCATGACTATGTCCATGGTCTACGGAATGTTCATGGATTTGATGGATGCCGAGGTAATGGTTACAGGAATCTGCAATTTCAAGAATTACAGGAATCTGCTATTTCGAGAATTACAGAAATTAGGTGTGTTCGCGCAACAGTTGTGGACCGGTCCACAAACTATGACGCATACGCACAAGCTTTGCGCAGTTCGAGCAAACGCACGCACTGTTTTCTAACCAGTTTCTGACTGATAATCCGGTGTTCGGGCAGGAACCTTTGGATTAGTTTCTGATTGTTTGCAAACCGTTCAAGTAGTCAGAACTTTTCGGTGTGGATTAGTAGCTGGTGGCATGCACAGATAATAGCAGGGCCCCGTCATCTAACGGGCCGATGTACTGAGCTGGCATCATGGCAATATGCCCAAAATCGGCCTCTAGACATGTCAATCCATATAATTTTCTGATTTTTGTCAACAACGTGTATTGCTGCAAAAGTGAACGATATTATGGCTCTCAGTTACATTGTGACTTGTTTCCGACCGTTTCTGGTGGATATTATGGCTATTATGCAGTCCTCATACCACATTTCCTTAGATTTTGTGGAAAACAGTTTTTTCCAGAAAAGTCCGTATGACACCGTCATAATTAGGCGCCAGCAACCAATTCTGGTGTTGAATAATTTTTTAAATTTTGATTACCTTGAAATGTCCCAGTTTCCCTATACTAATAATAATAATGTGGTGATGATAATCGCATGAAAACTTTCTAGATAATGCGACAGAATTGGTTGCTGGCACCTATTTATGATAGTGTAACACGGACTTTTCTGATTGACATGTCTAGAGACTGATTTTGGGCATATTGCCATGATGCCAGCTCCAAAGATTAGTGAGTAGAAAGATGGGAAACGCCGCTATAAGCACCCTAGATAAAATCGACTACGATTTGAAGATTCCGTTTACAACCGAGACGTTAGAGGGCGTGCAGAAAAAGGCGAAACGGCGGGGGCGGGAATTCAAAATTTCAGACATAACTTCGTTCTCAAGTTCTCATCTGGATTTTACCATTAGGTTTGGAATCGTATATTTAAATATTGTAAGAATTATTAACAATGGCAAATATTAGTAAACGAATTGGGAACAAATTCTCTTGAACTTTTCAAAATTTCTCGTTTTTCTGTTGTCTTCCACTGATAAAATTGCAGCAAATAGAAAAATTTCAATCTGAAAATTATAAATTATCATCAGACGAGAGACAAACCTTTCCTTTTCATATCAAATGAAAAGGCAAATGTAAAATAGAGGTACTTTTTATATCGTCTGCATCAAGTTATGGTTTTATCGAGGGTTTTACTTACTCAAATTGATTTTTTTTAAGTAGAAAAAGTCCCACATTTGTGTTTTCCTTTTTGTTGTCATTATAGGTATCTGCAAAGCAGTAATTTCCATTGCTCATGGCAAAAAATTGATTACAAACCGGCGAAACAACTGACAAGAAATAAAATTAAATAAATTTTTTGAATTCCGTCATCAACTGAAATAACGTTGCTTGATTTTTTTCGATCTTTCAAATTTCCGTTTACAACTGAGACGTGAGATGTCGCTCTACATAATTATTCGCCTCGCTTCCCATCTTTCTACTCACTAATCTTTGGCCAGCTCGGTACTTCGGCCCGTTAGATGGAGTCGGCTATGATAATAGCCAGGGCCTGTCATCTAACGGGCTGAAAGACTGAGTTGGCATTATGGCAATATGCCAAAAATCGGCCTTTAGACATATCAATCCATATAATTTTCTGACTTTTGTCATTTGTTGAGGTTCAGGTGCGGTTTTATATCGAAATAACGTGTATTGCTGTAAAAATGAACGATATTGTGGCTCTCGGTTACATTGTGACTTGTTTCCGACCGTTTCTTGTGAGTATTTTACACTCCTGATACCACATTTCCTTGAATTTCTCGAAAAACAGTTTTTCCAGAAAAGTCCGTTTTACACTATCATAATTAGGCGTCAGCAACCAATAGGGAGGGTGCACGCATAACCTAAAAGTCTAAAACAATTGAAGTCTGGGGGTTAAACAAGCGTTTCCAAGATAGTTGCTATGTAATTGGCAACGCTGGATAGCTGTGTGGCATTTTTATTTGGCAGTTACTTAACCTCATTTTTGGTGGTTTTATACGGGCGATTTTTCTCTCCAATTTTTTAGCTTATTTCCTTTCAAAACTATCCAAAAACAAGGCACTAGTCGGGCATTTTGAAGATAAACGCAGAAAACAAGCAAAAGGTGCAAAAATCGGGGATACAACTGAACTTCAGGAAATTTGTATAATGTGTGATATTATAACTGTTATTTTATATCGTTTTAGCTACAGTTTTATACGCTTACCTTAAAAAATATATAAGAAAACGGAAAGCAGTTGAAACTTGCGTGTAATTCATAAAAATAACCGAAAAACTGTTTAATTTAAATTCCCGCTGAAAAACTGACAAATATTTTTGACTTTTCAATGTTGCCGGTTCTAGTTAGCAACTGTTATTTAACCCCCAGACTTCAATTGTTTTAGGCTTTGAGGTTATGCGTGCACGCTCCCTATTCTGGAATTAAATAATTCTAAAAATTTGAATTACCTTGAAATGTCTCAGTTTTCCTATAAAAATAATGTGTTGATGCATGGCCGACTATAGTGTAAACAGGCCAGATTGCTTATTGTCATTTGCCAAAAGTCGGCCTTTTCTGTGACGTTTTGTGACTTTTCTCGTTTAACGATATTTTCAGCGTAATTTATTAAGATTTTCAGTATTCTTTTGTGAATTGTGTGATTGTGAGTGTTTTAATAGAAAAATAATCAAATTTCCAAGCTTTTTTGGTAAGTTTTTCGAAGGTTTTCATACAAT
Source organism: Salpingus planirostris (assembly GCA_949788335.1). Lineage (NCBI taxonomy): Eukaryota > Metazoa > Arthropoda > Insecta > Coleoptera > Salpingidae > Salpingus > Salpingus planirostris. The sequence goes on along the minus strand of OX460918.1, from coordinate 1,738,218 downwards.
TTTCTTATTAAAATCGAAAATTTTCATCATTTTTCAACCAAGTCAGTGACACACTGCTCAAATTCTAATACTTCTTGGGTCAGCCTTTTCTCTTTTTTAACATTTTCAGCAATCCACGAGCTCATAATACGCTAAGCAAACATTGATCAAATCACCTAATTATGATAGTGAAACACGGACTTTTATGATTGACATGTCTAAAGGCCGATTTTGGTCATTTTGAGATGATGCCAGCTCAGTATATCGGCCCGTTAGAATGAAGTTGGCTATGCAATAGCCCGATTAGCGTAAAAAACCGCTTTTTTTGCAACTCTGATCACTTTCTGAGCGATTACAAAGTCGATTCTGCGCACTAAAATATCCAAAAACAGTTGATAGGTTTGTTCGGGCAACAGTTGTGGACCGGTCCACAAATACGCATAAGCTTGGCGCAGTTCGGGCAAGTACAAGTACTGGTTTCTAACCAGTTTCTGACAGAAAGTCCGCTGTTCGGGCGAAAACATTCCGAATACTTTCTGACTGTCTGCGAACCGTCTAAGTGGTCAGAACTTCTTGGCGTGGACTAGTGGTTTGTGACATATGCGCAGATAATAGCCCGATTAGGTTCAAAAACGCCTATTTGCAACTCTGACCACTTTCTAACTGATCACCAACTTACCCACGGTGGATTATGCGCACTAAAATATCCGAAAACAGTTAGTGACAGGTTGTGAACCGGTCCACATTCAAGGTGCACGAACAAACCTAATTACTGAAATAGCAGAAACCCGAATCTGTAATACTGATATAATAAAATAACTAATATGAATATTTTCCCATCCAGGATGGACAAATTCGAGAAAGGGCAGCCGCCGCCATGAGTAAACTGATTTTGGGAGGTTTCGCCGTGTCTTCTTCTATTTTAAGCAGAATGATTCTCAAGTGGTGCATTCCGGCTAAAAGTATAACACAAATTCAAATGACGCATTTTTTTTCATATAGTTCAATTCCAGGTCAAGAAGACAAGCCGTTGCAAATAATTTTGGGAGGCTTTTTTCAACGATATGTTGCAATTAAGACGAATATGTCCGTGTTTCAAGAAGCGATGATTCCGACTTTGACGATTTTGAATAGGGCCCCGAAGCCCAGTCCTCTTGTGGACATCGATGTTGATAACATACTACGGTTCTTTTCTAGCGTGCTCACTGTTCACGGCAAACACGTAAGTTTTGCATGAGTTGACCACTAAATCTAATCCTCATTTTAACTAATTCAACTAGATTGCATCCGAGAGATTCCCTGTAGTTAACCATAGATTGCACCCGGTGAGAGTTCCCACAATTCATACTTTAACTTTTCTGCTCACTTCTTGAAAATACTAAAATTACCACTCATTTTGTTTGCTTAATCATGGAATAATAATGTGAATTGGTAATATTTCTTAGGCACATGGCAGGATAATGGCTTTCGATATTTTAATGAAAATTGAGGAGAACGTTGAGGATCCAGTCGTACAAACTCTTGTAAAGTTTTTGGATTTGTTGCAATTTCCGAGGGACAACCCTGAAGCCATTGCGGAAATTACCACAAAAGCTGAAGAATTATTAGAGGTACCCCACTATATTATATTTTTGTACAAGTTTATTATTCACGCCGTTTTTTTAAGGACAACTTGAACCAGTTTTCACGAAAGAAGTTGCAGAAGTTCATTTTCAAAATGAAAGGACTTTCGACCACAGTATCCACAAACGCAAGCGTTCTAAATGAAGCAAGAAGTAAAAACAGTCTGTCAGAAGTCAATTCTGAAGCTAATTCTATTGCATCTGCAAGTAGACGAAATAGCACTGACGGCACTAACACTGCCGGCGGTAAAGAAAATGTTCAAAGGGAAAGTAAAAGAAAGTCGACTGTTGAAAATGGCAATCGCCCAAAAAGAAGAAATGGGAGTATGTCCACACGTAGTTCTGCTCGGTTATCATCAATTCCACAAGCAGAAAGCACCAGTAATAAATTTTCTATAATCTTATGTAATCAGTGGTAGCAACTAATAACACATTTTTTAGCTGTAGATAAACCCACGAATTCGAGTAAGGCGGGTCCTGAACAAGTTAAAAGGAGGAAAGGAAGAAATCATGGAAAAGATCTTCAACCATACATAGTTTTAGAAAAATTCCATGCTTCACATAGTAATGACACTGCTTTACATACAATTATAGAAACTAGCATGGAGGTAAGTTATGGGCAACGTGCTGGGTTATGAGTGGTTAATTTAATAATTTTGGGAGATCGACGAATTGCAACATATCGATTACTTTTTAGTTTTCAATATTTTAATCAATTTATTCATGAATCTTTCAGAAAATGAATTTACAAGATGATGATATGACAATTCAAACACCTTCCACAAATACGCCAGTGGACTCTCCAATGAGAAATGTAACCAGAAAAGTCGTCATTTCAGATACTTCAGATACTGAGTAAGTTCTGAAATCCAAATGCAATTCTTGTTAGCTTAATTTTGAATAACTTTTCATCAGTAGTGTCAGCAATGGAAGTGGTTCAACAAGAAGATCCCAGAGATTACGAAAGAAGCGAATAATTCAGGGTTGAGGCTCAGCTGTACACAATAATATAATCAATAATCAATAATATCTATAGAACTTTTTTATTATCGACTTAAATACCTGAGTTTTTATATTTTCTATTTTATCATCACTAATAATTAGTAACATATACATATTCACTAATTACATATTAAAATAAAATAAATATATTCTCTTTAGTCAGTACGTGTGTACTGCTGTAATTTGAAAATGCAGAATTAGTTGTAATGTAAGTTTAAGAATATATAATTGTAAATTAGATTTTACTTGAATGATCAATGATTTTCTTTTTAATTTATAAAGCGAATAAGTAATGAGTATCTGGTAATTTTCCTCCAAAATGTAAACGTCCAGCTTGCGGAGTGTACACCCTCCTCATAACTTCTTTAATGTCGCTCACACTTATTGGGGGTTGTCCACTGTGGACTCGGTCATAATCTAAATTTGTTCCCGAAAATCTGTGCTTTCCATTGAACATAGCTGAAGTGTAATAGGAGCCGTAAACGTGGCTCAAAGGATCAAGCCCGCATTTAGAGTCCATCCTCACCAACAAAGCGTAATCGGTTATTTCTGCCACCGTTTGATAAGCCAAATAGGAAAGAACCAGTAAAGCCTCACTTTCCAAATTGATCTCTTTACGGGGATCGACCCACAGTCTCAACTTTTCCATGTTCCTGCAAGTTATGTCTTTGCTGCTGAACGAAGCGCTGCGGGCATGGCAAAACTCGAGATATTTTTTCTCGTCGAGGGCTTGAGATATTCGGTCGGCTCGCAGCAGCCGTTGGTGCTTCACTTCGTCCACTTCGCTCAAGTCGGTGAATTCTCCGGTTTCGTCTATGTATTCGATGAACTCCATCAGCTCGCCTTTCGGTTTGAGCGCCGCGTTGCCCTCTTTAGTTAGATCGACCAATTTATTGGAACTCATCGATTGGGCGGCCGATTTCAGCTCTCTGTTTTGGAGGTATTGGACGAACCTCCGCATTTTGTGTTTGTCGTGACGCATCAGGAACACCAGTTCTTTGCCTTTCAAGTTCTTCCCGTCGGAATACTTGAGGGCTTCCTGGACTATCATTCGGAGCTGCTTCAAAACGATACTTTCGACCAGACGAACGGTGTCTGGATTCGGTTTGTGGCTGTCCCCGAAACCGAACATCATCAGTGAAATTTCGTTGTAGAACGTTACTTTTTGAGGCTCCATTTTTCAAAAATTACTTGATTACAAAATTTCAAATTGGGAAAAATTAAGTGAGGTTGGGTTACCACTTTTTGCACTTGTGTGAAGACAGCTTCGTTTCGCTGGCACCTGGGTGAAATCTATCCCCGCTACAAGGACAAGTTCACATCCCACGAAGTATTTGCCGAATATCTGCGGATACCCGACTTGCCGGAGTGAGTATTATGGCAAATGAAATATTGTACTTAGAAGCCGTGGTTCAGTTCTCGTTTTCGTGTTTCTTCTGGGTGCCTTGGTTCAACCATAATAAACATGAAAAAAATAGGTATCTAGTAAATAGTTGTTGTGGTGTGAACTTGTTCTTGTAGTGGGAGCAGATGCAGATTTGCGAAAGGGAGCTATTCACACAAGTCAGATCGGTATTTTTGTTGTTTGCACGGTACGGAGCGATCGAATACATTTTGCATAAGGGGAGGATATAACTATTATTCTATTTCATCCACAGGTTTCATCTGAACACTACTAAAAGGATAGAGACAGAATGATGGCCATGCTCTCTATCCTCTATGTCTCTTATGTAAAATGTAAAAATTATTCGATCGCTCCGTACTACTGGCCGGTTACTGTTGGCACCTGTTGGTTAGTGGTTACCGGTTATCGGTTGTTGTAATGTTCTGTGATGTCATCAAAGTTGACGGATAGCAGCCGTTAGTCGTTAATGTCAAAACAGTTCAAAAGTAAAATAAACAAAACTCAAAATGGTTCTGGGTCCTGGTTTTTCGAAAAGTGTGAAAACTATCACCACCAAACTACCCACTTTTTTACATACTCTAATGAAGGAAGACTGCAATATTCGCTTAACCTATTGTGACAAAGTAAGTAAATGAAAAAACTACCCTATTGCAAATTATTTCTTATTATAGGTCGTTTTTGTAAGGATCGGTAGTCTATCGATAATTTATAATGGTTCACTGGTACAGTGCGACCCTGCAATTTGTAGTATAAACTTCATTAGCTAACATCATGCTAAAATCAATTTCATTTCTGACTGGCAATTTACGTACAATTTACCCTGTGCCAAAACCTGCACTCAGTAGTCATTTTCCAGGTATTGCAATAATTGCTGTGAATAATTGTAAATTGTGACGAATGAGGGTTTAAACTTCAAAATACCACCATGACTAAGGGCCAACTGCACCGCTTTCACTTAAAATTTAAGTGGAACTTAAACCTTAGCAACAATTGTTGTTAACAATCGTAGTCAAGGCTTAAGCTCCGCTTTAACTTTTAACTTTTAAGTAAAAGCGGTGCAGTTGACCCTAAATAACCCGAGAAAAACCGTACCTTCTCGCCCTAAATACAGTTCAGTTCAGTACCCGAGTCAGTACCTAATTTATTGGCATCTCCTGTACTTTTGCTGCACTGATTCCTAAAATGTGCAACCACTTCCAAACTATTCATTTGAACGGCATTAAACAATAAGTCTCTAAATTCAAGACAATGAATTGGAGAATTTTATTTAGGCAATAAAAAAATTTAATCGTATTGAGAAAAAAAAATTATAACAAAATTTGGAAATTTGGTTCAGAAAATTTCAATTATTAAAATTTTTGTTCGACACTTTGAAATCTTACATATGTACTCTCCCAAGAGCGACTTTCCCTCAAACTTTCCACTATTCCCATGTATCTTTAGAAAAATGTCCCCTACTAATATGCATATTATAATTAAACAAATTATAGGCTCCTACATCAGATCTTGATGTGTCTGTAGAAGAGCCCCTGGATTTATTAAGCCAACAGAGATTAGATTTAACTGGCTCACCTTTACAAACTGACTTGGGAGGAAATGAATCAATGAATATGAGTACTTCTGTTATGGTTTGTCCAAATTGGACAACAGAGGAAGCAAATTATTACCCTATAAGCTTATCGGAGTCTAGGTAAATATACAGGTTTCTCACGTTCTAGCGATGTGTACAGGCTTAATTTGGAATTTTCTTTTTGTAGAAGTTTCATGAACAAGATATTGAGAGATCGAGATCTAAAAGGAAAACCTATTTTTTGTATTTGTGACGGCAATGATAGCGATCAGACTGTTATTTTGGGAACTATGCAAACTGAAAAGACCCTGACGCGTATTCTGGTGAACATATTTTCTAATCCTATCGAAGAAGAGATGAAAATGGAAATTTTCTTCAAAGATCATTCAAAAAATTTTAATGAAACTGTTAAAAATGTATTATATGGTCCATATAAAAGTTCATCATATTTATTCTAACATAATAATTTTTTAGATTGATTGTGTTGTCACTGATGTTTATTATCTGTTGAATCAGAATTTGAAAAATTCAAATTGCCTCGACGCTTCAGAAAGCAGTGGAAGTGTAGCTCTTGAGGTTACTCAATTCGGAGCAAGCGAAGCATCAAAGCGCACTTACAAATCAGTACTTAATTATTCACACCTAGAATTTTTCAACTATTTGTATTCATGAACACATTTTTGTAGATGATTCAAGTGATAATTGGCCACAACAGTTCTCCTCTGTCGTCTTTCTGGAAGGAGCTGTCGCTGATAGAACACTGCATTGATATGTTGGGAACTCCTGAAGTTATAAGTTATCCTAAAACAAAATTCTCAAATGGTAATTTCCAAGCTTCGGACTTGATTTCTGAAATTTGTGAAGCACTCCAATCCATAAAACCTCCCAAAAATGAGAGTTCTTACAGTCTGAATTTGGAAAATTTGAGGAGTGAAAATTTCATGGACATTTTGTGGAACATATTGAGACGTATGTATAACTATGTAATTATGTACCAAATCTTGAGCGCCGATTCCTCTCATAAAAAAAAGTCCGTATAAAGTGTGATGCCTCCGAAAAATGTACTGGAAATGTTAAATGTGACACCCTGTATCTATTAAGCGTTTTCGGAACATTTATAAGAACTGTAGGTATAATCTCTGGATGAAATCATTGAAATGATTATTTTCAGGTTGTAGTCATTTGGATGATTTACGTAACTGTTTTCACGCCTTTTTTGAAGAGTTGGCAGCTACAGATACGATGATATCAATTGTGCAAGAGGACGACAAATCGACGCTTTCAGGTGTAATCGACGACATTTTCAAAGGAAGACGTGCGGTTCCCACTTTGAATAATTCCCAATCTCTGGAACTTTTGGTCGAGTTGGGCCTGGAGAAATTGAAACGTGATTACGTCACTATCATCACTCGTCTGTTTCCGATAATCGAAGAGACCGTTTTGAAAAGCTGGAACGGATTCCAAGCCCAATCTGAAGTTAACAATTCGAATCAGATGTCAAAACGCAAAACTCGAAGTACGATCGCTCCAAATTCTGCGGCCACTGATTTGGCGATGAGCAAACAGAAATTGTCGTTTCTCTATAACTTGCACGTCATTTCCGAGTTTATGTTGCTTTTTAAAGAATGTTTCAACACTGATTATAATTTTGATGATTTCGCCAAGAACCTTTACACCAAATTTATGCTGAATGAGGGGAAAAAAATTGGAAGCAACTATTCCAGTTTCAGAAAAGCGGTGCTTCTAGAATTTGAATCTGATTTGAATACTTTTGATCATAATATACTCCAAGGGTAAGAATTCTATCAAAATATTATATTTGTTGGTGTATACATGACACACATTTTTTAGGGAGATATCTTCTAGTCAAATGGTTAAATTGGCGTCAAGATTTAGATCCACAGATGTTATTACAATCTACCACATATCCAATCATCCAATTTTTCCTCCAAGTATTTGGAATTACCATCACAACAAAAATAAAGGTACATATTTATAGTATGGTATTCAAAATCGGTCCAATTCCATCTAACTACTAAAAGTGCAGCTGGTTAAAAAGCCATTCCCGAAAAACCCTAAAGACTCCTAAATGTTCCCAATAATGATTTTTCTACGAAATTACTGATCATTTGCCAAATTCCCTAAAGGTTCACATGCATGATCACTTCAATAATTAATGGAAACCCGCATTTGAATATTTCGAAATCGATATTATACTGGGGGGTTGACCACCCCTAAAAATCTTGAGAACCAATTACAAAAACTACTAAAAATTACAACAATTACAAAAAATTACTACTTAAAATCAAAATTATTGAAAAAAAATACTAAGATTACTAAAAAAATGTACCAAAAGAATACTAAAATTACTAGAGGATGTATGTACACCAAACATTACTAAGTCAACCCCTCGTGTTATACCCTGAGTGCATGACATAATTCTTTTTTGTTTTTAGATCATTCCATTTCTATTAATGCAATAATAGATGATGAGATTCCCAGCAAATATGTCACAAAATTTGTCCAGTTAATAACCCATCGTTAATTAATTCATTTACTGTACGTCTATTATTTATATTTATAATATCATGTTTTCTATTTATCATAATAAACAGTTTAAACAATATACGAGAAGGGTACATATTTTTCTAGAACCTGAGATCATAAACTTTCTTTTCCAGTTTTCGTCTTAATGCCGCTAATGTAGTGGAAGTGTTGAATGTCAACTTGTAGCGTGTTGTTCTCTAGAGGAATCCGCTTTTAGCTTGGCGAAATGAAATGATTTTGAATCATCATATTTTATGTATATTTAATGTAATAAGTACTATAGGAATATTACTAATTATTAATTGAACCGATGTCAGAAAAATATTTCCATATTTGACCACTTAGCAGATTCCCGAGCAGATTCCAGATAGTATGCAAGTGGAAAAAATTGCGAAACTGAAAATGTTTTTCGAGCTATTAAAATACTCATCTGAATATTTTAAATTGTTTTCTCCGAGTCAGGGTTCCACGTTTACCTACAAAACACCTAATAACGTTGGTGTTTGACTTGGAGGGTAAATAATTGGGTTACACTGTACCCTTGTACAGCCCACAACCGACGCAAGCATATCGATCTGTGCGGCACTACAGACGACCTGCTGACAGACTACAGTGTACCGACTGCCTTCGTTGTCGTAGGCGCCGCGACGCTCCAAAAAGACGTCATCAAAATCACCAACAACCCTCCAGGAAACTACGCCGAGCAGAACGTTCTAATTGACAACATCAAGATGCACCCCAAAAGCGAAGGTCAACTGATTATTACGATCCTGATGGTGAGTGATGTCTTCAAAATTTCATTAACATTGTTGTTGACCAATCTCGTTATCTTATTATATGATACACATTCGCACACATATTAATAATTGAATAATTTATAATAAATATAAACATTGTTATATGTATAAATAAGTGAGTGCAAATATTATCGATGATAAGATAACCTTTAGGAGCGCTGAAGAATTTCCGCACTTATTATTATGAGAAATTTCAAATGATTTATCTTCTATATTTTCTACACTCCTACAGGACAAAACATTTTCAGAAGTATTGGAACTTTAAAACTTTAAGATGAAACTGAATGCAGTTTGATCCTAATCATCTTAATCGATTTGTCTGGCATTGTTTGTTGCTTATTCTCAATAATATTTTGAAGTTTTATTTCGTCTCCACTTTATGTGAAAAGGAAAACGTATCAGTGCAGCTGAAACCACAACCACCAACCAATTTGTTTTGAGTATATTTTTGGACTTATTATAATTTTCATACTGTGGATGATGTGTAGTCATGATGAGTGCATTAAGATGCATATACGCGTTTTCGTATCAATATGAGACCGATTTTAGTGCACATGAATTCATTATCCGTTTTGGATTTGAAATACCACAAACGTAATTTCTGAAGATAAACACTGACCTAAATATACAGGTGTCTCCCACCTTTAGTGCTTTAATAATATACTATTTTGTACGCCTGACATTGAAGATACTATACTTTTTGGCGTGTTGAATAATTCAATGAGAAATACATTTTTCGGGAAACTGTAGCTAGCTAGAAATGCCTGAAGCCACTTACCGCTTTCAGCCTCTCTCACGATTGCAATTGTTGTAATCTAGAGCCTAAAATAAGCATCACTTTCGGTTTTTAATACCTACGTAATCTACTAACTAAATTTTCCTGGTAGTAGTCCGGAAACAGTATCAGATAACGAATATGCAGGTTTTCCTGTTCATGTCCGAACGTGTTTTTACAATTTTTTTTTGTTGGAAATTCGTCTTTTTTCATGAAATTTTCTAGAATTTCATATATTTCTGTAAAATTTATAGCAACAAGCCAACAAATTTAATCTCTATGTATAAAATAGATCTCAAATTTGATGTTAGTGTGCGATTTTCCGTACTTATTTTTGAAACAAATACATAATGCAGGATATCACTGGAGAGTCCACCTTTATGACAGGGCGAGCTAGCGAGTGAGGCCGATGATTTGGACGAGTCAATAAGATTTTATAGTAAACTGCTTCTTCTTCTTCAAAAAAGATACTCGCGGAAAACATTGATTCAAAATATTCATAAGCATGAAAAATTACCATCATTATATTGTACTAGTAAAAGAAAGTGACAGTTTGCAGTCGACAATAACTGTTCATATAAACCAGTTGACCATAAAATATATCCAATCCCGAGTTCAATCCATTTGAATAACCCTGTATCTTTATTGAATCGCTTGCAAAAAACTTCGAGCTTCGTGCTTATTTCAACATTTTCGCTCTTTCGATTTACAACCTATAGCATAAGTTAATAGCCTAATAGCGATCGAAAATATTAGTTTCAGTTTATTGGTTTATGTATACGCGAAGTTAGAATTTCAATCTGCCTTCAATTTTATAAGCAATTATTCAAAACCATCACGAAAAGTTCGATAAATCGATGTGAAATGGAAATCGCAGTGCGGACCGATTGATGCGGCGTGGGCGCATTTTTCAACCTCTACTTCCACCGATACTGTCCTCACTTACAATGGAGACGCGGTGAATTTCGAAAAGAAATCCTCTATCGAGTTCGTCGTAACTTATATCGATGGGTGAAAGTATAAGACTTTCTTCCTGACTGACTTCTCATGTATATTCAGTTACCCCGCTCAATCTCGACGATAATTAAAGCTCCAAATAACTTTGCCCGATGATTGAGATTCATAAATAATTAATTTGAAACGAAATCCAGAATGTGGAAATTTGGGGGTTTTCCAGGCGAGTGAAGGTCGCTAATCTATAAATAAATGCACGAACTTCCAGAATTAAAGACTCGATAAACTTTTACGCGTACCTTTAATTTATTGAAAGGAAACATTTCTTTTTTTACAAAAGAATCTCAGCTCATTTATAATTTACCCCGATAGAAGTGAAAAATGAGAGTCCTCGCCCCAAGATTTACTCTAGTTTATGTTTATGTACACTTACTCACAAGAAAAACGGGACACCTATCGAGCGGCCGAAAGTTGAACTACACGAATCGTACATCCCTGGACGAGGCTAGATCTATGAATAATAATTATGAAGTTTATCTTGAAGGGTGTCAGTCGATTTATACTTGTCTAGGCACACTTATATCGTACCGGCGGATATCTAGCCTCGTCCCGGGGTGTACTTTTCGTGTAGCTCGAGTGGCGAGCGCCCCCAGAGGTGTCCCGTTTTTCTTGTGAGTAAGTGTACATACCCCCCCCCCCCCCCCCCCATTTTTTAAGATTGTAGATTCTTGAGCTTGAGCTGTTAGAGAAAAAGTTTGAGTGTAAATATGAAGCCTGTGCCCCATTAGACATCCGATAATTTATTCAAAATTGTATCAGGTTAAAGCGAAATTGATTTCGTCGCCTTGATAAAGTATCAACCCCGAGGGTAACTGCGATACGATCCAAGGACTGGGAATTTCGCAAAAATAAATATAAATTCTGAAGGATAAAGTAGACACAGCCATGATGGTGTGCACCTTCTTGTCGATAGTGTTAAATTCGTATCTAAATTGCTTTGGTTCCGGCAATGTGTCGCTGCCTATGTCATGACCTCTAATAACAAATAGACCCCGTAAACAATAAATCACGTACACATGCGTATTATGACGCACACTTTCACTAATGAATCTAAGAGAAAAAATTCAATTACGTCCATAACTTTTAGCCCCTATAAATAACGCCTACCTAAATATATGAGACGGTATCACAAGTTATCAATGATAATGATTAATAGTCACCACGGTGGTTTAATTTCAGCAAAATTGGACTGAACGCATTGAGGTTTATTAAATGTTTTACTCATACATGAGTATTTTAATTTATTTAACGCAATAACTTCTACTTAATTGGTAACGGTAATTTTTCGGTTTTAATAACAGATAAATTGGAGCAAAGAGTGCGTAAACCAAATCGAAAACTAAATGCATATTTTTGTTAACTTGAATTATTCAATTTCTGTTTTCACCGTCATTCATACTTTACAAATATGTGATAAATAGATAAGATGCTAAAGAAAAATTGATTGTTAAACCTCGTATCAAATAAATTGAATTAATATTCGAATCTATGGCATGAAAAAACTAATAGTTTCAAGGGTTACCGACATTTCTTCAAAGTATGTATTATATCTAGGTCATTCTCATATGTGAGAGTGATAAAATAGAGAGAATAGTTTAGGGAATAGGAAATGACTCATATTGGTTTGAGAATTTGGAGTATTTTCATCTTATGCATATGAGTGTATTTATTATTATTTCGTGGACTTTTTATAGAAAAAAAGAAATGATTATGGGATACCCTCTATATCATCAAAAGGATAAAAATAACTTTTATTCATGAGAATTTCAACACATTTGCATGATGATGATAGTGTATTGTAAACAACCACCAACTGCATATTATCAATATGGATTGATTATTTTTGACAGTTTGAATTCCCCCACACTATTCGTAATTTGGTTTAGTTCCTCGGTTTTATTCACTCTCAATTTTGTATCAAATAGACATAACACAATCCCCAGTATTGATCAAACTTTTACCGGATTTACGATGTAATAATTGCGGTTCCGGATACTATTATCGTATTACCAGCCATATCACAGCCATCAGTATGTATGTACTCTATTGTCGTTTCCTTCATGGATTTATTATTATTTCGCATCTGTAGTGAACGGTTATACATATTTATGTATATTAAGATCATCACGGATCAATAAAAAGGTTGATTTATTATTTCACGACAAATTATAAAACATAGAGGCGTGAAAATATTATGCAGAATGTCAACATTGACTAAATAAAGTCAAGGTTTACAAAATAGGGCTGGGAGCTTTCTGTTCCCCGTTCAGCATGTAACCATAGAATGTAACTGTATAAAGGGTGAACTGCATCATAGAAACAGTTTATTGAAACAATTAAAATCAACCAAAGTTAACTAGGTTATGGTTAAGATAACGTTGGGCTGAACAACTGGCTTCTAACTTCTAACTTCTAACTTTGATGTTCCTATTCTTGTAATATTTCTATGGAGCCCTGATAAGACGCTACTAAGAGTGAGATATCAAGCCGGCTGGGGTGCGCTTGCTTATTGGGACACCCTGTATACCAGCGTTCGCTAATAGTTTAGTGCGTCAAATGAGAATTATACGCTTTTACCAATGAAAGTGGTCCATATGATGGAATACAACCCTAAAATTACCACTCTACAGGGTGGCCCATTAAGCCTGCACGACATTCAACTTTTGAGTGTCAAATGAAACATACCTCTACTATTTTCGTATGCCACGACTTAAAATACGTGTACAACGCGCTACCACATACTCCTGATGTCAAAATAAAACGATTTAACAACAATGACCTTGGTTCAAAAGATGATAATAAAAAAGTTACAGGGTGTTGAAATAAAAATTTTTATTTCCATTTTCTTGAATAATTTGTCAAGTTTTGGGAATAATAATTCAAAAATTTGTTCACGAGGGTTTTTTGGTACGGGGGATACTTATTTGGACTCAGTTTTGCTGTATTTCCTAGGGGCGCTACGTACGCTACAAGAATTTGCAACTGACAGTCTCAAGTTTTTCCCTCTTCAAATTACCGATGTTCCAATAAATGGACTGCTTGATGATTTTCCTCAATAAAAGTTCTCTTGTTTGATGTCGCTACGGTCCACCGTTTTGGTATAATTCGGTCGATTTCATGAAAAACACATTAGCCTGACAAAAGTTAATTCCATGACTGTTTTGCTAAGAACAAATCACCTGACGAAAAAAGTAATTGAACTTCCTTTTTGGAGGGTTCATTTGTTTTTCTTGGAAAATTTCCCCAAAACATACAGCGAATTTAGGGTGAAATTCACCAATCGAGAGTGAATAATTCCAAAACGGTGGACCGTAGCGACATCAAACAAGAAAACTTTTATTGAGCGAAATCATCAGGCAGTCGTTTCCATTGATTGGTACATCGGTAATTTGAAGGCAAAAAAAGTTAAGACTGTCAGTTGGCAATTCTTGTAGAGTACGTGGCGCCCCCTAGGAAATACAGTGAAACCGAGTACAGATAAATATTCCCCGTACCAAAAAACCGTCGTGTACCAATTTTTGAATTATTATTCACAAAACTTGACAAATTATTCAAAAAAATGGAAATAAAAATTTTCATTTCAACACCCTGTAACTTTCTTATTATCAACTGTTGGACTAAGGTCATTGTGGTTAAATCGTTCTATTTTGACCTCAGGAGTATGTGGTAGCGCGTTGTACACGTATTTCAAAGACACCCTGTATACCCAATTTCAAGATATCTAAGTTCCCACTTTTTCCCAAAAAAATACCCTCCGATTTTAGTCGAAATATTTTATAACTAAAAGAGTGCTAGCTAGAGCGCATAACAAAAAATTTTACGTTTAATTTGAAATTCAAATTTGACTGTCGTCTAGCTTAATATTTTAGGGTTGTAGTCCATTGTCATATGAACAATTCAACTTTCATCGAAAAATTCTTAACTCTTACGAAAAAAAGCAGAATTCTCATTTGACGCACTTTGGTGGAAATGGTGCACACGCTGTATAGTGAGTCATACAGCACACGTGGTTACTTAAATCTGATATCTACTTATGCACCTAAAAGAAAATAGAACAATAATACTTAGATATCCATCCGGAAACGCTTTTCAATCTGCTTAATCCATCAACTAAACGAAAATCACGTACTTACCAACCCCACCATCAAATAAAATTTCCACCGAGTCTAGCTCGTGCGGTACCTATCTCATGTGTACACTAAAGTTTGATTAAAAGATTAAAACACGACAAAACAGAAACCCAGTGCTGATAATAAGAAAATACAAAACGGAGTCTTCGTGATAATTCAAGTATCCAGTGAAGATAATCCGAAATCCCGCGTTCCATTGGACCTCGAATCCAATCAGATCACCTATCAACGCGTACCATCTTGGCCGTGCCTCGTAGCCGAACCGGTTCATCCTCGCATCTCGAACTGTCAAAACGACATGCCGGTCGCGCTTTTCCATTCCCTCCACCCGTCAGAAGAACGCGACTTTCGTGTAGTCCTTAGTGGTTCCCTGGCGCTTCCGAAGTTCCGTTTCGTCGATAGGCAACCGGGCACCGTTCACTCGCTCGCCACCCATTGGCCGACGGCTCGGACGTACCTAAAGTCAAGTTGGTTAGACAGACGAGGTGGGTCCGTGCCGAGTGTCATACGCGGAATCCGCCGCAATCCGAAGGAGTAGAGGTCAGAACGTGGCACCAACAGTGTCGTGCCGAATTCGACGACGGATCATCACCGAATCGTCCAGCGTAAATAAACGGAGTTTAGTGCACTTGAGGAATTTCGTCTCGAGGTGCTATTTCGCGTCGTCGGCTGTGCCCAAAGTCTGTGTTGTTTTTCGTGACGTGATCCGTCCGCCAGTCTACACTGTCGCGATTTTCCCAGAGTCGAGAGTCCCCGACGGAACCATCAGCTGGACTGGATCGTGTTTTGTATTTACGAAAGTGTGTGTGTGCATAATATGGTTAGTTAGAGGCATAGCAGAAGATCAACAGGAAATGCAATTACCGTAACGCAAAGTGCCCGCTATTCAAACATCAGGTAAATATAGAGGAGGTACTTGAGTGAGGAGTGTGTGAGGTACCGAAAGACACCATAAGCGTAGAATAAGACCACACACACGCGTGGAGGTACCTAATACGTAGAGGAATAAAAGGTGCGGAAATAAAACGTTCGAGTCGGTAAGCGGTAAACAACTTTATGGGGGACTTTTCTCCATAATAATTCAAGAAACAAAATAAATTGTTGCCATGGTTCTCATTGTTATTTCTCGGTTATTTCGGTCTGGTTTGTCCGGATTGGGGAGTTTCGGGCGTCTTTTTTTTTTGCTCGTCGTTTGTTTCGTCCAAAAGGCAATAATACGAAAATAAGAGCTTATTGTTACCGTGGATACGTGACGTAGTGCCTGGTGGCGTTAATTCGTTTGTTTTTTCGCCGCTCGTGTCCGTAGATTCTCATGGCTCATTATTTATTGTTGGAAGTGTATTTGTGTGTTTGTATTTACCTGGCTACCTGCGAGTGTGTCGGTCTCCGCCGTGAATACAAATTGTTTACCCGTCATCGAACCGGTGGCATACAAATTTTCACCTAGAAATAATTGCAACATTAGTAAGTGAGTATTTCTGTTGAGCTAATTTGCATTCGATAGAAACGCATCCGACGGGTTCAAGGGGGCAGTTCGGCAATTTCATCGGTCGTCCCGTCGAGATAACGAGAAAACCGAGATCGTCTCTGCCTTTATAACCGATCATTGTGACTTATAAAAAGTCGTTTCGTTTTCGTATCCTTCTGCTCGATTCGTTTATTTTTCATGATAGGTAACGTGATTTTCAGATGTTTGCGTTACATTCGCCTCGAAAAAGTGTAATAACTCTGTAAATAATTCACTAAACAAACAATATCCATAATCGTGTGCATTAGGCGGCCTTGATGTCGGGTCGGTTTCGACGATGTTATGTTATATCCGCTTTTTTCGTATAGGCCAGTGAAAATGTGGGTATCTTGAGAAGCCGGAAAAGTGGGAAGCAAAATAGGTTCGTCTTTGCTTAGGTGTAACCTACACTTAATCCTAAATCGAAATGTCAAGTTCGCTACACTTAGCACGTGGATGTGAGGTAAGTGCCTTGGAAGAGAATGAATGAAAAAACTCATCCCTTTGGTCTGCAATAAGTAAATGTTTCATTTTCTCCGATATAATTGAAAACCTTGAAATCTCGCTTGAAATGGTAACCGAGTGGTAACTTATTGTTCTTATTGCGATTATTATTTATAGTGGCTTTTATTGTTTTCGATAAAATGGAAGAAATATGAAATAATGGAAGTTTATAAACATTTCCTCGATGATGTTTTCATGATTTTATATGAAATTAACATACATGTTCGAAAATATTGGTGAAAAACAGGTTGAAAACAATCAGATTTTCGTCGTATATTGCCGAGATGATTGTACTTTTGGTAAATCTTCTCAGGATGCCAAATCCACGTGAAAACGTCGTATTCCGCGTTCGTACTTTATACACAGTTTCTCTTTCGATTTTTAAAAATTTCACTTTCCAATCTAAACGCTAGTTAAAATTTCATTAGTTGTTGAACGCGTGCCGCTGAATAATCCTTGCCCTCTACTCTTTTCCCGTTTTACGCTTCCTAAGTCTATCATCATACGGAAAATTTACCGAAAGTATTGTTGTTCTCGTCTCTCCTTAGTTTGCAAAATCTTGAATTTGTAAAGATTTTCAATCTTGGACTTTGGGGTCAGCGGACGTGTTAAAGAAGACAATCTCCATTGAGGACTACGACCTTGTCTCGTTTCCTTTTTTGCGTTTTTGTAATGCGTATACTGTGTACGTGACAGGGCGCTTCCTTTTCGGTAGGACAGTGTATGGCAAGTATCATTCAGTATGTCCTTCGGATGGACGCCTTAAAATCTGAAGGAAAAATGCGAACAAAACTATACTCGATAATGTTCCACGGAATATTCGCAATATTATCGGTTATTTTCAAGTATTAATGGTCGATACTAATTTGTTGCGCCATAATCAATAAATTACATACGTAAACTATAAATGTAGGATATAAGGTCTCGGATGAGCCATGAGGATTAGCTGGCGATAATTCCATTCTTCAATTAATAATTTGGAAAGTTCCCGTACCTCAACTACAATGCTTGGTAAAACCATTGTTTTTTTTTAATTCAAGTACATTTCCTGCTGTCTACCAGCGACTCCCAAGTGTTTTGTATGTATTTAGACACTTTACTGTGCCTTCCAAAATAAACTTAATGGCTTCTAAGTCTATTTTCGCTTGTATTTTGGTTTAATTAAAACTGTCTTCCGAAGATCTTAAGCTCGATCTTATGCGAAAATTTCTACTTATTTCAATTGCCGTGAACAAAAGCATGGTTCTCGCACAGCTCCAAACAAATCCTATCGTTTTTTAACATATCCGTGTGTACAAACGCTTTTTCTGTTGAGGTAACCGTGACCATCTTTTCGTCTCCTATTATAACCATTAGAGAAACAGAGCCATGCAAATAAACAGAAAAACCGTTTCTACACAGCGTAGGAACGAAAGATAGTGTAGAGTTTTCATTCACAGGAATGGTGTATGCTGTGGATGAGATATCTGACTGTGTAACTTGACGCAGAACGATTGCTGTAGTCGATGCTGTAATCAAAAGGGCATTTTTTGATGAAAATGCGACTTTTCACAGCGTACTCTAATTAGGTACTTTCATATTTAAACTCTTCGTAAATGTTTTTCCACGGTTTTTCCCTCGGTTTTTCCCTTATCTGCGAAAATTTGAAAAAATGTATTTCTCTTGCGACGGACATCCAACATAAATTCTGTTAATGAAGAAATTTTGGTTTCAGGGTTGTCTTGGATCAACAGTAAATCATTGCAATCATGGTAAGTAGATATAGTTTCCCATGTGTTGGTTTGTAGGAAATCCTCGTATCTTAGGACCCAAATTACAGTAGCAGATTATAGGTATTTCGAGGGGTCGCTCACTGGCCAAATTTTGTACAAGTATTGTGAGTATTGTATATGGTATTGTAAGGTATTGTATTGTATTGTAAGGTATTGTAAGGTATTGTAAGGTATCGTTATGTATCGTGAGCTATTCCTGGATCGTGAATTTCTGCAATATTTTCAAGTATTGTCATGTATCGTCACGTATTGTCAGGTATTGTACAGACATTTGTACAAGTATTGTAACCAGTGAGCGACCCCTCGAGGTATTTAATAGAAATCATTAAATCACTTCAAATCAGTAGGGCTGATACTTAAACTTGAGAGGGTGAATCGATAATTGAATAAAAGTAAATTATCGTCAAACAGTTTAATCCGGTTTAATCCGAGGTTTCAAATGATCCGAATTTGTGATTCTCACAAAGTATACAGGGTTGTTCAATTAAGATGTCCGCTCGAATTTTCCGCCAAACTATCAATAGCCTGAAGTCTTAGCTTCAAAATGAGCTGTAACTGAATTTTCTACGTCTTTTAGTTTTTTAATTACAGCGAATTAATTGAAGCAAAACATGGCCGATTGAAAATTTTTGATCGATAATCGCAAAAATTTTCGAACAGAAGTCAGAGAGCGACACGAGAGCTTTCCAAAACCTTACAACACTTTTGATCCAGGTGCTCTAGTTTTCGAAATATCGACAAATTAGTCGGGTCGAAGAATCGATTATCGATCAAAAATTTTCAATCGATCATGTTTTGCTTCAATTAATTCGCTGTAATTAAGAAACTAAAAGACGTAGAAAATTCAGTTAGAGCTCATTTTGAAGCTAATACTTCAGGCTACATTTCCTTGTGATTTATTTTTTTCTCATGTTGGTAGTTTGGCAGAAAATTCGAGCGGACATCTTAATTGAACAACCCTGTATAGTATAGCTTTTCTGCACAAGGGCGGAAGTAAATAACAACTCGAAGTTATAATTTCTGGTCTGGTCTGGATCTGGGAACTTATTCCCGATTGATCGTAGGAAAATGAAAGATAATGATGATGATTTTAATAAGAATAATACTCGGGAAATTCCTAGATTCATTAAAAATTATAATAGTCGGTTAGCTTCATCCTCGAAGTCCGGCCACAAAAGTTACATGTTACACAACGATGATGATTGATCTTTTTATGTACTTATTACGAGTGTACCTATTCAATTTTCAAGGAATATCTCGAAGAATATTGAAACATCTCTGTTGTTCTTTTTTGCCGATAAAATTGATTCAAGGTTGATCCCTTTCGACTCTTATTTATTGTTATTGGGCAACATTGGCAAATAAACGAAAGGATGTTGATGCATATACCTACCTCGCAGTCGGCTTCACTATGGATATCATGTTCGAGTTCATGACCTACTAACATGTCATCTTGATCTAAATGTTGTTCTAGATCTAAGAAATAATGAACGGAATATCGGATACCTCTATTATGTGATTTGTATACAACCGGCGAAGCAGAAATAGCACGAGAAAAGTAAATACAGGTGCGATTTTACATACGCATTTTTACGGTGTTTTTCGTATGGGATAGTAAGGGTTTCGCAATCCCTGAAAGCTTCAAGATCGGTACTCAAATACGCTCGTTCGAGTACCCTATTAAAAAGCCAGTGACTGTGCCGATCTGAGATTTCTCAATATTTACATAAGTCCATTGTGTTCACGGATCAAAAGAATGGCGAAAAAATCGAGTTTACGGTCGTGTTTGGTCTTTGATAAAAATTATCTTTACAAAAATTGACGTCGAGTTCGACCACATGACGCACTCCTCAGATAAAGACGATTCTAGACTATAGAGAGTCACAAATTTTTAATCGTCCTCATGTTCGTCCGTAATCTAGTCGAGAATTTGCGAATCGAAGGTCGTTCGATGTACACGAATCATCGCAATCATGTTAATTCGGTTCCATGAACAATTCCAGGATTCCGCGGCTTTTGTGCGACTCTGCCGGGCTCAACGTAAGTGCGGACCGGCCCGAAATGACTCTGCCAATTCAGCCGTTATGCGGCGATAGTGCGTCCCTGCCTCTACGCGGCGGAGCGACCGGAAGACGGAGGGTCTGTCTGAGCGCGGCCTGGGCTGATCCGCCCACGCGAAGGGAAAGACGAAGGGCGATCTGCTCTTGGTCGGTCGGTTACGGCACCTTGACGGAGCTGGAAGAGTCGCCGGTCAAGAAACAAGACCTGACTTGCAAGAAAGGTCAGTATTCATTAGCGTTCGTTAGATAATTTGACCTATTCTATCGACAATGTCTTATGAACTATACTGGAATTATAGGTTTTTGCGAGTTCTGTATTGGTGTTGGCTATTTTCTTTTGA
Organism: Salpingus planirostris; assembly: GCA_949788335.1. Lineage (NCBI taxonomy): Eukaryota > Metazoa > Arthropoda > Insecta > Coleoptera > Salpingidae > Salpingus > Salpingus planirostris. The sequence continues at coordinate 1,717,193 of OX460918.1, read as the reverse complement.
ATTAGAGGAAGAAGATTTCCATTCGTGTTAAGGTCATGGCTTTTATTTGCGTTACAACCTAAAAGATGTAAAACCAACAAAAATGCTATTTTGTTGAAAGATAATCCTTTTGCTGGATACAAATTTAAAAGCAGGAAAACTAGGAAACCCAGAAACATGTTTACACCAAGTTCGCCAATCATTTACGAAATTTTCCGAAAATTTAACATACACTGCTCAAAACAATTAGGGGAACACTAAATAATAAATTTTTGGACATTTTCACATTTTATGTCAATTCCAAATAATTTCTGTGCAATAATACCAAATAATACGTAGTTTAGAATAGAGCATAACTCATTAGATCACTTTCGGTTTTTTTGGAATTTTTTATCAAAAAGGTAAAACAGGCAATATCCGTCAATTTTCAGCATCCTTAAAATCCTGTGTCTTCTAGTTGCATTAATCAATTTTGACGCAATTCTCAAGGTAGGTATACTTAAAAAATGCTCTCTGATTAAACCAGTTAGAAAACCACGACAATATTTTTTCGATTTTTTGGAAGAGCCGTTTTTGCCTCTTAAGGGGACGCTCAAAATGTGACGGGTTGCATACTTTTCTACCAGAATCCGTTTCAGATTAGACTTTAAAACTACTGTGCATTATCGTGATATTTTTACATACGCGCACCTATTTTCTTGAGAACTACAATGTAAGCTATTTTATTTTGCGAGAAAAGATCGATTTCTGGTGATGAAAACATAAATTTTTTATAAAATTAAATATAAATGTACTCACATTGTAGCTATTCTAAACAAACTGTCCTTGTTATTATAGTTGTGTGCCCTTTTATCCATTCGTTCTCTTTTCTTATCCGAAATAGGATTCAAGATGACAGTTTCGTCAAAACTCTTAATTTTTCATCAAAATCGATTCCAACACGCTTGGCAAAACATACCCTTTCTCCCAAAAAGTTCTGTACATTCTGACTCCATAAAAATAGGTATGTGTAGAAGCGCGTAATCATTAATATCTCCATAATACCATTGAATTGGAAGTTATTTCAAAATGTAACCTTAAATTAATTCTTGTCAAAAAATAACCAAGATGTGACAATTCAAGCGTCCCCTTAAACAAATTTTCCAAAAACGCCTTAAGGGGTTTAATGAGTTACGTTCTAAACTATTATTGTACAAAAAATAATTTGGAAATAACAAGAAATGTGAAAATTTTCTGAAAATTACTAGTGTTCCGCTAATTGTTTTGAGCAGTGTACATACTTAGTATCCCAAAATCACCAGATGTCCAGGCAGTCGTCGATTCTTTAGCTCATTCTGAGACGAGGTGTCAAAATAGAAAAAACCACAGAAAAAACTAATGAATGCTGAAAAATTGTTAGAAATACAGTTACCTGACTTTAAGAAGATTTCTGCTGGGGCGCCTCATTTGTCAACCATTGCGGCCTCGATAAAATTGTATTTAAGTTTTTGTCTTCAAACGAATCCACTATTACCAGGACATCCGGTGATTCTGAGACACCCTGTATGTATGTCGGGGAACTTCTCAGCCACATGAAAAACCGGGAAACCCCGGAGTGATCCGGAAATTTAAAATATTCGGATTGTGAAAAATAACAGTTGTTGTTCATTTTCATGCCCAAAGCAATGTTTTCAGTAAATTTTGTGCAGTCATAAAAATTTGTTTACTTTAGTGTCGTGCAAAAGTAGACATGGAAGGAGACAAATAAATTACCAAATCGTTCAAAACAAGGCATTTCCACGAGGTGAGAGGAATGCACTGTTGTATAGTTTGACTGGGTAGCCAAGAATGTCTCAAAATATTTAGCAATTTTTGGGAATTAATACATTTGATTTTGTAATGTATCAGAATGACTTCTTCGAAATCTACCATTACCTTGGAAATTGTAAATTCCAAACTAGGAAATTCTCAGTAATTCTTGTAAAGATTTAGACCATATTTAGACAAATTTTGAAATTCAGAGAATTCTCTGGAAACGTAAGAATTCTAGAAAATGATCTGGAAATTCCCGAAAATCCTTCCAGATTTCGGGTAATCTTTTGTATCCACTTTTCGGGGAAAAACCTTGAAATCATACAAAATGGAGAATGCCCAAAAATGGAAATGCTGCTCATGCAGCCATTGGATTATAACGAGGGGCAAACACCTGAGCGACACAATTAATCCTTTTTTTTAATCCTTAGTGAATCAAAATCTGTGCCATTTTGTTTTTGTATAGTGCGATTTGGAGAACAGGTATAGTCTTATTCAGGATAAACTGAACATCACGTGACCTAAGTTGCTTAGCAAAATTTAAATGAAAAACATTGATAACCATTGACTAATGACAGATATTTGTCAGGTACTTTGGGGTCACGTGATGTTCAGTTTATCCTGAATAGACTGTCAAATTCGATAACACAGGAAATAGAAATATAGCATATTGTGTAATTTAAACCAAGGGGTTGATTCCCTTAATAACATTAATTTGCAACATTGACGAAAAGTCGAAATAATCGCGAAAATTACAACATTTGGCACGCCATATTTGTCTGAATGGTAAAGCACACTCTATTTAGATTTCTCCAAATGTATTAAATTATTTATTCAATTAATTTTACTGCCATGTAAATACGAATAAGTGCAAAGAAATAAAGAGGACGTGAGAGAGATCGACTGGGTACGAAAGCATTCTTTCTCACAAGAACTGGACCATATTGAACTCTCTAAAATTTTTGTAATATCAAGTATGTGAGAAATATTAACTAAATTTAGATTATTTATGTACATTTTTGGCGATGATGAATTCGAGAAAAACAATTTTTTATCGATAATTAATGCTGGAAACCGGTAAAAACAATAAAAATCTGTTCAATCTTTTCCAAAACGTTAACTCTGAAGATGGACAACAACAATCGATCAACGTCTGATGAAAATATACGACAAAACGGAGTTGTTGCACTTTCTCAGTTAGTGGAATATTTTCGGTTTTTGCGAGGGCTTCGGCGTCTGCCTCGTCCTCTGTCTGCATAATTCTGATTCATTGAATAAATTTGAAAATAACTTAAGCAGTCGTCGTTAATATGAAATACCTAAATCGATTCTGTTTGCTCATTTTATCCTGAAATTTAAATAGGCAATAATAAATACTCGGTCGGATGTCGAATTTTTATTAAAGACGTAGAGGAATCTCTCGTCTTCCTTTCGACTGCTTCTAATTAAATTTTCAGAGCATCGATTATCTCTGGTATGACCTTCTATCGAATTTCATGTAAATTTTTCAAATTAATTTCAAATTTTCGTGGATAATAATAGTAATTATGAGGTCGAGGACACGTGCGGATGATGATGATCATGGTTGATAGTAAAATCGTTAGGCCTTACGGAGACGTGTTTTCGTCATGATCTGCGCAAGTAGAAAAACTGATTGAAAGTCACTGGTGTTCAATTGGTATTGGTCGAAACTCGAAAGTGACGGTTTTAGAAATTAATTTAATTCATATAAACAGTGATAAACCGTGTGTATAACATAAACGCTTTTTCTATCGAGTTATCATGATTTGTATAGTCTTTCCAACACATCACGTGACCTAAGTTGCTAAGCCAAATTTAATTGAAAAACATTGCTAACCATTGACTAATGACAGTAATGACATGTCAGGAACTTTGGGGGTCACGTGATGCCCAGTTCATCTTGGAAAGACTATAGGTATCTTTGTCACTGTTTATCTAACGATAATTATGTGAGACCACAGTTTAGGTAGGGACAGTTGAATCATGCGCGTCCGAAAAAGTTTAAACAAAGTGGATGTAATTTGAAATTTCTGGATGTTTTTTTAGTTCCACAGAAATCCGCATGGCAATTGCTAGATGTCACCACTTTATTGAAGGCAAGAGGGGCATGGGGCTAAACCAAGGCGTGGGGTACACAAAACACATGTTAAACTTTTTCCCACAAGGAAAAATCTGTATCTACCTAAACTGTGGTGAGACAGAGATATGGTCATGTCTAACTTGACAGAAAATTCGTTTGCGAAATGCATTTATTTCATTCATGGAAAATGAAAATAAATGGTTTAGGGTATCAGCCGAGGTATCAGCAATATCACATTTTTAACGAAGTTTTATGTCTAAGGTTATTATAGGTTGACATGTTGATGAAATCAACTCATTAAGGCCCACGACTTCAACTCCAAAAACATTCAATTAATTACTGCATTCATATGAATGATATGAACGTTGCTAGAAACACCAAATTGGTGGATGTTTTTGCTGTATTCAAAGGGGCACACTGGGAGCTAATGGGTTAAGTTGGGCCAAGGCCTACGTTGAGCGGAAGATATTGTCAAAAACTTTCGAAATAAGTCTTGCAGCAAGTGGTTCTCAATAAGCTAGTGCACAGCTTGCTAGACACGTCAGATTTCGGAAGGACTAACCATTATCTACATACTATACAGTCACTAAATAGATACAGTACCGCAATTGGTATGTTGAATGTGTTAGAGAGAGAAGTACATTTTTACCCCCAATATGGCGGCATTCTAGTTACTTTTTGCTACTTTTTATTTTTCCCAAAAATTTTCCCCAAAACTGACGTACTCGATCAAACGTCATTAGATGCATGATTTTTTAATTTAAACCTGTGATTTAAACCATAGAGTTTAAACCTTGATTAAATTTTTATTAAAATCAGAATGCAGCATAGTTGCGTGTATGAATGTAAGGACAATGTAAAAAGGGGATACAGATGCGGTGAGGAAACAAAATTGGATACATTTGGTATCACAACCGAATGTTCATGACGAATTGTGAGGTATGTTGAAATTATTTTGACGTGACTGTAATTTTGACGTTTAGATTTTCCCGCGCAAATTTTACTCTCAATATGGCGCCATATTGCGGTACTGTATATATCTATTTAGTGACTGTACTTAGCCAAGATGATGATGATGATGATGATGATGATGATGTTGTTTTGTCGTTTGCAGGAAAAGTGGCCGACAACGCCGCGTTGTTGGAGCCGCGGGGCCGCCGTCTAGTAACCTCAATCGCCGCCGCCAGCGCCACCCATGCGTCGTCGCCACCGGCGTCCCGACGCTCCCGCAGCCGACTCGACCTCCTCGCCATGCCGGGCATCAAGACGCTGGTGAACCGGCGGCGCAACAGCCAGACCGAGCAGCAGGCGGCGCCCCTGGTCGTCAAGGCGAACGGCGCCGCGCCGCCTACGATAACGACGACGCCGCCGCCGCCGTCGCCGCCCGCGCTCCGGCCGGCGGCCAGCCTGGCCAACCTGGGCCGGTGCGACGCCCTCGCGGCGCCCGCCGCCGCCGGCCTGCGTCCGTCCTCGTCCTCGGGCAGCGTCGGCCGGCTGCAGCCCGTCAACCGGCTGCGCCTGTCGCCGCCCGAGTCGACGTCGCGCTTCTGCTCGCGCTGCTCGAGCATCCTGACGCTGGCGTCGACGTCGCGCTACTCGCTCAACTCGACCGCCGGCTTCGTCCCGATCGACGCGCCGCTACTGTGCAAACTGTGCTTAACGGAAGTGCCTTCCAGAGACGCTTGCCATCTCGAAGACTGCAACTGCGCCTTCTGCGCAGAGGTGAGACCGTATGAGACGTGTCTCGATCGTTATTGCGCGTACAAAAAGCTACTACCGCTTCGTTGAGCCGCTAGAGAGTGTCAAAGTTCTTTTTGGAAAATGCAGTTTCTCAAATCGAAATCGCCATCGTAAAGTTACATTAGTCAAAAATTGCGTTCTGAGAGTTGAGCCGGGCCGAAATACTGAGCTGGCATCATGCCAATATCCCAAAATCGGCCTCCAGACATGTCAATATAATTTTCTGACTTTTGTCATTTGTTGAAGTTCAGATGCAGTTTTATATCGAAATAACATGTATTGCTGCAAAAATGAACGATATTGTGGCTCTCGGTTACATTGTGACTTGTTTCCGACCGTTTCTGGTCGTATTTTGCAGTCCTCATACCACATTTTCTTAAATTTCGTGAAAAACAGTTTTTTTCAGAAAAATCCGTATTACACTGTCATAATTAGGCGCCAGCGACCAATTCTGGCGATAAATCATTTTAAAAATTTTAATTACATACCTTGAGATGTCTCAGTTTTCCTATAAAAATAATGTGTTGATGATTATCTTAGGAATCGCATGAAAACTTTTTAGATAAGGTTGCCATTTCGGATAGCGACAATCAATTGAGGTTTCACATGAGAATGACTAGGATGGAGATAGACCAATGTTTCCAAGCCAGCTCAAAAACTAGTCAATATTTTTCTATAAAATTTTCGGCAATTTGAAGAGAAACCTCTTTTATTGGCTCCGAGCATAGCTCCGAGTATGGTTCAATTGAATTTAAGACCTAAAATTGAGCTTTCAAAAGTGTGTGTATTTTGCTTGTTTGCACAATCTAAAAATCTCAAACAAAAATCATTTTTTGTAACTTAAATTTATCCTCGGAGTCAATAAAAGATGATTTTCTTCAGATTGATCATTTTTCGAGCTGGATTGGAAGCATTGGTCTATCTCCATCCTGGTCACTCTCATGTGAAACCTCATTTGACCGTCTCTATCCGAAATGGCAATCATAATTTGGCAGAATTGGTTGCTGGCACCTATGCTGGCACCTAATTATGATAGTGTAAGACGGACTTTTCTGATTGACATGTCTAGAGGCCGATTTTGATGATTACCAGCTCAGTCTTTCAGCCCGTTAGATGAAGCTGGCTATAGTTCCAAGAGTTGAGCCGTTGAGCCTGTAGAAGTGTACCTAAAATCAGCAAAATCCTATACAATGTTTTCATGTGAAAAGTTGTATGCACGACTCATGTTCTTAATAAGACCGTCTGACACGGCAACATGATAGGTTTGTTCGTGCACTTGTTTGTTCGTGCACAAATGTGGACCGTTTTGCCACCTGTCACTAGGTTCGTTCGGGCAACAGTTGTGAACCGGTCCACAGAGTACGACGCATGCGCACAAGCTTGGCACCGCTTCGGGCAAGAGCACGCACTGGTTTCTAACTGGTTTCTAACCAGTTTTTGACAGAAAGTCCGGCGTTTAGGCAAAAACCTGCCTGAGTTTCTGAGTGTTGAGCAATAACCGTCAGAAGTGGTCAGAACATGGTCAGAACTTCTCGGCGTGAACTAGTGATTTGTGACATGCGCAGATATACGCAGATAATAGTCCGATTAGCTTCCAAAAAGCGTTTTTGCAACTCTGGCCACTTTCTGACCCATCCCCATCATTCTGCGCTCTAAAATATCCGAAAAAAAAAGAGGTAGTGACAGGTTGCAAACCGGTCCACATTTGACGTGTCCGAACAAACCTGAGTGGTTTCGGATATTTTAGTGCGCAAAATTTGGTAGAATCGACCTTGAATAAATTTTTGATCGGTCAGAAAGTGGTCAGGGTAGCAAAAACGCGTTTTGAAAGCTAATCGGGCTATTATCAGGACTGCGTTGAGACAGGAGACTTGGAGAAGTTCTGTCCTTGTCACACATTCATCACGCTCGTAAGTGCATCTCTCTTGAGTTACCCAGAGTGTCCCCCGAGTTCCTGAACGCAGCCCTGCGCATGTCACAAACCACTAGTCCACGCCGGAAAGTTCCGATCACTTTGACGGTTTGCGAACAGTCAGAAACTAATCCGAAGGTTCCTGAACACCGGACTATCAGTTAAAAAATGGTTAGAAAACAGTGCGTGCACTTGCTCGAACTGTGCCAAGCTTGTGCGCTATGGTCGTATTTTGTGGACCTGTCCACAACCTTGGTTCCATGCATGAACAAACCTAATATCGTTGTCTGATTAGTTCTAGTTAGCCCACGTCCATAGTGGTATCACAGGAATCTATGCTTGGCGACTACTGGTGGCCTCTATTAAAAGGTGGCGAAATTATTATCCTATTTGCAAAGTAATTATTTCGTACAAACTTTTAGAAATGAAATAAATTAATTCAATTTTATTGATCATTCAAAAGTAACAGAATATTTGGCGCAAAACGAGGTGCACAATAAAGTTTCTCACAAACTCACAATCGGAAGCTTAGATTTTACATTAACCACGACTAGAACTGAGTCAAACAACGATTTCACTAACAAACTTGAAGCGTGGTTACTGCACAGAGTAATAAAGACTGGCGATTGAGGTAGTCTCAATACAGAATCTCTGACTCCTCTCATAACAGGCATAACCATAGAGGGTGGAAGTGTCTGTTCGTATGGAAAAGTATGAGTGAAAAAGGGCAAAATACGCTCAGTTTGGAAAGCTTAATAACCGCGTGCATAACTTATTCTTTTGTCTTCTTCTAACATGATTTTAATTGGTGATTTTAAAACCGCAATCTCAAAAAGCAATGCTTTTTATATAAATGAGCGAAATATCAAAATAATCAGCCAATAGCGTTGCTTAAAATATAAATGATCAAAAAAATGATGCCATGATCAGTTATAAGCACTGAAGAACTTTCAGTGGATTATTTAAAAAAAGAGGTCAATTGTGACGCCTCAAGAATATGTGGTAGCTTTTTGTACACACGGTGTCTAAAGTCGGCGCCATCAGTGATGTTTACTGTTTTCTAATACGCACGTCATTTTGCAGTGTATGCGGGTGTACGTCGAGTTTGAGATAGCGCAAGGAGCCTACGATATTTCTTGTCCGGATGCTCAATGTCCCTCGAAAGGTGTCCTGCATGAAGAAGAGATCAAAAGACTGGCCGGAAGCGACCTATTCGAAAAACACCAGAAATACAGACTAAATAGAGGTAATACTAAATAGTAGTAGTATTTTTTTACAGATATTTGTTACTGGTCCGTCCAATTCAAATTAATAATGATCGTGGGGGTAACAGCGCTCAAAAATTTTGTACACCACATTCATGAAAATTCCCAAACCTTTTTAAAAAATTCCCAGACATTCCTAAACATTCCTCGAAATTCCTGCCGCGGCTGCCCCCTCGATTATAAACTACTAGCGTCTTTGATTTGCGAAGGTTTTACTACTAAACAACTCAAAAATAAGCAGTTATTGGTTGGTACAGAAAACGTTACCTACCAATTAACTGACCATTATCGCTTGAAAGATAAAGTTTTATGAATTTCAAAAATGCATTTTTATTTTACTTTTCGTTATCGTATCAATAAAACTATTGAATGTTGAAATTAATTGTTGATTACAATCATTTGCAACATTTTAGAATTCAATGGACATACAGAATAGGCTCAAATGTGGCAGTTGAAACGTCTAACAGTAATCTATGTTAAGAACAACACGTGATCCAAATCCCCATCATAATTTTTGATTTGCGGATTTGACTAGATATACTTGTTAAATTCGCTAAGAATTCGCCAATTTTTCCAAAATAAATTCATTAATATTATCCAAGAATATGCTAAAAGTGGTTATAACTTTGACAAGAATTCATCAAATTTACCAAAAATGTTATTTTGCTAGGATCAATTTATTAAGAATTTTAATTTTCTAACTTTGTTGAAAGATGACCAATATGGTCCATTCTGGTCCACCAAATTTTTTCATAGTAAATGAACCAAAACCACACTTTTTTCATGGAAAATCAAACATGATAAGGGTCAATCAAAATGAGACAGTAAGTCTAATAAAAATAATGCAGTGCAATGATCGAGACAATGATATCGTTCACTGGTATTTAGCGATTTGGATAATTTTTTCTTACTCGGTGATTGTGATAAACAAGTATCTATTAGAAATTGTTCCTGCATGCGAGCCTACATGTCATCACCCTGATTAGCAAATCTCGTAATTCTCAATTTTAGATCTGTATATCATTTGTTGTTACATGAAAAAAAAGCACACCCTCAAGTCCAAAGCGAAGGGGTAAAAGGGACGCATTTCTTTCCAAGAAATCAGAGTTAAAAGCATTATTACTATGATAACAATTTAATCATTTTGGTGTTACGAGTTTTCTTAATTAAGATGACGGTGTTTCAATGCTTTTTAATACTGCATAAAAAACTATTACTGTATGTATGTACAGGTATGTACATTCAATAGTTGTGTATGTTTTGCTATCTTGGGCGAAATGTTTAGCGAATATTTTTGAATGTTTCCATTGAATTCTTAACGAATCAACTCAGGAGCAGAATCTATCCTTGTATCATGATGACTGGGCTATTTTTGTTAATTTGGACTTATGATTCTGCATATTTGCTCCTAATTTACTTGAACGACTTCCTAAAACACAATCACCGTTTGATTCCAGAAATCGAATTGGATAAAAATCGGACGTGGTGTCCGCGCGCTGGTTGCGAAACGGTTTGTAAGGTGTGCCCCCCGCAGCAGTGCCAACCGCAGAGCGTGCACTGTCCCAGCTGCACCACGGACTTTTGCAGCAACTGCAAGCTGGACTGGCACCACGGTCTGACCTGCGAGGACAACAACAAGAAGTTGGCCAAGGAGGGAAAAGTCGAAGAACCCGGAATTCCGTTCAATTCTGATCTCATCAAATGCTGCCCCATGTGTAATGTTCCTATCGAAAAAGACGAGGGCTGCGCTCAGATGATGTGCAAAAGATGCAAACACGTCTTTTGTTGGTACTGTCTGGCAAGCCTCGATGTGAGTACAAGCAAAAACCCGTGGGGTATTCCGCACGGAAATTTTGGTGTATAAGCTTCTATTGAATCTTATTTTATTAGAATCTTATTAGATTTGTTCAAAGAAGTTTGAGGTACATTAGAAGACATTAGAAAATTAGCACGCCAATTTCATTGCCCAATGGTTCATAGACCAATTGTAACGCCTCGATTTTTATGAGCAATGAAAATTTTCTCATGAATATTCGCCAACTTTCGCTTGTATACGGAAATATACTATTTTCCACTGCTTATTGTAACTTTATACCTCATAATGTGGCTATAATCACAGTTTAGGTGGATACAGTTGAAACATCCTTAAGGGAAAAAGTTTAAGTTTGGATCTATAATTTATATTACCATGTTCCTTCTTCGCAAAAGGTGGCATTCAAAAATCAAAAACCGTGGTTTAATCAAAATCTACAATCTTAACAACTGATTATGGGTTTTGATGAACTTTATTGTGTCTACAGCTTAGGTCCACTGCACTAGATATTCTGCTGCTTTTGAAAACTCAGTAAAATGAAAAATCGCTGAAGTTAGCGGACATACATAAAACGATAAAACTACTGGTTTCGAGAGCATTTTGAAGAATTGATGAATTTTTACTGATAATGATGAAAACAAATATAAGCTCATCCATCCACCTATCAGGCGTACACAATATTTTGTTGCACGGAATTCCCCTTCGATAAAAACCGATCAAAATGGAATTTGTCTTCCTTGACTTATTTCGATTTTTTTTTCAGGATGATTTTTTGCTGAGACATTACGATAAAGGTCCTTGCAAAAATAAGTTGGGACATTCGAGGGCGTCGGTCATATGGCACCGGACGCAGGTCATAGGGATCTTCGCCGGTTTCGGTATTTTATTGCTGGTGGCGTCACCCCTGCTGCTCCTGGCCGCCCCCTGCATAGTCTGCTGTAAATGTCGCGTTTGCAACGCGGGCACCACGAAACTGGACAACGACGAGGACGTGCCGATCGACGAGTCCTGATGATGGGCCGTTTGCAGCAGCGAAACGAATTCCCTTCGAAACGATAATACGTGAGCACTTTCTATTAAGTAATTATAGCGACGTTAGTCGAGAGCTTCTTCTACTGATCTAGTCCTTATTGAAACAAAACGTCGTGAGAATATTCTAACAGAAACATTGATTTAAGAGGCGGACATGTGATGTTCATAGAATGTCAGGTTTTCTGTTTTCATTTTATTTCCGTTTTGTTGTTTGTTATCGATTTTGAGGAGTTGTCAAACATGGACGGGAGCTGTGATAGAACTGTGATGATGTTTAAAAGAAAAAAACCGTCTGTGTCTTGGAACTCGACCATCCCAACTCTCGATTATTTGCCCTCCTCTCTGTATTATTATTAATCATCGGCTGAATTTTATTGTCTGAAAATCTTTAGCTGGTGTTATTTTTTTAATCAAAAATTGGAGTGGATTATGTTATGGATATGATGATAACCCTAGATTTTGATTTTTTTTTTTGTTGCTGTTGACTATTAGAATGCTGTGATAGGGTGGGTTGTTTTTATTTTCAATTATTACTCAGTTTGATATTTTTGGAAGAGTATTAAAGCTTTAAAAGTTTCGTCATGTTTGTTTGGTTTTTAAACTTTTTTTGGGTTGTTTTTCCAGTATTCTAATATACAGCGATGTGAGTTTAATGGTCTAATGCGAAATGTACAATTTGTTAAGTTTTTTTTAATAATCGATTGTTATTATTATTTCCTCAGTCGCGAGAACATTTTCAAACTTTTGACAATTCTTTAATAGAACAATCCACAAATAAAGAAAGCTTATACTTACAATAATAAATTACACGTTAACAATATTTAAAAAATTATAAAAAGTACCCATGATGGACAAATTATTACGTATAAATAATAGTTAACACCTATGTATATATTATTATTATATTACCTATTTACATGAGTATATTTCTGTACATAATGTAGTAGAATAGAAAAATAATTATTATATTATAAGTCGAGTTTTTTTTGCATTTTAAAAGTAATCCATATACCTACTATTTTATTGTTTCAATAAATCCAATCTATGAAAGTTTTCAGCCCCAAAATTATAAAAGTTAATAATTACTGCACAATCACCTTACACAAATTGTGAGATCACATTATGCAGCAGCGTAAATTTAATAAAAATTTTGAGACAAATGATGAGGAAATAAAGACACGAAATCAAAAGATAATTCAGTAAAAATTGTTGCTTCAAATAAATTGCAATCTAATCTAAACATTATCTAAAATACTTTACTTCATAGAGATCGAGCATAAAAAAGTGTGGACTGTGACGTCATAATTTGATTCAGACTTTTTTTGTCATAATCAAATTGATACGAACTGTCGTTCCCACAACCCCACATATTTCATAAGTATCAAAATGGAAAAACCTGTGGACGCATTATTTGGAGGGCCAATAAACTGTACTTGCTCAATTTGTGAAAATTTTATGGATCTTTATCATCAATTGGTCGTTCTAAAATACCTCAGATTTTAATCTTGAATTTATTATAGAGCGCGAGATAATCGAAGACAAAAGAGATAGAAATAAATTATCATCAAATTTCATCAACCAGCTTATTAAAGTTCTCATTGATTTGCAAGTGTATATGAAGTGAAAATGTGCAATGGAGGGAATAGCGGTAATGTTTTAATTTCTTTTAACTTCAAGATAAATAGTCAAAGATTTTCCTTAGGCAAGAGCTGGAACTGGTCAAAATGACGGTATAGATTACGAATATGTCTATTCGGCTTATTTAAGTTTGCGTTTATTGAAAAATGAAAACGTGAGCAATTTCGAATTCGCTTCCAACATAGATCACTGTGGAGCGTTGGATGATTTAATAATCACAATAGAATTGAAAAGTGGCGAGAGTCATCATTTCAAAATTCAATTGAAGCATATAAGTAATAAAAAATTGTACACGAGAGATTTAGAAGGTCCTCTTGTTGTAAAGAAAGCAGATCAAAATAATACAATCAGACACAAGAATGACTTTAAACTTCAAAAGTACATAAACAGTTATGAGTCTATCAAAACTCAGGCCGCTCAAAATGAAAACAATAAAAAACTCTTCGATAAATCCCATTTCATTTTATTCACAACTGCGGGCACCCCATCCGATGAATGTTTAAAATTTGAAACTTTTCACATGGAACCATCGGAAAATTGCCCTGGGAGATTATTTTTTAATACAGTTTCTCATAAAACATCCGTTTACAAATTTAAAGTGAAAACTGGTTACGAAGACGACGAGGACATGCCGATTTATGTCGAATTTTTTAAAAAATTCTCCTTATACGTCAATCAGAGGAAAAGAGACGAAATCATGAGAAACATTGAGGACATTTTCGAAAACGACTATCACAATAATAATGAACACACTCTGTTGAAATTTTTAGATTTTTTCAAGAAATGGCACAGTTCGAAGAAATTTGAAAGTTTGGTAATAAATCGAGAAATCATTAAAGTGCAATTGCTCAATTTATTATTAGAGCCACATTTTATCCAACCTTTGATCAAATCTTCGAATATCAGTGATAACAAAACAATTTTGCTTGAACGAGCAATTAGAAGATTTCACTTGACTATAATAGATACTAAAAATTTCAATTTTTTAAATGAGAAATGGCAAATTCATTTCGATGAAATAAACAAAATGGATATCCTCAATCTGGGAAAACAGAAAATGTTGCTTTCAAAAACATTTGAAATTTCTGATTTGGACCAAAATTTAGAATGGAATATCTTGCAATTAACAGGAAAATACCCAACAATTGTAAAAATAACAATGGAGAACCACAAAACGATAAAGTCAGTATTTGATATTTTCTTCAGAGATGAAATCACAAACCACAAGTTTATTTTAATTGGAGCAAACGCTGCAGAATTGGCGAAAAGTTGTCTACCTTATAGGAGATGCGAACAGTTCCAAATTTTTCAGAATATAAAAGATTTGGAAAAAAATGAAACAATTTTGGATCATTTTACCGTATCTATACAAGGTCGACCAGAAATTTCAATTTCATCTCTATTGAAAATCTCGGAAGAATTTCGAGAACTCGTTACAGTCAAGACATTATTTCTCTTGTTGGATAAAAATCAACCTTTGATCATTGGGGGAAACGGAGAGATCTTGCCTGAATATTACGTTAAGAGAAAAGTGCCGAAACCTCTTTACAATATTAAAACGCTAGCACAAATCGAAAAAGATATAATTATTGTGAATTGCGTAGGGCACATTAAGCGGATTACGGAACTGATTCAATGTACATTACCAGGACTAGGGATAATGACCGATGCGGACTTAAGAGAGCAATTAGAACACAGTAGAACAAGCTCAAGCACATACGGTGATAATATAAGAATTAGTAAAAGGTATAAAAGGAAGAAATTGGACAATTTTATTTTGTTGGATCAAGAAGACGAAAAATTCATTCATGACATAAGACAAAAAACTAAAGACAACATTCACATGTGAGTTATTCATAAATACAGGCTGCCGTATTATTATTATATCATCATAATTATGTGATTATTCTAAAAAAATGCGTTGTTTTATTGTAGATTCGAGCTTAGCAAGTTCGACGAATGCGAACACGTAACAACAATAAACAGTTATAAAGTAATTAAAGAGATCCCGATCAAGAATTTCAAATTTATAAATGAATCGGAAATGTTTCGTTCGTTTCCGAGCCGAGTAAACATTGTAAGTGCTAGGGCTGGAATGGGGAAGTCGGTAATGCTGAAATATTTGAAAAATACATGTCCCAATATTCACTGGACGGTAAAAATCAATTTAAAACAGTACCACGATTTCTTGGCGAAGGAAGATGAATTCAACCAAGAATACATTCTAAATCGTTTACTTTCAAACGAGGAAAAATCGTTGACAAATGACTTTAGTAAAAAATTGTTTTCAGTTTTTAAAAATACGAAAAAGATCACTTTCTTTTTCGATCAATTAGATGAACTTGATAGGAAAAGCATCGATCAAGTTTTAAAAAAAATTGAGCAACTTAAAGAAATAGATCTGTGGATTTTCATCAGACCCGATCTTCAACACAACTTGGAGAGTTACTTTGACACTTCTTCAATAAGCATACAGGAATTCAATGAAGAGGAACAGACAAAATTCTTATCGAATCGCCTAAAAAACGCAAAACGCGGCAAAGAGGAAACCGAAGAAATCATCGAAGGTGTCTTCAACAATTTCAAAATGGTAGTAAATGGAGAAATTCTAGGTAATAAAACAACATGCAACATAAAAGTATACATAGAATTAAACCATTTGAAAATTGCAGGGACTCCTTTGCAGCTTTACATAATTACGGAAATCTTAATAACCAAGAGAAAATATAAAGAGTTGATTGAAAAAATATTCGTTTTAACGGACATGTACGAATTATTCATGGAGGGAAAATATGATCATTTTTTGGAAAACAACAGTACAACCACAGCGGCTGACAAGGACGGTATTAAAGGATTGATCCGAGATAGCAAAATTTACAGATTCTCCCAATATAAATTGGCGGCTTTACACTCGTGCTTCAATCCGGAAATTTTAACAATTAATTTCAAAAAATCTCACATTAACTGCGACAAATTTTCAAAGGATGTCAAGGATCATGGAGACTATTTGGGAATTATTGAACAAGTGAATGAGGATAACACAATATCATTCATACATCAGACTTATGCCGAGTTTTTTGCGGCACAATGGTTAGCAGAAAATTTCGGAAAAGTTCAAAATTTGGGATCTTTCATATTCGACGAGAGGTACATGGGGATTAGATTTATGTTTGATATGATTTGCTGTAAGAATCAAAAAGCTCATATGGACGTTCTCTATGGAGACTATGCAAGCTTGACGCAATTGAAATTAGAACAAATTAACGTCGAAGATATATGCGGAAGAAATCCGTTACACATCGGATGTTCTTGGGGGACTCCACACAATCTCGTTGATGTAAAAACGGCACCTCACAAAATATCGACCATGAAAAAGAAAAATCCAAGATATGCGGAAATTATCGCATTTTTGGTGAAATGGTTGAATCCGAAAACCAAGGACAAACTGTATCAATTGGATTCGATCAAATATGCGGATCGGGCCTTGTCACTTGATGCCTTAGAAGCGATGGTTACTGATGAACGGAAAATTAAATTTAAATCATTGCAGAACTTCAAGGATCTCGGATCTGTCGCTTACTATTGTGTGCAATTTAATTATCCCAAATTGTTCCACAATCTCCCGAAAGTTCCACAGAGTTCTAAGATCTTGCAACTAGCTATCGAAAATGATCGGTAAGTAATAATACATGGTAATATCAATTGATACCTACAGGGTGTCCCGCGCTGGAGAGAAAGTTAAGCAAAAACATATACGTAGCACGTAAAATTCACTATAATTTGATAGTTCAAACTGTATGAGCTTAACGCTTGACAAAACAGTAATTGAATAACTTTTCTCAATCATTAAATAAACTGAGCATTGCCCAATAGTTTTCGATTTAGAAAATTCAATTTTTTTAACCATGTGTAGAAAAATTTCTAAATTACCCCAGAAATGAGTGTGATTTTTATTGAAATCATCATTTCAACAAACTGTAAGTTATGGTTTATTATCAATTTGTGGTAGCGCTTTCTACACGTTATACGGGACACCTTGTATGTACCTATGTTTTTTTACCCATGTAAAAATTCATGGTATCATGATAACTCACTTTTTAACCAAAAATCTATTTCAGAGCTCAGCTAGCTAATGAAGTTCTAGTTAAAAGCAGAAAATCCAGAAAAGTTATCAACGAAAGAAACTTACTCCAGAAAGCTTTGAGTGCAGAAATGGTTGATATTTTGATAGAAAAGGGCGCGGACGTTCATCACACAAATGAATGGGGAGAATCACCTATTGAAATATCAATTTACAGTGGTAATTTGGATACGGTGACGAGATTAAAAGAAAAAACAGACAAAAAATTTTTGAAAGAAATCAGGAACCGCCTTAAGCAGGACTTGGTGTTATCATTTGTAGAAATTGGCAATTTCCGTGTTGTCCGCAATCTGATAGAAGTTGAAGGCATCGAGTTGAATAAACCAGACTCTTTAAACGATACCGCTCTGCATTTGGCAGTAAAATATTCGAGAAATTCCCCAGTTGTGAAATGCCTCTTACATGCGGGAGCTAGAGTGAATGTTCAAGATGATTTCGGAAATACCCCTTTAATTATTGCATCATTCAAAAGTAATGCTAGAATTGTCAAATATTTGATTGAATCTGGGGCACATCTCAAGAAAAGGAACAAAATCAAAAACAATGCTTTGATTGTTGCAGTAGACAATTTTCTTAAACATGCAGCAAAGAAACCCATCACTACTGATACATTAGGAAGGTACAGAGATTCAAAATTAAATCAGTTCATCAAGAGTAACAATAACAATGGAAACAGTAATAATAAGAAGAACATTAAAGACAAGTACAACGATCTAGCTGCGGTAAAATTTTTGGTCGAAAACGGAGCTGATGTTAACGCAGTAGATGACGTAGAACAACTTCCGCTTTTATCGGCAATATTTTCCAAAAAGTACAATGTGATAAAATTCTTACTAGAGAATGGCGCCAATCCCAATTGCGAAAATACGATGGGCGTAACAATTTTTGAAGATTTAGAGAAAAACACCGAATACGCCGATGTTTTACAAAAAGTCATACATCTCATGTCTCAATTAAATTATGGTAAGTCACCACGTCAATATCTATAAGATAAACGCGGCGTATTCATAAATTTTATTTTTTATTCCAGTTGAGTCAAATACAGATTTAAATTTATCAAAATTAGATAGAATTGTTCATGATCGGAAAGCTCACTCTAAAGAAAAGTTCGATACCATTAAACATATTGTGGAAGCAGACAAAACTCCGAGTAAAAAAGTTGTGAATGAGTTCGGAAACGAAAACCGCTCAGTTTTATCGTACGCCATTGAATATAACCATTTCGAATTGGTTCAATTTCTGATCGAGAACGGCGCCGATCCAGAAAATGTCAATATAAACGGAAATTCGGCCATTATGTTTCCAAGAATCGACCAAAAGATTCTCGATTATATACTGGACAGATATCCAAAAATCGTCAATAAACCAAATACGCATGAAGAAACACCGCTGAGTCTTGCAGTTTCAAGGGATGACTTGGAATTAGTTTCGTATTTGCTAGCAAAAGGAGCCGATCCTAATGTGAGAGACGAGGAAGACAATACTCCCGTTTTGAAAGCGACAGAATTAGGATTCAAGGATATCGTTGAATTTTTGCTCAAAGTACCGGAAGTTAAACGGGACATTACTGACAACAATGGCAGAACGCTTTTGGAAAAGGCGGTCCAGTATAATCACTTCCACTTGGTACAATTTCTGGTCGAGAATGAGGCAAATGCCCATAGGAATAATTTCATATTACATGGGGCTTTAGCTCACAAGGAAATACTGAATTATTTAATTCAGAAAGAAATTATCACAGACGACCATTTCAAGAATTACATGGAAACTGACCAAATCGATGGTGCCCTTTTATGTAGAGCTGTACAAAATGGCAATTTAACACTTGTAAAATATTTGGTCGAAAACGGAGCCAATGTTGATGAAATATATGAGAGAAGGACATCTTTAGGACACGCGGCTTCCTATAAGAACATTGAAATCGCGAGCTTTCTTTACAGTAAAGGTGCTAGCGTGGAATTAGCTCGGACGGAAATTTCCAGAGCCGCGCAATGGGACGAGGAGTTTTTGTTCATTCTTTCAGGTCGTACTGATGAAGATGATGCCGAAAGTTCTGTATAATAATTTAGCATTATTTATCTACTATTATTATTATTATGTATTTAATTATTACCTATAATCATACCTATAATTATTAAATACTGTTACCAACAAACCGATGTTTTGATGACTAGTTCTATAATTTTCAAAATTGCAAAAAAATCTTTTGAAGATAATTAAGTAAGTCTAAAAAGTAAAAACTAAATAAATACCTACAGGGTTTTACTTTTCCTCGACATTCTTCGTTCCATAATTTTTTCATCCAAAATTACTTGCAGAACAGTTCAGACGATTCTCGTTAGAATTTTAATAACAAAGGGTCACATTCAAAGTTCCAGTTAGCTTACCAGAGGTGAATACTTATACCGGGCTTTAAATTATTACCGATGTCTGTGACAACATGAGCAACAATACCGAGACTATTTTGTACTTGAATATTTTCCAATCATCTTGAATTCAAATATTGAATAAAATTGTAATTTCTAGTGCATTGGCATTTTCTGTTTTAGAAGTAGTTCATTTTTCTACTAGTGACGAAAGTTTCATTATTCAATTGCTTCTCGACCAATTATAAAGATCCTCTAGAACATGGTCGTCTGTATATTTTCCGATGCCCACATTAAGTTCGTTCGGGCAACGGTTTCTAACCAAATTCTGAGTGACCTTTAGTGTTCGGGCAAAAATCTCCGGAATAGTTTTCGACTGTTTGCAAACCGTCAAAGTGGTCAGAACTTCTCGGCGTGGACTAGTGGTTTGTAACATGCGCAGACAATAGCCCGATTAGGTTCTAAAACGCGGTTTTGCAATTCTGATTAGTTTCTAACCGATCACCATCTTAGCCGCGGTCGATTCTGCGCACTAAAACGTCCGAAAAGAGCTAGTGACAGGTTGCGAACCAGTCCACATTTGACGTGCCCGAACAAATCTATTGTAAGCTTGCTTGCAAAGTGTCACTATTCATAACAATCGACGGGCCTAGAAAGTCACTCATTTCATACTGTTACATAACGAATCCGGTGATTTCATTAGGTATGCAATTCTTGGCAATTTCATATTATCGCACAGGTCCATAATTTCACCAAGTCTAAGCATAAAAACCGATTTCAAATTGTGACAGTTATGATTTTTATTGATAATTAACAGTCGCGCGAAATATTGAACTTTTCCGACACGTTGTGTAATGTAATGTACTATTTTCCATTCATATGTAGCAAAAGGAGAATATACAAGCAAACAAACACATACCGCATATTAGACGAATATCTTACACCCTTTTCTAACAATTGGGTTAGAAGAGGATGCAAGCACATGTGCGAGCAAGAAGTAAGGTCACGAAAATTTGTACGGTAGTAAAAATCATAACCTAAAAACTTTACAAATATATTTACAACTTTGTGCAGTACAGTGCAGTTGGAAAAGATAGACTAGTTAAATTATCATGATTTCACTGTTGCGGATGACCCGGAGATGTTTCTTCAACGATTTACGTTTCAAACCATCACATATCATTACAAAACCTAGAAAGTTCAGTGAGAGTAATGCATTAGATGTTAACACAAATGTGCCCAAAGACGTGCTACTATTTAAATACGACAATCCCAGATTTTTTAAGATCGTAAATATTTTCGCTATTAGTCAGTTCTTATTCTGGAGTTACTTGTCAGTATTTGCATTTACCAGTCTCAAAGATGTCCCCATAGATGAAGAGAAATCTAAAGAACTACCCTGGTGGCGCAGAATTAATTTGGGACAAGAAAAGTACAGAAAGATTATAGCCATAGGATCTTTCATCATAGGTAATTTTCAAACTTGTTAACATTACTTGATGCAAATTAATTGTAAATGTGTATTTGTACAGGATATGGGATTCTCACGGTAACTTGGACATACACGTTGAAGTCTGTGCGGTATTTGGTTCTGTGCCAAGGAGGGAAGAACTTAGCATTTGTTACTTACACACCGTTTCTCAAAGAAAATCGAATACTTACTGTAAATTTGAAAAACGTAAGTTGCCAAGAATCAAGACAATCGGCCTCATCACAATTGCCCATCAAAATCAAAGGGCACCGCCTTTACTATATTCTGGATATGAGGGGCGAGTTCAAAAACCCACTACTTTTCGATCATACAGCGGGTATAAAACGAAAATTCAAAATTGCGACTTAATAAATTATATTTTTAGTTACGAATTGTAAATAAACATGATAAGCATTATTTATATTTACAATTTGTTTTGAACCGTTGAACATGATCAACATTTCAAGAAATTTTGTGTGAGAAATCGTTGATATTTCACTGAAGACCATTGTGGCATTTTAGATAAATTTGAAATTGAATCAAAACCTCCATTGAGTTTCCGAAAGAACATGATCATTTCAGCAGTTTTGACACCTACAGTGTGCAATTTCTGTAAATCCTTTAGCGTACCTTTGTTCAAAGTACGTAAGACATTTTTTTGATGGGAGGCAATGGGACTAAGCACTTTAATGGAATCCTTTTTAGGGGAACGCCTTATAAGTTTTGCAGTCAACCTTACACTTCTTCTCCTGGGAACAACAGAAGTGGGAGAAGTGGAAGGTGGTGGTTCTTGAGATAA
The DNA here is from genome assembly GCA_949788335.1 of Salpingus planirostris. Taxonomy (NCBI): domain Eukaryota; kingdom Metazoa; phylum Arthropoda; class Insecta; order Coleoptera; family Salpingidae; genus Salpingus; species Salpingus planirostris. Next base: position 1,695,145 of record OX460918.1, on the reverse strand, counting down.
TTTCTTCAACTGTAATCTTTCACTTCTCCTTTTGGGATAGTCACTCCTCATGGGAGCAGGCATTTTAAAAATAAAATCATTTGGTACTTCACTGGTAACTGATTCATCAAAGAGATTGCCTTTGACATTTCCCAATATTTCAATAGAATTGTCCGCGTCTTTCTACATTGGGATCATAGATTAATAATTCCACCTGTAGGTCAATCAATAATAATGTAAAAATATTAAAGACACTTACGAATAACTTTCTGGCCACAACTTGCGCAGTATTTTGATCTTCATTCACTAGAGGGGATAATTCTAATGGGGTACTAGTAGCTCCTTTTCTGATTTGGGACGTTAATTGTAACACTTCACTTGTCACCATTGTCGAAATTTGATTCTTGATTTTGTCCCAAGATAGACTAAGAAAAAATATGTCGTAAGTATAGAATTATTTCTAATTTATAAACTAGAGGCAAACAACATAAAATATCGGAGATTTTTTTTTCAACAAATATAAGATCTTGAAGTAATTTTTCATGTGAAGTCTTCAAGAAAACAATAATGAAAACTTTTCTAATTTCACAAGAAGGTATCGTGTATTTCTGAGAACTCTCATTCTATATGCACAGTGTATATGTTTTTAAATGGTGTTTGCCCCTTATTGGAATTGAAAAAAAATAAGTGCTTACTTGGGAGTTCCAAAGTTTTCTTTATTTTTCATGGAAGATTTTCTTGTGGACCTTCTAGTTGTCGGTCGTTGCACAGTATTTTCAATAATCTTTTCCAGTCTAGTCATAAGCGAGTTTTCCATTGCATCCATGTGTTTCTTAATGAGTGGACTCAAATTTTGTGCAGCGGCTGAGCTAAAATTTGAGGTCATACTCATCGATAGTACCGATTTAGGACTATCTGCAATGGAATAACTCGATGAAGGCTCATGAATTGGATTCATCGGTAAAAACGATTTCGGTTTCTTGAATGGGGTTTCATAACTACTGGCAGAGGATCTCTTCATTGGAGTTAGTCTAACGGCAGAAGTTCCAACAAAAATCGACGGATTATTTTGACGATATTGCAAAATGATCTCGTTCAGTTCCGGTTTATTTCTCATTTTCTTTACTCTATTCGCGAACTCGAGAGTTTGTTGGGTCTCTCCCACATCTTCTGGGTACGAACTTAAGCAGGCGATCAGCGATATGAAGTTTTTCTTATTTAGAGAATCTTGTAAGATTGTGGTTATTATGGATTGACGATAAGGGACGTGTCCAGAGTTCATAGATAAGGCCATCATGACTTGTCCCAAACTCAAGAGACCTTTGTTGATGTTAATTCCCTCTTGAAAACTGTGGCCTTGGTTATTTCCAGTTTTCCTGACACTTTCTGATCCAGCAAGGTCTACCAAATTTAATTTCGCCAAACTCTCAGTGTCATGATTACGAATTTGGCAATAAATTGTGAAAATTGCGTGGGACCTCGAACTTTTCGCATTTTGTTTGGTCTCTCCTGTGTGTCGATTTTTACCACCAGTTTTCAGAAAAGTGTGTGCATCGTAAGTGCTGAAAACTTTTTCTTTGGTGAAGCCATGGACTTGGAAGCCTTTGACGGGTAACGGAATGTTATTCTTGGGTCCTAATAAATCGAAAACCTTTTCGTTATAGATTTCAATGAATGAAATGTAGATTTCAATTTCAGTTTCCTCGTTTGTCATATCAAAAAAGTCTTCGAGTGCTCTCGAAATTAGTCCTGTGGTTTTTTCGTCTTTTACATCAGGGTCAGTGCCTATGGTGTGAGTTTTACCAGTTCCCGTCTGGCCATAAGCAAATACAGTGCAATTATAGCCCGCCTTAACATGATCAACCAATGGTTTAACTGTTTTATCATAAATGACTTCTTGGTCGTGATCCCTTGTGAAGATATTGTCGAAATGGAAAGTTTGCGGCTTGTCCACGAGAACAAGGACCTAAATTCCGAATGATTGAATTAAAAATTGAGACGAAATAAGGATTGAAAATATTTTTATATTTACCGGTGGGTCGGTACTGATAACTTCCACACTGGAATTGGCTGATAACGAAGGGGAAGTTGGTCGTATACGTACAGAGACGTTGACAAAATCGTCAATTCTCTTCTCCATTTTGCATAAACGGAAAATATTCGCATCTAAAATGATTCAAATTGCAATGCAACAAAAATCACAACACAAAATATTTATTTTTCGGACGCGGGGAACTTTCTGTGTATGATCAAACTGTCACATTCGGTTTGAATTTTCAAACGACTCTCCTGTCATAGAAGTGTCAAAAAACTACAGAGGAGTGCGCTTATAGAAAAGCAATGATTAGAAAATAAGTTACGTCTGTACAGCTGACCGGTTCCACAACGTCAAGATAAAAGATATGGCCAACCTGGGAAAATCCTCTACAGGTAAGCCTTTTGCCATACCCGAATACATGTTTACAAACGGATTTCTGTCGAGTTAATCATGACCATCTCTCTGTCTCATATGGTAATCATTAGATAAACAGTGACAGAGAAACAAACCAGTAAAAGAGTGCGTTTCAAACACACTACCATTTCCGGAATATAAGGTATACCCTCGGGTATACCAATTTTTTTTATAGATATTCCCAAAACATAACAATTTATTTAAAAATATGAAAATAAAAATTATCATTTCAACATCACAACATCTTGTAACTTTAACTTTTGAATTGAGACACTACGCTATTTCGGATAAATCGTTCTATTTCGACTTCAGAGGAATTTGTGGTAGAAGGTTATACAACATATTTTTCTTTTTAATTTAGTTGAACAACGATTCGACGTTTCCGGGTGAGTTTCAAACACAGACTGTTCCAAGCAAATTTATGAAATGGTGACTTTTCTATTTTCTTTATTTCCTATGGTTTATTTAGATTATCTGGCTGGGGATTTTTTTTTTATTTATATTCCGACAGATGACACATGCGCATGCTGCCAGTTTTTGCGGTTATGTTTTGTTTAAAAGTCATTTAAAATTAAAAGTTTATTACCTAAAAAGTCCATATAAAGTTATTCAAAAATGGACAACACGTTGAAATTTCTGCTTCGTAAATATCACTTGTTACCTAAATTACATGAAAACAGTGAAATATTGGACGATTTGTGGTCGAAAACAGTTCGACAGGCTGATTTGTGGGCAGAGTTTGAAGATTTGATTGCAAAAGAAGCCTCCACAGAAGAATTTTTCCTTGCTAAAAGTCCGGAAGAACGTGACAAATGTTTCGACTTTGCCATATGTTGTTTTCTCACTTTTATTCAAGTCAACTTCACGGGACCTTCACAAAATCAACAAGTTGATGATTTCCTCCAACAAAGACATATTAAGAGTATTAATTTTCTTGAGAAATTATGTTTAAACGGCGAAGATTCGAATGCCAACGTGAAATATCCTGAACTGCTAGTTGTGTCTCAATTAATTTTTGAGTTTTGCCAAGTGAATAATTTTGTGAATTTTTGGTGGCTAATTCGTTCCATTCAGATTCATCAAGATATATTAGACGGTCCAAGTCCGGCTTTGCTTACAAAGATTGAAAAACTACATGACGAAATCGATGAACTTGATTTAAAAGGTAAAATTGGATAACCAATCAAATTACAGTTCTTCAATAATCTGTTTTAATTCCAGGATATGTCAGAGCTGAAGTAGCAATTGAACTAGCTCAGCTCTTCCAACAATTCCGTCACGTGTCAAAATCGAAACGTCTCTTAGATGAAGCTACCGAAATTCTGGGGTTGCAGTATGAACTAGTTGGAAAATTGGGAAAACGCACAAAATTTCAAGAAAATGAATTGGCCCAGTTGACGTGTTCGATAACTCTTATTGACAGAGATGGAATTCAGCGCCCTGACGTTGACACCTTTCACATTCCGAAAAACTTGACTCTTGAAGATGACGTGAGACTGGATCAAGTTCAGTTTTCCGAAGACTCGGATTCTGTCAAGTTACCAAACACTGAACAGAAATTGCTCATATCCATAATTAATTATTCTCTAATTTGCACACCTCAAGACGAACTAAAAACCGAAGAACTAATGCCATTAATTGATGCCATTCTGAACCAAAATAGTACTTACTCTGTTAGAGTAAAGGCAATTCTTTACCGGTGTAAACTGGAAAAAAATAGCAGGAGAACCATTGAACGATGTTTAAAACAGAGTGAGGATATCATTGCACATTTTAAGGAACATGACCCACATCCCCGTCACAGAGTTTTTGACGTTTTTGGAGCTGGGTTACCTCCAATTTGGAAGGTCGAAGCTCAATATGCAGAGACTTTACTAAATCTGGGTCTAGTGAAAAATAGCTTGGACGTTTATCTCCGTATAAAATCATGGGAAGAAGTTATAGTTTGCTATACGATTTTGAATTTGCGACATAAAGCTGCAGAAATCATAAGAGAACAATTGGAAATTAAAGCGACACCTAAATTGATGTGCTTATTGGGGGATGCCACTGATGACGTTAGTTGTTATGAAAAAGCTTGGGATATGTCAAATCAACGCAGCTATCGGGCTCAACGGCATTGGGGGATGTTCCTTTTTGCTCATAAAGATTACGAGAATTGCATCTCCCATCTGGAAAAGTCTGTGGAGATAAATCCGCTCCAACCAAATGTTTGGTTGAGACTGGGATTTGCCGCTCTTCAGATTGAGAATTGGCAATTATGTAGCACTGCATATCGCAGGTACACTACATTAGAACCAGAGAGTTTTGAAGCTTGGAACAATTTAGCTCAGGCGTGCATAAAACTAGACAATAAAGTCAGCGCTCACCACGCAATTCTAGAGGCCCTCAAATGCACTTTTGATAACTGGAAAGTTTGGGAGAACCTGCTCTTGGTTAGTTGCGATATCGCAAGATTTCACGATGTCATTAGAGCTTACCATAAACTCTTGGATTTGAAAGGAAAATATTTAAACGTTCAAGTGTTGACTATTATGGTACAAAATTTCCAAAAAGTCGGCGATGGCAATGAAGAAAGATTACTTCATAAATTACGAGAACTTTTCGGAAGAATTACTTCTGTACATCCTGGTGATGGCGCTCTGTGGGAATTATATGCGGAATTAGCCCCAGACTCTATGACGAAACTACAAAGATTGCAGAAAGCTTATAGGGGATACGCGCAAATCGGTTGGGATAAAGACCCAAAAATCTGTAATAAGATATTGTTGATTTGTAAATTATTAGGCTCAACAGTGCTTGATCATTTTGAGGAATGTAAAATTTTGGCCCCATCTGTTAAATTAAATTTGAGCAGTGCTGTAGCTGCAGCAAAAAAGTCCGATTGGGAAGACACACAAAAGCAACTTGAAGATGTTGTGAGTCTCCTTGAACATATTTTAGAAAAGATTAAAGCTCAGAATTCTTAAATGTTCATTGTAACACGTGCGTATAATAAATTCAAAACATTGATTAAAACTTTACTTTTAGTTCATTGCGTACCGTAAAAATTGAACCAATTTTATTTTGTACGTATATCGCTCGGGATATCGTTAGTTCGTATAAAAAAAGTAGTGGAATACTCGGTGAAATAGCTCGTAAAATAGCGACCCCATTCGTGGTCACTGTATACATATTTTTAAAAAGCCCGCCGTGATACATTGTTGGCAAATACTTGCCAGTGAAAATCCCTAGATTTCTGACAGTAATTTGACAGTGACGGCCAACAGGAAAAATGTCAAATTTCATGTGAGTTGTTGTGTTAGTGCATACCCGATGGAGGTTTTCCGGAATTTTAAAGAGGTTTTCCAGTCCTAAATTTCCCGACTGGACTTTAAAATGTGAATTGCATTAAGGGATAAATTGAATTCGCGTTCAAGACTCAACCCACTTTCAAGAATTATGAAAAAGTCATCATCATTCACAAAATACGAAAAACTCCCTCAAATTCCTTATTCAGACGATGTTTCACTGAAACTGGTGAGTATCAAAGCACGAGATAAAAAGATTAAAACCGCAAACATGTGTTACTTAAATACTAGGAAGCAATTGATTAATTTTTGCCTTCCGTGTATAAAAACTGGGTACCTAATAATTTGTGTCTAGGATCGATAATGGTTCAATAATGTGTAGTTACTCACAATAAATGTTAATCGGTGGAGATCGTAAAACCCATGTAATAATAATACTATAAAAATACGATGCTTTTACACGGTTCGGTTATTATTAATTTCTATTCAACTAATTTACAAATTTCAATGAGGTGGAGGCCCTGTCACTCGTCACATCGATATCATATTCTGTGGAGAACCCGAGGGGTTAACCACTGCAGAGAAATGTGTACACCAAAATTGCAAATTGCAAACAATTGCAAAAAATTGCAAACAATTGCAGACAATTGCGAACAATTGCAAACAATTGCAAACAATTGCAGACAATTGCGAACAATTGCAAACAATTGCAGACAATTGCAAACAATTGCAAACAATTGCAGACAATTGCAGACAATTGCAAACAATTGCAAACAATTGCAGACAATTGCAAACAATTGCAAACAATTGCAGACAATTGCAAACAATTTCACTCGCAATTTCAGTCTGTTTATTTCGTGTTTATGCATAGTTGCGGTAATTTCCGATCAAACCGGAAAAGTAGGAGAAACAAAAATTGCGTGAAAAGTTACTTGAAAAAAAAAGCGACCTAAAAATAAAAAATTTCTACCATTTTTCTGCATTGTACCGGAAAATGTCTGGGGACAGACAGCTTTTCCCCAGACGTTTTCCCGTGCAACGCAGAGAAAAAGCGTTAATCCGGGGATAAAAGTGGAGTTTTGCAGTCTCGATCTCAGACTTTTCCCTTCCATGACTCGCGAAGAATGGGACCGAACAAAAAATGGTTTTGGACAAAAAATGTCTTTTTTCAATCGGGGAACCCGAATAGCCAATAAAAAAAATGAAATTGGAAATTTCATCTCGCCCTCCACCCCTGCTTAGGGGGTAAAGGGTGCGGGGTTGTTTTGTACGGTGGAAACGATTCTCCCCTGGAAGACAAACAACTTTTTCCCCAGACATTTTCCGGTGCAATGCAGAGGAAAAAAGTTATTCCGGGGTACCGGGTTTTTTTCAACACACCGTATATTTTTTCTCGATTTTTTCATAAATATATTTTTCTAAAAATCGTTAAAAACTAAATATTTGCGTGAAAAATTGCAGAAATTTTCAAAAAATTGCAAACAATTGCAAACAATTGCAGACAATTGCAAACAATTGCAAACAATTGCAGACAATTGCAAACAATTGCAAACAATTGCAAACAATTGCAGACAATCGCAAACAATTGCAAACAATTGCAAGACAATTGCACAAGTGTGTACACCAAAATTGCAAGGTGGTCAACCCCTCGGGAGAACCCTAATATTTCCAATTATTTGGAGTTAATAAGTCTATTAATTATCATCAATGTCGTGGCTTAGAGGAGTTTTTCTGTGATGGTCAAGTTTATAGAAAAATGCGGTCAAATCAATACCATATCCACGAGCATATTCACCTACTTTTACACCCCAGTAATTCACAGTTTTTCTGAAGATTTCAGAAACTCATCGTTACTAATATTGTTTGTAGATAGGGTAAACTTATATAAAAGGAAATATTTAAATAAATCTCTCTTTAATATAAATAAAAAATAAGTACTTACTTACTACATTAATTTTCTATGAATGAAAAAAAATACCAGTAAGAAATGATAACAATATAATTGGTAATTAAGGAGAAGGTGACGTGGCTTGTGAGAAAAACCGAGGGCCTACGGAATTCAAGTAGTTCATAAATAGCAAAATAATCGAATCAATAATGATATTGAATTATACGGTTAATTAAGTTATGAATTTATCTGTACGTGATAAACTTTTAATTATTATATTTTGAAGAGATCCTTGGGATATGTCACGTTCCAAATAATTAAACTCTAGAAATGCGTTTCGATCGGTTTCGATTATCCGGTCGATATTTCATAGGCAGTTGGTATAATGCCCAGTAGGTGTTTTGTTTCCATTTATCCGCGAAAATTGATGATTCGGTCTATAAAGGTGTGATTGATACATAGAGGTTGCCTGATGGGATACTTATTATAGTAGTAAAATTTTGATCCTTAATCCTTAATAGGATGCCGCTTCGGTCACTCTTCGCTCGAGAATAAAAATAATACCATTAATGTTAAGAATTTTTGCGGAGACCAACGGTAATGGTATGGGTCCCCACCAGTTTTGTTTACAACGTGATTACCATTTGGTTTATTTTACTTTTTAGCATTCAGCCAAATGGTGTTGTGCGGTGTGTAGTGTTAGTGCTTCAGTCTACATGTCACCGTGAACTAGCCCAGTTGATTAATATTATTTCAATCCCGGTTTCCTTTTTCAATCGACATGGTGTTCTCTACCATTACTTCTTTCTTTGCCAGAAGTAGAACTAAAAAAGAGAAGAGCGATGTAAGTGTTGACTGTTCCGTTGCGTTTATTATTTCAATTTCTTAGACTCTTTTCTTACTTGGAAATAAATCGGGACCTTTATCTCATAATAAGCCATAATGAGAAACGTACTTTTTTACGGTAGTGATGGAGTGTATACTACGTAACCAGTACGTACATACGTAGACTAAAAAGAATTAATCTCATCTGGGAAGATATAGAGAAGTGCGTCAATACTCTCTGATAAGTTTTATTACCTTGGTCACCTCCGTAAAGATATTGTTGATGTATGTTGAGATAGGAGTAAGTCACTTTTGAAAATTCATAGGTGTCCTCTTGCTCATTGATAATTATAATCATTACAAGTTGGTAAATTATCCAGGAAATAAAGTTCTGGGTCACAGGGTCTAGAAGGTAACCATTGGCAAAAATTGTGATGGTTCCTAATATTTTTGAGAATTCGTAGACGTTTGTTCAGAAATAGCTAAATTCGCAATAAATATTACCAAAAACGTCTATAATTTTCAAAACATTCCAATATTTCTAAAAATTTGTGGTGAAATTTTTATGTTCACTCTGCAGAAATTATTTGGGGATTCTAAGGAATTCTCGGGAACCCTTGAAAAATTCGGGGATTGCCGAAGATAAAATGGATCACTTTTCGGATCGAGTGTAATTCTTTTTGCACAAGTTTTGTCCAACACCTCTGTACTGTAGATGATTCATGAATTATTGTCTAATTTTCTCATCTAAAAAATATTTCACATCCAAAATTTAAGTATTTTTTTAGACAAGTATATGTATGAGGTTGCCAATACTTCACGTTACGTTTTCATAATCACTCGAAAAGCGTTATTACTCACCTTATCAATTTTACCAAAGGTTTGACTAATCAGTCATGAAACTGCTCTACTTGAGTACTTAAATCGTTTTAAAAATTGCGTTATTGAGAGGTTTTGTAAAACGAATTGAATTACTAAGAAGCCACATCATTATTACCGCCAATTTCTACCCTGTTTTTCAATTTCCAGTTGTTACGAAGTAAAAATATTATGCATTCAAAAGTTTTCATTCATTTGTAGAAGAGTAGTAATCAATGGTTTTTTCACAATGCCCATTACTGCTAATTCTCCTAAAATTGAGGATTTCCGTTTTCTAACAACTAGTACTTTTAGTTTATGATTATGGGAGACAATTCGTTTTTGAATAATCATCAATTAATTTTACGTAAAATTTTTTTTATCGTGGTCTTAAAAGTTGACTGGTTCACATATGATTTTCCTTGTGTGATTTCTTTTTTTTTGAACTTATTGTCATATTTATTTTTCTTCGTCTGGTATCTTTCCTTGTAGAAAGATTGCCCAATATGAATAATTATCATTCAAATGTGTCTGCCAAATATGTCGTGTATTTTATCGTAGTGAATAATAATGAGTCTTCTAATTATTAGAATATAATACATGACGGAACTTATTTATCGGTTCCAGGACCAATCGAGTGCGGAGCCGACCATGTGGATAACGGCGAGCGAAGCCAGCAAACTCGAATTCAGGGAGGTGGCGGACAGATTGAGGGTCGATTATCAGAATGGACTTAATTGGCAAGAAGCCACTTTAAGAAGGCAGCTCGTAGGGTATGGGCGCAATTACTTCCAGCACTCGATGAACCTGTTTCACGTGGGCATTCATTTTTCAGATATAACGAATTCACCGTAAAGGATGAGGATCCACCCTGGATGAAATATTTGGAACAATTCAAGAACCCTCTGATTCTCCTCCTGCTGGCCTCCGCTCTAGTCTCGGTATGCATGAGGCAGTTCGACGACGCCATCAGCATCACCGTAGCCATAGTGATTGTAGTCACCGTTGCGTTTGTTCAAGAGTACAGATCGGAGAAGTCACTCCAAGAACTCACCAAATTAGTACCGCCATCATGTCATTGGTAATTATCACCAATCTGATGAGATTTCTACGTCAGAAAAACTTCTCTATTCCTAATCCAGAGACATTCCCACTTGGTTTTAGCTTAATCTTGGGTTAAATCATGACTGAATTACTGGCCCTTAAAAATTCATTAAATATTCCCAGACTGCTTGACATTCCGAACGATTTGTATCCTGCAAACAAGACAAAAACGGAACAGCCAGGGTTGTATTTGAGCTAATTTCCTGTAGGCGTTTATAATTTTTGCGTATTATCGTTGTTTGACTTATGTATATCTAGTTAGCGCCCCACATACATAAATCAAATTTCCATGATATCACAGGAATCTTTGGTTGCCAACTGCTGGTGCTCTCTGTTAGAAAGTAGAGAAGTCACAAAGTGAACGCCATATTTTGGGAGAGTCAAATGGAAGACTGACATCTAATGGGATTTTACAAAACCAAAAGGGTAGTAAATTTGAGTGCCGGACCTGCATATTATCATATTGGGGAATAGGAATAATCATAATGAATAATGTATCTTTTTTCCGTTCCGGTGGAATAACGGTTATCATAACCGGGAACAACAGAAATTCTCGGCATTTTTAAGCTTTTAGAACGAACTAATTCTAAAACTATCAAACGAACAAAAACTAGCACTAGCACAAATAAAACGAGCAACGCGAATAACAAATAGCAATAAAAACGAAAAGACTGCGAAAATCAAGATAGACTGGCAACAACGTTTTGCTGGCAGTACTGGCAGTATTTTGCAGTAATCAGCAGTATCGGGAGTACTTTACATGGTAATGCACATGTGCAGTTGTTCTCAACTTGTCAGTTTTGCCGGTTGGTGGCGCTGTTCTACATCAATCGCGTCGAATCGTGCCAAATGCCAATTACAGAATACCGCAGCATGTGAATTCGAGGTTCGAGAGTTGAATTTTGTGCAGTTATTCCCATTGAAAATATAATGTCGCACACGATTTTGTCAGTATTACTGAATTACTGCCAATTCTGCCAAATATTGCCGAATAATGCCATTACTGCCCAATACTGCCAAATACTGCCATTACTGCCAAATAAGTCATTACTGACTATCAAGTTTCAGGACTTGAATTTATATGAAATATCTATAAGGAAATTAATATATCAGGTCGAAAATAATAGTACATTATTACAGAACATGTCAGGAAAGTTTTATTTCGTGCGAGTGGGATCATTGTAGCGCGAGGCAGTAATAGCAGTATTTGGCAGTATTTGGCAGTAATTCAGTAATACTGCCAAAATCGGCAGTAGGTGTGCATTTTTTGAGTGGTGGATGACCCCTCGCTGGAAACTCGAAAATCAACAAAATTTGGATGACTTGGTTACCACTTGACGTTTAGTGCCTCAGTTGAGCTGTCGATTGGGACCGCGATTTTGTGTCAAAATGACCCGAGTTGGTAGTCTAGTCACCTGAAACGTCACTGAGAATAAAATATCTGACAAAGCGAGCCAGATATGAATTTGCCGCTTGGCAATAATACCAAAACTTCTCTAGCTTGGTTAATTATTACTATTCCCGACGTCTACAACAATTTAACTAAGAAATTACTTGCGAAAACTCGCATAATTATAAAAAAAAGAAAATTGATTACTGTTTTAATCATAGATGTCCTAATTAATTTTTGACCTCGAAAAATAGCAACCTAAATGGAAAGTCATTTTGGGTTTCTTCAACTATGTAGATCCGAGAGTCAAGTCAAACAACGGTATTGTGTATAATGCGGTGTGAATTGTTTTTTTTTTCTATTTGGCTCCTGATGAATTTTAGTTTGAAGAAATTATTTTTAATAGGCCTACTCTGTTACTCTTGACGGTATCGTTCAAAAATCAATAAATCGTTTTTATTGGCTCTACCATAGCAATATCGGCTGTTGATTTTCTCAACGATATTGTTGAGAGTTATGTATTATGAGAACAAGCAACATTTACCCACATGTTAAATTTGAAACAACGTTATTTAGAATGGCCGCCCCGTGAAAAGTTCAAGTTCTTGCAGTCTTACAAATTTTCTTAATGAAAATGAATCCAAAATGAATCGAATAACTTGTCAGTGGCTGGGTTGCCATATTTTTTAACACGTTTTTGTCTAGATTATTAAAAAAAAATGCATCAGTCTTTTTGATTTTATACCGGAACTTCGTAGGTATGTACAATTAGAGACCCTCAAGTAAGAGACTGGACCAGGACTGGACACATTTTGATTGGTCCGTCATGTTTGGTCAAAATGTTTGAAATGACCAATCAGAGGTGTCTATAAACGTCAAGGCGTTGACGTGAGTCGTGCCCGATTTCTCACTTGAGGGCACTTGAGGGTCTCTAGGTACTCATTTAGTATAAAATGTTGGTAATTTTTTAATGTTGATGCAATACATTTTTAAATCGGATTTTCCCTATGGCTGGTTTTAATCCGTGAGCGAAAGGGTTAGATAAAGTGGAGCTGAAGTTTCCTAATTGAAACTGCGCTTAGAGGTGAAAAGATGTTGACAGAGTTTCAACGAAAACGTTTCGGTCTTTTTAAAGCTTGCGAGAGGGCACCCCGGACAACTTCCTGGCCCGCGAACTGGTCCCCGGCGACGTCGTGTACCTCAACATCGGCGACCGCGTCCCGGCCGACCTGCGCCTGTTCGAGGCGACCGACCTCGCCATCGACGAGAGCAGCTTCACCGGCGAGACCGAACCCTCCCGCAAAACCGTCGCCGCCGTCTCGCGCCCGAACGGCGCCCACTCCTCCAACACGAACGTGGCCTTCCTCGGCACGCTCGTCCGCTGCGGCAACGGCAAGGGCATCTGCGTCAGCACCGGCCACAACAGCGAGTTCGGCACCGTCTTCAAGATGATGCTCGAGGAGGAGGCGCCCAAAACGCCCCTGCAAAAATCCATGGACAGCCTCGGGGCGCAACTCTCCCTCTACTCCTTCGCCATCATCGGCCTGATCATGCTGATCGGCTGGCTACAAGGCAAACCGATCCTAGAAATGTTCACAATCGGCGTCAGCCTAGCAGTGGCCGCCATTCCGGAAGGTCTGCCAATTGTCGTAACTGTCACTTTGGCTTTGGGCGTGATGAGAATGGCGAAACGCAACGCTATCGTCAAAAAGTTACCGACTGTCGAAACGTTAGGTTGCGTCAACGTCATCTGTTCTGACAAAACCGGAACGATAACTCGTAACGAAATGACAGCGACCGTACTGGTTACGTCCGACGGTTACATCGCGGAACTGACAGGCGCTGGTTACAACGACCACGGTCAAGTCCTCCTTCACAAACGCGATTCGTCCGATAAAGCCGGTGATAGCATTTCCAAGCTCCTGGAGGTGGGGGCGGTTTGTAATAACGCCCAGATCCATAACGAGAGTTTGTACGGGCAGCCGACAGAGGGCGCTCTCATCGCGGCCGCCATGAAGCACGGGATGTACAACGTGGCCGATCGGTACGTCAGGCACCAGGAGTTCCCGTTCAGTTCCGAGACGAAGATGATGGCGGTCCGGTGCGTTTCGAAGTACGACAGCGACAAGGTCGAGGTGTTTTTCGTCAAGGGGGCAATCGAGAAGGTGCTGCCGAAATGCACGAAATACAATTCGAACGGGTCGAATCAGACGTTGACCAGCAAGAAGGAGGAGGAGTTCATGTCGGAGGCGCACGAGATCGGGAAGAAGGGACTGAGGGTTATAGCGATGGCGACCGGGCCGACTTTGCAGGATCTCACTTTTACCGGGGTCGTGGGGATTTGCGATCCGCCGAGACCTTTGGTCAGGGAGGCGGTGTCTACGCTTTCGCAGTCGGGGGTGCAAGTCAAAATGGTGACCGGAGATGCTTCAGATACTGCAGTTGCTATAGGTTTGTTACTGTTATCTTCACGTACTTGAATTCGTCATTTGTTGAGAACCGCTGAGTTCTTACTTTCAAAGCGGAATCTTGACTCAGTGATCTTGACGTAATCTGAACATGTCAGATGATGTCAGTCATTCAATTTCAAACGAAATTTTCCAGTATATTAGTTTATCTAGGCCATAGATATGAAATGAGTCCTTAAAATCCGAGTGTAAATTTATTGTAAGCTGAGGCTAAGAAATGTCTTGTCTAAAGAATTTCGATCACTCAATATTTTTCTGGCGAAGCTAGGCGATTTTGAATGGAAACACTCGAAAAACGTTTTGAAAATTTTCAGATTGGATCAATCTGTGGAACAATGAAAAAATACTACCGTACATAGCGAATAGGGAACTGCTTTCGCGCTAGTGGGATTATACCGAGCTTTCATGAATGACAGTATACGTAGTCGGCCATTTCAGATAGAATTTAAATTGTTGCAGACACTAACTAAATTCTTTAATTTAATTTAATCAATTTCATTAATGAACACTCGGAATATTTCATATTCATTTAAAGATTTGTGCCCAAGTGATTCGGTTTGGAAAGTCCAAGGATTTTAAACTTAAATTCTTTATTTAGGAAATGTTATATTGGATGAAATATTTTTATGCCTATATTTTTTATACCTATGTATATCGCTTAAAAAATGGAAAGTCGAGGGAAAGTTGTCTGATCTGAAAAAATCAACGGTTTTTCCCCGTCGACTGGAACGTCCGACGTACATAATTTTCATAACAATGGTACCATTTTCTTGATACCATTGAAATTTCTGAAAATGGAATAATGGAAGCTGGTTTTTGAAATACCTACCACGCTTATCCAGCTGGTAATTATTAATTAAAATACCTCTTGTAGTCATAAAATCAGGCTTCGGCTGAATAAATTACATAACTGCGGGCACCAATCAAACGTCAATCAAAAATTAGCAACCCTGAAATGAAAAAATTCGTCACATGTCAAGGACATGCAATTCATCTAATTGACATTTGACATAATATGAGTACCTGCGGTAAAAACAACTAGTATGGTATGGCATTACTTCAGTTGAGGCCTGATTTTATGATATCTAGAAATACTTATTATTCTTTTAGAAATCGGATTTCACTATTCCATCCAGAAATCAGAATTCAATGGTGTCAATAAAACGGTAACTTTATTATAAACAACTGGAACGTCTGTCCTTCTTGCGCTTCATTTTGGCGTAAAAAACTCACTGATTTTTTCAGATATACATAGCCCTCATTATACCAGACGAATCGCCCATTCAAAAAAACAGAATTCTTCAGTACTTATTTATTACGTCATTTTTACCGTCCTTTCTCCGTAAATATTACGGCCTAATGTCAGCCCAAAAACGTCATCCTACGACGTCACTGCATTGTCATTTCAAGATCATTTAAATCCAGAGATGGCAATCGGCTTTGCACCGGGGCAAAAAACCCTGGTCTTAAACCATTTGCACCGGGTGCGGTTAATTCGTTTTGCACCCATGGGTCTATTCGGTGCAATGGGTGCAATCTAAGGGTGCAATCAAAGGTGCATACGGTACAATCGAAGGTGCAAACGGTGCAATCGTTTGAATTAATTTCAGATTAACCGGTTGCGCATGCGCTTCACGAGGCCGTTTCAAGTCTATGCGAATATTTAACATTTTAGTGGCGCATGCGCTAGTTTTTTGTACTAAAATAGAGCTGTCCCAAATTCTGTGTGCCTCGGCTCGCGCAGGTTCCGAACGAAATTTCGGTCAAGTTCGGAAATGGGAGATGGCAGTGGCGTAACCAAGTTGGGGTTGGGGCCGAAATCAAGATATTATTTATTAATGATGATATTAGATGGATAAATAATCAATAATTGACAGAAAATATTCAATTATCCATTAGACATTCAAATACCATCGAAATAATCGAATTATTATTTTCTTTATGTCATTTCAACGCAAATGGGAAGTTTACTATCGGCGCTACTGACATTCTCCATATTGAGCCAAAGATTTGATTTCATTTATTAGCGTTTTGTACGAATGCGCATCGGACCTTGGGGCACAGATAATTTGGGACAGCTATATGTAGTATCAATTTGTGATACAGAGACATCAAAAAAATCCTTCATAAAGGGAGGCTATGATAATCGTTCTGTCTCATCTGAAAAGTACTAGAAGGAAAGAGAGAGAATGAGAGTCATAGCCTCCCTTTATGAAGGATTTTTTTGATGTCTCCGTATTTGTACGAAAACAAAACGTCAAATTTTAACATTTTGGTACGAAAGCCTGCTGATGTCACCACACTTCTGTTTTAACAACTCGTTATTTCGAGTTGTCAACTAGTGATTTTGAGTTGTCAACTCGTTATTTCGAGTTGTTTTTTCGACTTGTTAACTCGTTATTTCGAAAAAAGAACTATCGATCTATCGCTAGATGGATAGTTTTTTGAAGGAAAAGAACACTGATAATTACGAAAGCCTGCTGATGTCACCACACTTCTGTTTTAACAACTCGTTATTTCGAGTTGTCAATCCGTTATTTCGAGTTGTTTTTTTGAGTCGTTAACCATTATTTCGAAAAAAGGACTATCGATCTATCGCTAGATGCTAGATGGATAGTTTTTTGAAGGAAAATAACACTGATAATGGCAATCGATAATTTTCCTTCTCTACAAGGCTACAAGCTATCGATAGTGCTATCGAACTATCGATACCGCTATCGAACAATCGATACCGCTATCGAACAATCGATACCGCTATCGAACAATCGATAGTTTTTCGACTATCATTCAGCTATAGAGGATATATCGATAATATAAATTATTAACACAAATGAGTCTTTCCGGTTTTTCATAAATATTTATTATTATCAGTGTTCATTACCTTCAAAAAACTATCCATCAATCGATAGACAAGAACAATTATTAATCAATCGAATTGTTCGAACTGTCGATAGTTTCCCTTTTCTAGTTGAAAGTTGCGAGTTTCGCGCATTTTTAACAACTCTTTATTTCGAGTTAATAAGTCGAAATAACGAGTTGTTAAAACAGAAGTATGATGGTGACATCAGCAAGCTTTCGTAGATAATAGCTATCGATAGTGCTATCGAACTATTGATAGTTTTCGACCATCTTTCAGCTATAGAGGATATAATATTATAGATTATTAATACAAATGAGTCTTCGGTTTTTCATAAATAATACAGATGCTGCGTTTTTTTTTATTATTAGTGTTCTTTATTACCTTCAAAAAACTATCCATCAATCGATAGACAAGAACAACTATTAATCAATCGAATTGTTCGGACTGTCGATAGTTTCCCTTTTATAGTTGAAAATTTGCAAGTTATGCAACTTGGTGAGTTTCGCGCATTTTTAACAACTCGTTATTTCGAGTTAATAAGTCGAAATAACGAGTTGTTAAAACATAAGTATGGTGACATCGGCAGGCTTTCGTATTTTGGCACATGCGCACGCTATGCCAATTCCTGTGGGAGGAAGATTTGGTCCACATTTCGAAGAACATGATTGCACCCGGTGCAATGAATGCACCTATGCACCTTTGTAGTAAATTTATTGCACCCGCCGGTGCAAATCAATCAAAACCATTGCACCCGGTGTATATCCCATCTCTGTATTGAATCATCAAATTTAAAATTTTTATTCTACTCTACTTATTGTGTTGTGTTGAATATACATATTTTCTATTGTTAGTACCAGTGCCTCAGTAGGCAATATTTGGCCAGAAACCAATTGACCATAATCCTTATGATTGTAGATGGTACCATTGGACTTTTTGGCCTTCCAGACCAAGAAAGGATCCAAATTGTATTTTACAGAATATCAGCTTTATTCTGATGATCTCAATAAAAAGATAGCGAGATATAATTGGAAGCGCCACCTATAGTCTGTGACGTATAAATGCGATCTAGTAATATCTGTAACGTCATCTCTACGTCATAATGACATCATTCTTATGATGTCATATTTACGTAGACGACGTTAAATGATAAAAAAAATGCCGTGAAATCGACGCGACGCTACCTGGGTCCACCCTAGCTGTATGTTTTCTTTTTGATTTTGTTTAGCTCAAAGCGTTGGTTTGGAGACTTTACCATCGCAAGTACTGTCCGGCGAGCAGTTGGACACGATGAACGAGCCCGAACTGGACGCGGCCATTTCGCACGCCACCGTCTTCTACAGGGTGTCCCCCAAGAACAAGTTGACCATCGTCAAATCGCTGCAGCGATCCGGCAACATCGTCGGCATGACGGGCGACGGGGTGAACGACGGCGTCGCCCTGAAGAAGGCCGACATCGGCATCGCCATGGGCAAGAACGGGACGGACGTGTGCAAGGAGGCCGCCGACATGATCCTGGTCGACGACGACTTTTACACCATCATCGCGGCCATCGAGGAGGGCAAGAGCATCTTCTACAACATCCGGAACTTCGTGCGGTTCCAGCTGTCGACGTCGATCGCCGCCCTGTCGCTGATCGCGCTCGCCACCATGATGGGCATTCCGAATCCGCTGAACGCGATGCAGATCCTGTGGATAAACATCATCATGGACGGGCCGCCGGCGCAAAGTCTGGGCGTGGAGCCGGTCGAGAAGGACGTGGTCAAGCAGAAGCCGCGGAATACCAGGGAGCCGATGATCACGAGGAAACTGATCGTCAATGTGCTCCTTTCTGCACTGTTCATTATCGGTGGAACGTTGTGGGTCTTTAAAAAAGAGGTATGCAAAATACTGTATTTCTACAATGTGTCCAGAACATTTCCGAATTTCTTTCAACTCTTTTCACTCTTGAATGGTCGATTTCACCCAAAAATTGCACGAAAAACAAATGAGCCTTGCAAAGAGGTAAATAAATTGCTTTTTTGTCGGGTGATTTGCGCTTAGTAAAACAGTCATAAAATCATAAAACTCTTTGACAGGCTGATTTGTTTTCCATGATAAATCACCCGAAAAATTATTGCCAATTTTGGGTGAAATCGACCATTCAAGAGTGAAAGGTCCCAAAACGGTGCATCGTAGCGACATAAAGTAGTCAGCCTTTTTTGAGTAAAATCATCAGACAGAGAATTGCATTTATCGGAACCTCGTTCATTTGAAAAAGTTGAGACTGTATAATTTACGGTGAAGCGTACGTAGCACCCTCTAGGAATAACAGCGAAACTAAGTCTAGATTAGATTAAGATTCCCCCTACCATGAAACCTTCGTGTACCAACTTTTGAATCAATATTTCCAAAACTTAACAAACAGAAATTTTCAATTTCATTACCCTGTAAATTTTGGACTGAGGTCATTTTGGTTAAATCGTTCTATTTTGACCTCGGGAATATGCGGTGGCGTGTTTACACGTATTTCGAAGACACCCTATATGTGATGGAGATGGTCGAGATATTGCCACTTAAAGATGACAGCTTTTGATGGATTTTCGGTTATAAATTTTTACTGGCTCCAGTTAGAAACTTACAACTTTAAGTGGTTATAGGTCTATCGAAGACACATGGAAGCTGTAAATTTGCTTTAAATTGACTGAGTGGGGGTCATTTTCACTCACTTTTCTCTAATTATTCTTGAGTAACTGTTTTCCTGCAGGTATAATATGATCATGCAAATAACGCCATTCGATTGTTTCATTAATTAGTATCATTTTCGATCAACCGTATTTTTGCCGAACAATCGGTGAAAACATGTTCAAAAACTGATAAATACTTTTGTCGTTGGTGGAATTCCAAAAATGAACGACATACACTGTGTAATATGAAAAGTTTCCAGAGCTGTAACTTTTTTATTTGTTGACCGATTTCAAAAAATGAAATAGTGGTAGAAAGAATTTTCAATGCTCTATAGAATGGCCTTATCAATTTTCTTCTTTCGCAAAAATTGTAATTTCTCTAATCGTTACCGCTATTTTTCTTAATCAATGTTTGTTCCGATCGACGGGGAATATTTTTCTGAATCCATTGGTGGTCAAAATTATGATTTCGGTTTGATATGAAACGGATTAGCATAAAAATTATAAAGAAAAAATCATTCGTACGTTGGATTTGCGAAATCGCAGAGTGGCCGTGGCGAAATATTACAAGGAGGCTAAAGTTGTCAGCGTACATATGTCTCTGACACCCAGTGCAGTACCGCAGTTTCAATTCTGAATGTTGACCATTCTACCGACATTTTTCGAATACAACAGTAACTCAAGATAAGCAGATCGCTTTTACAAAAAACCGAATCCCCAATTCGGAAGCTCTTTATCACAAGAAAGTTCAAAAACTTGAATATTTTCATGTTATGATTAATTCCAAAATGGACAAAAAGTACGCTACTGATATGGAGAACGTCAGATCAGAATGTTGACAATTTTCGGTGATGTTTCCCCAGGCCCGCTTTGCGATTTCGCGATTCCAATGTACGAGTATCTTTTTCTTTCAAAATTTTTATTCTAATTCTCGTAAAATACCATCAAAATCATAATTTTCAGCAGTAAGAAATTCAGAAAAATATTCCCCGTCGATCGGAATAAAAATTAATTGATAAAAATAGCGGCAACCAATGGTGAAATTACGATTTTTGTGAAAGGAAAAAATTAATGAGGCCATTCTATAGAGCATCAAAAACTCTTTCTACCACTATTTCATTTTTTGAAATCGGTCAACAAATCAAAAAGTTACAGCTCTGGAAACTTTTCATATTACACAGTGTACTTTCAAAAAGTTTCAAATTTTAATCATTGGCCTTTAAAAGGTTCAGTCAGGTTCAGTAAAACGTTTGTTCACTTTGTAGAACCTGAAAACATCCATCTAGATGTCACATATAGTATGTCCACGGCTGGGGTTTAAAAGAGGAAAAAAATTTGTATTTCTGATTTTACAGAAAAAATTATTCTTGATAAAATCGCCTGCTTGCTCTCAAACCTCTAAAACCCATTTCGTTTTTATTTCAACATGAACAGTTATTTTTTTATTGAATTTTATTTGAAAATTTTGGACTTAGAAATATTTTTATCCAGCATTAATAGAAGTACCAGTAAGCGAAACCATGGCGCAGAAGTTGACAACAGTCAGTCATCACCAGCACAAGCACCCGTCAGAATGTCAGAACTTTGACAAATGGAGAAAATACTGATAGCGAAGATAATAAATGCGATGCTAAATCGATATTAAATCGGTACCAATTACGGTGTGACCCTGGCGCCCTACTTATTGTCCAGGATTACATGAAAATATGAAATAAAATAAGAAAAGACTAAAATCCATAGATGAACCCCTCTCCAAATCTCATATTCGAAGAATGCTGACACTCTGACAGTGACTGTTACAAGGTTTCGCACCATGGTTTCGCTTACTGGTACTTCTATTAATTTTGGATGAAAATATTTCTAAGTCCAAAATTTTCAAATAAAATTCAATAAAAAAATAACTGTTCATGTTGAAATGAAAACGAAATGGGTTTTAGAGGTTTAAGAGCAAGCAGGCGATTTTATCAAGAATAATTTTTTCTGTAAAATCAGAAATAAAAAATTTTTTCCTCTTTTAAACCCCATCCGTGGACATACTGTATGTAGGTATGATCTCAAAGTGTGATGCCAATTTATGAATGAAAAGAAATTCGATAATTTTCTGGACACATTGTAAACGCAAGCGATTATTCACGAGAATGATGTTTCTATGTTTTATTTGAATGAAAAATGGCCAAAATTTTTTCAAAATTGAAACTGGTGTGCTTTTTGCGATCCAAATCAATAAAACACTCATCTAAGGGCCGCTTTATCAATGCTCAGTTATCTTTTAGCTGAAAGCTAATTTTATTGTTGTAACAAAGGTAACTTGGGAATTTAACTTCTAGTTAAACGTTAACTGAGCATTGATATACCGGGCCTAACACAATAAATTGAAATCTGTTTTATTGGAGGGTTTTCTAAAACGTTGTTTCAGATGGTTTCCGAGGGTATCACAGCCAGAGACACGACGATGACATTTACTTGTTTCGTTTTCTTCGATATGTGGAACGCCCTGTCTTGCCGGTCACAAACTAAAAGCGTTTTTCAAATTGGATTGTTTTCCAACAAGATGTTTATCGTGGCTGTTACTTTATCTGTGATTGGTCAACTTTTGGTTGTGTACTTTCCGCCGCTACAGAGAGTGTTTCAAACTGAAGCTTTAACTATGTGGGGTGAGTCTTGACTTTTTCTTTAGTAAAATGGATGATTCATTTTGTGATTTCTCAGATATGATATTTTTGACGACGTTGACGTCGTCGGTTTGGATATTTTCCGAGATTAAGAAATTGGCGGAGAGATTGCTGGAACAGCAGGCTAAAGGCAAGAGGTCGCCCTTGGAATATGTATGACAAAGGGTGGGGGTTGGGGCGAAATCCCGATGTGATTAGGTGTCATTCCAATCTTTATCCCCCCCTTTGAATCGCCCCTTTTCGGAAGACCTTAGCACTTTTGTTATTTATTCTTTGTTAAAAAAAGAGGAACAATACTTACAACTTTTTTCACAACCCATCAGTTTGAAATGAGACCATGAGATTACTTAATTCTTAATAATTTCAGTATAGATCTACTGCTACCTACCTTATACCATTATAAATGTCGT
The DNA here is from genome assembly GCA_949788335.1 of Salpingus planirostris. Classification (NCBI taxonomy): domain Eukaryota; kingdom Metazoa; phylum Arthropoda; class Insecta; order Coleoptera; family Salpingidae; genus Salpingus; species Salpingus planirostris. The sequence continues at coordinate 1,672,286 of OX460918.1, read as the reverse complement.
AAAAATCTGTATATTTTTGTTTTTATTAGTCATGACATTTTACTAAATATTGGTCATTCCATATTTCGTAGAACATCTAAACGAAATATTGAGAAAAAAGAAATTATTATCAACGTAACTAGAAAATATGAGTTGCATATTCATTTCCAACAATATTGTACATAATTATTGCATTTATCGTAGGCATTTTTGGCATACTTTTTAAATGTGAACACTTTTAGGAACAATTATTACGTATCCACTTTGAAAAATTTTACATGAAATTCTTACATCCTGTCAAGTGTTGCACGCCCATATCAACCAAAAGCACGTTTTTATAGAGAAAATGCTTCGTGTGATACTAAATCTAATCGAGTGTAGTACTTATAATATTAGCATTGTTGAAGTAAAACTAGTTTTCTCTAACCGACTACAACTCTGTAGGATTAGATGACTGCTAGACAGATGGGGTATTTTATCGGTTTATGATCATGTTTGAAATCCTCACAGTTGGGAATCTAAACTAGTTTCTTCTAAAACAATGATACTTTAGTGTGAACGTTTGACAATTTAAATCTTATAGTTAAAAACAGACAAGATAATAAAGAGGATCGATACTAAAAAAGCCTCTGTACATTGAAATTTTTTAATATTTTTCTACAGCGCATTCATAAAATAGAAAATGATTGCTGAAAATGAGAGTGAGAGGCGCGGGCGCATTAAAGTTATTGTAGGAAACCCCAAGTTTTATTAAATTTTTCGTTGTATAGAGGCTAGGTATCAAGAGATTGGTCAGTTTGAGAATATTATGTAATTACTACTACCTACTACAGAACAAAAGAAACGACCCACAACAATAAATTAATATGGTGTTTTCTATTGGAAAGTGCAATTTGTAGAAACTTCATTAGGTCACATTTGTCACATTCAAAGTGCCTAATCATATTGAGCAAACCTGCACTTTGTGTAGACTCATTTTCCCAGTCGAAAATACTATAAAACCAAACCATTAGGCGCTTTCCTTTTACCTCAGAATCTAACCTTACCTGACTTCGCATTCACGCTCATTGGCTAAAATGCTATAACCATTCTGATTGATAAGGTATAGTGACACTGAGTAAGATTTACTCAGATTTCTGCCAAAAGGAAAGTAACTATTATTATGTTATGGCCAGATTGGTTCATTGAATCCCAATATTCACTGAACTGGGTTGAAAATGTCTGGAAACTTCGGGGAATGCCCATCTTTCACACGGATTTGTTCGAAAATATTTATTTTTTATTTTTATTATAATGCGTACATGATTTTCTCAAGTGGTCAATCCCTTGGTGCGGAACATCCTCACTTCTAGTTCACCTTTGATTATGACATGATATAATGCCAATAATAATAATTGTACTTGCGTACATGTACTCGTATTTTCTGCAATAAATTGTACTGTAAACCATTCCGCTTTTTTTTCTAAAATTAATTTTTTTAAAGTCGGCTTAGATTTTTATACAATCTGCCCACTGCCCTAATAACTATTGAAAATTACAATTTTAGATTTCTTTAGAATATTTCTATGAATAAAATTTATATGATAGCCTGTGATCATACCGAAATGATCAATGTGTTTCCTGTCAAAATAAAATGAAGGTAAGTTAAAATACCCTTGAGAAGTAATGATATAGCCAGGTACTTAAATTTTATGTTACGTGATAGTTTAATGATGAATTATTCAGAAGATCGCATGACTCTCTTCTGATTAAAATAATTCGATGCAAAATGTTGACTCATTTTCACCGTTGTTTCAAAACATACGGAACGAAATGTTACCCTTGACATTGTGAGGCTGATCATATGTGTATTATCGCTTTTCGATTAGTGGTAATAGCAGTCCGGTCTTCAATAGACATCATACATCGATACTCCATCATTAAGTTTTTGTGGGAGGTTCATAGGAAAACACTGTCCATAAAAGACACAGTGTCACAGGGAAATCGAAGTTTAATGAGTAAATTATAATTTCGAAGAGATATCAGTTTACTCAAGTTTTAAAATTTTAACAACTGCTAATATACTGTTGATGTATTCATTATGAAGAATTTTTATCTATGCTCTAATTAGTAATTTCTGAAAAATCACTATTTATATTAACATAAAACACAGAAATCTTCCTCGGAAAAAGGTATTTACTATCATTTAAATGGAAATAGTGATATCGCGATAAAGATGACTTACAAGATACAAGAAGGCAGAGATTATTGCAGTGTTGGATTAAAACTGATTAAAACTAAATTAATACAAATACTTGAAGACGCACGTTATTTTCCTTTGCCATTTTGGTAACTTATTCTTTCTTTCTTCTGATTCTTGTGAAGTTCTTTTGAAATTATAACACGATTTGTGTACACCTATAATGTGTACCTGAGATAAACTCGACGTCAATCTCAAACGGTCACTTTGGCGGATTTCTCAAAGATTGGCCAAGATACTGTCGATTTTCAAAAATGGAATAATCACGCGGAAATCTGTACAAAACTGTTCCTGCAGTTTTTCTCATTTTTAATCCTTATGGCCAGTTTTAGACATCAGTAATATTTATGGCATTTTTATGAAATGTAGGCAAAGTAAAAAGTCGAAAATAACGCGGATGAAATATTTTTTCCTGAGACCGCCGTGAATCGATTGTTAAACCAAAACAAAATTTCTACATTAAAAATAAAATGACCTTTATCCAAATGTATCGATAATAACAAAAAGAGAGCAGTGGGTGGAATTCCCAGTAATATTGCATAGAAATGATCTAGGGTAAAGTAATAAGGTGGGTATTAATTTAGTAGCAGATGTATCCAATCAGTTATTGGTAGAAAAGGGGACAACTACAGGCTATGGTGAAGTCAACGGAGTGGAAAGTCGGAAAATAATCAATATTTAGAAGGTCGAAATGTACTGACAGGAATTTAAAACAGTAGCCCGTAATATAGCGTGATGAAAGCACCGCGAATAAGGGCGGATTTTTTTTCATTCTCCCTTAAATTAGTACTTTTGTTTGTATAATTTAACGATGAAAAACATGGGTCGTTTCACTCGTTTCATTATTACGACCAGTGTTTCGGAAAAATGAATCGGTACGTGACCCTCCACCAACTAGGGGATGGCACCTACGGCTCGGTGGTTCTCGGACAAAGAAAGGATACCGGAGAGAAAGTGGCAATCAAAAGGATGAAGAGGAAATATTATTCGTGGGACGAAGCCATGAATCTACGAGAAGTCAAAGTAAGTACATATACAAAATAAGGGGCAAACCACTTGCCTGAAATTGTTCACACCTGCATACATTAATTTTTTGCAAAAATCCCTAAAATCCTCGTAAATCCCAATAAATCCCCAGGAATCCCCAGACACAATCATCATAAATTAAATTGTACCGAAGGTTCAATATTGCTATAATAGATTTAGGGTTTTAGTTGATCAAAACCAGTGTAACTCATGAAAAACCAATGAAACTGACTTCAGATCCTAGATTGAGTTGGAAATGCGTCAAAAGCTGATTTAACATCACATGAAAATATTTTGATTTTGAAAACGAATAAGAGTCAAAGATTCTGAGTATAGGAATAAAATTGACAAATAGAAGGGTTTTGAAGAAAGCAAATAAATGCAATGTGAGATTTCAAAAATGCATTTCATATTTTTTCAGGTTGATTTTTCAAAAGTACTAGATCTACTGGATCTAACGATGCGCCAGGTAACCACCATTCGAAATTTTGTTACAATGAAGAATATATATGAATATAAACATTAGACCCTTAATTTATGTAACGAAAAGCTCAAAACTCAAAAACTTACTGAAAATATTCCAATGAAAAACAGCTTGCGCATGCGCACCTCACAATTTAAAAAAAAAATCTCCTAGAAATCCACATATAAATCTCCATAAATCCATATAAGTAAATCCATATAAATCCCAATACATCCTCGGAAATCCTCGAAGGTGTATACCATAAATCTCCAGGTTTTTGCCCTCGGTACCTGCAGTACTGCTGTAATAATTGATAACCACGATTTTAAATTGTTACAGTCTTTGAAGAAATTGCACCATTCGAACGTTGTGAAATTGAAAGAGGTCATACGCGAAAACGATGTCCTCTATTTTGTCTTCGAATACATGAAAGAAAACCTGTACCAGTTGATCAAAGACCGAAGAGTGCCCCTACCCGAAGCCACAGTGAGGAATATGCTCTATCAAGTTAGTGCCCTAATGGATGACTTCATCAAGAAATTATGATTAATTATGTTTTTCGCAAGATTCTTCAAGGATTAGCTTTCATCCACCGACACGGGTTTTTTCATCGGGACTTGAAACCCGAAAACATCTTATGCTCAGGACCGGATTTGATAAAAATCGCCGATTTCGGGCTGGTCAGGGAAATCCGATCCAGGCCGCCCTACACCGATTACGTCTCGACTCGATGGTATCGCGCCCCCGAAGTTCTCCTGCACTCGACGAACTACAGCAGCCCGATCGATTTGTGGGCCGTCGGCTGCATAGCCTCCGAAATTTACACGTACAGGCCGCTTTTTCCGGGTACCACCGAAACGGACCAACTGTATAAAATATGCGCGGTATTGGGTACCCCAGATAAGGTAAAGGAGAAAGTTCCCACGTTAATAAAAAATGTTCGACTTAATAATGCAACGTTTTCGATTATTCATATCTATTTACAGAAACAATGGCCCGAATGTTATCAATTGGCCGGGGCCGTCGGATTTAAGTTTCCGTATTTTTCGAAAACTCCTTTAGGGGATGTCATCCCTCAGGCGAATTCGGCTGCGGTCGATCTCGTGGATAATTTCCTGAATTGGAATCCGATGCACAGACCGACAGCTCAGTCGGCATTAAAACATCAATACTTTCAAGTAAGCATATTTTACAGGATCCTGTATACTGGCACACCAAATCACCATTCAACATCCCAAGAAACTTTTAAATTTTCACAGATTCTCATAATTTTCTGGATGTTTTTTATCATGGGAAACATTCTCAGG